>CM037877.1:110940788-111540788 GCA_021292165.1 Shinisaurus crocodilurus
CCCATCATAGCAGTATAAAATTGGATTCAGCTTATGGTTAGAAAGGTCTGAAAATAAGGTCTTTTGATGCTAAGCAAAGGCTGTAAGTGTGGGCACTAAGTCCCTGGGGCGTGTTCTAGAGATGGACTCCTGGGAGTACATCTGCCACCCCACCAAGTCCACTTTTGCAGTGTGCCTCTTTGCAAATGATCCATGTGCCACTTTTACCTGAACACACGCATTCTCATTGCTGGTGGCAAGCTTTATTCACTCCACATAAAGACAGGCTAGAACAGTATGTCAGGGATGCTGTAAGCTACAAAAATGGGGCATGTTAGTGCACTGTTTGACAGCAGCTTGATGCAATTTTGGCAGGTGAAACTCCTGTATAGAAGTGATAGGAAAAGGCTCATTCACTTTTGACAGATGGTTGATAACTGGGCCTGCTCTTGGATCGTCTAGGTGTTGGCAACTTGAGCTACAAGCAATTTTATTGTTTCAGGCATCTCATGGAGGCTACCTGTAAGTTCTGTGGGTATAAAGTTCTTACAAGCGTAACACTTCACTTTGATTGTTATATAATATGTACAATAGAGCCACCAGCATTAACAATTCTGGCCAGTGCTACACTCAATATTGCGGCTTCTACTATAAAAGGCAGTTTCCAACTAGGGAGAACTAAGTCAACAATGAAAGTGAATGCAAAATGTTATTAGGAACCCTATGATACTATGATTTGTTTACTAGAGAAAGAATCCTCCTTCCAACCAAACACGACTTGATAGGGTTTTGGGGTGGGGGCGGCGCACTGGTTTTGCCAGATTAGGGGGGGAAATGTTTTGTGTTTGATTCACTTTCCGCTGCAGCATATTTCCTACTATGCGGATTTTCTCTCCATTGTGGTTCAAGGTTGTCTTGCGTTTACCTATCACTACATATGCCTTAAATAGACGTCTGCAACACTATGTTGTGAGATGTTCAGTTCAAACTTAATTCGTGTCCTAGTCATTCATACCAAATAGCCCCTTTTTTGTTTTGTTGGTGGCAAAGTTGAAGTTGGTTCCCAGTTTGCATCTCTTAATTTCAAATTCATTGGAGTTTGGAACACCTCCAAAGACAGACGTAGGCCACTCAAATTATACATGCCACTGGCAGACTCTGCCCAGGGTTGTGTGAGAATTTTTGGAGAACCGTTCAGCAAGTGCGAACTCGCCTTGTTTGGCTCACGTGAGTCTGATTGCGAACGTTCTCCTTTCGCTCAGACTGGCTCACGATTTCTGAATGCAAAACAAAAACAAAAACGGTGACATCCCTACCTTGGGGTAGCCAAAGGAATTGGTCTGGTTACCTAAGAAATACATTTTCTCCACCCTATTCTGGCCCAGGGCTTTATTTGGTACAAAGTGTTTTCAAGCTGATTGCCTTAGGAGTGACTTTGACTTGCATTGATAACTTTTCATGCCCCCATAAATAGCAGTATTGTAAGATTATGCAATAAACTTGCAAAACTGGTTTGACCAAAGGCAATAGGATAAAAGTTTACCCCAACAATGGCTATCATAACATTCTCAACTGTTAAACTGTCTATATGACTAGTCATTTTAATTATTTGAACTGTGAATTCAACTTAAGTAGACACAAGTTATTGTGACTGAAGGCTGGCTCACATGTTACAGCAAAGACACAGCCTGTATTTCCACCAGTTGGACCATGTCTTTTATAGCTGAAACGCAGGTATTCATATGTCCAAAAAGATATGGAGCCCTGGCCACTTACAGGTTCTGGCGCACAAATACCTTCCAAAGCATTATTGTAACTTGTGAAGACCCTCAGCTTATGTAAATGTAAAATGTTGGTATAAAAGACAGAATTAGCATGTTGTAAAATAATCATTCTAAACTTTCAAAGTTAACATTTACCATATTAGTAAATCCACTACTTGACACTGATGTATTGCCAGCCATGTTACATCACTCACAAAACTTTTAATTAAAGATCTAGGGCAGTGTTCTCCAACATGCCCTCCAGATGTTTTAAGACTTCCAACTCCCATCAGGCCAGGCCAATATGGTCAATGGTCAGGAATGCCCCAAAACATCTGGAGGGCATCCGGTTGGAGAAGGCTGATCTAGGGGTTTGCCGAACCAAGACAAAATTAGAAGTGCTGTGGAATTTGCAGCTCCCAATATCCACTGCCATATAGATACTATGAAGAGCTGTGACTATTAGGAAACCAGTGTCCTATGCCTCCTTTCCTTGGAAAAGTGTTCTTCATAACATCAAAACTACAAATGCTTTTCTACTGTAAACCCCCCCCCCCCAGTGTTCTGTCTTTCCCACATGTGGCCATGGTCAGTAGGGCTCCTGAGTAATGAGCTGGCCATAGAACCATATTCTTTACAGAGACCTAAGGATTCAGCTTTTCATTCATTGCTGCCACTTTATGCCAGAACAGCAGCCCAACAGGAACTTTAGATTCAAAATGTGTGTGGGGGGGGTGGGTGGGCACAAAGGAGATCTCCAGATGTTTTGGACTTCAACTCCCAGAAGCCTCTGCCAGCATGGCCAATGGTCAGGAATGCTAGGAATTGAAGTCCAAAACATCTGGAGATCGACCTCCTCCTCACCCCTGGTGTACTAGATAAGTGTTTGACTTGATCGAAGGAGACTGGGATTCAAATTCTGTATTTGCCATGAAACTCATTGAGTGGCCCTGGATAAGTCCTGGTTCCAACGTCCCTTTCCTCATAGGGCTGTTATGAGGAAAAATACATGTGATAAGTTCAATTGTTTTGTGTAATCAAAAAGCAGCAAAAGTTTTATATAAGCCTTTATTTACAACTTGTTTAACAACTGTACACTGGTTTTGTAGCATTGGAAGCATTATTATCTTTGAACCGAGGGGAAAACCAAGATGTCTGAACTTACAACTGTTATTACCTGGTTTGTCTATATACACATAGGTATTAAAATTATTACCATGGCAATATGGTAAAAAAAATTATGGGTAAGACGGGGGGGGGATTAATATTTGGTGATCTTAGGAATTTATTGTCTTACAGAAAAAATATCACTGGCAATTTCACAAACAGCAATTTTGGTAACCAGTCAACACCTAGTTTAGTCAACACCTAGTTTAGGACAGTCAAACAAGTTGCTATTGCAAAAAAAAAAATGGGGGGGGGACACAAATGAAAACTACATAAACACACAGTAATTGATATGTTGAAAACATGCTTAGGATCTCAAAAAGTTGCAGTCGCACCTTGATGGCAATATTAAAACACAAAACTCAAACCGTTTCAAATGGACAGCCAACAACGCCTACTGGAGGTTTTAAGCGAAATCTCACATTCCTCCACTCCATCTAGTGGTCTAAAATGTTTTTGCAGGTGAAAAAAATGAGGCAGATATATAAAGCCCGACCTCAGGCCAACTCTTGACAGCAGGCCACATATGTTACGGATCAGGCAAAAACATGAATCCACACCTCCTGTGCAACCACACCAGACAGCTACAAGGCAACTCCTTGCTAACAGCTAACAGAAAAATTAGGCAGGGGAGGCAAAGGTAGGAAGGGGTACTAATATTTCATGATTGGAGGTAGCCTGTACTGGAGGCAGCAGACCTCCCCCTCAATTGTGAGATTCGGTGCTTGCATGGCAGTGCCTACCAAAGGACCTAGGGAGCTTTACGTTTAACATGCTGAATGCCAAACTGCCACAACTGACCTTTCATGACTGCCAGGCCCAGCCGAGCACAAGCCTAACAATCGAAGTACCTGAGCTAATGGCAACGCGGCCGTCCCACCAGCAGCCCTGCCCTAGAAGAAAAGTCTTGATGTCAAAGAGGTATCCCCACACCCAGTGAGTGATGTGTGGGTCCCATCACCCTTCATTCCACCTTCAGCCTGAGCTTGCAGGAAAATCTAATCCTGGCCGCAACCCCTTGCAGTTGAGTTGCTGATGGAATGTAGGCAAACAGTAGAACTTTTGCCACAGTCCTGTCTGGATGCTTGCTAAGGAGAGCTGCACATCTCCCCAGAGCTGCTCAATGCTACTATAGAACTGGTTGAGGGTTGATTTCTCTCCACCTGCTTGAATGATCAAATCCAAGGCACAAGCAACTTACCTAGAATAATAAGAGACCTGCTAGACTCTAGAGCAGTCTTCCCCAGCTTGGTACCCTCCAGAGGTTTTGGGCTACAACTCCCAGGATTCCTGACCATTGGCCATACTGGCTGGGACTGATGGAAGTTGAAGTCCAAAAGATCTGGAGTGCACCAGGTTCGGGAAGGCTTCTCTAGAGGCTGCTGATGCTCAGGAAGCAACGGACCAAGCCATCCATTCTGAATTTTGTCTCTCTCCCCATGCTCACAGCAGAGGCACCTGCCTTGGTCTTGCAGAATGTAGTCTGTCGCCGTCCCCCACCTTCACTGTTTAGAGAAGCAGAGGTAAGTGACCGCAGGACTGAAAATGTAGGGCTTCACTGGAAAAGTCTGCTAATCAAACCACACAGTGATTAGTGCTAGTTCCTTCATCTTCGAGTATGTAGACACTTCCTATGGCTTAAAAGTAGGGACCAGCTGCTGGAAGCCTCAAGGATAAATTCTGCCCCCTGAGCAATCCCAGTTGACACCACAGTTGCTAACCAAGAGGCAAATGGTGTGTGGAGGATGTGGTGGCTCTGCCAATGGGACTTACTAGCATTTTAGAAGGATTAGGGGTGAGGTCTGGCTACCACTTCCATCTCCTCAAAGCAGCCCTCCCAGAAAACAAGCTGACCAGAGATTCAAGAGGCTCCTTCTCCACCCTGTGGGGTGGTAAGCATAACAGTAATGATACAAACACAATCACAAAACAATATTCCCTCAGGTTTTCTATCATATTGCCACATTTCCTACATCTGCTTCAATACAAAACTGAATCTACAGCAGCACAAGCAGATAAGAGTGTAACTGAAAAAAGCAGCTTTAAAATTTAAAAAGGCAGCACAAAGCATTCCAAGTTATACTGTCAACATATTGTACATGAATAATAGCAATATTTCATAATGTAAAGAAAGACACGTTAGTGCAATCTGAAAGGAAGTTAACAGGGATAAGGAAGAGAGAACTCAGGATAAATACAGACAACTTGGGTTGGGTCCAGAACCGTCATTCCGCCGGCAGAAGGAAACTACTTGCAGAATGGGACTTCCCTATCCTCTCCCCCCCTGTGCAGCCCCCCAGATGTCCTCCAAATCTGCCCCAACCCTCCGAAGCAAATTTGGAAGGTGTGGGGGGGGGGGCAGAGAGGGAGGAAATGGGGAGATCCCATTCTACAAGCATTTATTTTATTATATTTATACCCCACCTTTTTTCCCTGCAAGGAACCCAAGGCGGCTTACATAATCCTCCTCCTCTCCATCTTATCCTCACAACAACCCTGTGAGGTAGGCTAGGCTGAGTCTGTGACTGGCCCAAAGTCACCCAGTGAGCTTCATGGCCAAGTGGGGACTAGAACCCGGATCTACAGAGTCCCAGTCCTAGAAATCTGGTACTCTTACTTAACCACTATTCCACACTAGCTCTCCTACTGGCAGAACGATGGTTCTGAATCCAATTCCTCTAATGGTAATCTAGATAGGTCGTATCACATGTAACACTGAAATCCAAGAAGAGTATGCTTCTTTTATATTAGTGGTCTCCACTTATGTTCCTTGTACATGTATACACAGATTGAAAAAGGAAATTATAAGTCTGCTATATAAGGAGATGGGAAAAAGCAGGAGGGGGGAGTTTTATACACATTAAGACAGTATGCAACATCAATAAATAAAATATTGCATATATTGTGTGTCAAGGCTTGGAGTTTTAAATTTAAAAAAACCAGAAGTGGTCAGGCAGCACTTCCGATCGGTTTTCTCCAAGGAAAAATCTCTCGAATTTGCTAGAATTAAACAAAGGTAATATTGAACAACATAGCTCCTTTAGTGCACTTTTAAAATCATAGCAGTAAACAAAGGTGCATTTATAAAACACATTTAAGTTTAAATGTTTCTAGCTTAGCAAATGGAAGATGTTGCAAGAGACTTGCAGGTTAATACTGTTACCAGGAAGAATGTAAGTGGGGGTAGCAGCAGCAGCAATGAAAGTTAACATATTAAGTGCTACAGGAGCTTGACAGTCTACCCAACACCATTTTCTATAATTTATGAATATCAAGTTTTACTATCTCGCTTTACTACATTGGAGGGAAAGCAGGAGATGGTAACATCACACCCAGAGATGAACTTCTTTAAAAGCGACCCTTCTCTGTGAAAAACAGGTGCCTGGGGATTTTTAAATGACAGGTTAACTTTTTTATAACATAGGATGAACAGAAAAGAGAAAGCATGTACTGAACAGCCCTTGTTTGATAAACAGTGCAACAGGTGAGGCAACCACATCACTGCATGTCAAAATACAAAGGTAAAGAAGCAGCCAATATTTCATTGCTGTTGATGGTTGTTTTTCCTCTCTCCTTTTTACACATTTCATCATCCTATTCAGAGCCATTCTAAGCAGCTTAGCAAATCTGTCTAGTTTGTGAGTTTAGCCACTGAACAGCAAGTTTTCTTTGCTGTGGCAATGGAAGAGGTTTCATAGATTTCATAGATCATAGAGTTGGAAGGAGCCTACAAGGCTAACAAGTCCAACCCCCTGCTCAATGCAGGAAACTAGAGGAGTCGTCTCCCATCCAAGTAATAACCAGGCCTGACCCTGCTTAGCTTTCCACGCTCAGACAAGCTGAGCCAGCGTAAGCCACAGGCCTGTTCATAAATTAATTTATGTTTGAACAACATAAATTAATGCATTAAGAATTGAGAGCACCTTTGCAAATGAGTCCAGAGAAATTATTAGCCCAACCATCTGTGCATGCCTAAGCGAGGTAGCACAGTGATAGCCTGGGGGGGGGGGGCGGGGAGGACCAACACCCTTCCAATTTAAAGTCCCCCTGCCTGGTTGCCTGGAGGAGATCCTTACCACAGGCTATCAGGCAAGTGGCCTTTTCCAAGTCCGCTTCAGATCATGTAAAAACGGGCCTTTTAATATGCCAAAAGAAATTTGGTACATCTTAAAGAGGCAGAAAAAGTCAAAACCACTTAGTGCAGAAAATGCAAGGCCTCTGTCACAAGTTATGCCACCCTCATATTGATGCTGACCAAACCTACTTCTTCCTGGTTGCACCCAGTCCCCTAACTCAGGCTGGGGATCTGCCCAGTTAAATTGTTATAAAGGAGAAGTAACCTTGCAGCACTACACACAACAAAGTGTCTTTTAGCACTAAATACTAACAGATTCAGAAATACTAACACAATCAGAAATCTCACATATTTGGTGTGCTAGCAAGTTAGAAGATCATTTGATGGTTTTGATCTGATATACAGATATTCCCTTCAGTTTCCAATATCAAATTGCAACTGTATATTGGGCATCTTAACTGATATTTCATTGATTAAAGACCTTATTAAATGGAAAAATACAAGGGACAGATAAGCTATACCAGGTCTTGATTAGAAAAGAAATACAAGCAGGAAAGGAAAATTTTGGAAAATAAAAAGGAACATTTGCCTAATTTTAAAATTATAACATACTAGGTTTGGGACAATTTAATTCTACAAAAGCTAGAACATAGATAACTGAAGTTTGCTTTGCGTTAATACAAGAGTACTTGAGCCAACTTGTCTTAAAGCAAAAAACAACCCAGACCATTGAAGACAGGTAACCAACACGGGCTGTAATCATCCTGATTAATTGGACACATACATTTAAAGACATATGGTATTGTACAGAAAACATGCTGCCAAATGTTCAACTTAGGAAAAGTAAGAACTTCTGTATCCTACAATAATACTCACTGTACTTCTCTAGCCTGTTTAACCCATAATTAAAATATACTGGGGTTGTTATCGTGGGTGGCCACAGAGTGGCTTAGCGTGACATCCAAACCCAAAGCGGTTTTCCCGTTGTGGGTAGTTTTGCGTGAACAAGCCAACCCATGGCTTGTGGTAGGTCTGTTTAGGGTGGCTTGTTCTCAGGGTGGCTTAGCGTGACATCCAAATCCGGCAGGGCAATTTTTCCGTTGGCTGTTGTGAATGGCTAAAGCAGTGTTCTTCAACCTTGGGTCCTCAGATGTTTTTGGCCTACAACTCCCAGCATGCCCTAGCCAGTGTAGCTGGCTGGGGCATGCTGGGAGTTGTAGGCCAAAAACATCTGGGGACCCAAAGTTGGAGAACACTGGGCTAGAGCGCTGGCTGGCAAGAGCAGCAAAAAACCCTGCTGCTCCTCGTGATCTCACTAGTGCCATCGTAATTCTCCTCATCCTTTCTCAGCCTCAGGATAGATTTTTATTTTTTTTTTGGGAGGAGAGAAATCTTGAAAGGACACAGGAGGGTCCTGAATGCATTTTCAAGAGTTTTTTTTGGTTCTGCGGAAGTGCACAGGTGCAAGTGTCCAGTGCTAGGTGTTTTGCAGAATTTTCCGGTTCTACTGCTATGCCATGAATTTCCTGCAATTTTGCCCTCCGTTGTACTGCTCCATATTGAAATTTGTGTATTTTTGTGTGTGTGCTCCTGTTCATTGCTCTGTAACCCTCATGTACAGCTGACAGCTAGCAATGGAGACCAGTGAGGGAAGCGGCAAGCATGAAAGTGGTGGTGGTGGTGGTGAGAATCTGAAAGCAGCTGGCAGCTGCAGGAGAGAAGGAGCTTTAGGGGCAGGTGTTCTTACTTCAGTGTAACATGAAACTTTTTTTGTTTTAAAGGCGTTTACTAGGAAGGGAAATGCCAAAGTGGAGGACATTGGCAAGAAGATCTGGCTATGCTGGGCTCAATATTGGGTAGGCCTGCTTGTGGTCTTGCACCTCCCTTCCTAGCAAACACATTTTTAAAGGCTGCTTCACGTTACACTGAACTAATAACACCTGCCCCTAAAGCTCCTTCTCTCCTGCAGCCGCTTTCGGCTCCCCATCCCCCTTATGCTTGTCACATCCCTCCACTGGTCTCTGTTGCTAGCTGTCAGATGTACACAAGGTTTACAGAGCAGTGAGCGGAATTGCAGAAATTATGCAAAATTCATGGCAGAGCAGTACAATGGAGGGGGAAATTTGCACAAATTGCATGGCAGAGCAGTACAGTACAATGGAGGGGGAAATTATGAAAAAATGCTTGGCAGAGGAGTAGAATGGAGGGGAAATTTGCACAAATTTCATGGCAGGATTTTTTTTTAAAGTTTGTGAATGCCTTCCTGCATTCATAAGGGCTCGGAAGGTAGACAAAGTTCCAACAGAGAAAGGAAAGCCGATAAAAAAATAGAAAAAGGAAGAAAAGAAAAGGAAGCAAGCTGAAACAGAGGAACAGGTGGGTCCAATTGTAAAATGAAAGCTGTATTCATGTTTCTTTCTTGAACTAAATAATGGGAATAGTTTTATCAGATTAGCACAACAGTTTGCAGAAAAAAAAATATTTCCCCCCCTCTGGCAGAATAACAGGTTTTTGTTATTGCTTTGCAAATAGAAGCATGAAACTAGGAAAATTAAGAACGCTAGACCTGTTATAGAGTTAGACACAAGTCAGTTTCTGGAATAGAAAATGTAGCATGCTTTACTCTAAAACAGGATTATTCCAGATTAACAGCTTCTCCTTTGCATAATACTTAATGACTAATTGCAGCATAATACTTAATACCCAATCCAATCAGCATAAAATTACAGGGTGACCATCAAATAAATCTGCTTTGCATATGAAAAACACACACAAACATCTTTGATCTTCTCTGTCTCCTGCTCCAAATTTACTATTGCAGGGGGGAAATGTCAGTTTACCAAGTGGATTATCCTTAGAAGGATTTTTATTTTTCTGCATACTGGTAATACCTGGCCTACTTCACCAAACAATGAAACCATAATACAGAGGGCCAACAATGACACATTTCATTTTAGTTATTACTCTTCACCTTACTGGACTTAAAAAGCTCTTTTTATGTGTTAGGGTGGTGGTGAATAAAGACAAGCACTAATTTTTAATTAAGAAGTTGTACTGTGAATTCTTGCAACAAAAAAAATAGGGTGAGAAGTTAGACATATTATATCTAAATATAATAATAAAACCCAGATGCACTTCCAAGTGAAAGGCATCTCTGGTACTATTCCCACTCCCCTAAAAGGCATGACTCTTGGAATACTTTTAAAAAGTCAACATGAGCTGCATTTTAAAAGATACACAGGAAAAGAAGTCCTCTGCTGAAAGTTAAGCAGACTAAACATATCTTTAAATATGAAGTTTTTCAACAAAACTTCCAAGTTACTCTCAACAGTGAATCCATATGAAAATATTCATTTTGCGTAATCCCAACTTCTCAAACATTAATTTGTGTGTGTGGCTCAACATCTCGAACCCAATACTTGGCAGGATCAGAACCTGAAGGGAAATGGTAGCCATGTGTCATGACAGAAACCAGTAACTGCATAGGCATGCATTAAGATTTGGCACAAATGGACAGCAAGTTTTCATGTCAGAATCACCTTGCCTGAAGGCACTAGTTACCACCTAAAAGGCAATTAATGGACTCATACTCCTTACTGACCTATAAAAATAGTCTTCAGTGGTGGATGCCAATTTGAAGACAGCATCCAACAAAGACATTCAGTCAAAAGCAACCTGACATCTCAAGGGGGAAAACAGACGACGATTCTCTACGTTGCTCATCACTTTCCAATATTCCCCATGATGGTTTAACCATGTGGAATACCAGTCACCTGCAAGATCCAGCCATACAGTGTGTAGAATACTACTATGGCCCCATTTCCTAGGATTTCCAAACAGTTGGAGGAGTGAGGTAACACCACATGGCAAGGAAAAGGATGGATAGCCAGTTCTCCACGGTTAGAGTGCAAAGGAGAAGGTAAAGAATGGACCATGCAATAAATGGTTGCGACTTTCCACCTTAATTGTACTAATCAAGAATGTGACATGATCTTCAAATCATTGAACATTGGTGAGGCAAAAATAAAATAAAAAAGGCTGTAGGCATGCAAAGACAAAAATCAGCCTGCCCCTCTAAATTAAAGCCAAGGGGAAGTATTGACAGCAGCATTGATAAACGTATGAACAAATCCAGTCAGGTACTTGCAACTAGGTTACAGCTTCTGCCAGCATCTAGACCTGTGCAACTAATACATCTCACAATAACTCTATGCAATGTGCTTGCACATTGCATCACATAATTTAAACAGATCAGAATGGAGAAAGAAAAGGAGAATATTCCCTTTATACAATGGTAGCCTTGGAAAGGATGGCAACATCATTCACCAACAGGACATTTTAGGTTTGCTACCTAGCCATCTTCAGATTTCAGTCAGGAGAAGACAATTCCATATAAACGGGGGTGGGGGTTGCATTATTATGCTCCACTAGGTGTTTTCCAACATTTTGGCACATTAAAAGGGAAAAGGAAGACTCCAGAAAGTAAGAGTGAAGGGGTTCAAAACACTGAGAAACTTTTTTGTTTGTTTGTTAAACCTTCCTGAAATGAGAAGTTAGCTGTAGGGACAAAGATACAGAAAGGATGCTGGCTAAGTTTCCTGAAATGCTGTCACTTGTAACAGAAGCAGGTCTTGATCCCAGGATGGCTTCCCTTCAGAAGGCAAGGCAAGGTCTGCCTCTACCTTGCTGTAGCTGGCTGGACATGGCCAGGATACGCTCTTCTTGTGCTGGTGGCTTGCCTTTGTCTAGCCAGGAAGGATTGTCCTGAACCCGTACTAGCAAGTCTGTCTTCTGCTGCTTTTTTATGAAGAGTCATTCCCTATGGAAAGAAAGGAATGACAAAAATATTGGGCTGAACATTAGGTTTGCTTTACCATGGTGTGTAGATTGGGCTGAGCCAACCCTTTCCCCAAAAGGGGCTGTAGGTCCAACCAGATCTTTGGCTTAAGAGTGCTGAGGACAAATGGTAAAACTCACAAATATTCTCATTTGACAAATTTAGAATTTATATAGCACATTTCAAGAGTTCAAAGCACTTCATATACATTATCCCAGTAATCCTTACAAGCCTTCTTGTACGGTCAGTATTATTATAAATATTGCAGATGGAGAGGCTGAAGCCAAGAGATAGTAGCTTGCCATTCATAGATGGGATGAGAAGAGAATGGAATTAGAGACTTTCTAAACTACATTCTTAGCCACTACAGCTATACCAACACTCTTGACCTCTATCAGTTCTTCAGTGGCACTGGCAAATAATTAAATTGAAGACAGACTCTAAAAGATGTGGCAACCATGGTATTGGGTCCATGACCTGGTTGCCTCCCTGCATAAGGCAACCAAATGGGTTGTCACTTGCTTTCCAACCACTGCCTATGGATACCTCAAGGGAAAAAATGAAACCATGCCACAGAACCCAGCTTTACCCTCATTTCTGCCTTTCCTTTGCACTGCTTGAATGATACTGTGAAGGACTGCCAACCGGTCCTTTACTCAAGACCAGAGATCAAAGGTGCAAAACTTCCAGCCTTAGCTCTGCCGTCTTGACACTGATTCTCTCAGGGCCTTGCCCTTGTCTATACACTGGATTTAGCACTGAACCACAGAGGAACCACACACACACGTGTGGAGTAAAACCAGGGAAGTTTATTTAAGGTAAACAGATTACAATAAAAGGTGGAGAATGAGGGAAGGATAAAAGGTGGGGAGACACTTTGGTGTACACAGTAGAGCTACAAAATAACAAAGCTAGTGCCTTTACTACATAACTACCCAGGCACTCTCTTTACCTGGGGGCTGGTCCTCATCAGGGCTGCCTCAGCAAAAGCCCTACCCCACGCTTCTTCACGTGCAGACCACAGTGAAACCCAAAAGCCCCAGCGGCAGTATAGATTCTTCCCCCCCCCCTCCTTTCAGTAGCCCAGGTGTCTTTAGCCAATCAGGATGAACTTCATCTGGGCCAGGCAGGGAAGGGGTGGCTCTTTGCCACATTTGCATGCAAATAGCTGTGGGGGAGGGGCCTCAGGAGCCATCAGAGGAACTATGTACATTTTGCATTTCCCAGCCCCCAGCTGGGATTATACTTGTTTACACTTGAGGAGGTGTGTGTGTGTGTGTGTGTGTGTGTGTGTATGTGGTGCAGGAAACTCTGATGCTTTTTCTCCACAGATACAAAGCAAGAGAACTTATTTTTGAATTATAGAGGCTATGAAAACTGAAACTTTATTTCTACAATGACTTCCTGATTAGGGTAGGACCGCAGATAAGCCTCATCCCTGATCTGCAGAGAGCAATAGCCTTCTTCTCTGCCCACTTGCTGCACTTTTTCCACTACTGCCTACTTCCATACAAACCACTCCCCCTGCTGCTTTGAGCACATTTTAAAGCTGGGCGCAGATGCTGAAGGAAAAGCAAGGTAAGTATACACTCACATGTCACAATTCAGCACTGCTGCTACATCATTTTTAAAAGTTTCCCACCTTAGCTTTGCTATTTTGCTAAATACTCACCCATTTACATTTCACCTAAAATTTGCTTTCCCCCATAATCAGAGCCAAACTAGACATGACATGGCAGCCATGTGTATTTATGCACATGCCTGTCCTATTCATATACAAAGCAGGGGGGAGGGGGGGCAGATCTATTTTTTTAAATGCAAAGGGGCTGCATGGGTGGGGAGGTGCTGTTTGATGTACCTGAGTACCTTTGGCACTGAGTAGCCCTTAACTTTGTGACAAAGCTCTCTCTCGTTCTCTCTGACCTGGTTTGCACGTAATGAGTAGCCACCATGGGTGAATTTCCCTGTGGGGTTCTCGTCATAGTGGCAGCCGCCATTTTGAATATTTGGGGCACAGTGAGGGTATGCCATAGCTTCTCGTTACATGTGAACCCAGTGAGGGTGGGTTGCTGGGGTGGTTGACAAGCCACCCACAACCCTAAAACAGCCCATGGGTTCTGGGTGGCTTGTCAACCACCCTAACAACCCACCCTCACTGGTTTCACAAGTAACGAGAAGCTCCAGTATGCCTCCACTGCACCCCAAAATATTTAAAATGGCTGTGGCGGCCATGACAACAAAACCTCAGAGGGAAATTCACCTACAGTGGCTTCTCGTTACATGTGAACTGGGCCTCTCTCATATAGGCACCCATCCACTTTCATGCACATCATCATGGCCATGAAAGTTCTCTTCAAAAATGAACACTAAGATTCTCATAAAGCTGAATTCTGTGCTCTGTTGCTCTGGGCAAAAATCAGTCAGCCATTTTGAGGGGTTTGTGTTTGACAATTATAATGGTATGGCTAGAAAGAAAGAAAGAAAGAAAGAAAGGGAGAGAGGGAGGCCTGGATATGGAAGCTAGAGAGGGATGAGTCATGTTAAGGAAATATTTTTTTTAAATTCCTCTAGCTGCAAGAAACCTCACCCACACAATATATTCAGTATTGCGCAGGTCAACCTCAAATTTGCAGCCGATTAATAATCAAAAGGAGATAAAATGTAATATTTAGTTACCGTATATGGAACTAAATATGAGTTCAAAATCAAAACTAAAAATGTAGGCCTTTTCACCTTTCAGAATGTTTAGGGCTTTAGTGAATTAATGAAGGCAAAGAGCCACTAGCCAAAATCCTTCTGAGGAACAACTCCCTGTGTCATCTTGTTTGCCCAACAGAACCACTAAGTCATGCCTGTCTCAGTTGACCAGGATGAGACAAGTTTCAATTTTATCTCAAAATTCTAAAATGACAACTGCTTTCTTCTTCCAAGTGTAACATCTATATTCTTACCAAGTCATTGCTACCATTTGTTATGATTGCAGACTGCTATTTATTTTAATGATTAAATACATTTCTCCATTTGACTTAGCATAATCCTTTTTCTTATTCATTTGCTACTTGCCAATTCCTGTAAATCATCATTTTGTTGACTTTGTTCTAAGAAATAACCTTCCGCTCATCATCACTGTGATAGGTATGCTTCAAAATGTCAGTATTTTTCGGTAAACTCTTAATGTGATTCTGGTGGCTTGATTTTGAGTAAGTTTTTGAGGAAACTGGGCTGACTAGGTGTTTGTGGAAACATATTTAAAGAGGGGAGGTTTTCAGGGGCCAAGTTCCCAAAGTCAGCCTTCCCCAACCTGGTGCCCTCCAGATGCGTTGGGTGACAACTCCCCAGCCAGCAGATGCCCACCCTGAAGAGCTGAAGATTGTAAAATGAACCACATACTCACAACTATTAAGAAACCACTAGTAATCAAAGGAAGCTTCTGAACCAAAAACCCCTCAAGTTTGAAAGTCACCCCTGTTCAGAAAAACATACTACAAACTCAAGCAGCATTTTAAGCTCTGCTGATAGCCAGCCATATTTTGTGAGCTTATGTCTACTTACCATATTGTACCAGGCACTGACAATGTATTTCTCTTCCATTTCTCTTTGACTCTTCGTTTTTTCATATTCTTTCTAATTAAGAAAACCATATCAAGTGCCTTTGATTATTTGACTTGCACACTATAGGTTCTTATGCAGCTTTGCATGTTTAAGTGTATAACATTTACTTTCACTTCTTTGTGGGAATGTGGGCTGGAGAGTACAAACACCTGGCCCCCAACTTGGTTACAGTCAAGGTGAAGAACATTTTAATTAGTACCACATGGTATATGGTTGCCTGTTTTTACCTTAAGGCTGCTACTTCAAAGTAGGGGCTTGGGATGAAAAGCTTAACCCAAAAGTAGACCATCAAGAGCACAATCTCTATTAGATTTCATAGGTTTCATAGATTATAGAGTTGGAAGGAGCCTACAAGGCTATCGAGTCCAACCCCCTGCACAATGCAGGAAACTAGAGGAGGGGTCTCCCATCCAAGTAATAACCAGGCCTGACCCTGCTTAGCTTTCCACACTCAAACAAGCTGAGCCAGCGTAAGCCACAGGCCTGTATATATAACTATCAATAAGGCTGCAATCCTATGCACACTTACCTGAGAGTAAGCCCCATTTAAAAATCAGTGGGACTTATTTCTGAGCAAACATGCAAAGGATTGCACTGCAAATTACCTCTAAGGAATGGAACATCCTTTCACGTTCTTGCAGTTGATTCTTCAGTGCCTGAATTTCAGGTGCCGAGCCCTGGTTCTGTTTGGGATCTAAAGTACGGATAACCTGTAAGGGGCAAGAACCACACACTGACTATACAACGAGGAATACTGGAAGCTGCCTTATACCAAGTCCATCTAGCCCAATACTGCCTACTCTGCTTTTTCTTAAGCAGAAAAGGGTCTTTCCCAGCCCTGACACCTGAAGTTATTTTAAGTCGTTGATGGCAAAGTTTGATGGCAAAGGTGATGCAAAAGATACATTCTACCACTAAGCTATGGCATTCTTAACAAGATATTTAGAACAGCTAACGTTTGTGGAAACCTACAACATATCCAGAAATATATTAATTTCAGCTGGAATTGTGCATGAGCATGTATGGATTTGCAACCTTAAACATTCTCCCATGGTGTGCAACTAGTTTCATTTTATTAAAAGGACTAACTTTAGATGCCCAGGGAAAACTGCAGAGAGCAACTCTCCAGATGTAGAGAGAAAATGAGAGAATAAGTTAGCCAGTGAAGTATGTGAACTTGAACATCTTTTTCAAGGAAAGGAACATTAGAACTGCTAGCCTTCCCTTCTTTGTCCCCAGCATTGATTAGTTAGAGGTAACTCCCTCCATTACTGAGGCAGTTTAACACGGTCTGTTTATATGGTTCTCCCGTTAGCCAGCACATCAGGAATGGGCTTTATTTTATTACATTTATATACTGCCTTTCCTCCAAGGAGCTCAAGGAGGCATATGTGGTTCTTCACTGAGCCACATTTTATCCTCTCAACAACTCTGTGAGGTAGGTTAGGCTGAGAGATGGTGACTGGCCCAAAGTCACTCACAGCACAATCTTATGCATGTCTTCTCAGAAGTAAGTCCTATGAAGTTCAATGGGACTTACTCCCAGGTAAGTGTGTAAGTGAGGATAGCAGCCTCAGTGAACTTCATGGCTCAATGGGGATTTGAGCCTCGGTCTCCCAAATCTTAGGTCCAGCACACTAACCATTACACCACACTGGGCTTAGGCTTACATGGTTTCATATTGTACCCCATTTATCCTCTCCCTTGCCCTTGCTCACCACACATGTAAGTGAAGGCCCCAAACCCGGAGATTCCACACTTGTTTTAACACAAGTTCTCCCTTGGGTCTGCATATTGAAACTGCTAGCTTAGCAGATTCAGTATTGAAGGTCATGGAATATCCCAGGTCGAAATGTTCATGATTCCATGGTTCAAATGTTCACTTCTTAATGAGGCAAGAGGAGGGGAAAGTGTGCAAGCCCAATGCCTACTCCTGATCTCACCACATTAGAGATGTGAAGGCCTGGGGGGGAAATAGAAAAATTCACGCAAAAAACTTCCCCCCCCCTGAAAAATTAGGGGGGAAAACAGTTCTTTTCAGAAAAAAAGTGATCCCCCCCCCCATTTTTCCATCCCCCCCCCCCAAGCCTTCACATCCCTACACCACATATCAGAGGTAACAAAGGGAACAAAACATGCAAAGAGCCCCACTGAAAGGTGCAGTCCAAACACAAACTATTTGCTACTCCACATTCTCTTAATATTACTTGATTAATTTGTAAGGTTGCAGAGGGAGGACAACTCTCAGCCCTAACATAATGAAGAGCACAAGGTAACTTACACTTTTAGCCTTTTCCAAGTATTTTTTGTATCGTTCCTCCATCAGCTTCATTTCTTCTTCTTTTTTACGTAAAGCTTCTTGCAATTCTTCTATTTTGAGTGCTTTGTTAGAGGAAGATTCCACATTTCAGAATATTGCCAACACATAGGAGGTGTATTTGAGATGTTAGGTTTATTTAGTGGCCTATCAAGACTATTTTCTGGAGGAAATTCAACATTTTAACAGTGGGAGAGAGTTTCTGGCTTGCAAACACCTTTTCCAAAGCATTCCTATTGTGCATAATCATAGCGCTCAAGCTAGGCTGAACTATATTTATATGTACACAAGACCTCACTGATCCCATTGGTTAGTCCTCAATATCATAAAATATGGGGTTTCTCCTTGTAGATCACTATGCCCCGTAAGTGTCGTTTTGTAAACGACCCTAGTAACTACGAATTGAATGGCATTATAAAAAACAAATGTTTGCGCCATAACCAAAAGGAACTCTTAAGAATTGGGTGAAACCCCACTCCATAAAGATCAGTGGGAGCTTTGCCATTGATTTCACAGGAATATAGGAAGCTGCCTTATACTTGGTTGGACCACTGGTCCATCTAGCCCTGTATTGCTGACACTTGACTGGCAGTGGCTCTCCTCAGTTTCAGGCAGGATTCTTTTCTAGCCCTACCTGGAGATACTGGGAGGGGGGGGGGGTTGAAGCTGGAACGTTCTGCAGACAAAGCAGGTGCTCTACCACTGAGCTACAGCCCCTCCCATTTCAATAAGAAGTGGCTGGCAACCACTATTATTATTCACACCCATTATACATGGTGGCCGCAAACACCTGTTTTGAGTAGTTGTATGCAAATGTGTTTGTTTTTAGTTGATTGTTGTACACCGCCCAGAGAGCTTCAGCTATTGGGCGGTATAGAAAATGAATGAATGAATAAATAAATAAATAAATAAATAAATAAATTTAGCGCGCTGCCAAAATGGATTAGACATCCAAAGCCACATTTGCAGTGACCACGCAGTGTTTAGAGCTCTGCTCCAAGGATTTCTTCAGAACTTCAGATTTTTCCAGCTAGCTACATTATTTACAGATAGCTTGTCCCCACATAATGAGAAATGGTGGCAAGAAGGAGGTTAATTGTGGCAGAATATTCCACTTCTGCTGCCTAGGAGTGAATGACAGTAAAAATGTATGATATTTTTCTCATTTGGGTAACACAGCAACTGACAAGATTTTATCTCATTTCAAGAGGAATAGTCAGATGCTACATAGTAATCAAACCAAATGCTGAGTCCTACATAACAGCTGTGTTTAAGATGTTCATCCACTTTTTTTGAAAGAAATACATATTTTTAGGATTAGTACAATAAAAAATCAGCTGCAATTATATTTTATAATCTGAGATAGAAAACTACTCACAACTATTGTTATATCGAGGTTCTAAATCTTCAATGATCGCTCGTTTCTTCTGAAGCTCATTATTAGCTTCATGCAGCTTTTCACTGTAAACAAAAAAATGGTTTAAATCCATAGCATGAACTGTTGCTTCACTACTCTTCACTGGTTCAAAATAAAGAGGGGAAGAAATTATGATTGTACAATTCTGGCAGACTTGAGCAATACCAATAGAAGCAAATTTTTCCAACACTTCATGACACAGAACAGCTTTTTAAAAAAACTTAACAGGGCAATCATAACCCACAGATCCAGTGGCTGGTGGGGTTAGGATGGGACAGACAAGCAGAGAGGAGCTCCACTAGCAGGGGGGCCAAGGCAGCCCCGAGGGCCTAGTTACGTCCACAGAGAGCTTTGTGGGCACAAATCTACCACTGAAGCAGTGGTGGGTTTGGGGGGTGGGATGGGGGTGGTTTTGGATCTGACGGATCCAAAGCCCCTCCATCTCCTGATGGGCCCCAGGATCAGACCACCCAATCATACCAACTAATTTCCCCCCTCCATTTGTTTCGGGGTGGTGGTGGAAATTAATGTTTGTTTTTTTGCCGGGCTAAAAAGCCAGGTAAAGTCACCCCCTCCCTCCTGCCCTGGCCAGTGTGAACAGGCAGGGCTTTGGAAGGGATAGATGAGCTGCCATTTTGTTCCCCTTAGGATGATTCTCTTAGAAAGGTACTGCTGGTTACCCAGTAGCAGAACACTAGTATTGCTTGCACTTACTTCTGATCAAAAGGGAATTCTCATTTTAAAACAATGATCTAAACACTATCAAATTATTAAAAATATAGATTATATCTGATCCCTATTGGTGAAAAATCATTAAGCTAAGCACTCAATCCAAAGATATCTACCAGGAAATAAGAGTTGCAGAACTAATGGGACTAATTATTGTATTTTATTCTTTTGTATTGCATCTTATCCGTTTAATCTTATTGAGTGGAATAATACAACATACAAACAAAAACAAACTTTTCAGTAAAAATGTATAGGACTGGGGTAGAAGAATGGCTTCTAAATGCTCGAATTAGTTTTAGATATATTCAGTATATTAAGCAACTTCAGTTGGTTTACTCTGAATTGTTTTCCATGGGATACAATTTTTTTCGGTAGCATTATTATAAAAACAAAAGGAAAGTTTTTACTACTTACAGGTGCTCATCAAGCTTCTTTTTCAGAATGACTGACTATAAATGAAAGAAACAAGTTTTATTTGAAGCATTCACAGTAGTATAGAGGGTAGAATAAAGTTTCACGCAAATGTGTGTAACGAAGCCCCAGTGGCCACTTTTGTGGAGGTGATTTGGAGCAGTGAGGTGATGGGGAAGGGAGAATGGGCTGCTTAATCCTTTTCCTCCCTGCTGCACCAACACCTCTGCCTCACCCCAAGCTACTTTCTTCCTTTGGTGCTCCAGACATGTCTGGAAGGATAAATATTCATCTGGAACTCACCTGGTGGAGGGAAGGGAGGAAGAGTTGGGAGCAGAAAAACTGTGGGTAGAAAAAGAGTTAAGCTCCCCACTCTCTGTTCCCCTAACACTGCCCTAACAGAAGCAGTCACTGGGGTTTGTTGCAGACTTTTTCATAATGATATATTTTAGAGGCAGAACTAAAAAAATTACCCCTTAACAAAACATTCACATTTTAAAAACCGGCTATGTGGTTTCCGTATATACTCAAGTATAAGTCGACCCTAATATAAGTCGAGGCCCCTAATTTCACCCCAAAAAACTGGGAAAACTTATTGCCTCCAGTATAAGTCTAGGGTGGGAAATGTACGAGGGGAGACTCCCGCCGCCACCCCCAGACACCCCCTGCCACCGTACCTGCACCCGCCGCCGCCGAAGCCCCGCCACTGCCAAAGCTTCGGCAGCGGCGGGTGCAGGTACGGGGGTGGGGGTGGGGTGTCTGGGGGTGGCGGCAGGGGTCCTGGGGGTGGAGGGGGGTGCCTGGCGGTGCCTTGCGGTGGCAGCGGGGGTCCTGGGAGGGCGCTGACCCAAGTATAAGTCGAGGGGGCATTTTTCAGCACAAAAAATGTGCTGAAAAACTCGACTTATACTTGAGTATATACGATATATTCTTTAATTTTTTCCCCAAACAATATATAAAATACAAATACAAAACATACATTAAAGAAAAGGAAAAAAATTAATAACATATAAACTACAAAATACATAAACATCCAATTCTGTTTATATTCTTAACAACTTCAAGAATTTCATTTTAAGTCTATCTCACACAGCAGACTCTAAGCAAGGCTCTACAAGTACCAACCAAACTATCCACCTCTGTTTACTCACCCACCTGGCAGGACAAAGGGAGTAGGCGACCTGGGCTCCTCCAGATGTTTTAGACTACAAGCCCCATCATCACTGCCCATGCTACCTAGGACGGAGGGGAGATGCATCTGGGGCAGTATCCAACGTTGCCCAAGCACCAGTGGGACCCACCACTTGAACAACAGGGATTAAGCACTTCGGACTGGAACCAGAAATGAGTGGAAACGCTCATTTCTGGAATGGGGCAGGCCAGTGGAGCTCACGTAACAGAGCTCTGCTGACCTGTCCTGATCCAGAAATGAGCATTTCTGCTCATTTGGGGGCTTGCTTGATGAAGTGCTGAGTCCCGCTTGTTCAACAGAATTGCCAGGAGCACAGCGGCCCCATTGGATACTACCCTTGGAGAGCACCAGGTTGCTTAGTCCTATGCTGTCAGAAGGTTAAACAGTTCTCTTCCAGCTGGAAGCATGGCCGTTGTTGTAACCTTACAACACCATGAGGCAAGGAAAGGGCTCTTCATGGCAGCTGCTTCCAATGCAGAGATGTTTTGGTTCCCATAGGGCCTGATTTAGAGCCTACTGCATGAACCAGACCATAATTGCACGGGACCAGGCTATGTAACATACTGGAGATGAAGCTGCTGTGCTCTGTCAACCATTTTGTCAATTGTCATATAGCTACTACCATCGATGACTTAAAAGAATCAGATAGAACTAGGAGGTAATTGCTGCCACAATAGTCAAGAACGTAGTCTGCATATACATAGAATATAGTTCTATTCAGATAAGCCTCCCAACACTTACAGTCTATGCACAGTGGGAGGTGCAGGATCACAGAGTTGCACTGACTTGACCAAGCATGGACATTTTTGTTTTCCTAATTTGTATCTATGTGTAAGACATGCATTTACTAAAACCACTTCCAAATTCTTTGAACACTTGTGTCCAAGCTGCTTCACACATTACAAAATTCCAAGAGTGTTGTATGTGAAATAAACATGTACATTGCCATATGCAATGTTCACACACAAGGACCACCACTGCCCTCCCTCACAATGTGAACCCACACAGAGAAAAACCTGCACATATGACTGAGTCATACATGGCTATCTGTACATTGATTTCATGCCAATTCCTATACATAACTGCATTTTTAAAGGAATTTTATAACATATTAACTCATCTCGACTTGCAAATAAACATGGGTTGAAAGCCCATGTCATGATTTTTATCACCACAGTAATAACTTGTGAGACTACTCCATAGAATGAAAGTTCTAATGTGGAGTGCAGCTGTCACAAATAATTTTATGAAAATAGAAGGCTCCAATGGCATTAACTACAGGCTATTGATTAAAATGATACTAATTAAAATGGTGTTTGTTTGCAATCCTTGCAAGTTACTGCACCTGCTTCTAAGGGAGCATGCAACAAACTTGCCTGAAACACTGCCGCAATGACAATATGCAGAAAAATATTTGGCACGTGTGCGTCCCCAAGCTTTTGGGAAGCAACACGTGAACAGCACATAGCACACAGAAAATGTAACATGGATAAGAACAAAAACTTTATCCATTTAAAACTTTTCTGAAAAATGATTCAGAGCAGGGTGAAATAAATAGGAAGCCATACTCACAATAGCCTTGAGCAGAAACCCATGCCAAGAGACAGAGGTGACAGATTAGTACGAAGCAAATGGCAGCCAACAGGAGAAACTATTTAGTATCTTTCTGAAGAAAACACATTTAAAGCAAGGCATTCTCACAAAGCATGCACATTTTCTTCTCTTTCTGTGCTTTCTAGAGTTTCTTCGTCCTGTCTCATCCTCTAGAGAGCTCTGAAAAGCTATCACAAATGCGTTTCAAGTATATGAGTGTTCTCACCAAAAAGGACAGGTTGCTTACCTGTAACTGTGGTTCTTCGAGTGGTCATCTGCGCAGTCACATATATGGGCTCTGCGCGTGCGTGGAGGCCGCTTCGGGAAGGTTCTATAGCTGAGGTAAATTTTGGGCGGGAACCCCTCCCCCCTGCGTCTCCCTTGCGTGGGTTCCCACCCTCTCCCTCAGTTCCCCTGAGACCGCCATCGCGATCCCAGTACCAAGGGAGAACATAGGAAGAGGTTTCTCCAAATTCCTAATACCAATACCGAAAGTCCAATTCGATGGTGTTACACGGTACCGATCATAGTGAGCCCAAGAGCCCCGGTTCAGTACACCATCGAACTCGACAGTGACACCGTAGCGGGGATGGATGGGCGGGTTGTGTGACTGCACAGATGACCACTCGAAGAACCACAGTTACAGGTAAGCAACCTGTCCTTCTTCTTCGTGGTCTCTGTGCATCACACATATGGGCAGAGTAGCAAGCTGACTTACCGGTGGAGGGTCGGTGTCGTCATCACTGTAGGACCGAGGAAAGGACAGCTCTGCCAAAAGCATTGTCCCTCCGGGATCGAACATCGACTTGGTAGTGTGATACGAACGTCGAAGGCGTGGACCATGTAGCCGCCTTGCAGACATCCGTCAACGAGACTCCTCTCGCGAAAGCCGTCGAGGCTAATACGGCTCTGGTAGAATGAGCTCGTACCGAGTTCGGCAACTGCTGTCGTTTGAGCTCGTATGCTAGCTCGATACAACCTACAATCCATGAAGATAGACGTTGGGTCGAGACTGGCAGGCCTTTGGAGCGTCCACCGTAACAAATAAAGAGACGGGAAGATCTCCTAATGGACTCAGTGCGGGACTTGTAGAACAATAGAGCCCTTCGCACGTCCAGCATGTGGAGCTGATGCTCCAATGGAGTCGACGGACCTTGAAAGAATGCCGGCAATATAATGTCTTGATTTAGATTAAAGGAGGATACGACCTTAGGAAGGAAGGCCAAATCTGGGCGCAACACCGCCTTTTCCTTGTGGAAACTGAGGTACGGCGGATCGACCCTTAGAGCCACCAGCTCTGATGCTCTCCGAGCAGAGGTGATTGCGACAAGAAATACGGTCTTAAAAGTTACCAAGCGGAGATCCGTTGTCGCCATTGGCTCGAATGGTTTAGCCATGAGTACCTGTAGAACCAACTGGAGGTCCCAGACCGGAGTGACTGGTTTAGATGAAGGGGTCATATTCCTTAATCCTCTCATGAAACGCTTGACTAGCGGGTTCGAAAACAAAGTGGATCCATCTTGACCATTATGATAAGCTGACAGGGCAGCCAAATAGACCTTTAACGAACTTGTCTTAAGCCCCTTGTGATGCAAATGAAGCATGAATTGCAGTACTTGATGGATAGAAGCGCTAGAGTAGGGCACTTCGATCCGACCGAGGTAATCACAGAAGGCTTTCCATTTTCTGGCATATGAAGCTCTAGTGGATGGTTTCCACGCTTCCTGCAGTACGAGTTTGATCTCCGAAGGGAGAGTGCTCGGTATCAAATTAGCCAGGCCGTGAGTTTCAATATGGACGGATTCAGGTGTAGTAGCGTGCCTCGAGCTTGAGAGAGTATCGTTGTCGTGTTCGGTAGATAGCAATACTCTCCCTTGGAAAGTTGGAGGAGTGGTGCAAACCAGGCTTGCCTCGGCCACCACGGAGTCACTAGGATGCAGTTCGTGCCCTTGGACTGGATTTTCGAGACGACCTTGGCCAACAATGGAATCGGTGGGAAAATATAGAACAGAGTCCCCGACCAAGTTATCAGGAATGCGTCCCCGATCGACGCATTGTCGTGTCCCGCTCTGCTGCAGAAAATGGGACAGGCTGTATTGGCTGAAGTGGCGAATAGGTCCACTGTTGGGGTTCCCCACAGATGGAAAAGGGACTGTCGAATTTGAACGTCGAGTTGCCACTCGTGGGAGTCGAGTGACATCCTGCTGAGGGCGTCTGCCAGTGTATTGTCTTTCCCCGCAATATGGATGGCCCTCACCGATATATGACGAGGGATCATCCAGTCGAATATACGGAGGGTTAGGTTCGTTAACCGTAGCGAGCGGGTGCTGCCTTACTTGTTCAGGTAGGCCACAACCGTAGTATTGTCCGTGACTACTTGCAGATGTCTCGAAGCAAGTATAGGTTCGAGGGATTTCATCAAGTTCCATACTGCTTTGTGTTCTAGGACATTGATGTGACTCTGTCGATCTCGCGGGCCCCACTGGCCTTGTGCTGTATGATTCCCGCAGTGAGCTCCCCAGCCGAGGAGAGATGCATCCGTCGTGAGCGTTCACCCGGGCTTTCTGAACCGCGTCGAGAGAGTCGTCCGTTTTATCATTAAAGAGGCCGACTCCGTCGAAGGGCAGATTCTCGATTTTGGCCTTAGCTTCCGTGGTCAATGTAGAAGACCTTAGCCAGGCGTGACGGCGGAGAGCAACTGCACTCACCAGGGATCTCCCATGACAGTCCCCTTGGTGTCTGGCAGTATGGATCTGTTGTCTGGAGGTGTTCGTTGCCTCGGCCTGGAAGACTCTGGCTAAGTCTCTCTTCTCGTCTGGAAGATAGTCAATCAGTCCTAGCATCTTCTCCCAAAGGAAGAGTTGGTACCTAGCCATCGTAGCTTAGTACCCCGCAACCTGGATCCCCAGGGCGCTCGAGGTGTAGACTCTTCGTTCGAAGTTGTCTAACCTTTTTCCTTCGGACGGAGTGGAATGCTGTTTCCCTGATCTCGATTGTGCTGATTCAACTATCATCGAGTTCGGGGTGGGATGGGAGAAGAGAAACTTAGCTGTGTCTGGCCTAATCTTGTAAAGAGCGTCCAGGCGCTTTGCCGCAGGAGGAGCTGTGGATGGCGAGCTCCACGATCCCTGCACAGTCTCCAGCATCGTCGGGGTTATAGGGAGCAGCGTCGGGCCCGAAGATGATTTGGAAACCGCGTCAAAGAGAGGGTCTACTTGCTTCTTCTCCTCGACAGCCGTCTCCAGACCGAGGGCTTGAGCCATCCGAAGGACTTGGTCCTGGAAGGTGCCCATATCCTCAGAGGGGGATACAGCGGCCTGAGTGGAGACGTTCTGGTCCGGGGATGTGGACGATGGGGACAGCGAGACGATCGAGTCTGAGTCCGTTATGGGAGACCCCGGGGTCGACGACCTGCGGGAGCGGGATACGGTTGCCATCGAGACCGTAGTTAGCCGATCCTCTCTCTTGTCCACTTGTGAAGGGAGGGCTAGAGGGCAGATCGGCGGGGATAATCTGGGGTCCGGACGCACCCCTTCTTGTCCCGGTGGAGAGCGTCTAGCATCCCTTCTCGGGGAGTGTCTCCTGGGTGGCGACCTCTCTCGGGAACGGTACACCCTGGTCTGGTATCTGTATTCAGACACAAGAGAGCGCCTCCGGCGATAGCTGTAACGAGACGCCCGGGAGTATCTCGAATCCCTTGAGTCCTGAGACCTCTCCCTGTATCGCTGGGGGTCTCGGGTTCTACGAGAATCGGATGATCTGGAGGATGCCCGGTCCCGGGTAATCAGCACCTCCTCGATCTCGAGTGAGCTAGATCGAGTCCGTGGAGTACGAGCCCGTATCTCACGAACCGGGGAGGCTAGAGTTGGAAGAGCAGTGGTCGTAGGTCTCGGTTCCGAGGCTAGAGTTGGAAGAGCAGTGGTCGTAGGTCTCGGTTCCGAAGGTGAATCCGGTATCTCACCTTCAGATACTGAGAGCCGGACAGCCTCCCTCGATCCCGAGGGGGCTTTTGGTGGAGAGCAAGGAGGAGGGTCCCTCGAGCCCGAGGGAACCCGTGCGGGAGGAGATTTCAGCCCAGCCGGGCGTTCAACGGTCACGACGTCCGTCGGATCCGGAGCCACTGTCTATCTCGATCCCGAGAGAGACGAAGCTAATTTTTTTGCTAATCTCCTCGCCTTATCTTTCCGCTCCTTGCTCTTCCTTTTTTCCTCCTTTTCTCTACGAGCCTTCTTAGCTTTGCTCTTCGATATCATCGCCGCCATGTAGGCCTCCTGAGCGTCCGCTGAGGAGACCGTGTGCGACGGTGGCGTACTAGGCCTAGCCGAAGGGATAGGCTTTTCCGCGGGCGGTTGTAGGGCCTTTTTATACAGAATGGCCGTCAATTTGTCCGCCCTGTGCTTCCTCGCTTGTTTCGTGAACGCTTGGCAATGATGGCAAGCGTCCACATTGTGGCCTTCGCCGAGGCAGGCGAGGCACAGCAAGTGTCCATCAGCCGGAGGAAGCTTCGTCCCGCACCTTACGCATTTGCGAAAGGGGGCTTTCGGAGCCATAATCGTAGCGGTGATCCTACGATGAACGGGGGGAAAAGTTGCAAAGATATCCTCAAAAAAGCAGTAAGCTATCTGAATTCCAAACTAGAATTCCAGAACCTCTCGAAAGAACAGCCACACGCGGTGGCGGTCGAAGAGGAACTGAGGGAGAGGGCGGGAACCCACGCAAGGGAGACGCAGGGGGGAGGGGTTCCCGCCCAAAATTTACCTCAGCTATAGAACCTTCCCGAAGTGGCCTCCGCGCACGCGCAGAGCCCATATGTGTGATACACAGAGACCACGAAGAACAAATGCTATAAACAAGACATCTTTAAAACACACACACACACACACACACACAGAACCTAGAATTTTAAAAGAGGATGATTGCTGTCATTGTAAGCAGATGCCATGACAATTTCACAGTTTCCTGTATGGACCTGGAGTTTTTGATTAAGACTATATGCAAAAGCAATCAAAGTCGTTACGTGGGCGGCTGTCCAGATAATCTAACAATGATGCAGATTAACATAATGCAATCTATTTTATCCAAGTTCTTATTTACATCATAAATTATTAAATGGTAGACTTTGAATTCTGCAGTCAACAATGGTTGATTGTATAATGTATACACCCAAAAAAGATATCCACACTATTTCCAAGATTTAAAAGGGGCATTTTACTCTTCAGCACTTTTGGGTTTACATGGTGACTTTGCACGATGTACATACCAAACAGATGACCAACCCAATTTGCTCCAATATTACCAATCACCCTTTTAGGAGGAGAAGAGGCAGTCTTAACTGAATCCTCTCCCCTCTTCTTCCCCCAGCTAGGTAGATTGGATTGATGCTCTCAGAGCTGGATTGATGCTCTCAGAGCTCACAGTGCCAACCCTCTTTCTGCTGGTTGCAGTGGGAATTTCTATGCATATCCCATGATATGGGTATTATGGTAATCCTACCAGGTAAGCTGATGTGGCAGGACGAGGAGTTTTAGAAATATACAAAATACAGATATATGTTGCAGAACACAGAGATATGCTGCATGTAAAAGGATGAACCGTTGCATCAAATAAATTATTAGCTGTCCAGAAGGCAGTCATTCTGGCACATGTGGATCTGCAGCTACACTGTGGTTGGCAACTGGTAGCCTGTGGGGTGATTCCAGCTGTATGCCACCTGACTCCCCAGGTGCAAATCTGGTCCTTTGGATATCACTCATGGCAAGTTTGAGATGGAGACCTGATTGCATGATGTCTTTCCCTTGTCAGCAGCATTCCTTTTGGGAAAGCCAGCTTGTACCAGGGGGTGGGGAAAAAAGCTTGGATCCTCACTAAAAATAGTTGAAACCAAGGAATCACTTTTCACTTTTACAAAGATAGTGAAATTTGACAGAAAATTTAATGTAGCTGGTATTAGAATAGCAGGCTTTAGAATATTTAGCATAGTTGCAAATAGGTTGCATGCATTTTTTTGTTTGTATTTCCACCTACATCTTCAGCCTTTGAGCCTTGCTCCTGTAAAGATTTCTGTAATTCTTCAACCTGGGACTGTACTTCAAGCAGTCTCTGATTTACAAGCCTGGAGATAAGAAACAACATTTTACTTTTCGGTCTTATTTTTCTCCTAAAAGCTTATTTTTATGTATTTCATATTCTGCCAAGCTTATAAACACAGATAATTCATTGTGCTCCTAAATTAGACAGCATTGATACAAGTGGCACAAAGTTGTATTTATTTATTTAAAATACTGATATCCTGCTTTTTCTTGTGCATTGCAAGGCAGCTAACAGAATAAAAAACATATATAGGGTCATTCCATGTAAAATCAACCAAAAAATTTGAAAAAATTACCTCACCATCTGCCATTTTTTTTAAAAAAAAAACTGGCATACTAGTTGACCAGCATGAGAAATGAACATACACCAAATTATAGGTCATTATACCTCACGGTTCAAAAGTACACGATTTTTTAGCATTTGTGACTACACAAAAAGTATCATAACTTCCTTCGAAATTGACCTAGAAAGTGAATCATGGTGTCATATGAAAGCTCTCGAACTACCCTTTTATTTGATATGTAACACGAAGCATGCACGTGAAAGAAAATATTTAAGGTCATAGTTTCTTTAATTTGACCTTGAATTCCAAAAAAAAACAAAGGGTGTTTTTTTTGCTGATTTTTTTCCTCAGATAACCCATATTTACCTTGGCAGGGCTTTTTTTCTGGTGGAACTCACCGGAACTGAGTTCCAGCACCTTTTCTTCTATTAATTGCATTACAATTTAATCGCCATCTACTCCTGAGGAAATGTAATCCAAGAGTTCCGGTACCTTTTTCTCCAGAAAAAAAGCACTGACCTTGAGTATATGTACCAATTTCCAGAACGGGGTTCCAAACAGTTCAGAAGATGTGAATGTTCTTATACATGCACAGTACCTCCCTCCAAAAACTCCACCCCCTTATACATACTAACAACAGAACTTTTTGCAGGGAAATGAAACTGATGTAAGCTCACCCCCTCCCTTCAGGAGCTTCCTGGGCCTTCAGGCTGAAACCAAACCAGGCTTGGGTAGGCCTCAAACCTTCACAGAGATATATCTCTTTGGATGTCTACATTAAATCAAGCTTTATTCACAGATTCCGATAAGAAAGAAAAAGGCAGGCCTGAACCCGTGACAAGTGCCTGACCCCACTTCTGCTGCACTGTGTTCATGACTTTTCAAATTGTTGAACACAATGAGTGAGTCACTTTTTAGTCATTGGTGGTGCTGTACTCCATTTCTTATCAAGAACCATTCTGGGAAAACCTGTAAAAGCATTATTTCACAGAGTATGGTTGACAAGATGCCATAGGACTTGTTAACAAAATGTTAACAAGCAATATTTGAACGGCATAAAATCTGATCAGCATATATAAAAGTAAAATGGAAAATCTCATCTATGCACAATAATGGTTTTTCAAGCCTACGTCAAAGTAAATCAAAATAACTATGCTAGTAAGAGTCCCATTTTGAAACCGAGTACGTGTTTCCAGGGATGTTAAACATTATTTGAAACGAAAGGAGTTTTTTGTCATTAATCAAGGTCAAACTTCTGTATATTTATTTTAAAAACTAAAATGAACATGTTTTCCCCAAGCATACTGGTGAGTACCTTTTAAAGTACATATTTTAAACCTCATTCTTCTGAAAACAATAGGCCCTGTAACTTATTTTTTAATAAGCAGAACACAGCATTCAAACTCAGTTGAAGTTGCATCTCTCCAGAATCCCACTGATTCAGACTGCAAAAGATTTGACTCCTAGTTAACCCTCTGTAGATCTACACTGCAATGCAGTGGAGTGCACATTCAAGAGACATGCCTTTGAACAATCTGGGATAAAGCTTATGGTTAAAAGATTATCTGGAGTCCCAGATTAAGAGCACAACTTCAGCAGAAAGGGTGTGGTATTTCAGTGAATGGAGACAACAGGTTGATTGAGTAGATTTAGGAGGTACTATAAAAGGTACCCAAAGTACTATATTTAGAAGGGACACAGTCCTTTCCTACCTGTTTTCTGTCTCCAGTTCATTCTTTCTAAGATTGGCATCATCCAAGAGGCTCTGCAACAAGGCAATCTTTTCATTATCAGACCCTTCTTGATTAAGCTTTAGCATCTTGTTTTCATGTTGAAGACGAATGAGTTTTTCCCTTGAGAAATAAGATGAAAGCCATTAGAAAATATCAATCATGGGTCTCATGGGGGAACAGATCAATACTATCACCAACAAAAATATGAATAGTGTTATAACCCTCATACACCATTTGTTTTGATGGTATCTATCTGCTATTGGGAACCAATGGACCCCTATAAAGTCCAGGATGAACATAAAAATGATTGGATTTCAAATGGACTCCAGTTTAACAAAAAATACATGTTATTGGCATCACATTCCAAAAACGTAGTCTAACACAAAAAGTACTATGATACATTGGACCCCATAAAGTTTAAAAAAAGAAAAGTTAACACCAATTAGGCAATCCTCATTGGGCTATCAGGAAACCCTGGAGAAGTAATCAGAAGAGAAAGCAAAATAGAAATCCTCAAATGCTTAATACTAGGCTCATAGTGATGGGTGAATTTACTCCAAGTGAATTCATTATTTACTCGAAATTACTCTGAGTTCAGATGAGAATTCTCCATTCATATGAGATCTTGTTCAGTTTGGAATCGCTTGGGGCGGCATGATGTCGTGCTTGTGGCTTATGCTGGCTCAGCTTGTCTGAGCGTGGAAAGCTAAGCAGGGTCAGGCCTGGTTATTACTTGGATGGGAGACCCCTCCTCTAGTTTCCTGCATTGAGCAGGGGGTTGGACTTGATAGTCCTGTAGGCTCCTTCCAACTCTATGATCTATGAAATCTATGAAATCACATTATGTGCCCCTTCCTGATTGGTTGTTTTCTCATGGCCTTCCTGTGTGATATCATGTGATGTTTACTCGCCTATTGCCAGCATACAGAGGAAAAAAGATGGACCTACAGAGTCCTCCTGCTCCTCACAAAGCCACAGCTACAGCAGCGATGAAGCAGTGGTGGATGCACCGAATCATTCAAGGGTTAGACCAACTCAATGCATACACAGAAATTGTGTTGTTTAAATGCAGGCTGTGCATGCTCCAAAACTTGCAATCAATTCCAAACGAAATAGTGAATTCGTAATACATTGATCCAGGCCCGCTTCAAAAGTGAGTATTATGAATGGACGAGTTTCAACCAACAAGTTGTCTAATTATGAAATTCAGCAGCATCAGTTTAAATAATAGGAAGGGGTCTAATATATCCCAATAGCCTAATAGGGGTTTTCTCCCCAAAAGAACATTATAAATAAGAAATCAGCATTGCAAGTTTGCACTATGATGTTAGCTCCTGTGTCAAAATAAAGCAAACTTGGGAGGAAAATAAAAAAGGAAATGTTTAGTCCTGGGGTCCAATGGTAGTGCTTTGTAATGGGTTGGGGTTTTTTGGTACACACAGGAATGTACAGGGGGGGAAATTACAGGCAGAAATTTAGAGTACTCTTGAAGTGGTGTAATACCAGAAATATATCATACAAGCAAAATGCTAAGTTACATTCCGTGCTCTAGTTTAAGAAGTTGTTGGGAATAGAATGGACTCCAATTAACTTAGGTATTTTCTGGCTTCAGTTTCCCATTCATTTTAATAAGGGTAAATTAGATCCCCAATAGCATAGTAAGCTGAAAGTATTATTTTTTAAAGTGAAGTGGGGCTGTGGGGAGTACTTGGGAGTATGAAGTGGTTCAGGTAAAAAAAAAATTACAAATATTTCAAACAGTTGCTGGGGTCCACAGGAATCCCTGAGTTTAGGCAGTTAAATAACTTCCCCAAAATTTAGAAGCAAAAGAACACGAACACACACACACACACACACACACACACACCAAGACTAAGGGGTTAATCCTATTATGAAAATCATAAGCCTCTGAACTTACCAGAAAGTAAGAGACTTAAGTAAGAGACTTAAGAGCATCCTAATGCAGGGCGGGAGGAGCGATGGAGGTGATCTTCATCTCCCCGTCCTCCCACCCTTCATTTTTGCTAGACGGGCTTTTTTCCCCATCTAGTGGCAGCGTTTCGGGGGGGGGAGGCTGGGGAGGCCTCAGGATAGCTCATATCATGGCCTTTCCAGTCTCCTTTCCTCCCCATCCACCAAAACGCCCTCTTTTCCCCGACCTCAGAGGGCGACCGGCGCAGTTCTTTCCATGCCAGCTGTGTGTGTGTGTGTGGGGGGGAGAGACAGAGCTACAATTCCCTCTTCCGAGGTTGGAGCACTGTCTCCGACCTCGGATGTTGGAATCCAAAGTATCCTATGTCCCCTCAGACACTGTCTAGGAGCCTGGATAGGATTGCTCCCTCCCAAGATGAGTGACTAGGTGAGACTGATAACAACTGCTAACCTTATTAATGAAACATTACTGAAATATAAGGCTAAATACATACCCATATAAAGAGGATCATATGTTTAGACTTACTTGATTTCAGGGGTAATAATTTCTGCTGCTAAACTGTCAGAAGATTCCTGACCACCCAGGGGCAACAATCCTGTTTTGGGGAATGAGGGAGAAAATGTTAAGACAGTGTAGGGCTGTTACTCAGGGCATGACTGAACTAAAGTTAAGCACTTTAAAATCCTTCTGATTTCAGTGCTGGAAATTGAAAGAACATGCCCTCCTACTCAAATCAATGCTACTTAGAAATGCTTATGTTTGGCTAGAGCATGCCATTATTGTTTGGAAAGAGCAAGAAATATTGAATAAAAAGATAACAAAAATTATCCTCTCAGTATGAAATATCCCTGAATAAATAACGTATATGAAATAATCCAAGCCTTTGCAGAATTTTGCTCCTCAATTCTAGAGAGCCCTGCTGTAGAGCTACTGCCGCTCAGTTAATGCAGTTAATACTGAGCAAGACAGGCCGGTGGTCTGACTTGGTAGCAGACAGCTTCCTACGTTCCTAAGGATGTGTAACCAAACTTGCTCATTCTCACCCCACCTCTTCAAAATTGTGATTTAGATTGTAAACTCCGCTGAGAGGAGGGAGATGAGAGGGAGCGCAGGGCTATTCCACCAGCCATGCTTAAAGGCTTCCCTTATGACGGCTTCTCCTCCCTCAATTGCCACCACCACCAGCCATTCCAGCAGGCTGTGCAGAGGAAGAAGAGAGGGAGCGCAGGGCCATTCCACCAGCCCTGCCAGGAGTATTAATTAATATTCCCCCTTCTGCCCTCCCCATTCCTTTTTCCTTGTGTGTCGTGTCTTTTTAGATTGTAAGCCTGCGGGCAGGGACTGTCTTGTTAATTGCTGTAAACCGCCCAGAGAGCTTCGGCTATTGGGTGGCATAAAAATGAAATAAATAAATAAATAAATCTAGTGTTAATAAACCTTTCGTGTGGCACAGTACTTCCCAATATCCAGGCATCCAGCAGTCATAATATTCACCTACAAGGCTCCCATAACCCACTGGTGGAAGTTAACTCACCATTTAGGAATTCTCTAATAAAATTACATGCTAGTTATTGTATGTATAAGAAACTGGGTGAATGTAGACATTTACCAGTAATTCTTAAGCTATTAGAAGAGCAGAGGAAAGCTTCAGAAAACATCTGAAGCTGAACTGAGTGCCCATGTTAAGTGACCAAAATTCCTCCCCATTTACCACGGCCCTGCAGTAAACACTGCAAACAAGCCTCGTTGACTTATACATTTTGACCTCCACCAGTATATGAGGAAACAGCAAATACATACAGTAAATAAATGCCTAGAACAGAACAGAAATGAACTACTTCTGACACATTTCTGCATATATATTACAACTTCTCTAATGTCATTGTGAATATACTTGTCACACATTGATCCATGTTACCAGCTTGTCATAATACAGTATAAAGCTGACTGGTTGCCAACATAACCTTAATTCCAACATAATCTACAACTGAATTTAGGTGAATAAAAACCAGCTACTTGATAAGAATCATGAATTAAGGAATTTTGATTTGAAATCACTGTGTCTGCACAGACTGTTGCAACGCTGCTCTAGGTGAATAGATGTTATACGTGTTATGACCTATAGATCAAAAGGTGGTTCTTACACATTTTATGATTCCTGAAGCAAATCACCATGTAACTAAAACAACAACAATTATGTGATTTTTGTGATATCATGGGATATTTAAGCCTCTAAGGAATGGCTGATCTTTCATTCATCCTTCTATTCCCTTGGATGAAATCCTCTGAATAAACCAACCCAGTTTATTGGTAACATCTGAAGTCTGCATGTTTGTTCTTCCATAGGGAATCCAGTCCCACACCCTTGGACCATAAGCAAATGAGCCTTTTTTGGCAATACTAATTTACTCCAACTAATATGAGCCAAAACATGCAGGGGGCAATACAACTAGAATTACAGCACAAGAGACAACAAGGAACAGACATTGGTCTGGAGCAGAGTAAAATATGCTCCTGGGTACTTGTACCAGCCAATTTCTTGAAATACCAGAACCTGTTTTTCACATACCACACTTCGGAGTCTTTCTTAAGGAAAAATCCCATCATCTCCATTCAGTTTCTTTACCTGAAGTAGTAAGCTGCCCCTCTTGTGCTTGTACACATCGAATCTCTTCAATGGTTTCTTTTAGGGAATCTCTCTCTGTCCTTAACCGCTACATAAAGGGAAAATACAAATATTTGACTTAAATCCACAAGTCAATTTGTGATGCATGAAGTCATGCTGCCACTTGAACTGCTTATTGTGCAGTAGGTATATCAAAGACAGCTACTCCACAGGCTTCTAGAACCTCAAACCAATTGGCATCATGCATGGCTTTGAATAGTAGAGGGCAAATGCCAGTGCAAACCATCATACAGTTTCTTCTACTAACTGGAGAATTGTATTAGCAATTCCAGAAAGACAGAGAAAAGAAAACAGGCAATGTGATGCCTTAAAAAAAAAAGCTACTTTTGTGGGCAAGTGTAGCATCAGCTGCAATGCTTTGAAGTAGTAAGACATTAACAAGGTATTAGTCCTAGACCAATGCCTGGGTGACTGGCAGTTTAGAGCTTGGCACACCTATGTAATAATGTAACACATATAAAAAATATTAAGTCTTCCTCCCACCAGATGCACTGACATTTGGGGGGAAAGTAATTGAATGTTTTAAAGCACACTGTTCATTAGCCCATAATTTCTATCCTAATCCTGTTTTACACTGGTTGGAGTCTAAACACTGAACTTCATCTTGTGCTGCTGTGGGGCTACGATCAAAAACAGCAGAACCTTGTTGGGTTTCCCTCCATAATCACTTCTTTAATTTATCTTAGAGCAGATATAACCAGGGCTTTTGCACCATTTGAGAAAATAATTGATTCTGAGATTCAAAAGGGTTATTATCCTGTTGGATTTAGGGTATAGCAGAAAAAATGCAGTAACACAGAACTGGGAAAGAGTTAGTATTACTGTTTTGGAAACACAGTGGAATCCAGATTTAGGTACGCACACAACTATGCTGGTAGAAGCAGACTTCCTTGCCCTCTCGCCCCTCCAGCCCCCTGAAAATGCTACACATATAAGCATTGTAGGGGCTTCTGAACAGGGTAAGCTGTGGTCAATGGAGGGGGGGATCCTCCAAAATCAGGCAGAAGCACTGTGAGCAGAGGATTAAAAACAAGGACTTTGCCTTGGTACTAAGTGTACATAATGTACACAATAATAATTAAACTTCTTTTTAAAAATGCTATATCCTAACATCATTATGATGTGTATTTCCTGGCCTCCTGTCAACCTATGAAGTGGAGCAAGGCAGCAGAATGTATATCATAAGTATAAAAACAAGACATTAGTGAGCGGGGAGGAAGACTTAACAAGGGGCTGCCATTTTCAGCCACGAGCCAGTGTTCTATAATGTTCTTCTTGTCCCTAATAACTGTTGGGTTTTGCATAGGCAGAACGAGATTACCACCTGACATCGGGATTATCACCTGACCTGGTGGGTGTTACTTGAGTTCAAGTATACAAGGCCTTTGGTCAGGAGACATAGTCTCAAGGTGACATGACTCAGCAGCCTTGAACAGTTTTAGCAGATCAACATGTTGATGAATGGGTTATACACTGGGGTGAGTAATATCCTATTTATAGGTGCAGGGTCTGCGGTATATAAGCTGGCACACTTGCTGATAGCTTCTTTCCGTCATTCCTCTTCATCTCTCTCTGCTGCTTGTTCGTCTCAGCACGACATGTGTATTGTCTTGGACTTCACTTCATCTAGCCTTACCACTGGGGTATAGGATTTGAGTCTGCAAAGATGTAGTGAGTAGGAGATGCATTGATTGCCTTAATCCCATGTAATTGGGTCTTACAAATAAACTCTTTAATCTTTATTAACTGCTGTTATCTCCTCCTTCCGCCTGCGTGACTGGGACTGAGGGTCATTGGCTAGGGGAGCTTTTGAACCCGGGTCAGTCCAACTCTCACATCGGTTATGGGCCCAGAGATAAGGATCTGATGGTTATCTCAGATGGGTAGATAAGCCCAGAGACGCAGTTCGGAGAAATTCAGCAGTTATAGGGTTAAAGGAATTTGTTTACTATTTGTAAGAACGGTTTGTAAACAAACCGGAGAAGGCAATGCAGTGTTGCTAAAGCTGGGAGCTGATAACAGCGGCTTGGAATGCAGCATAACTGAAGAATGCAGGAAACAGAGAGACGGAGGATTTTTCGTTTTGAAAGCAGCTGAAGCGGAGGTGCCAGGCTTGGCAAAATCCGAGGTTCGGGCAGCTACTAGGCTGAAAAGTGAACAATGCTGGACACAAGGATTTCGTTTTCCACAGCTTGCTGGAGTGATTGTTAAGGAGCTGTATCGGGCAAAGAAATAATCTTCAGGAGGCTCTGTGTGTCAACTCATTTGAGTCAAGGCTACAGGCAGGAGGATCATATTTCTTTTACAGTTTTCTTCACACAGCAGCGGATCAGCTATCTTTTGCATTGTATCAACAAGTGGCTTGGATTACAAATGCGTGGATTACGTCTGACGTGGGCAAAGCGTCTGGAGCGTCATCTCGAAGCAAAGGTCACGTGTGACAAACGTATCTCGGGAAACTTGATACTACAGCGGAGGCTGTATCAAACCAGCGGAGGCGTGGTTTTGAAACAACAGAGAAAAACAGCGCGTCAGTTTTGAACAGAGAAAGCTGTGCTTAAAATGTGAAGCTGTTCTTCATTTTCTTCATGTGGGATCACAGAAGAAGGAGCTTGAAATCAGCAGGGGTGCTGCTGATGGGAAAAACCTTTATGTTTTAACCCAGGACATAACAAAATGCACATTATTTTGTTGTGAGCAGAAGCAGTGGATTGTTTAAACGAAGCTTTCTGTGTTGGACATGAATAAACAGAAGGAGGACTATGCAAATGGTCAGGAGTTTAACAGTCATGTTTTTGAAACTGTATTTCTTGAAAGGTTGGATAACTTGGATTCAAGAAAGTGTAATATATGCTCTGGAAATGTACTGAATGTATATATGACTTGAGTATATTGTGGATTTTTCTGTAGCAAAATGTAAAATACTGAATAATTAGGTATGTTTATATGGCAAAGCTAAGAGATGGATTATTTCTTTTATACTGTAATGGTGTAATAAAGAAATGGAGAGTTGTACTGATGCAACTAAAAAAGGTTAAATGCTTATATGTATGACATGTACATGCATGCATATCACATGAATGTTTGATCATTTAGATTCACAGGCTTGTGAAAGAAAATGCAAACTTTGGTGGGGAAAGCATTGGGAAATTGTAATTTTCACATGAAAGGTAATTTTGTGCACATATACAAGGGATGCTAGCTTCAACAGGTAAACTGGAAGGCAAGCTGAAAAAAAACAGTTCATTTCATTTAAATTTGTTCTTGGTGATCTTGTGGATACTCTGATGGTTTTTAGAGGAAAGGCACGTTATTTCATGATGTCAATTGATCAATACACGAGGTACAGGTTGTGTACATGTTAGATAGAAAGCTGAAGTATTGAACAAAGTCAAGGTGTTTTGTGCTTGGGTGAGAACAAGCATATTACCCATGTTACCTATTTCTTTTCAGATATGGGGAAGTTCAATTCAGTGCATGATTTTGATGACTTTCTAACAGGATGTGATATTGAACACATGGATTATGTGGAAGAGTAAACAAACACTCAGAAGAGGTGATACTAATTTGGTTAATGAAGTTTGGGTAGAAGCTCTTAAATGTTTTGATTATGTACATGATAGAAGTTTTAGTTCTGTGTGATTGAACTGTACACCTTATAGAAAGTAGTGTAGAAGGAGGAATCTTCTGGAGAAACATTTCAGGATCTTGGATCTGATATGTAGGTACATACACCTCAAAGTTAGAAGAAATCTGTAAGGGAGCTTACATGAGATTTTTCTAGAAATGAGAATATTGTGTTTCACATGAACAACACTTAGATAGTGAGATTATCTAGAAGTGTTTAGTATAATGCTGAATGAAAATGTGAGATCATTTTTCAAAATTAATTCTGTTAATGCAGGGGATGCATCAAGCTCAGAGTCAGAATAGAAAAGCATTTGCTGAAAGACAGTCAGGTAAATTTGACAAACTGATACACATTTGGTTTAGTGGAGACTAAACAAATGATTGTTCATCATTGGTGCAAGTTTATTGGAACAAGAACCTGATAACTGATGAGGTAAGGAACAGGTGAGTCAAACAACCTGTGAGATATCAGGATGAATTTGCAAGGAAAAGCCATTTGAAACTTCAAAATTTGAAAGAGGTGAAAAAATTGTCTGTTAAGGAAGCTGAACCATAGCTTCAGGCTATGCAAGCTGAGTTGAATTCTTTGGATAAAGAACAAAACATGGAAGCTGGGTGAAACAAACAGCAGTTCATGGAACTCATTGTTACCAGATAGATTTTTAAATGAAAACTAACCAGATTGGAAAAGGTTATATGACAAATAGCAAGATTGATTGCTTGTGATTTTTGCTCAGTAAAAGGAGCTGGATAATCATAAGATGAGTGCAACAACAATTTGCTTTGGAAACAGTTAGACTGATGTTTAAGAATGTGAAAAGATGTATGAATATTTCACAGGGAAATATTGGAACATAAGCATTTTAAATAAGAGGAAGTCTTTGGAAAACTGTCTGTGAGATTTTCTGTAGGAAAAGCTAGAATCAGCTGGAGGCTGGAATTCTGTTTTGAACTCAAACATTGCTGGTTTGAGATTTGCACAGAGAGGCAGATCAATGTTTGTTTGTTAAGCAGGAGGAACAAGGACATAGACTGTATGTACTTTGTTTTGATGGATGATCTATTGTTTTTTCTGGACAGATAAAAGCAATATGATATAATTGATCCAGGGTTTGGAATTTCATTGAAAATGAAACTGCTTGGTGGTGGATCAACTGTTTATTTGTAAATAGAAGTTGAAGGAGAACCAAGAGGGCAGTACTTACTGCAACAAACCAGAGAAAATCATGGATGTGATTGAGAATTTGGAGATAGTTAACTCAGTGAGAGACTCCAAATAATTGAGGATTTTCAAGCACATGCTGATGGAAAGGCAGTTTGAATGCTACACAGAAGCATTGGGCTGTTGAGCTTTACTGTACAAGCAACAAGGCCAGATATTGCTGTCAGTGTGATAGGCAGACTGTTAGACCAACAGGACATGCTTGGAGAGCTCTGAAAAGGAGTTGAGTGTTATCTGGAAGGAACATCATACTTCAGACTAAGAGTTACAAGTCAGAGCACAGGTGGCTTACAGATTCACAGAAATGCCAGTTGTGGTTGTGATAGTAAGAACAACAAGAACACACCTGAAGTTTGTTATTTTTATAATCATACTTTGATTGATTTTGTAGAAACAATCATTTAAAAGGTTAGAGTTCAACTGAAGCTGAACTGAATGCATTGTATTATGTATTGTGCTATTATGCTATTGTAAAGCTTGAATAGTTATAGCATTTGTTTAAATAGTTTAAATTGTAAAAAAATGTTTAAATGATGCTGGGATTGATGTGAAAAACCTATTACAGTTTTTTCAGGAAACCAAGGCAGGATTGCTATGCTGCAGGCAGATAGCAATACACAACGTTTTGGGTTTGCAAATAAAACTGTGTCATAAGGAGGGATACATCAGAAGTATGGTTTGATGGTGGTTCAAAATTTCTGGCAGGTAAAGTAATTCCTGCAAAAGTTTTTTTATCAAAGTTCATAGATGAAGGAACAGCATCAGATGTCAACAAAACTGTTGCTGTTGTATGAGGTAAATAACCACGTTCTGGACAAATGCAAAAGCAGGGGGATGTTGGGTTTTGCATAGGCAGAACGAGATTACCACCTGACATCGGGATTATCACCTGACCTGGTGGGTGTTACTTGAGTTCAAGTATACAAGGCCTTTGGTCAGGAGACATAGTCTCGAGGTGACATGACTCAGCAGCCTTGAACAGTTTTAGCAGATCAACATGTTGATGAATGGGTTATACACTGGGGTGAGTAATATCCTATTTATAGGTGCAGGGTCTGCGGTATATAAGCTGGCACACTTGCTGATAGCTTCTTTCCGTCATTCCTCTTCATCTCTCTCTGCTGCTTGTTCGTCTCAGCACGACATGTGTATTGTCTTGGACTTCACTTCATCTAGCCTTACCACTGGGGTATAGGATTTGAGTCTGCAAAGATGTAGTGAGTAGGAGATGCATTGATTGCCTTAATCCCATGTAATTGGGTCTTACAAATAAACTCTTTAATCTTTATTAACTGCTGTTATCTCCTCCTTCCGCCTGCGTGACTGGGACTGAGGGTCATTGGCTAGGGGAGCTTTTGAACCCGGGTCAGTCCAACTCTCACAATAACATGTGAATGTAAAGGTAGACAGTCACTTTTCTGAAATCTATTTCTTTCACTCTTTGATTTTTAACATCAAAACAAGATATTGAATGTCTGAATGATATGCAGATTGAGAAATGGCCCAATCAGGCCCCCTATACCATAGTGGTGGGGTAGGAGCATCAATGTGAAAACAAACAAACAAAAAATTAAGCATGCTGAAGTAAGTTTAAAAGGAATTTAGTTTCTATCCAAGTAGCAGCAAAGGTGACGGGAGAACCAAGACAAGGCTTTGTTATAGTGCTAGTAAATATGGGGCAAGTCAAGCATAGGGGAGAAGATAACGTGGGACAGATAAAATAAAGGTTCTGCTGGAGAACAGTTTTTCTTGGAAAGAAGTGCCTCAAAAGGATATGGGAGCCAAGGACTGGATAGTCAGTAACAGTGAGGAAAAAAACATGACACAGAGAAGTGGGAAGAAAGACAGCCAGCAGAAAAAAATATGCTTGTGCAGAGAAAAAGATACAAACAAAAAGTGACTCAAAAGACAGTATGGTCTAGGAGCAAGATGTTGATGCAGTGCATAGACAAAAACACCTTCATCCTATAAATCATGTTCTAGTTAATGCAACAATTGCTTTCCTGCCTAAGGTTGTGCAAGTATTCTTGTGTATCATTTTATACACTGCATCAGGAGCAGGGGGGGAAGCAATGTTAATATTTTAATAGGAGAGTGAGACAACAGAAAAAATGCCAATACTAAGGAGATTGCAGTAGTGTAAGTGTGAAACTGCCTGAATGTGTGTCGGAAGGAATAGGGGGATGAGCTAAACATAACACCTAGTGATAGGGCTGGAAAACAAGGAAGACAAATGCATCACAAATAGTGATGGGAAAGCATAGAAGAAAGAATCAAGGTGGATAGGTGAAGATTTCAATTTTCACTTTGAAGTTTGAGATAGGGAACACGGAACAGCACATCCAGCTGATGTCACGCAGAAAATAAAGGGATCACATAGAAGATGAAAAAGCAGGCACTGGAAAGTAGAGCCCTGTGTCCACACACTCCCTTCCTTCTCACCCCTGCCTGCTCTGTTTAATTAGTTACTTCTTGGTTTATGACAAACCACAGTTTGCCATTACATTTGAACTACAGTTTGAGCTTACCCCCTCTTCTGCACACACACCCCCAAACCAGCAAATAACTAAGTGGTGCATGTAAGAAAAGAGCATGCAAGTCCAAGATATGGTCATGGGCAAACAAAGGTTTGGCATTACATGTGAACTGACATATGAAACAGTGATGGAGCACTATAGGAGAGCAATGGGAGAGGGGGAATGAAGAACTACACAAAACAGACTTAGAACAGTTAAGAGAAGACACACTAAAAAAAATTCTGTGTCATGGAAACCTCAAGTGGGAGAGGAAGTCAAGGCAGACAGTATGAATAACAAAGATGTGAAAGGCAGGTAAGCAACAGCAGAGCTAGAAAAAGACCTTTAGAAGCACTCAGGCAACTTACTACATTACACAGGCATAATAGGATAAAGACATTTAATGTAAATTTAAAGAGAGAACATCAGTTACCAACTCTTAAGATATAAAGATGCTTCTAGTAAGGATGGAAAAGCAACATTTACATACGTACATCTTTTTCTTTTTGCAGACTGTCTACTTTTTCTTTAAGCATCTTGTACTCAAATTCTAATTTGTCTGCTTTCTTGGATTCTTCAGACAATCTATTCTGGAGTTCAACTACCTATAAGAGCAAGAAGGGATCACCAGTCACCAATATTAGAACAAAATGTATTAATCTTAATAGAGGCAATGGACACATTTGGACAGAATGATAAACAAGTTTATCATTAAAAGAATGAGCCTAGACAAGCCTTGGGCTTGCTCACTGCCCCCTCCTCCCCTCTATTTCTCTGGCACAGCTATGAGGAGATCATAAGCTTTCACTTCTGATTTCAAGTAACCACAATTTAGTGTTACATCCAAACTGTATCTTAACTATGATTGGATGAAACAAGCCAGCTTCATAACCCATGGTTTGAAGTTGGCTTGTTTCAACTAACCACAGTTTGTCTGATTAGTCTAAAGTGGAAGCAAAAGGAGGAGTGCACAAGAAAGAAGCATGCCTAGACTCGTTATGTCCGAATACAGTCTATCTGGAAGACTTATATTAAAACTCAAATAGTCATCTATTATACTGTCTAAATTATGACAGAATCATGGTGAAAATAATAGGTGATCAAGGCTTTCAGAGTACTACTCACATCACAGAAAAGGCCATATATCTTTGTTGATAAGGGAATAGCATCAATTGCGTATTTCCACCCAATGGGCATGTAAGCACTCAATATAGCCATCTTTTGCTTCATTAAATTACTATGCTGAGATAAAATGTAATTACTACTCAATCTGTTGTTTCACTGGTCGTAATACCAGCAGATATGGAGAAGCTAATATTAATGGAAAGAAAATCAGTATCCAGCTACTCTCTCCTTCAGAATTATCCCAAGATGTAATCCAAGACGGCAGCCTGATACTGAAGCCTTGCAACCTGTTCCCCAAACACAAGCCGCATATATGCAGTTTCATCTCAATTCACTCATCAGTTCTCCTCAACTTGTCTTAGACTTTTACACCAGACATTTAAAAATAATTTGCAATGTTTGTTCAGCCCTATCAGAGATATGTAAGAGAAGGTGCTGTTTCCTCAAAACACATGAAGAAAAAAAAATCTGGCAATGAAGGATAAAAATGTATATCAAAAATGTTGTACATTGGAATCTTTTTGGGCAGTTGGTCCTACTTTCTTTGAACTGCTTTTGACATGTCCCATTTTAAATCCCTCCCCATTTTTAAAAAATACATTCTAGTACTGAGTTTGTAAAGACACACTTGTCACAAAAGTCTACTTCATTCAGTTTTTCCATTATTGAATACTACCTTTGGGGAGAGATACATGGGATTTGGTAAAATGGTTGGTCATTAAAAAGGTGCCTAGAAGTGTTGATAAGAACTGGAAGTTTAATGGATATATGCAAGAAGGCATTGTCTCTTAACAGCCAACAACTTACAATAAAAATGGTTAATAATAGTTAAAGAAAAGTAATTCAAAACTATAGCATTCATCAGATCTTTTGTGCCATAGAGGGACTGGCTAATAGATATATCTCTAATGAAATAAAGTGCTTGTTAAAAAGAACTCTTAATGGACTTTCCAACTTCCCTGTACGTGGAGACAAACCAACTTCATATAATGATCCAAAGGATATGAAGAGAATATAATGTAACCATTAATTCTAACAAGATTCATTGGTCTTTTGGATCAATTTAGGTTATAGTTTTTGTAGTTGTGTTGATTTTGATGCTTTTATTTTATCTTTTAATCCAAACATTCATCCAAGGAACTCAAAACAGCATACATAGGATTTTCCCATTTAATTCATATAACTATGCAGTGTGCTAAGTAAGGCCAGTTAGACTCGTGGCCTAAAGTCATCCAGTGAGCTTTATGGCTGTGGCAACCTAAACCTAAGCACCCCAAATGCTGTTCTCTATCCATTACACCATACTGATCTTACTGTGCACCATAATGAATGCATCTGGAAAAGTGTTTTAGGTATAGTTAGTTAAATAGTCTATCAAAGAGGAATTTTCTGGCCATTTACTTGGGTGAGGAACAGAATAAATTGCATAAGTGATCTGCAAGTGAGGAACAGTTCAGCGGCTGCAACTTCTCTCACTTCTCTTCTCACCTGTCTCTTGTATGTTTCCAGCTGACTGCGGGCTGCATTGGCTTTCCTCAACTCTTCTTCTAAGCTTACAGTGTTTTGCATGTACATTGTGTTCTTCTCCTCCAAAAGCTTCACTTGCCTCCGTAGATCCCCAAGATCTTCCAGCTTCTTTTTGTACGATTCCACCTGGCTTTCTAACTTGGCCACTTTGTCAGAGGAATGCCTGGAGGGAGAAGGGTTGCACAGATTCAGTAATTAGAAGCCCTTTTAATTTATTTTAACTTATTTTGAGCAAGAGTAGGTAACCCCTGGCCCATGGTCCAGATTAGCCAAACAAAGCCTCCCCACCAGGTCCGCAGAGGCTTCCACTGAGACCCTCCCTGAATAGGAACTACATGGAAGCTCCTGAGGGAGCCAGCTACATGCGCTCCTCACTTTTCCTGATGAGAAAAGGAGAGGGGCACCCAGAACTTCCTGAAGAAGGAGCTCCCTCTTTGCTGCTGCAGTAGTGACAATGAGTGAGTTGCTCTGGCTCTCTGTAGGCACACACATGTGTGTCTGTATAAATGAGGAATGAACGAGCAAGTGTGTGTCAAGATCGCACACCAGCAGCGGAGGTGGCTCCACCCACTGCTGGCATGTTTCCACCTACCCCAAGATCCTTCCCTGGAGTCATCTTGCCAAAGAAGTTTCCCCACCCCTAATGAGTATTTCTTAGTTGCTCTGTCAGCCAAAGCTCATAGAGCTGCTTTCACAGAATAAAAAATAAAATACACAATACAGCAGCATAAAATTCCAGCATCAATCTTAGATGCTAAACCAAACAACCTAAAAAGCATGGACAAATAAAATATTCCTTACACCTGGCACTGTAAAGAAGACAAAGATGGTACCAGACCAAACTCCCTGGGGAGGGAGTTTGAGAGGCAAGGCACCACAACTGAAAAGGTCCTGTGTTCCGAGCTACCATTCAGTGCCTGCCTTACTTCAGGTATTCAGAAGACTTGGAGAAAGTACTTGGAGACAGATCTTAAGTGTCCAAGCAGGCTTATGCAGGAAGAGGAGATCTATTAGGCACTTTGGTCCTCAGCCTTTTTGGACTTTTAAATGTTAAAAAACAGCACTTTGAATTGTGTTCGGAAGTGTCCAGGGAGCCAGTGTAACCATTTTGAAATTGGCAACATACATTCCATATAGCCCGTTCTAGTAAATAAATGTGCTCTATTTTGTACTAACTGCAGTTTCCAAACATTCTTCAGAGGCAGACCTAAGTATAATGTACTGCAATAGTCTAAATGAGATGTTACCAGACCACAGATAACTGTGGTCAGGCTCTGTCGTACACACAGTAAAAGTGTGTAATCCTAGCTATTTTATGCCACCATCAGCAATGATGTGTGAGAAAATTGTTATACCAAAGCTGAAGGATGTTTAAAACAAAAAAACAACAAAAAAAACACCACACCCTCTAATTTGCTTAATCACATTTGTATCCTACCCCTATATCCACACAACTCTTTGAGGTAGGTTAGGCTGAGAAGTGGTGATAGACCTAAAGTTCTCCGAGTTATATGAATGGCTGAATCGGGAATTTGAACCTGGGACTCACCCCTAAATAGGCAGCTATCTACTATCACAAGGAATCTCAAATTCTCTGCTGCAAATGCCCTTTGAATTAACTCCTAGAGTGCTCTAAACTCCTACCCTGAGTAACGGTTTAATTGAACTGGGCCCAGCAAGTTAAATTAAAGGCGTATGAAGCCACAAGGAGAGTGAAGCTTCCTTACCACTAAGTGCCACAGCTTTAGGCATATCATCATCTCCTCTACCTCTCCTCACTGCTCCCCTTCCCAATTCCACATTTATCTTTCAGGAGCTTTGCTATCCTATTCCTGTCCTCATGGTTTCTGCACCTGCTTCTGCAGAAAAGGTGCATACCACAAATGAATACCCAAATTTGCTTGAATGCTAACAAAGAGACATCTGACTACCATTTCGTACTAAGGAAAGGAAAGAGAAATAATAAGCTGAGGCTTAGACAAGGGAAGAAGGATGTTCAAAGACAACATGAAAAGATAATTCTGGGCTTCTTCACTTACCACAGAGCAATTGTTACATACTTACAAGTCTTATTTTTTTCTACTGCTTTGCCTATTTTTGCTTTTATATTTTATATTGCTTTGCCGATATATGACTAGGAATTTAACATACATAAAGTCTTCCTTGCAAGGCCAGATTATTTGTAAATCTGTAAACATAATCTCTACTCAAATCTTTTTTCTCCTTTGTTCTACAGCACAGAAAACAGCCAGATGAAGAACAGTCCAGGAACATGTCCCCTTCTTTTTCCTGAATTTCTAATCCTAAGAATGTAAAGCTTCAAAGTTTGCTCTCAGATCCAGGAAAAACAATCTCACTCCATTAGTCCCTGTACCAATAGTTTTTTGTTTTTTTTTAAAGGAACTGATATTTGACTGAACACCAGTTATTCAGCTGAACACTATAATAGTAAGATGGCCCACTATGGAGAGCTTTGGGGGGGCAAGATCGCTACAGCTTGTTTCTGCTGAAAACAGACTGATGACTGCTTCATATATTGTTTATAAAGTAAAATATTTCACATATACATCTAAATGGTAGGGCAAGTCACAATCTCTCAGCCTAACACACAATTTTAATTGTTTGCATCAGAGAGGTACATGTGCTGATGAGCTGAGATTGGTGTCAGCTCTCCACCACATATGATACGTGCACGTGCACACACACACACACGCGCGCGCGCGCGCGCACACACACACACACACACACACACACACAGTACTGAAGTGTGCCGAACAAAGGTAGATGCAGCCATTAACCTATCTGAGAAAACTATAGGGGACATCCTGCAGGAGGGTGGGATCTAGATGCAAAGAGATCATCATTCACTTATGCCTGCAAGGAGGGTGATGACTGATGTCACATATGGAGAAGCTAATATTAATAGAAAGAAAATCAGTATCCAGCTACTCTCTCCTTCAGAATTATCCCAAGATGTAATCCAAGACTGCAGCCTGATACTGAAGCCTTGCAACCTGTTCCCCAAACACAAGCCGCATATATGCAGTTTCATCTCAATTCACTCATCAGTTCTCCTCAACTTGCCTTAGATTTTTACACCAGACATTTAAAAATAATTTGCAATGTTTGTTCAGCCCTATCAGAGACACATGAGAGAGAAGGTGCTGTTTCCTCAAAACACATGAAGAAAAAAAAAATTCAGATGGTTGATCTAGCAATGAAGGATAAAAATGTATACCAAAAATGTTGTACATTGGAATCTTTTTGGGCAGTTGGTCCTATTTTCTTTGAACTGCTTTTGACATGTCCCATTTTAAATCCCTCCCCATTTTTTAAAAATACATTCTAGTACTGTGTTTGTAAAGACACACTTGTCACAAAAGTGTGATCATGAACGATATTGGCAGAAGATCCTGGTGGATCAATGGGCTAAACTTAAATCAACCACGAGAAAAGAAGCGGGGCACAGAAAAGTTAATTGCAAAAGGTGAAAAAATGAGACTAGTGAAGACACAAGAGATAAGCAAGATGTCACATATCATACCTTCTTTTCTGATGATACCTAAAATTCTAGTTTGGTGCTATATTAGAATCTATTAGAAATAAAAACTACACATCCTAAAGCAGGGTTAGAGAACCTGTTTCCCTACAAATACTGTTGGACTTCAACTCCCATCAACATAGCCAATTGTCAGGGATCATGGAAGATGTAGTCCAACATCTGGAAGAACACAGGTTCCCCACCCCATCCTAAAGGGTCAACCCTGTCATAAAGGGTGAACCACCCAGAGAGCTTCAACTATTGGGCAGTATAGAAATAAATAAATAAATAAAGTAAGTAAGAACTGATTTACCTTAGTACATCCATCTCATCCTTCAGAGACTGAGCTTCTTCAGCTAAATTTGTTAATTCTTCATTCTGTTGCCGCAATTCTGCAATTTCCTTTTCTAGCTCTTCACAACGAATTCGATAATCATCCTTTGCTGCTTCCAATCTGTAAAGAGAACACCAGAACAGATTAAGCAAAAAACCAGCAGCTTCTAACTAGGATCCACAGATCTTCCTCCTTTACTACCTACTTTTAGGCACTGAAAACAGAAAGCATGGATATGACACAACTGATACAAAGCACTTTGACTGAAAACAGTATTTAGTTGACAACACTAATTGGGTGTGGAGGTATTTTTTAAATACCTCCATACCCAACTAGCTACTTTGTTAAAACCTCAAAAATAGTGTGCTAAAGAGCTGTCAGTCTCAAAGCTCTCAGGGGCCACTGTTTCATTTATGGAGAACATGGATTCAGGCATTGCATACAAAAACGAAGAAGTGTCATAACATTAAGAGCACAATCCTATGGACTGTGCTCTCAATAGATGGGAGGGCTCCATCCTTGGAGCCCTTTGTCTATCTAATGCCCTGCCAACGAGTCAGGCAGGGTGGGAAGAGGATGGAGACTTTTGCAGCCTACCGTTCCCCCAATTACGTTTACTGCTAGATGGGCCTCTAAGCCCATCTAGCAGACCTGCCTTCAAGTGGGTGGTCAGGCAACAGAAAGGCTTGTGTATTCAGCTGATCCATGCATCTCCTCTCCTCCCCACCCACTGGAATACCCCCTTTGCCCCCTCCTCTTCCAGGGTCACTGTTCTGACCTCAAAACAACAGGTTGCTTACCTGTAACTGGTTCCTTTGAGTGATCATCTGTGCATTCACACATATGGGCTCTGCGCCTGTGCGAAGCCTCGTTTCGGAAACTTCTATAGCTGAAGAATTTTAGTGGGAACCCCTCCCCCACCGTCCTAGTACACTTCTCCCTAGCAGGTTCCCGCCCATTCCCTCAGTTCTCTGAGACCGCCTATTGTGGCCTCAGAACCAAGAGAATCTCGGTGTTAGCATCGGTATAGGCACCAACTTCGATACCGAAAATATATCCACTTCAGGTACTAGCATCAGTCGGCATTGACACCGAAGCGGGAACAGTGGGTGGGTTGTGTGAATGCACAGATGACCACTCGAAGAACCACAGTTACAGGTAAGCAACCTGTTCTTCTTCCTCGTAGTATCTGTGCATCACACATATGGGCAATTTAAGCTGGCTGGTGGGTAAGGTGTCATTATTGGGGGGGGGGGGGAAATGGACACGAGCCCTGTACGAATGATTAAAGCATTGGTCTGGGCATGGCCATTCAGTAGACAGTGGCAAATAACATGGATGGAGCCACCTAAATAGCTGTACAATCCCAGTCAGGCAAGATGACATTTCGTCGGAGCACCACAGGGATCGCAGTTCCATGGGTGGAATGCACACGAAGCTAATTAATACTATGCCAGTTGCTTCTGTGGATATTTAGCCATAGCAGCTTCCTGTCAGGAGTTGCCAGGGGTAGAACAGGGAATCTTTGAGGTTGTGTGTTATTGCCCTGTGCGTAAGCCACTCAGCTGCATCCTGGAAGATCCCACTGTGTGAGCTCATAAGGAAACTCAATTGTGGCAATAGTCTAGGAGGTGAGGCATTGAGGTGAGATGGGATAGCCCAAACATGCATAGGAGAAAGCCATGATTGTCTGAAAGATACAGCCCATAACCTGTAGATTGTGAATGCCCTGCAGATATTCATCACGTGAAGAGATGACTCCAAAGGCGAGGGAAAAGGTGCGGGGGGGGGGGGGAGTAGTGTTAGGTTCTGGATGACTTGAAAACTCGAAGAAAAGCCAAGGCACGGCAGGCTTTCGAACCCAGAGACAGACCTCATAGGGGGATAGCTGACTGGAGTGTGCAAAGAGAAGAGGGCTTTATCCCTCTCACCATAGAGTGAGTAAGTCTCGCAAGATGCAGGAAAAAGTGGGCATTGAAGCTGGTCCAGGTTAGTTTATTTATTTATTTATTTATTTATTATATTTATGAATTGCCCATCTGGCCAGACATCCGGCCACTCTGAGCGATGTACAATCCAATAAAATACAAGGGGGGGACACACACACACGCACACACACACACACACACAGTATAAAACACAATTTTATAAGCAATAAGACAATGGAATCAACTCTCTAGGGAGGTCGTGGGCTCTCCCACTCTGGAGGCATTCAAGGTGCAGCTGGACAGACATCTGTCAGAGATGCTTTGACCTAGATTCCTGCATTGAGCAGGGGGTTGGACTCGATGGCCTTGTAGGCCCCTTCCAACTCTACTTTTCTATGATTCTATGATTCTATGATACCTATGGAGGTGGTGGGCTCTCCCAGTCTGGAGGCATTCAAGGTGCAACTGGACAATCATCTGTCAGGGATGCTTTGACCTGGATTCCTGCACTGAGCAGGGGGTTGGACTCGATGGCCTTGTAGGCCCCTTCCAACTCTACTTTTCTATGATTCTATGAATTAAAAACAGTACAAAACTTAAAAATCCTAACCCACCCCATATTCCCGCCTGAAAAGCCATGTTTTTAATGCATGGCGGATGCTAATCAAGGAAGGGGCATGGCGGAGGTCACTGGGGAGAGAGTTCCATAAATTGGGGGCTGCCACAGAAAAGGCCCTCCTCCTAGTCCCCACCAGCCTGGTTTCTCTGGCTGATAGGACAGGGAGAAGGCCGTCTGTGGCAGATCTTGTTGAGCGGCCTACTTGATGTTGCTGGAGGCGCTCCTTGAGATAAACTGGACTGGAGCCATACAGGGTTTTAAAGGTCAACTCCAACACCTTGAATTCGGCTCGGCAAACAACTGGTAGCCAGTGCAACTCTTTGAGCACTGGAGTGATGTGATCACACCGGCGGCAGCCTTTAACCAGGCGAGCTGCAGCATTCTGTACCAGCTGCAACTTGCGAACCGTCTTCCAGGGTAACCCCTTGTAGAGCGCATTACAGTAGTCTAGGCGAAAGGAGAGGAGTTGTAGTAACAAAGGTCAGAAAGGCTTTAAATTTGGACCCAGAGGAATGGCTAGTAACAGGTTTTCTGACCATATCCAGCACAGCACGGAGAATAGGGGAGAAACCTATAGTGTGAGTCATGGAGGGATGTTTCACGCTGGTATCATTATTGTCAATAGACCAGGATATCGGAACTGTCCTCGATCCCAGGAGGGAAGGTTCGATATCAACAGCTGATGCAGAAAAACACTCTGGACAAGCATAGGAGCGTTGGGATATGGGCCTGCTTGGGTCACCAAAGGGTGATTAGAATCCGCTTAGTGTGATCCATTTGCACCGCAGCCACCATCTTTGTAATCAATGGAGATGTCAAAAAATAAGGTTAAGTAGATTGTCTTGCCAGGGAAGCAGGAAAGAGCTCCTCAAGAGCCACACTTGTTTTACTGCTGAACTTCAGGCACACCGTAGTTTTGGTTGTGGCCAAAACTCTATCTAGAGAAATTGCCACTGGCAAAGAACGGGCCTGAGTCACATCTGGGTGAAATTGTCACTCGCAGGATCCTTGTCTAGAGTGGCTCAAGGCAATGCCGAATAGATCTTCCGTCCCAGCAACATGCATTGTCATGAGATACACCCTTCCATGATTCGAATTGTCTGCAGAGCAAGGGGAACAGATTGCGCACCAGCTTGCTTGTTGAAGAAACACATCATGGAAGCAATGACTATTAGGACCTGTACTTGGCTACGGGTGAAGACAATCTCAAAAGATGGAAGGACATTCCGGACGGCCAGTAGTTTGAGACAGGTTATATGGTACAACACTTGCCAGGTAGACCAGGAACCATGAACAGTGAGAGATAGAATGAGCTCTCCCAACCTGTGAGACAAGGAGCCGCGGCTTTCACAATGGAAGGCTGGGATACATCCATAACCGAAGCAAGGTCCTGACCGAGCTTAAAAGACAGAGCCACCTTTCCCGAGTGTTCCTGCTCGGGTCAAAAGCATTAAGGATCTGTAGTTGCAATGGTCACATGTGAAACCTGGTATATATGGCGAATGGGATGAAGATGGCCACACGGTTGAGAAAGAACTGTATTGAATAAACAGTGACAATCCGTAAGGAGGGAGTCTGCAGGCAATGTATCCGGTCTGTCCCAAGGCAAGCTAGCTTCTCCCATGGTCAAATAAAACAGTGTCCTAAATGTAGTGGACTAACTGTGTGGACATTAGCGTAGATGTCCCCATGTTGGTAGATAGGGACAATCCTAGTAGGAGAACGTGAGAGACTAAATTATTCTCAATAGGGGTGACAAATGGCCATTCACCAAGGTATTGGAAAATCCTGGATCCACTGCAGACATAAGTATAGATGACAAGGCAGAGAAAGTCCTGACTGGACTTCTTGGTTCCAATATGGAAGAACACATCTTTCATATACACCAACACAATTCAGACTAAGTTCATGTTCAGAGCCAACCCCTCATTTGTTGTTTTTTTTGTTTGAAATAAAAGATGCCACCAGTTAGCAGTGTCTGTTCCCTTACTGTTAAATTGGTACCGAGCTGCTGCATATTATTGTCTCAGGTTTGAGGAGGGGAAAAAATGGCAGAGTACATTTCCCACTCACGTAAAATGGAAGAGACTGTACAGAGCTGGAGGCAAAGCAGCCTGGTACCAAACCACACAGCCCTTCTTTGGAGCTGGAGGCGGTGATGCAGCCTGGTACCGAACCACACAGCCTTCGTTCAGAGCTGGAGGCGGTGATGCAGCCTGGTACCGAACCCCACAGCCCTTGTTCATTGCTGCAGGTGGTGATACAGTATGGTACTGAACTGCACAGCCCTTGCTCAGAGCTGGAGGCAGTGATGCAGCCTGTGATGAGTTTGCCCAATCCATGGTTAGGACCCAAGAAAGCAATTAGAGGCTGAGGCTGAGAAGAGGCTGAGGCTGATTAGAGGCTGTGAAGTGAGGCTACATGTCCAATGCTGTGGCTGGATGTGGGAGAAGGCACTGGAAACATACACGTGACTGCCCCTTCGTGAGGAGTTTAATTCTACACACTTTGTAAACACCGCCCCCCCCAGCACCAATGGCCTGAGGGAAAGTAGCAACAAAAAAAATCACTCACTGTGTAAACAGCTCCCTCAGACCCAACGGCCTGAGAGAAATAAATGACGGTACAGTCATGGAGAAAGAATAATTTACATACTATGAAGTAAAGTAAAATCACGAAAAGAATTATAAGAAAAACAAAACCTCAGCAGTTACGGAAAAAACGCCAATGGACTAAGAAGTCTCCTATGAGGTCACTGCAATGGTGGTCGAAAGAGAACTGAGGGAATGAGCAGGAACCCACTAGGGAGAAGTGTACTAGGATGGTGGGGGAGGGGTTCCCGCCAAAATTCCTCACTATAGAAGTTTCTGAAACAAGACTTTGCGCAGGCGCAGAGCCCATATGTATGATGCACAGAAACCACAAGAAAAAAGAGAAGCTACTATGGTGCTTTCTGCAGCAGGTGTGCGGCGGGGGGGGGGGGGGGGAAGACAGATGAATCTGCACTCAGATTCCCACCTCTGAGGGCATAGCTGTATCTACAGCCTCAGGGGTGGGAATCTGCACCATCCTATAGCTCCTCAGATGCCATCTGAGGAGCCATAAGATTGCTCTGTAAAGTGTGGAATTTCTCTCACACATATGCATACAATGTTTTCTTTCTTTAGTGTAAGGAAAGATAAGGGGCTTGACACAATTACTCTATGAACAAGATCCAGCCCATGAGCTGCCAGTTGGTCATCTCTGGGCTACAAAGCAAGTTCAACAGATGGGGGGAAATCCAAGAAATTAGAGAAGAGACTGAATAGTTTTAATAATTTGCTTTCAAGGTTAGCAAAGGAAATAGTGATTTTTGCCAATGCCACATTTGTACCAGGTTTTCAGTGCAAAATTCAATTGTTTTTATTGTCAATTATTTTCAACTGTAAAAGATTTCACGATCTCTAATCTAAATAACAACAAAGAAGATTGAAATCATTGTGCTCCCTACTTTATAAGTCTTTCCTTTATGGCAGAGAGAGAAAAATCAGAAACCATCCATCTAGCAGGTGCCAAGTTTAATATCTTACTCTAAAATGAAACACTTACCTGAATGTTTCCTCTTGGAGCTGTTCCAATTGTGTCTGTAGCTGCAGATGCCTACGTCCTGCTGGGCTGTTGGGATCTTCTATGGAATCAGACTGATTCAAACGTTCCATCAAGGCCTGGTTCTCTACTAGCAAACTACTCTTCTCCTCTTGTAGTGCAGCAACCTATTACCAAAATGTAAGAGTGACAAACAATGTATGGCTAAGAAAGTGTTTGGAACAACTAAGAAGGCTAAAGAGAAGAACAGGTTGCTTACCTGTAACTGTGGTTCTTCGAGTGGTCATCTGTGCAGTCACACATATGGGCTCTGCGCGTGCGCGGAGGCTGCTTCAGGAAAGTTCTATAGCTGAGGTAAATTTTGGGCGGGAACCCCTCCCCCCTGCATCTCCCTTGCGCGGGTTCCCGCCCTCTCCCTCAGTTCCCCTGAGACCGCCATCGCGATCCCAGTACCAAGGGAGAACATAGGAAGAGGTTTCTCCAACTTCCTAATACCAATACCGAAAGTGCAATTCGATGGTGTTATACGGTACCGATCATAGTGAGCCCAAGAGTCCCGGTTCGGTACACCATCGAACTCGACAGTGACACCGTAGCGGGGATGGATGGGCGGGTTGTGTGACTGCACAGATGACCACTCGAAGAACCATAGTTACAGGTAAGCAACCTGTCCTCCTTCTTCGTTGTCTCTGTGCATCACACATATGGGCAGAGTAGCAAGCTGACTTACCGGTGGAGGGTCGGTGTCGTCATCACTGTAGGACCGAGGAAAGGACAGCTCTGCCAAAAGCATTGTCCCTCCGGGATCGAACATCGACTTGGTAGTGTGATACGAACGTCGAAGGCGTGGACCACGTAGTCGCCTTGCAGACATCCGTTAACGAGACTCCTCTCGCGAAGGCCGTCGAGACTGATACGGCTCTGGTAGAATGAGCTCGTACCGAGTTCGGCAATCGTCGTTGCTTGAGTTCGTATGCTAGCTCGATACAGTCTACAATCCAGGAGGATAGACGTTGGGTCGAGACTGGTAGGCCTTTGGAGCGCCCGCCATAACAAATAAAGAGACGGGGAGATCTCCTAATGGACTCAGTGCGGGACTTGTAGAACAATAGAGCCCTTCACACGTCCAGCATGTGGAGCTGATGCTCCAATGGAGTCGACGGACCTTGAAAGAATGCCAGCAATATAATGTCTTGATTTAGATGGAAGGAGGACACGACCTTAGGAAGGAAGGCCAAATCTGGGCGCAACACCGCCTTTTCCTTGTGGAAACTGAGGTATGGAGGATCGACCCTTAGAGCCGCCAGCTCTGATGCTCTCCGAGCAGAGGTAATTGCGACAAGAAATACAGTCTTAAAAGTTACCAAGTGGAGATCCGCTGTCGCCATTGGCTCGAATGGTTTAGCCATGAGTACCTGCAGAACCAACTGGAGGTCCCAGACCGGAGTGACTGCTTTAAATGAAGGGGTCATGTTTCTTAAACCTCTCATGAAACGCTTAACTAGCGGGTTTGAAAACAAGGTGGATCCATCTTGACCATTATGATAAGCTGACAGGGCAGCCAAATAGACCTTTAACGAGCTCGTCTTAAGCCCCTTGTGATGCAAATGAAGCATGAATTGCGGTACTTGATGGATAGGAGCGCTAGAGTAGGGCACTTCTATCCGACCGAGGTAATCACAGAAGGCTTTCCATTTTCTGGCATATGAAGCTCTAGTGGATGGTTTCCACGCTTCCTGCAGTACGAGTTTGATCTCCGAAGGGAGAGTGCTCGGTATCAAATTAGCCAGGCCGTGAGTTTCAAGATGGACGGATTCGGGTGCAATAGCGTGCCTCGGGCTTGAGAAAGTATCGTTGTCGTGTTCGGTAGATAGCGATACTCTCCCTTGGAAAGTCGGAGGAGTGGTGCAAACCAGGCTTGCCTCGGCCACCATGGAGTCACTAGGATGCAGTTCGTGCCCTCGGACTGGATTTTCGAGACGACCTTGGCCAACAATGGAATCGGTGGGAATATATAAAACAGAGTCCCCGACCAAGTTATCAGGAATGCGTCCCCGATCGACACATTGTCGTGTCCTGCTCTGCTGCAGAAAATGCGGCAGGCTGTATTGGCTGAGGTGGCGAATAGGTCCACTGTTGGGGTTCCCCACAGGTGGAAAAGGGATTGTCGAATTTGAACGTCGAGTTGCCACTCGTGGGAGTCGAGTGACATCCTGCTGAGGGCGTCTGCCAGAGTATTGTCCTTCCCCGCAATATGGATGGCCCTCACAGATATATGACGAGGGATCATCCAGTCGAATATACGGAGGGTGAGGTTCGTCAGCCGTAGTGAGCGGGTGCCCCCTTCCTTGTTCAGGTAGGCCACAACCGTAGTATTGTCCGTGACCACTTGCAGATGTCTCGCAGCGAGTATAGGTTCGAGGGATTTCATCGAGTTTCATACTGCTTTGAGTTCTAGGACATTGATGTGCTTCTCTCTGTCTCGCGGGCCCCACTGGCCTCGTGCTGTATGACTCCCGCAGTGAGCTCCCCAGCCCAGGAGAGATGCGTCCGTCGTGAGCGTAAGCGAAGGCGTGACGGGTTGGAAAGGTAGCCCTTCTGCCAGATTGGAGCGGCTCATCCACCAGTGAAGAGACTGTCTTATGCTGGACGGAATAGTTAGCCTCGTTCGATGGGCATTCATCTCGGAATCGAACGACCTTATGAACCAGTTTTGGAGTTGGCGCATACGAAGTCGAACGAGAGGAATGACCGATATGGATGAAGCCATGAGACCGAGGAGCCGTTGAATCGAGTGAGCTGTGCACGACGTCGCCTTTCGTAGTTTCGAGGCGAGGGTAAGTATCTTTAGAGTTCTGTCTTTCGGTAGAAAGGCACGACCGACCGTGGTGTCTAATAATGCTCTGATGAATTGGATCCTTTGAGTTGGGAAGAGAGTGGACTTCTTCTCGTTGAGGCAGAGCCCGAGAGTGACCAAAGTGCTGGTAGTCAGGTGGAGGGCGCTCCAAAGTTCCTGAGCAGACGGGGCAACGATGAGCCAATCGTCCAGGTAAGGATAGAGCGTCACCCCTTGGGTTCGTAGAGCAGCGCAGACTACCGTCATACACTTGGTAAACACTCTCAGGTGCCATCGAAAGTCCGAATGGAAGTACCTTGAACTGGTAAGTATCGGATCCGATCTTGAACCTCAGGTATTTCTGGCTGTCTCGATGGATCCCTATGTGAAAGTAGGCATCTTGGAGATCGATGGATGCAAACCAGTCGTCCTTGCGAAGGAGAGGCGAGATTGACTGGAGAGTGACCATCCTGAACTTCTTGGGTAGAATGTAGAAGTTCACTGAACGTAGATCCAGGATCGGTCGGAGCCCTCCATCCTTCTTTGACACCGTGAAATACCTGGAGTAAAGGCCGTCCTGTGCCAGGTGAGGCGGAACCATCTCGATGGCCCCCTTGAGTAGCAAGGAAGCGACCTCCTCCCGCAGCGTCTGGGATGGCTGCGTGGTACGGATGCCAAGAAAGGGTGGGAGAGAATCGAACTCGATCCTGTACCCATGCCGAATAATGTCCAGAACCCAACGATCGGTGGTAATTTTCTTCCATGATGGTAGGAAGAGGGATAGTCGAGTTCCGAACTGAGGTCGAGCTGGGAGGATCGGAGTAGAGATATCGGTCGTGCCTTGGGTCGCGTCAAACCCGACGTCTTTGAAAGTCGCCTCCTTTACAGGAGCCCCGGTACCGTTGCTGCTGGAACTGACGGCTCGGTGCCCGGGGCTGCTGTGGACGAGAACGACTGTCCTGCCACTGCTGGAGTTGCTGACTCTGCTGGTTAGGAGCTACCGGAGGCGGATACGGAGCCCACCTGCGGCGTCTGAATGTCTTGGAAGATGCTTGTGGGAGTAGGCCCATCTTCTTCGCATTCACCCGGGCTTTCTGAACCGCATCGAGAGAGTCGTCAGTTTTATCATTAAAGAGGCCGACTCCATCGAAGGGCAGATTCTCAATTTTGGCCTTAGCTTCCGTGGTCAATGTAGAAGACCTTAGCCAGGCATGACGGCGGAGAGCAACTGCACTCACCAGGGATCTCCCATGACAGTCCCCTTGGTGTCTGGCAGTATGGATCTGTTGTCTGGAGGTGTTCGTTGCCTCGGCCTGGAAGACTCTGGCTAAGTCTCTCTTCTCGTCCGGTAGGTAGTCAATCAGTCCTCCCATCTTCTCCCAAAGGAAGAGTTGGTACCTAGCCATCGTAGCTTGGTACCCCGCAACCCGGATCCCCAGGGCGCTCGAGGTGTAGACCCTTCGTCCGAAGTTGTCTAACCTTTTTCCTTCGGGGTCAGACGGAGTGGAATGTTGTTTGCCTGATCTCGATTGTGCTGATTCAACTATCATCGAGTTCGGGGTGGGATGGGAGAAGAGAAACTTAGCTGTGTCTGGCCTAATCCTGTAAAGAGCGTCCAGGCGCTTTGCCGCAGGAGGAGCTGTGGATGGTGAGCTCCACGATCCCTGCACCGTCTCCAGCATCGTCGGGGTGATAGGGAGCAACGTCGGGCCCGAAGATGATTTGGAAACCGCGTCAAAGAGAGGGTCTACTTGCTTCTTCTCCTCGACAGCCGTCTCCAGACCGAGGGCTTGAGCCATCCGGAGGACTTGGTCCTGGAAGGTGCCCATATCCTCAGAGGGGGATACAGCGGCCTGAGTGGAGACGTTCTGGTCCGGGGATGTGCACGATGGGGACAGCGAGACGATCGAGTCCGAGTCCGTTATGGGAGACCCCGGGGTCGACGACCTGCGGGAGCGGGATGCCATCGAGACCGTAGTTAGCCGATCCTCTCTCTCATCCACTTGTGAAGGGAGGGCTAGAGGGCGGACCGGCGGGGACATTCTGGGGTCGGGACGCACCCCTTCTTGTCTCGGTGGAGAGTGTCTAGCATCCCTTCTCGGGGAGTGTCTCCTGGGTGGCGACCTCTCTCGGGAACGGTACACCCTGGTCTGGTATCTGTATTCAGACACAGGAGAGTGCCTCCGGCGATAGCTGTAACGGGACGCCCTGGAGTATCTCGAATCCCTTGAATCCTAAGACCTCTCCCTGTATCGCTGGGGGTCTCGGGTTCTACGAGAATCGGATGATCTGGAGGATGCCCGGTCCCGGGTAATCAGCACCTCCTCGATCTCGAGTGAGCTAGATCGAGTCTGTGGAGTACGAGCCCGTATCTCACGAACCGGGGAGGCTAGAGTTGGAAGAGCAGTTCTCGGCTCCGAGACTAGAGTCGGAAGAGCAGTGGTCGTAGGCAGGGCTTTTTTTCTGGTGGAACTCACCGGAACTGAGTTCCAGCACCTTTTCTTCTATTAATTGCATTACAATTTAATCGCCATCTACTCCCGAGGAAATGTAATCCAAGAGTTCCGGTACCTTTTTCTCCAGAAAAAAAGCACTGGTCGTAGGTCTCGGTTCCGAAGGTGAATCCGGTATCTCGCCTTCAGATACTGAGAGCCGGGCAGCCTCCCTCGATCCCGAGGGGGCTTTAGGTGGAGAGCGAGGAGGAGGGTCCCTCGAGCCCGAGGGAACCCGTGGAGGAGATTTCAGCCCAGCCTCCCTCGATCCCGAGGGGGCTTTTGGTGGAGAGCAAGGAGGAGGGTCCCTCGAGCCCGAGGGAACCCGTGCGGGAGGAGATTTCTGCCCAGCCGGGCGTTCAACGGTCACGACGTCCGTCGGATCCGGAGCCACTGTCGATCTCGATCCCGAGAGAGACTAAGCTAATTTCTTTGCCAATCTCCTCGCCTTATCTTTCCGCTCCTTGCTCTTCCTTTTTTCCTCCTTTTCTCTACGAGCCTTCTTAGCTTTGCTCTTCGATATCATCGCCGCCATGTAGGCCTCCTGAGCGTCCGCTGAGGAGACCGTGTGCGACGGTGGCGTACTAGGCCTAGCCGAAGGGATAGGCTTTTCCGCGGGCGGTTGTAGGGCCTTTTTATACAGAATGGCCGTCAATTTGTCCGCCCTGTGCTTCCTCGCTTGTTTCGTGAACGCTTGGCAATGATGGCAAGCGTCCACATTGTGGCCTTTGCCGAGGCAGGCGAGGCACAGCGAGTGTCCATCAGCCGGAGGAAGCTTCGTCCCGCACCTTACGCATTTGCGAAAGGGGGCTTTCGGAGCCATAATCGTAGCAGTGATCCCACGACGAACGGGGGGAAAAGTTGCAAAGATATCCTCAAAAAAGCAGTAAGCTATCTGAATTCCAAACTAGAATTCCAGAACCTCTCGAAAGAACAGCCACACGCGATGGCGGTCGAAGAGGAACTGAGGGAGAGGGCGGGAACCCGCGCAAGGGAGACGCAGGGGGGAGGGGTTCCCACCCAAAATTTACCTCAGCTATAGAACTTTCCCGAAGCGGCCTCCGCGCACGCGCAGAGCCCATATGTGTGATGCACAGAGACCACGAAGAAGAACCAGTGTAATGGCTAACGGACAAACTACAAGTTACACTAAATTGTATCTTTGCCAGCACCAGCTTCCCTCCCAGAGCAAACAAGTGTATGAATGCATGTGTACGTGTGTATGTGTCCATATACACATACACGTGCCAAAAAATAAATAAAAATTGGGGCGTTCTGTAGTTGCTATTAAAAAAAGCCAGATGCAAATGTGAAGTCACATTTTATTTATTTACTGCTTCTCCCTTCTAGGAAAAGGAGTTGCTTGAAGCAGCTTGCAAAATATATATTCAAACCTTCCATAAAAAAAAAAAGTAATAGATGATTAAAACACATTTATAACAAGCTAAAAGCCTTTACAGCAGAGGTGAGCGACTTGTGGCCCTCCAAATGTTTTGGCGCACAATTCCCATCATCCTTCACTATTGGCTCTGCTGCTTATAGGCTGATGGAAGTTCTAGGCTAAAAGATCTGGAAGGCCACAAGTTGCCCACCCCTGCCTTAGAGTCTGAGCAGTAAACCATTAAGTCCTTGGTTCATACCTTGCCTCTCTCATGAACCCACTAGATCAGGGGTCCTCAAACTACGGCCCGCCGGGTCTTTTCATCTGGCCTGGTGGCCGATCTAGAGTTGTGAGGGAAGAGGGGCGGCTGAGCCAGCGGGGGGGCATGGGCCGCCTGCCTGCCTGCCTGCCTGCCCTGCATCTCCTGCGGGGGGGGGAAGAGGAGGAGGGGCGGCTTAGCCAGTAGCGGGGCGTGGACAGCGCCCATCCTCCTCCCTTCTCGTCCACCCGCGCAGGCTTTACTTTATCCGCCTTGCCGCCCGCTGGTCGCGTCACTTCCGGCGTGGCGGAAGTGACGCAACGGGACCCTGCTCCGTCGCATCCATCCTGGACCCCGCCCGCGCTGTTTTTCAAAACTGAGTGTGGGCGGAGTCCAGGATGGACACGACGGAGCAGCGCCGCCGCTGGCGGACTCGGGCGGTGGCGGAGGCCAGGTAGGATGGTGGCGGAGATGAAGGCAGCGGGGTGGCGGGGATGAAGGCGGGGGGTGGCGGGTTACGGTGGGGGGTGGGGGGGCTTTATCTCATCCGCCTCGCCGCCCGCTGGTCCCGTCGCGTCACTTCCAGCACAGCGGAAGTGACGCAACGGGACCCTGCTCCGTCGCGTCCATCCTGGACCCCGCCCGCACTGTTTTTCAAAACTGAGCGCGGGCGGAGTCCAGGATGGACATGACGGGGCGGCGGCAGCAGCCTCGAGCGGAGGCTGTGGCGGAGCCACCGGCAGCAGCAGCAGTGCGCAGGGGACCAGGTAGGAAGGCGGGGGGGGGAGTTATTGCGGTGGGGGGGAGTTATGGTGGTGGGTGGGGGGCGGCGGGGGAGTTATGGCGGTGGGTGGGGCGGGTTACGGGGGCGGGGGGGTCCTGCGGTGGCGGCAGCAGCGGGGGGCGGCGGGGTGGTCCTGCGGCGGCGGCGGGGGGGCAGCATGAAGGAGGCGGCACAGGGGAGTCCCAGTGAGTCCGGCCCCCCAACAGACTGAGGGACAATGAACTGGCTCCCCGTGTAAAAAGTTTGAGGACCCCTGCACTAGATTGCACTCCTATGGTAAACTTGGACAGGTGGTCTTAGGCAAGCACCCCACATCTAGCTGGGGATGATGGGAGTTGTAATCTAACACCTGGAGGGTACCAAGTTGGCGAAGGCTGAAGTAATGTATTAACAGGTAATCCTACCTTCCAGTTTGGAGTACAGGCAGTCCCCGGGTTACGAACGTCCTGAATTACGGACAACTCATGCTTAAGAATAGACTGCCATATATGTAAAAATCTTTTACTATTTCCCTCCCATTGCAAGCAAGCCATGGGAGGAAGATTCCTTACATCAGCTTCAAGGCTGGTGTGAACTCTTTCCTGTGTTGGGAGTGTAACTGGGGACTGGGAGAGACCCCAATCTGCCCACACCACACCCTCAATCCTCCCCCCTTTTCCCCCTCCTCGACACTGGAATTTCAATGTTGGAGAGGTGAGCGATGTGGATGTTTCCATGGGGGCAGCAAGGAGGGATTTGAAGTCAGATCTCCTCTGCAGTTGGAGCTCTCTCTCCAGCCTCAGAGGAGGAGATCCACTATATTCCATTACCCCCGAAATGCTGTCTTAGGGATCATAGGATTGCAAACGAGACCTTCCAAACTAAAAATTTAGAGATCTGCTGCATGGCTAATACACTGCTACTTCAGTTCCTCACCATTTATTAATTCATGTCATCCAAATTCCACATATACATATACTGGCTCAGCTTGTCTGAGCGTGGAAAGCTAAGCAGGGTCAAGCCTGGTTATTACTTTGATGGGAGACCCCTCCTCTAGTTTCCTGCATTCAGCAGGGGGTTGGACTCGATAGCCTTGTAGGCTCCTTCCAGCTATATGATCTATGAAATCTATAACATATACATACATACATACACATACACATACACATATACATACATATACATATACATATATATATATATATATATATATATATATATATGATAATCCTATGCTCACTTAGAAACTCAATAAATGATACAACTGGCAAGCATTGACTGTTACTCCACCAGCACCAGAAAGGGAGAATCAAAACTGATGTCTATCAACTCTATGGCCCACTAAAGGTAAGAAGAGTGTGGAGGAGTTCTACTTAGACTTGCATCAATAATAAAAGTAAATGCAGTGTGAAAATACACACCAAAATGAACCAAAAATATATAGCAATGAATATACTTTAAGTTATTAGTAATGGGTAGACAGAGCTGAGCAACACAGGCTTGGTTCAGACGTGAGCAAGCCTAAGGATCACACACTCCCACCTCCCTGACTCTCTCTTTTGCAGCAAACCATAGCTTGCTGTTACACTTAAATTAGACAAACTATGGTTTGCTGTGAAAGGGGATGTCAGGGAGCATGCAAGGGGAGCACACAGATAGAGTCCACAAGCTTGAGTTTTCTACATCTAATGCCCAACAATAGCTTGGCATTCTGCCTGAACCAAGCCACACTATTATTTAATAGATGGCTGATTAAACACACTTTAAAAAAGAGAGCAGCCTCTATGACGTGTTCTATGAGGTATTTATGTTCTAGTCTGGGATTAAGAATGCTGAATTACAAATAATATTTTAGAGCATACTGTGCAATAGTCCACTTACTTGCATATCCAGTTCATGGCATCTCTGAGCAATTTCTTCTTTGGTTGCTAAGGCTTCATTTAATTCTTCTGTTGTTTTCTTCAACTGTGTTTTTTAAGCACAATATATTTTCATTTACTAAAAACAGTAAGATGCAATAATTTTTCTAGGACTGTGATCCAAAAATGTCATTCATGCACATGTAAAAGAACTGTGCATGCAGTCACAGTTTACTTTGTCCATTTATCTGCAAGATCTCCCCAGTCCCAGAGAGGCAAAATACTTGTCTCTTAGGGGTTGGGAATTGTTGAAGAGAAATGTATGAAACCACCAGATGCACACGGTCCACTTATTCATACACAAATGACCTCTTTGGATTAGAGTGCACAACTATAACAAATTGGCTAATTAAATTATTTTTAAAGGGCAACTACTGTCATGGCTCAATTTCAAACACTATATATAAACAAGAAATATAAATATTTTACACATTGGGCCATACAGCCTCTATGTGCCAGACAGAATACCATGCAGAATGTTTAAAGTTGTTTAAAACCACTTTTCTTTATAGATGCAGGGAATGAATTGTGTCAATTTTAACTCTTTTTGCATATAACACAAAAGACTGGGAAATTGAAACACAAGGAACAGACAACAAAGGTAAAACCTCCATAGGTCCCTGATTCTATTCCAACTTGGGGAAATGCTGTGCTGGCTTCTTTGAGATCATAGGTGGCTACCTTATACCAAGTCAGGCTATTTGTCCATCTAGCCTAGTACTGTCTACTCCAACTAGCAGTGGCTGCCCAGGGTATCAGGCAGAGGTCTTTCCCATCACCAGGAACCAATCCTTTTTTCTTTTTTTTTAACTGAAGACACCAAAGGACTAAACCTGGGACCTTCTGCATGCAAAGCATGTTGTTTGCTACCAAGCTACCAGTTCCTCCCCAAACAAATAAGAGAATGGTCTCAACATTTACCTGTTTGTTATAAAGGAACACACTGCATCAAACATTCATTACAGTTATGATGGACACACCCTCCTTTACAATCTCTAATATAAGCAAGAACGGCTTGAGAATGGGCAACAGCAGTTGGAGTGAATACTGACAGATGTTCCATCCAATGCTGGTAAATATTTCTCTTATGTTAAACAAAATACAAAGATTCAAACACATACAAAAGTTCAGGGCAGCGTCAAATATTTTTCACCATTATACTGTTTCTGCTTATTTATTTCACTCAGTGAAATAAGGCATATGCTATCCAGGTACAAATGCTCAATTTCCTTTAGAGTATCCTATGTGATATCTATGACCCTGAGACAGAATCATTCCATAATTAAAGCTCAAATATTAACAAAAAAGAACTAGCCTAAATACTTATTGTCTGACTACCACATTTAGTTCTGGATAAACATATTTATTAAGCAACAAAAGTCATTATTATTTTTAATTATTATTATCATCATCATCATCCCGCCTTTTCCCCAATACTGGGACTCAAGGCAGCTTGCATTTATTTAAAACAAGCAAAGCTATGTTTATACACATTTTATCAGATATATACTTGAAGCACTTGCTTGCTAGCTTAAGAAGGAACATTGAAAGTTTTTGACACAGAGCCAGCTTGATTGCTCTGCTGGCAGAGAAGGGAAGAATCACTACAGCTGAAATCAACAATTTGGTTTGAAATTGTTGATGAAAAAGCATCACTTTTTAACTTTGTGCCAGTTTTACAGCAGCTGCACCTCCACATCTGTCTTTTACTGGTTCTTACAACTTAATATTGAGGAAGGAGAGCATGCTGCAGAAGGGGGATTTCACTTTGGTCACTACTTTGGGAATCTGATATAAAACAAACAAACAAAAATGCTACACAGCATTTTGGCAAGGTTTCCCAAAAATATAATGTATGGTATTTTATTGATGTTAACTCTCTGATGGCATAACTTCTGAACCTCTTAAGAGTTTACCAGCTGGTAATGGGTTAATAATTACACTCAAATTTGTTTGCTGCTTACTTTGAGTTTCCAATAGATTCCTACAGTTACAAACTAGAACAGGCAAAATAAAAAGCAAGCTGTAGCTCATTTACAATATGCCAAGAAAATTGCACAGTGAGCTCCACTAAAGAAAGGGAAAATGAAACATCTGGTGTTAGATACCTGACGGTCAAGATCAACGTAAGCATCATTTCCAGCAGAGACTGGAGATTCTTTACTCATCAACTGCAATTAGATTACACTGGATTAGAAAAAGCAAAAGATTTATTTGTATTCGTTTAAAAAACAGGGCAGTCTAAAATATAAGGAAGCTTTGGACATGTCCATATGTACAAAAAAAGTCAGAGGTAAACACTCAAGAAAGTAACTTACTTGTACTAGTTGATTCCACAAGTACAGGTACACTTTTAAATCATTTTCTCAAGGTGGAGATGACACCTCTTTGTTAATGATAAAAGAACACCTAGGTTTTTTGACTACAATATAGACTCTACACCAACACGTTTCCCACATTTGAGCCCTTATTATCCCCAAACTATTTTTGTACATTTTCCAGAGACACATTTCCTGCTCCCAGAATTGAACATTCAGGGTTTTGTTTGTTTTTAAATGATGAGTGCTGAAATGTTATAACTAGACCTGAAATTGTATGCACTTATTCACATTCCAGATTTTACGCAGTCTGCTGATCGAAGGCAAGGATGACCTTGAGAGGCATAATCATAGACTGACCCATTTCCAAGATTGTGGAATAGTCAGGTTGTCAGCTTCTGCTAGCAGACACAACTTATAATGTATATGGGTGAATGGGTGCATAGATGTAATGGTACACACATGAAAAAGGACCTAGCTCCACTAGTGAAGGAAAAGGGGCCAGAAAGCAGGAAATCATGAAACTGTTCACACTAACTGGGCAAGATGCTTGGACATCTTACACCTGATCTTGCGTATGAGAACCGGGAACAGACCTCAAACAGTACTAGTTCATGGGATGGGATGTGGACTGTATCCACTCATCACATGTATATTGGCATCAGGTTGTGTGAACAACTGCTGGAGCAGAAACAACCCAAGTTTCTGTTATCAGGTCTGTAACATATGAAGACACCTTTAAGGCTTGATTGTTGATCAAGATTATTGGAAAATGTAGGTCTTAAACTAAGTGGAGACTGCTGCAAGAATGCAATGCCAGTGGCATGGAAATATATTTCTTTGAGCAGTACTGTATATTTGCACATTTTTATGACCGTCATACTTAACCATATGCAATACTACTATAGAGGTTACCGGACACAAAATGCTTTGCAACTGAGAAACATTCCAGTCATAGAAACAATTTTCAATAAGAGATTCCTCTATGAACCTTTGTTATTTGTTGTTCACTATTTATTGAAGTAATTCAGAAAATATGTTATGCCTGATCAGGACGAGTTTCAGGATATCAAACCTTTCATCACGGGCAATGGTCATTTCATACTCAAGATATTTTTAAAAGTATGTTTCAGTAAATAGGTTTTTCAGTACCTTTTGAGGTTCATTTTACTTTGTTGGAATCTGGAATTGGGGCTGCTTTCTTCCTTTCTCAAAAAAACTAGGGCATTTCATCCAGAGGATGATAAAACTGACCACAAGATGGAAGAACTACTTTAAAAGCACAATGTTGAGACTTATCCTTACTATTCCATACCAGACTTCTTCTATCACCATACTTGCCCCAGAGTGATTCCCTACCAGTGGAAATGTGGAAAAACGTTGTGCTATAAAGAAAGTAGCACTGTCAAGGCAAGACATTGGTTTTCCCTCACTTGTTATGTGGCTTGCACTCATGCTGGACAAAAGCCAAAGAGTCAGTGAAACTACTTACTGAGTCATTATCAGACAAGGCTCTCTTCAATGCCAAGTTGATTAGCTTCACAACACAGTGTTTCCATACTTTCCCCTGGAATTGCCATTGTTTCTCTATTGTGTTTTTATGGAGTATCCACATGATGTCATTGTTCGGTCACTGCATTCTAGCGTTTTCTGTATAACCCTTTCATAGGATGGAAATCGGTAATAGTGGATCCACTGTAATAGTGGATTTCCTGCATTGGCAGTTGGACTGGATGACCTTTGAGGTACCTTCCCACTCTGATTCTATTACTATGCTTCTTTGGACCCGATTGTGGTGATGTGATAAAGTGCAACTGCAGCACCATCCTGTCTAGTGTGAACAGACAAAACTCTATTGAAGTTTTTTCAGGGTTCTTATACCTTTAAATTGAATGCTTCCTATGCAAGTTCAACCTATTGACCCAGTTCGCATGTAACCACGATTTGCTGCAGCACATGCCAGGCATGTTCCGCAGCAATTTTGAATATTCAACCTCCAATCAAGGATCACTACATGACATTCGGACCCAGACACTATAGGTTAATTGTAGGTTAAACATCCCACAGTTAACCTACAATTAATAGTTAGGTTAACTGTGGTTGTTTAATACACATTAACCTATAGTGTCTGGGTTCGGATGCCACGTAGCAATCCCCCATTGGCCCAATCGAAGGTTGAATATTCAAAATGGCAGTGGAATATGCCCGGTATGTGCTGTGGCAAATTGTGGGTTAATTAATCCACCATTTGCCACAATTACGTGTGACCGGGCCCATTGTATTGCTTCCTGTTGTTCTGGGCTGGGAGATTAGTGATGTTTAGCTTCTCTGAATTACCCCAATGCCAGTTGCTACTCCCATTTAATTAAATTACTTCTCTAAATTACCCCAGTGCCAGTTTCCCCTCCCATTTAAATCTGCTTTAATTACTGATTTCCTCTCATGTTTTTTAATTTATGTTTTATTTTTATTAAGTTACTGATTTCCTCTCATGATTTATTGGTAAAACAGCATAAGAAAAAACTGTGAAAGGAAATCAGGAATTAAATCCTCCCCCACAGGAAGAGCAATGGATATTGGGGTAATTCACAGAGAAAAAGAAGGCTATTCATAGATAATTCTCCAACCTGGATCATCAGAAAGCAATAAACAAAGGCTAAACTTTCCAACAGGAAGATTTCAATTGCATTAGAAAAGGCCTTTGGAGAATGGAACTTACTTTTAAGTAGACATTATAGAAGGATGGAGACGGATATTGCTAGATAATATAGAAGTATATTAAGTCTTCTGTTCATATATTCTCTACTTTTCTACTCCCACCCAATTGCATCTAAATAAATAAACTTTTAGTTAACACACCATTCTATTAAGGCCTAACATTAAAGCATCAACTTCCATCTCAGCTGGATCATTTTACACTGTACAATCAATCATCTTAACACCAAATCAGGGAGCTGTGATTATTTCCCCCCCTCTATACTATTTCTCTCCTTCTAAACAGAATCAACTACAGCAAGTCATACTTTCCAGAATTCATTAGGTTGCTAATTTTTTTAAAAAATTGGAAAATGAAACAGCCACAGCTAAACACTTTTCAGTCCCATTAATTTTAATGGTAGAGATTTAAGAAAATGTTTAACTTTCCCACTTAATTAATGGGACTTATACATACTTAACTTTGGTTACATTGGAAAAATAATTGAGCCACTTATTCTAATGAAACAGCAAAACCAATAACATACTATGAATCAATCATTATTCACTAGTATGCTAACATATTGCACATATTACTATCAAGCAACTAAAATCCATTTATAATTGACCAGAAAGCTATCTTCCAATTTTAAAAAAACACCTAACATGTAAAGATTCTTACAGCGCAATCCTATGCACCTCTACTCAGATATCCCATTGAGTTCAATGGAACTCACTCCCAGGTAAGTGTGTATAGGATTGCAGCCTCAGTGAGCCTTCCTGGTCATTAACTGGAATTAATTTCAATAACTGAATCCTCTATTGCTAAATAAACTAGCAATTCTAAAGTATTGTGGGAACTACAGGGAAGGAAAGACAAGAAGGGAACCTAGTATCAGTATCCAGAAGTTTAAATCTTCTAGATTTAAAGAAAAGTGGAACATTTGAGTAAACCTTTAACCTACATTACAAAATTGTATTTTGTTCTTAAAGTGTCACATACCATGCCTTTTCTGTGAATTGCTTATTTCTGCTAAGCTAAAAGAAACAGTTGTAATGGATTGCTGTATATCTTTAGTATACTATTGCCCAATTCCTTACCTCCTGAATGGCAGTCATGACAACATGTTGAACAGACTCCTCCATCATCATGATGGTCTGGATATATTCTGTAAAAGAGCCATTTTGACATGCAATCATTCAATACTTTTGACAATAAAAAACATAAACAGCCCCATAGTTCTGGCAACATCAAAGCTGTCATTTTCATATGGTAAAGGTAGAGGTTTCTTTTTAACAGTTACTGAGGCAAAGGCTATGTAAAGAGGATTATTTTTGGGCAGCAAGGGAACAACTTCCTCATGATACAGCTCTGGCATTAACCCTGATCCAGCATTGGTAGCTTGATAAATGTATAAACATAATGGAGGAATTCCCTTTGTTATAGGAGATAAAAGCTGTTTATTCTATCTTGAGAAAATTGCAGCTGTGTTAGCTAAAATTCACATTCTCCCAATAGTGATTATTTCCCTTTCCTTTTGTGTGTGTGGGGGGGTGGGGTGGGTTGAAACTGACTAACCAGAGGCTTCTTGCAAGTAAACCTAACAAATTTCACTCATAAGCAACAATTAAGAGGGTAGGAGAACATTCTTGAACTGGTCGGCATTGCTGAGAGGAAAAGAAGTTTGTACACACTCTACTCTTATTTTTTAGGGCTATGTGATGTTCATGTAGATAAGCACTCATCCGTTAAACACACCCACAAAATTGAAAACTTTATAAAAACAGCTCCAAAACTCACCACACACTCTGCCTGAGTTGCAACAGTGACACTCCCACATCCCTATAATAGCTGCAGTGCTGGTCATGATTAGTTTCAGCTTTTCTAGAGTACAAACTGAAGCGCTACATTGCAAAACCAATTTGACCAGTGACAATGGATGGAAGCAAAAAGTGAATGTTCTGCACTGTGGGCAAAGATGGTTCTACAATAGCCTCTCCAGCTCTCTGGAAAACTATATTTGTAGACCACCGAAATGAGAAATCCACCTTTTTAAAAGCTCTTTGACCAAATGCCAGCACAGTACTTGCGGAAGTGAAATGAGATGAAAGACAATGGTATCAGTCACAACAATTTAATGAGAACTGGGCTTTTTTGGGAACGGTGAAGGGTGGGCGGGGGGAGGGGAGACAGGCTACTCTACGGCAACACTATATATCACAGAGAGTAACAACAACCAATTTTACATAAGTGCACAATAGAAAATCAAATAAATAAATAAATATGTAATAAAGAATTTAGTCTTCCAATCTCCATAAGCTTTGGGCCAAATTAGAAGTTACATACATATGCATGCAACTTTCCTCCAACATTTTTTACATCCAAAAGCAACCAAGCAGAGGAAAGAGGAGAGTTGAGAGGAGGCATGTGGTTGTACAAATGTTTTCCCTTGGGTCCTCTTCCTTCTCAAAATCATGCCCACCTCATACAGTTGCTTGACTACCTACATGTGGGGGAGAAAGACAGATACCCATCTCTTACACACACACACACACACACACACACACACTTTGGAAAAGCAGGAGGGTGTAGAACAATGGCTGGAGACATATGGGTTAAGCAGCCCACTCCCCCACTGCTTCTTTGCTCAAGATCACAGCCTTGACAATCGGGACTATGCGTCTGCCAGGTAATGTCAAGATTTGCCCTTATTTTTCCATGTCTTTAAAATAAATAGGACTCCCTTCAAGATGGTAAAGGTCACATCACACCAAAACAGCTGATTATCTCAGACAGAAGTCTGTAGTGTACCATCACTGTTAAGTGTCCTCTATTGGGCCAAGAAATGCTTAAGATAAACAGTATAAAAAAACAGTTTTCTCAAGCAACACAGTCAATCAATGACACCCTGAAAAACAATGCCAGAAGATCTACTCGTGTCTGGGTCATCTAAACAAAAAAGTAATGCGTGTCCAGTTCGAATTATGCATCCTTTTAATTAACGTTTAACTGACCTTGTTTTTGTTCGCAGTTTACAGCACAGCCCAAAATAAGCTGAAGCATTCTTCCAAGCTCAGCAGCATCAGAGTGCTCCCCAATCAAGTTGACATCAGGAAGGATAAAATCATTGATCTGCTGCCCCAAAATCTGCACAAAGACCAAAATATTCATTCCAAAATGCAGACATTGCAAATAGTATGGGGAGAGCACATCTCTAAGAAGTTTCCAAACTAGACCTTCAGCTGCAGGCTTAGGCCACCGAATGACTGCAAACCAATGGTGGGGTTTATTTGTACGGGAGAAACAGAAGGTGGGAATAGGTAAACCCTTCCCCTGCCTGCTGATTTTACTCTGCAACCCACTCCCTAAGCAATTGGGGAGAACCATTACACTCTCTTTCTCTCACACATACCTCTGCTACTAATCATGTCTTTCCGATATTTGGCCTTCAGACATCTATGTAGTTCAGCCCTCAGCTAATGAGTTCAAATAAAATGAGTTATAAGCAGCCCAAATCCAGCAAGCCAGATCCGCATGCAGAAGCTGGCTTCTACTCACATAACTGATGGTAATACTGCTGTATATCCATAGCAGTATGCTGCAGTGTTCTTTCAAGCCCACTGTACTGGCTGGCTGAGTCTCGAATATCCACATTTGGGGCCACTAGTTGTTGCACATGAACTAGAGGTGATTGAGGCCAAAGCCTTCTACATAAAATCTGAATGAACAGCATCCATTTATTTATTTATAACCCAACTTTCCACTAAAATAGCACTCAAGGCAGCAGTTTAAACACAGCCGTCTCCAAAGTAAATAGCAAAATAATTCTCACAAAAAGATGGCTTCTTTCAAGACAAAGATGCCACTACTAACAATATGAAGCACAACAGTCTGCTATCATCTGGTCTATTATGAAACTAATATGCTCAAAGACATAGATCAATCAATGTTTGTATAAGCAGGAAGATTTTTTTTTTAAGTGAAAGGCTCTCCAATGAAAATAATCAGAAAGCAAAAGCTCTTACCTCATGATTGTAATCCAAAATTCCTTTTAAAATTTTCTTCAGATTGCTCACCTTTTAGAAAGGAAGGGAAAAAAATATTTAGACGCTGTGGTGAAAAGTTACACAGAAGCAGAATCACATGTTGAAATCTACAAGGATTCCTATTAATAGCCAGAAGCCACTTTTTGCCTAAAGCAGCCAATCATTAAAATCACAAAATCATGATTTTGTCATTAAATTCTTTACTGATTTCCAGATTCTCCCTTCTTATATTCATGGGAACATAGAAAAATCAACAGACAAGTGACTACTTACACCAATGGGTTTGGGAGTTGGACTTATACTCTCATGTGCTTCGTCTTATACTCTCATGATGCTTATTTGCAAACTAGAATTCAAAATTTATTTTGCCCACGCTGTGAACTCTGTGCATACAAGCAGGGTTTCTGAGCCCTTTCTTGGCAGTATCTGGTTGTCCAAATCAGCATAGCTTGAAAAGCAGCCTCTGACACAGCACAAGTAGCTGTCACGGGTTGGGGGTAGGGAGAAGAGCAGCACGGTCCTGTGCACATGATAAAAGCCATTCGACAGGGCTGAAAGGAGTCTCTGGATCATAGGCTTAGCATTAAACCTAAATTATATCACTTCTTCTATTTAACTTTTTTAAAATTCTTTGAACCATCCCCAAAAAGTAATTTGATTTTGTGGTCTTTATAACTTGAAAAGATGTCAAAATGCCATTCCCCTTCATCTCCATCTTTTAAAATTTTCACATTAGCCAATATAAACCAGTACTTGTGCTTGCTCTTTCCTGAAATTCCTAAAAAGATAAATCCAAGAATTTAGGACCCATGAAAGGAGAGTCGATACCATTTGCAAGTAGTGTAATAAAATGCTTTGTATGTTGTGCAAACAAGCATAGACCTTGAAGCTGAACCATTTTTTTAAACAAATGCATTAAAATATGAACAGGGGAGGTTAAGATCCACTACCAAACACGCAGAATCATCAAGCAGAATTTAAGAAGCACAGTTCTATCGGAAGACATTATTTACTAAGGGCTCAATCCTATGCAAGTTTAGACAGAAAAAAGGCCTACAACTCCCAACATGGCCTAGCCATTCATGCTGGCTGGGAAATGCTAGGAGTAGTAGGTCTTTTTTCTGTCTAAACATGCATAGGATTGCGCCTTAAGAAAGTTAGACAACTGATTGTCTAGATTATAAGGGGTTTGTTTGTTGTTTGAAGAAGCATGTTGCAGCATCTACCACCTGAAAAAAGCAAGCACTGTGCATGAAGAAATAGATTTCTGGAAAATTATTTCTAAAATGAATACAAAGAAAAAAATGGTACCAACATAGGATGTGGTCTTGAGCACCAGAAAACCATACCAGAAATCCAATTCAGCTATGGCATCCAATGAGAGCAATGCATTTAGTGTTCCGAATGGTCAATGGGACAAACATTCTCTTTTACTTCTCTTTCTGGGAGTATGCCATCAGTTCATCCACATTACCTCCAACAATATCTTAATTTTGAAATATTAGGTATTATTTCAAATTTTTACCCTAAGTATGTTTTGATTGCAATGAAGCATCTTAGCTTTTGTTCTGTGTCCCCAGAAAGGGAAAAACATCACCAAAACACTTCCTTGCAAGGGGTACGCAAAGCAAGTGCATAAATAAGAAGTGATGCAACAGAGACTGGAGATCAATTCTGCTGACAAAGCCTATTTGAGCAAATCCTAAGACAGATAGCCTGGGGTGACCATGAGTCTGCTGTTCATTCAGCTGATAACCCTCTGCCATGTGAAAGTATTTGTTCTGTGTTTGTGAGGACATTACCCACACATTGAGTAGCTGTTAATACAGTAGAGGAAGAAAGACAGGTTGCTTACCTGTAACCGTAGTTCTTCGAGTGGTCATCTGTGCAGTCACACACATGGGCTCCGCGCCTGCGCGGTGGCCATTTCGGGAAGTTCTATAGCTGAGGAGAATTGGGCGGGAGCCCCTCCCCCATCGTGCGTGCTCCTTTGCGCAGCTCCCGCCCGTTCCCTCAGTTCCCTGAGACAGCCTATTGCGAGCCTCGAGACCAAGGGAAATAAGATGGTCCTTAGATCGAATTCGAGATCGTCCCCGGTATCGATAAGTAGGAATAACCATTCAAAAATTTAATGTATCAAACTCGACCCAGAGATCGAGTTGAAGATTATACAGCAACCCTCCCGATAACTATCCCAGTCGGATATCTATCGAATTCGAGGTAGACACCGAAGCGGGGATGGAAGGGTGGGTTGTGTGACTGCACAGATGACCACTCGAAGAACTACGGTTACAGGTAAGCAACCTGTCTTTCTTCTTCGTGGTCTCTGTGCATCACATACATGGGCAGAGTAACAAGCTGACTTACCGGAGGTGTGCCGGTGTCGACTCTCACAAAGTCATCGACGATAGCACCGCCCTGCCGAACGTATTTTGTGTTCTCGCATGAATGTCGAGGCGGTAGTGACGGATAAAGGTCAACGGTGTGGACCAAGTTGCCGCCCAACACAAGTCCTGTAAGGGTATTCCCCTTCCAAAGGCTGTTGAGGTGGAAACAGCCCTTGTGGAATGGGCTTTAATAGTTTTTGGCAACTGTCGATTAGCTTGTTGATATGCTAATTTAATGGTTTCTACTATCCAGGATGACAGGCTTTGTTTCGACACAGGCTGCCCTATCTTTGGATTTCCATAGCAGATGAATAGCTGCTTAGTTTTCCTAATTGCTTCAGTGTGATGTCCATAGAACGCTAGAGCTCGACACACGTCGAGCCAATGCAAGCTCTTTTCGGTCTCAGTGGTTGGAGCACGAAAGAAAGCCGGAAATACAATGTCTTGACCTAAGTGGAACTGGGAGACCACCTTGGGTATAAAATGTATGTCAGTCCTAAGTACAACTTTGTCGTGATGAAAAGTGGTATAAGGCGGGTCCACCCTTAGAGCACATAGTTCACTTGCTCTTCTTGCAGAAGTAATCACGACCAAAAACACTGTTTTCCAAGTTAGTAGTCTTTTTTTTTTTGTAAAAAATTTTTATTTTAAATTTTAGAATCCATAAAAACAAAATACCAAGAACAAGACAAAACAAAAACCAAAGAAGCATACACTACAAAAACAAAACAACATTAAACTAAAAAGTACTTCCGATTTCTCCACAACCAAGTATAAGTAACATCAGATATTCTATATAATGATTATAAAGGAATTGCTTCCTTTTTCCCCTTAAACAAACAAAAAAATCAAACGAAAAGATTTCCCCCTCTTATTCATCAACCTCACAAGTTCACAAAACCTTGAAACCTTACAGCAATTTACTCCTAAGCACGTATAATAATCCTTCTAGTTAAACAATATTCAATATTTCTATTTATGTTTAATAAAAATCTCTCTATCTTCTTTCCCTCCATTTATAAACAGACAACCTAGCTTTTATTTTATTTTTAAAATAGTTTCACATTTCCACATTACTTCACATCTCCAATTCTATTCCATATTTAGTTGGTTCCTTTCCATTAGTTATTCTCTATGCTATATTTCATCTAGACTCAATACATTTTTACCAATAACAACCACCTTAAACTGGAAGTTCTCCTTTTCTCTCAAAGGGGTTCCTCTCACTAGCCCCTACTGGTTCAGATCTATATATATTTTCTTTGGATCACAATCAGCAATCCATTTTGGTTTATCCCATCTGAATTTCTCTCACCAATCCATTTGGGAAGCTGAACTTACTTCTTTCATAAGAACCTCCCACTTCCCCCAATATTCAACAATTATCATAATATAAGTCCAACCATTTATTCCATCAAATAATCAGCAAACCATTTTTATCTTAACACAGGTCAAACCATTTATCCCATCCAATAATCAGCAAATCATTTTCCCCGATCAAACACAGTATTCATGATGTGCATCTTTTTCAGGCTCATGCGCCAGAAAAGACTCCCCCCCCCCCATGTGAGCCTCCCCAGCTATCTTCCTCCAAGTAGCCCAGCAGCGATCAACTTTCCAGTTCTCCCTGGATGGCATCTCTAAAGCGTCTTCACTGTCCATTTTGCTGGCATCCCTCCCTTTTCTGCTGTCTCTCTTCAAAGGTCCAGTTGTTATCTCTCCCAGTATATCATTCTTCGCCTCGTCCTCCCTGCTCTGCACTTCCGACCTCACCAGTCCCCCCAACAGTTTATTTTGGAAAGTTTGAAACAGTTCCATCAGCTCTCCGGCCAGTTGCAGCAGTAAATCATAAGTAGCCATCTTGTCTGTGACGCAGTTAGAATTTACAGCTACTTTAAACTCTTCCAGAATTCAAAGTAAAAGGAATTACAGTACCTCTTTCTTTCTCGTTTCAAAACACATTTGTTGATCTTCCCATTATGAAGTTTTAAAGCACATTTTCTTTTTAGTATTCCAGATGAGGGTATTTAATCCTGATTGTGGATAAAATTCCTCTTTATTACCAATTGTCAATAAATCTTTAAGAAATGGAGTTGTCGTTCTTCAGGTTCTTAAAAAAAAAGAACTCCAAACGCGGCGGTGAGCGATGATGGCTTCTCCCACACTCTACCCCTCCCCGAGAGAATTTGCAGAAGCGCAAGCAACTGCAAAAAAAACCTCACAGAGAGCAATTAAGAGCTATACTGGGAATCACTCTTAGATCATCCTCTTGTTCCGAGGAGATTAAGCAGCCAAGATAACTTCTTGACTGGATTTCTCGCCGCGTTGGTCTCCCTCGATTTCAAGAGATTTCAAGAGAGCTTCAGTCCGACATTAAGCTCCACCCGGAAGTCCCCAAGTTAGTAGTCTTAAGTCAGCAGTCGCCATGGGCTCGAATGGTTTCATAGTGAGAGCTCTTAGGACAATCGGCAGATCCCAACCTGGAGATATAGTTTTAAGTGGAGGATGTAAATTCTTCAGACCTTTCAGGAATTGTTTATTGATTGGATGAGTGAAGATTGTTGGTTGAGATGAGTCCACTTTGTATGCCGATATAGCCGCTAGGTACACTCGAATTGAAGAATATTTCAAACCTTTAAGTATTAGTGAGTTTAGGAATTCCAATACGATAGTAATTGGACAAGACATTGGATCTGAGCCCAATGCAGTTGCGAATTTAGAAAAAGCAGTCCACTTTCGATGGTAAGAAATTCTTGTAGAGGGCTTCCTTGCCACCAACAAGATGTTCTGCACATCCATAGAAAAATCCTTAAGCTGAGTTACCTTATCCTCCAAGCCACTAGGTTTAGTGACTTGGGATCTGGATGCAGCACCTTGCCTTTGTACTGAGATATCAGGTTGTGCAGAATCGGCAACTGAATGTATTCGCCCCTGGATAGGTGTAGTAGGTGGGAGAACCACGGTTGACAGGGCCACCAAGGTGTTATTAGTATGCAGTTCGTACTGCACTGGGATATCCTTGATATCACTCGAGTTAGTAGCGGGATTGGAGGGAAGAGATAATACAGTTTCCTGATCCAGACGATCATGAACGCGTCTGCTATTGAATTCGGGTCCAATCCCGCCCTGCTGCAAAACATTGGGCAGACAGTGTTCTCTGTTGTCGCAAACAGGTCGACGTCCGGATGTCCCCATTGGTGAAAAATCATGTCCAGGACTTTTCCGTTCAACTGCCACTCGTGTGATAGCATGGACACCCTGCTCAGGGCATCTGCTAGTACATTGACTTTTCCTGCAATGTGAATTGCAACAAAAGACATTTTCCTCAGCAGGGCCCATTCGTAGACTTGCAAGCTAAGCTCCATGAGACGGGTCGATCTTGTTCCGCCTTCTTTGTTTATATAAGCCACGACTGTCGTGTTGTCTGCGGCAATTTGAATATGACAGCCGGAGAGGTGATGTTCGAGGGCACGGAGGGCTTGCCACACTGCCATGAGTTCCAGCCAGTTTATATGCATTTTCCTGTCCTGTGTTGTCCAAACGCCTTGTGCCACTTCGGGACCGGAATGCGCTCCCCATCCCAACAGGGTTGCATCTGTAGTTAGTATCCTTGTTGGTGTTGGCTGGTGGAAAGGCATGCCTCCTGCTAGGTTTTGCTTGTTCAACCACCATAGCAGTGTGTTCTTGACCCTTTTTGGCAGAATCAATCGCTTCGATGGTTTTTCTGTTTGTGGTGAAAAATGATGAATGAACCAATTTTTCAGGGTTCTCATTCGAAGTCGAGCATGCTGCACCACAGTGATTGTCAATGCCATGTGACCCAGAAGACATTGTATGGAGTGAGCAGATGACAACTTTCGATCGAAGATTGTCTTTGCCGCGGTAAGCTTTGAATTCGATCTAGTAACCGTGCCGAATGATGTTTAGTACCCATCAATCTGTGGTGATGTTGTTCCCGGACCGAAGGTGTAGGCTTAGACGGTCTCCGAAGATGGTATTCTCGGCAGGATTTAATATGTCGCTGCTTGAGCTTGTTTGTTTTACGATGGAGGGGTGAGAGGAGTCAAACTCTGCGCTTGGAGAAGTCTCCCCCTCGACGGGCTCCTCGGTATCGAGGCTGATAGGTGATACGCTGAGGCGCTTGGGCGGCTCTACCCCTGGACTGGCGATCACCACCTCTGTATACATTAGATGCTGCCTGGAATTGCGTCAATGTATATTGGAAGTGGCCCCATCATCTCCTTCTATACAATTTTTGTTGGATTTGAGGAAGGAGTCCCCTTTTTTTCGCGTTGGTTTGCACCTTCTGCACTGCATCCAATGAGTCACCTGTTGTGTTATTGAACAGGCCTGACCCATTGAATGGGAGATCTTCTATGTGTGTTCTCGTGTCCATAGACAGATTCGAAAAACGCAACCATGCATGTCGTCTTAGGGCTACTGAGGCGATCATAGAACGGGCATGGCTGTCTGCTTGGTGCCTAGCAGTGTTCATTTGTAGAGCAGCCATGTCTGTAGCCTCTTTTTGAAAAATCCTGGCTAACTCCCGCTTCTCATCCAGGAGGTAATCACACAGGTCTCCTAGCTTCTCGGCCAAAAACATTTGATACCAAACCATCACGGCCTCATAATTTGAATTTTTCAGACCCATAGAGGAGAAGGCATAGACTCTCCGGCCATAGGAGTCTAGTCTTTTTCCTTCTTTATCTGTGGGGACACTGTGCTGCTTTCTTCCACGTGATTGCACCGACTTGACTATAAGAGAATTGGGTACCGGGTGCGAAAATAAAAATTTAGCTCCATCCTCTTGTACTCTGTACATCGACTCCAATTTCCTAGCTGTAGGTTTCGTCGATGGGTCTTCCATGTCTCTTGTACAGTTTCTAGAAGAGTAGGTAGAAATGGTATCAAGGTAGTGGATGTTTGTGTGGTTTGAAGGATGCTGTATATGGGATCCTTTGTTTTTGGCTCCTCAATTTTGGACTCTAAACCTAGGGCCGCTGTCATCTTGGCAATACTGGCTGCAAAGGAGCCCATGTTTTCTTACGGGGAAATTGCTGCCTTTAATTCCACCTGAGGATCTGGCGAAACCGAATAGGAGGAGGACTGCACTGAGTCCGACTCTGACGAATAGTCTAATTCCGAAGATTGTGCCGCAGTTTGCACTATTAGCAAATTTTCAGCCGAGGAAGGCGCGGCAGAGGCGGTAGCTGCGACCGCTGCTTGCTGTTGTTGTGGAGCAGGTGGGGGAGTAGTTGTCCATGGTCACTCTGCTGCGGTCACTGAGACTCGGTCCCTGACTGGTGAACGTGATCTTGTTCGCACTCAAATGTAGTGGGTTCCACGGCGTTCCCTGCTGTGCGACTGTCGGTGTCGAGACTGAGATCGATACCGAGGTGGTGTATATGATGGGGATCGGTATTGTCTGTAGTAGCACGAACGCGATGTAGATGGGATCGAGTACACAGACTCTTCCCTTTGTCTTGGAGACCGAGACCGACGTCTCACGGCGGTTTGCTCTTCTCTCCTGTAGTAGCGTGGAGATCTCGAGTCTGTTCTGGTGTAATAACTTTCTCGAGATCGAACGGTTTCTCGGGACTGAGATCAAGACCGGGCAACCTGCATTACTTGGAGTCGAGTTGGAGGTGTCTCTACAATCTCTCCTTCCGAAACGGATGCCACTGGTATTGTCGATGTTGAGGGTCTTGTTGGGGATCTCGATCCCGACGCTTCCACTAGCTCTTTGGCAGTCGATCCCGACGGTGCCTGCTCTGTTTCCTGCCTATCACTGGGTGGCGACGGATTTTGGAGCTCAGGCTGCTCATTGGGCTGTTTTTCTATAGGCCCTTGAGCTTTCTGAGAGTGCTGAGAGCCCTCAGCACTCTTCTTTTGCCTTTTCTTCCTTCCTCTTTTTGAGCTTGTCCGAGCTTTTATGCGCCTTCTTCGCCAGTTTCTTGGCTAAGAGAAGGGCCCGCTTTTTTGAGGAGGCAGCTGCGTTCTGTGTAGTAGCGGTTTGAGAGGAGGGGATTTTCCTTTGCTCTTGGGGCTTTTCTGCCTCAGACGGAGCTGTGGCTGACAGTGTTTGCTCCCATAACAGAACCCGGAGCTTGTCTGCTCGGTGCTTTCGGGCCTGTTTCGTGAAGGCCTGGCAGTGCTCACAGGAGTCTACCTTGTGGGTTTGGCCCAGGCATAGTAGGCAGAGCGAATGGCCATCAGCAGGAGGAAGCTTCGTTACGCATTTCTCGCATTTTGAAAAAGGGCCTTTAGGAGGCATAGCTATTAGAAGTGAAGAAACGAAGGATAGAAGAGGGAGGTATAGTAACGATTATTTTTTTTTGTAGACGAAGTAGAAGATATATCGAGAAAGAGCTATGAAGAAAATAGAGATTTATGAGGTAAAATATATAACTAGATAGAATAAACTGTCCTCAGAGAAGAAGAACGTTCCCAAACGCTGCCACTCGCAATGGCGGTCGAAGAGGAACTGAGGGAACGGGCGGGAGTCGCGCAAAGGAGCACACGCGATGGGGGAGGGGCTCCTGCCCGATTCTCCTCAGCTATAGAACTTCCCGAAATGGCCACCGCGCAGGCGCGGAGCCCATGTGTGTGATGCACAGAGACCACGAAGAAGAACTGGTCAAATTGCCTCAACCCTGACATCATTACAGATATTTTGGCTTTGGGTCCCAATGGCTTTTATTTAAACATATTTTTGAGGAATGAAGTGCATACAGTTCTTTTTAATCTTCCTGTCAAATTTCCCATTTTTTAATCCCCCAAATGTAGCAGGGTATGTTTTATCTTCTCCTGGACATGTAAGGAATACAAGCATCTATTTGTGCTAAGCATTTTTATTTGGAGATGAACAGAAAAATGTATATTTTATTTTTTTATTTTTATTACATTTATAGCCCGCCTTTTTTCCATTATCAGTGTCATTTTCATCTCAAGTTGCTTTTATATTCATTATGTCTTACAAGGACAAAGACATTTATTGCATCTAAACAAGAACCATCAAGAACTCTGTAGATCAACCATGAATCACCACAAGGCCAGATTATACAAAGAGGCAAACAAAAACAGAAACTAATTACAGTCATGCCTTGGATTGAGAGCATAATTCGTTCCGGAAATGTGCTTGTAATCCAAAACACTCTTATATCAAAACGGAATCCCCCCAAAAAAATTTGTACAGAGATTTTTAATTTAAGCTGTACTACAGTACTTGTATTGCAAGACGTCGCTTGTATATCAAGTAAAAAAAAAATTAAATAAATATTTAAAAATTTTCTTGTCTTGCAAAACACTCTCAAACCAAGTTACTTGCAATCTAAGGTATTACTGTATAGTGTATTATATTCTCCTATGACAACACCACCACCAAGGAACAATTATGCAAGGATTTCAGCAAAAGCATTTGAGACTTTAAAATCAATAAACGTGAAATAATGAACATAATGTTTAGCAGTCCCCATTCCTCGATTTTAACTAGCCACGAGGATTCTGGGACTTGACAGAAGCTCCCATTTTACCTCCAGATCAGCTGAAAAAGACTCCAAAGGAAAGCAATTTTGGCCTTTGCCTTCTGCAAAATTGTACTGCAAACATAAAGAGTATTAGTTCAATATTTTTGCCTGCGATATTGAATCCTGGTCAGCAACTAGTTTTATAGGCAGCTCACTTTGAGGAGGGAATGGAGGGTGGTGGGACAGAGCCATCCCCACCTGATGGAGCAGACTGCCAGCAAGTCATGTCACCACAGCCGCTGCTTCCTCCAGACATCAACTTCCCTCTAGGTTGCCAACTTGGGGGCTATTTCAGAATATGTGTATGTGGGGGGTGGATAAATTTGGACTTCAGGCCTTCAGTTTTTTGATCCCTAGTGTAGTGTAGACATCCTGAGTGAAAACAACTTTTCCCTCCAAACTTACAGGTAGCTATGATTCACACACATCTACAACTGTTATACTCCGGGGTAAAATAAAAGAGTAAAATAACTCTTCCCAAAATCCATACACTTTAACCCACTATTTTACAAACAAGTGTCAAACCAGAAATACTTGATCTTAAAAGGGAAGAATAAATATCCTAGCACTGTGTTTCTTCTATAGCTATCTGATATAAATGTTTTTAAAGACCCAGTTGGGTCTTCTGACACCATAAACCAGGCCCCACTGAAAAGGGCATTCCATTTTTATATAGAAAAATTGGTTGGCTGAAAATAAGATGCACGGAGGATGGTGGCCTGACTGATCCAGTTCTATCATCTAAAGGAGTCAAGCAGGGATGTATTTTGGCCCCCGTTCTATTTAATATCTATATAAACGATATTGGCGAATTTCTATCATGCCCCAATTTTCATGCTCCAAATGTAGCCACAAAGAAAATCTCTATTCTATTGTATGCAGATGATGTAGTAATTTTATCACAGACTAAAGTAGGGCTAAGGAGGTTATTAAAGGCATTTTCTCAGTACTGCCAAAAAAATCATCTCATAATCAACTATGAAAAAACTAAAGTAGTGGTCTTTTCCAGATATTATAAATTATACAAATGGCACTTAGACGGGCACCTTATTGAGCAAGTCAAAGTTTTTAAATACTTGGGTATAATATTCCATCATCCAGGGACGGACAGCCCAGCAAGCTTATGCGATTGAAAAAGCCACTAGGAGTGTCCAAATTCTCCTGCGTTTTTATCGAACAAAAGGACAAAATTTCATCCCTGCAGCCCTTGAAGTTTTCAAAGCCAAGCCTGTAGCCCAATTATTGTTTGGGATTTCAATTTGGGCCGATTCCAATCTGAAACCACTGGAGACAGTGCAGTCCAAATTTTTAAGACAAATCTTTGCAGTTCCCAATTGTGCCCCAAATGCTGCGTTGCGACACGAGGCTGGTGTTATTTCCATACAAACGCAGGTCTGGATGAGGACACTTACCTACTGGCTGCAGCTGCATTTAACTGATACGGGTCTGCTTCCCCTGATAGTCAGAGATACTCACGAGAGTAGCTGGCAAAAAGCTATAACCAGAAAGCTAAATCGGGCTGGCTTTTCAGTTCAATATCTATTAGGCCTAGGCTTCTTTAAAGCCAAAGAAACTATAAAACTGCACTTACTGGATATTGAAAGACAAAACAGCTGTTCCATAATGAAGAAATTGAATCCCCATCTTAATTTGACTATATGCAGTCCTACAGAAAATATAGCCGCATATTTACAACAGCTTACATACTCTAAACATAGGATAGCTTTTTCAAGAGCTCGTCTAATTCCCACTGTGGTCCTGGAAGGCCGCTTTCGGAGAATTCCATATCAGAATCGAGTGTGCATTTGTGGAGATGGTAACATTGAAACCATCGCCCATGTGCTGCTCTTTTGCTCCCTGTATAGAACTAGCCGAGAAGAGTTGATTACTCCTCTATTGACACCTTATCCAGGGCGCCCAGTCGATTACTATGTGAATTTTCTTTTAGAGGACCGCAACAGGATGGTGACAGCAAAGACAGCAAAATTCATAGCTATTGTGATCAAAATGAGGGTAGCAATCAGAGTTCAACAGAATATATAATTTTAGATAAATTTTAGATAATTCTAGATATAATTTTAGATATAATTTTAGATATACTGGTAATTTTAGATAATTTTAGATATAATTTTAGATAAAATCAAGGATTTTAGCTGTGATACTGAGTTTATGCAAGCATTTGTTTTACTCTGAACATTGAATATTTATTGTGTGTTATGTGTTATTTGTAATTTGTTTTAAATTGCAATGGCCAATGGCTATATGCAAATAAAGTTTGACTTGACTTGACTATAGAAAAATTGGCTCTACTTGACTTTAGGCTCAAGAACTGTGGGTGAGAAAGGAACTGAGCATAGAAAGGTCTGAATATGCAACATCTATCTTCGGTCTGACTTGCAAACAAACCAATTTAATCTGGATAGAGCAAGCCAGACCCTGGAACCTGCAACCATTCACAATGCTGGCAAGAGAAAGACTGGTTCTAGGGAAGAAAGTGGGAGGTACCACCTAGTCCAACACCCTGGCAAATTGACTAAAATATCTGCTTCCTTATGGACAGAAAAGAGATCATCCAGTGATCTCTGAATGGCAAAGTTGGGGGGAAATTATCTTTTGCCCTGTTTCTTGGGGGAGAGGGCTTGCAAGATATGGAGGTCAAATAGACCCTAATTTGGTTTAAGAAATAAGACGTATTTCACAATGACTCCAATCAACATAAAGTAGCTATTGTGTTTTCATCAGCTTGATGTCATTTAGATCCCTCCGCCAATACAATACATTTTCACTTTAATTGGGGTCTAACTAACCCCAATACCAGTATAATTAAACCCTCAGATTAAAAAAAGCACAGTGGGGGTGGATTGGGGTTGAAATACCACAGAAAAATAATTATTGTTAGAGAATACATGGGATATTAAGTGGCACAGGTTAAGTAGGGACCCTCAAAACATAGGAGACTTAAGAATTAATTATTATACTTTTAATTTAGATTGGTCTTTAGCTGACATTTTATTATTTTTCAGTTTGTAACCTACCCTGAGCCTTTGGGAAGGGCAGGCTAAAATCCAATAAACACATAATTGCAATACTTTGTGACTTAAAAACAAATATTATAAGTTAATCAGTGAAAATACCTTCAGTCTCCAATTGTCTCCTACTTCTGTTTTGATTCTGTTCAACCAGTTTTCATCAAAGTATGTTGGATCTCTGAAAAGAGAAAGGCAGCTTGTTAACTATGTTTAGCTTTAAAAACTTACAGATTCTCAGTTAAAGTGACTAACTAAAAGAATAGACTAATGTTTAATATGATTCTGCATTTTGTTCCTATTTGCTTGACTGGAATACATATTTATTATTGACTGATTTGATTTGCACCCCACCTTTCTACCAAGAAAATTGCACTCAAGGCGGTTTGCAATCATAGGAACTAAAACAATTTAAAAATAAAGCTTGATTAAAACAATAAAACATATATATATTAAAAACACAGCAGTAACAAAAGAAAAACAGCACCCAACCCAACAGACCAGGTTACATGGCAAAAGCCTGCTTGAATGAGAATGTATCTGCCTGCTAGTGGAAGGACAGCAGAGAGGGAGCCAATCCAGCTTACCTTTGGAGGGAGTTCCACAGCCTGAGAGTAGCCACTGAAAAGGCCCTCTCTCACATTGCCACCAAATACGCCTCTGAAGGTGATGGAAAGAAGGGCCTCTCCCAAAGATCTTAAAACCTGGACAGGCTTGTATGGGAGAAGGCGATCTTTCAGGTAGTGTGGTCTTAAGTTGTATAGGGTTTTATAAGTCATAACCAGAACTTTGAATTGTGCCTGGAAACAGACCAATAGTCAGTGAAGCTGTTGCAACAAGGGAGTCACATGCTCCCTGTAACCAGCCCCGGTCAACAGTCTGGCCGTAGTATTCTGGACCAGCTGAAGTTTCCAAACAGTTTTCAAAGGCAGCCCCATGTAAAGCATGTTACAGTAGTCAAACTGGATGTAACTAAAGCATGTAGGTTCCTTCCAACTCTATGATCTATGAAATCTATGCATGACCAGGTCAGACATCTCTAGGAACTGGCACAGTTGGCACACTAGCCTCAGCTACCCAAATGCACTCCTAGCTACTGCCAAAACCAGAGCATCCAGGTTCAGGGCTGAGTACAGGAGTACACCCAATCTGGGAGTCTGAGTCTCCAGGGTAAGTGCAACCCCATCCAGCACAGGCTGAGTTCCTATTCCCTGATCTGCCATATCATGCTCACCATCCCCAGATAGAGCTTTAGAAGTTTAAAACTTCACCCAAAAGTACTACATTATTAACTAATGTCCAATCCTTCCTATATAACCTATAGCAGTGGTTTTCAAACTGTGTTCCAAGGAGCCATAGGATTCCTCAGTAAGCTTGTCATAGGTTCCTCAATTACAAGATCATTAATGGTGGGCCAGCTTCCTCAAACGATGGAATGCCCACAATTACTAAGCTCTCCTCCAATACACTGCTGTAGGGAAATATTTTAAGTGTTCTAAAGTATTCTATTTTCTGGGAAGCAATGGTAAGGCCCAACAGAAATGGCCAACACCTTATATAACTGAGTGTGCACCCTAAAACACTTCCCAGAATCATCTACTACACACAGAAGCTCCACTGAGGACATGCAAGAGTCCCTTAACACACAACTTGATGTGGAAGAGTCTCTTAACAGACAACTTGAGGTTTCCAGAAGCTAGAAAGTTTGAAAACCACTGCAGGTCTTTTCATACATGTGGAGAGAAAGCCAGAGCATACATTGAACCCTGACACACTGATCCCTGACTTGTTTTTCTCGTTCCACTCGCCATCCAGCTGCATAATCCCCACCCAGGGCATAGGAGACACAGTTCTGGGCAGATGGAGGCACAATCCACATCTGCACAACAGGGCACATAACATTCCGGAGGGTGGGGGCGCAATCTCAAAGAGCTGCAAAGTACCCCAAAGTGCTCCAAAACACCCAGGAGGAGTCAACACCAGGAGACGCCACCGCCCCGCGGGGGCGGACCCAACCCACCTGGTCAGCAGGGGCGGGGAAGGGGCGTAAAGGGTTGAAAAAGGATGTGCCAAAGGACCAGAGGTTGTTGGGAACACGGTGCAGGCTTGCACAGGTCAGGTCGCTAGCTCCAGCTAGGACCAAGTAACTTCCAACCCCGGGTGGGATGCCGGCGATCGGCAAAGCAAACCGCTACGTTAGAACCTAGAGTCAGAGTCTCTGGTGTCAGGTAATATTCTGCATTGGAGCAAAGCCCCCTAGAAAGCAAATTGAATACTTCAGTTTCCGATCTGAATTGACTGTTCTGTTTATACTGTGAAATTCCTGTAGTCTATTAGTTCCGCTCCATTAAACTTTGCTGAAACTGACTAGATTGTTGGAGGGGATTCTCTGTCAATTTCACTCGCGGCTGGGAGAAAAGGTTTTGACAGCCACCTACCAGGCACGACTTTGGTGCCGGTTAACACCTATGGTACCGAACCCGCGCAACGGACCAGGTTCGGTCCGCCACAATACAATACACAGAATGAGGTTGTAATGTTCATAGTCCTGTACCAATGTTAAACACGATTTAAAAATTAGTCTCAAATTCATACGTAAATGCATTTGAAACGTTTAACTGGCAAGTTATAAAAGTTAAAGCAAGTTATAAAAGCTCTTTTAAAAAACAAAATGCATTTCAGTTTCAAATCCCTCCTTATCTTTTTCTATTAACTGTAGGCAAAATTAGAAAGAATTTATATTCAGTATCTACACACTTTCCTATCTCAAAAATTCCATTTTTCTAAAACAATGAGCAAGATACAAAGTATTAAGAAACTAATTCAGTGAGGCCAAGGGTGCTCTAGACTTGCACATCTTGAAGAGCAGCTTTCCACCCCTCCACGGCTTATGGCAGAACACGTTTGAATCTATGGGGAGTTTCAAAAGACGTTTCTGATTCAGCATGGAGGTGAACAGTTCAGTCAAAATTCTATTCAGTTAACAATAGCTTGTGTGAGCCTCCATACTTCTTTGGCTTCCTGCCGTTGTATTCTTATACATGCGAGCAAAACAAAGTCTCTTTTTTTGAAGAAGACTTTTTGTATCTTCTTCCAATTATTACACACACACACACACACACACACACACACAACCAAATCAACACTCAGTACTCTGTAACAATGCATGGACACTACAGCTTATTTTCAACATTTTTTCTTTCTAAATATCTAGCATATGCCTTAATGAAGGACCTTCTGTTCACAATGCAAATACTTGGAGAAGATTGCCTCAGGTTATGGTATCACTTTTTTCCAAATTAAAATTGGAGGCATTCTTCACTGTTAAACATTAAAAAATGACTTTTAGAGTGTGTAAAAATTCTGTCCCTAATCGTGCTAACCTAGTCAGTATAATCTGTTTGGAAAAAAGCAGTCCTGGTGCAGTGAGTCATACAAAGATGTAATGGGCAAGTAATTGGACTGTATCTCTTCACTGGGAGATTTGAGCGATCCAACCATCTGATGCAGAGAAACAGAAGAATCGCCACACCCTGCCCCCCAGAGCTCAGCAGAGACTGAAAGGCAACAAGAGCAGAGAAGTAATCATACCAAGATGCAACAAATAGCCTCCTCTTTGTGTGGGGTACTCTGGGCTCACAGGAGCCTTTCATTAGTTAACACATTTATTTCTCACAGTGTAATGGAATTCTCTTGTAGTACACTAGTGGGCCCCAGTTTCGGAATTACTGAATCAGACCTTGCTCTCTACAATGAGAATTAAGTTCTCCTCAGTCGAGAGACCACCACACATATATTTATTTGAATTATTTTTATGCCACTCTTCAGTCAAAGAGGCTCCCAGAGCAGCTGATATATAATCAATTAAACAAGAACATATACCAACTTAGGACCAGGTTGCCTGAAAGATAGCCTTCCCCCTATATAGACCTGTTAGATCACTACTTCAGGGGACACCTTTCTGTCTGTACCACAACCTGCAGAGTCCTATCTGTGGTGGCATCCTCCCTCTGGAGTGACCTCCCATCTGCAATACATCAACGAATGTGCTTTTCCCAACTATTAACTTACTCAAATGCTGTTATGCTTCCAATTATGTATTATTTTGTAATACGTAAAATTGTATAATATGTTTTATGTTGTGTGTGTGTGTGTGCGCGTGTGTGTACACTAAAAATTATTCAAACCATGCATAGCAGAGCTATGCGTAATTGGATTTTCACTTCAGAGTAAGCATGTGCAGCCCCAGTTCAGACCAGGACTGTGGCACTCCAGAAGGGGGATCCTTTTTTCATCCTGAAATTCCACCCCCACCCGGGGTGGGAGGGAAAAAAGCCTCCATTGATTCCACACTTCATTCACATCCAAAAACATTTAATTTCAGAGTGTATAACCTCAAGAACTACTCACCCACAGAGGATTTCACCCCACTCTCCGTGTTTCTGCACAAGTCACTGATCAGAGTGTGCCTTCTGACTGGAAAGAGGCAAGATGAGAGCAGTGACTCATGCAGAGATATAGCAAGCTGCCTTCACAATGAATGGGTGCTTGGGCCTCAAAGGTGCCTTTAATTATTTCATTTATTTCTCATGGCACGCTAAAAGTGCCCTGGCACACAGTTCAGGAATTACTGTTCGAACACCTACCTTCCTGCTGTCGTGCCTTTCTACGCCTGCTACAGTTCCCCCCCAAACTACTTGGCTTTTGAAACAGCAGTTGAAATCATGCTGCTGATCTAGGAGCATGATTGGGATAGACCGGAACTGTCAATCCCCTGGACACTCTGCTTTGCTTGAACAGTCTGGCCTGCCTTTCAACTAAGCCCTTCCTGTGATACCTGTTTGAATAGAAGGAGCAGAAGAGTTATTTGGATATAGTTTAGTGTACATTTTTTAAAAAACACTATTGTGAGGGGAACATTGTTTTGTTTGCATTCTCTCATCTGTATATATCCAGTACAGTAATACCTTGGATTGCAAGTAACTTGGTTTGAGAGCGTTTTGCAAGACAAGCAAATTTTTAAATATTTATTTATTTATTTTTTACTTGATATACAGGCAACGTCTTGCAATACAAGTACTGTAGTATGTCTTAAATTAAAAATCTCTGTACAAATTTTTTTGGGGGGATTTCGTTTTGATATAAGAGTGTTTTGGATTACAAGCACGTTTCCAGAACGAATTATGCTCTCAATCCAAGGCATGACTGTACTAACATAGTATCACCTTTGAAATATGCGTATGGAAATACAAGTTGCACAGTGTTCACAGTTCATGTAGAAAAGCTGCACTCCATAAAAATAGCACTTTCTTCATCACATCACCTGAGATCTGGTGATATGCAGATATTTTAACAAGTCTAACGAGTCTTAGTTTTTAGCAATTGGGTAATATAGAATTGCTTTCATTCTCTTTGCTGTGAGGCTTGTAATGTTACACTCAGCAAAGCTCCCATGTACTTTAGTGGTGGTTGATCAGGCCACCGTCTTGTAAAAACAGACATGAGACACTTAGGGTGCAATCCTATGCATGTTTAGACAGAAAGAAGGCCTACAATTCCCAGCCTTTCCCAGCCTGCCTAGTTAGCTGGGGCATGCTGGGAGCTGTAGGACTTTTCTCTGTCTAAACATGCATAGGATTGTATCCTTATTGAAATGCAGCACCATCTAACACTCATGCCTACGTTTTACAAAACACAAAAGGGCTACAAGAATCTTTAAAGGATGAAAAACAATGTTAGCAGTAGAAACAGAAGACTAGCTATGTTCAAGTAGGGAAGTTAATAGTGTGCTTTTAAAATCTCTGACAGCAAAGGAATATTAAAGCTGGTCACACTTCAAATTAGAATCAGGCACAAACTGTCAAAGGTGAATAAGAATTTGAACAGATGAGCAGTGGAAGGCTTGGGTTCCCCATCTTCAAATCAAGAGCCTGTCCCAAACATGCCTTAGCCAAATGGAATTTAGGAAAACAACAACAACAACAACAACAACAGAAGATATAGCTTGCATTCCACTAACATAGATCTATTTTTCTGTTACTGGAAGTCCCCCTTCCCCCAAATCCAAGTCTGAACAGGCAATGAACTCCCACACCCCATCATACCAACCTGTTCAAAGCAAGCCAAGCTGCACATGGGATAGCAAATGTCCAAAGTTTTTACTGCTCGATGCAAAAATGTTCCATTTACAGGCTTCTCAAATGATCAGGGTTTTTGGGGCTATGTATGTACCAAATTTCAGCTCTCTCAATAGCCTGTAAGAACCTGAACCATTTGAGGATACATTTTGTGTGGGAGAGATGTACAAGTCTCATTTTCAGACTGGAATGAAGTGGCACAGGAGCTTGTTGATTAGGAAATACTTGGAAAGAATATAATCTCAGGGTGAAGGATGGAGGCTGGGGTTAGCAGCTGCTGCTGCTTTCCAGAAGGATAGTGCTGGGGGAGGGAAGTAAAAGGGGTTGTGTGGGGCAAGCAGCAGAGAAACAAACTGAGTAACACCAGAGAGAAGTTAAAAATGGTGTGGAAACAACCCCCCCTCCACATACACAGCCATCTCTCTCTGAAAAATACTTTTCCAGCAGCGTGGCTTAGCTGCTGTAATGCAACCTCCCTCCTTTAGTATTGTTGCTTGCCAAGATCAAGGACTCTTTTGCCCCAAGTCCAGTGATGAATCTGTTTGTTGAAGGTTAGTCCCTAACCTTGTGCTGTTTCAAAGATGCAGCACAAGGTCAGATATAGTACCTCACCCCTTGGAGCAGGGACATATCCTGGTTACCACAAATTTTTGGTTGGCCATCAAGGCACCGTGTGTGTGTGTGTGTGTGTGTGTGTGTGTGTGAGAGAGAGAGAGAGAGAGAGAGAGAGAGAGAGAGAGAGAGAGAGTTATATATACCGTATTGTTCCGAGTATAGGTCGCTCCTGATTATAAGCCGCACCCTTAAAGTTTGGTGCTATTTTTTTAAAATTAATTTTTTTAACTTTTTAAAGTTAGCCCCTGTACAAAAAAACCCCAACCTCATCCTCAACTCTCAGCCCCCTCACCTTTACATGGCCCTTCCTTACCCTCTTAGCCACTTCCTTATTCTCTCAGCCTACCTCTCTCTCCCTCACACAGTCCCTTCTCATCCTCTCAACCACCTCTCCCTCATGGACCCCCTGACACTTTCAGCCCCCTTCTTCATCACACAACCCCCTCCTCACCACTTATCTCACTTTGTGTCACAGCTGATAACCCGCTCTCAACTTAAGCCCCTCCCACTCCCTTTATTCACCCCCACAGTGAACTCGCTCCTGATTGGAAGAAGCTTGTTTGTTTTATGGGCAGTTTTGCAACCCAGGGGTTCTCTCCTCAGCTTACTTCCATGTAAAAGCAGATTGGAAGAAGTCAGTTTGCAGAGGCAAGGTATGGGCAGTTTTGCAACCGCGCGGTTCTCTCCTCGGCTTACTTCCGTGTAAAAGCAGATTGGAAGAAGTCAGTTTGCAGAGGCAAGGTATGGGCAGTTTTGCAACCGCGCGGTTCTCTCCTCGGCTTACTTCCGTGTAAAAGCAGATTGGAAGAAGCCTGTTTGCAGAGGCAAGGTATGGGCAGGACCTCGGGGCCCAGTGGGGTCCAAATAACCAGCCAGAAAGCAGCGGTGGAGGGTTTTTTTTGCAACATCCCGATTGTAGGCTGCACCCCTAGTTTAAAGACTTACATTAGGGGGGGAAGTGCGGCCTATACTCGGGACAATACGGTAGATAAAATAAAATATGAACTTTATGATACCATATACAGCAAGATCACACCATTATTTGTTTTTGTCATCTCCCCACAAAAAGACATTACTTAGTAAATCTTCATGGGTTTTGATTCTGCTCTGTATTAGTATTTAAATGTCAGTTTGTCTTAATTGCAGTATAATTTCTCTCTAAAATATTGGCTTCTATCCAATGCTGCATGAGCCTGTCCCCTACTGCAAGGGGACTTCCCCTTGAATTAATCACTTCAAAGCTTCCCCTGAGGATTGAGACCCTCAGGATTGGCTTGTGATGTACTCTGGGGGTGCTGCTGCAGTGGGAGGAAGAGGAAACTGGCATTGGCATGAGCAACTTCCTGCTTATGCAAGCTGCCTCTGCAAGCTGCCTCTGCCTGATTTACCCCAATTACCCCCTGCCATTTCAGCCCCCCATGCCACATCCCAGGACTGTGCTGAGGTTGCAGTTGGGAGGAAGGGGCAGGAAATTCCTGTTGCACCAGTGGACTTCCACTCATGAAGCATTACATACAAACCATTGTTGCTAAAGGTATCATGGTAAGAGACTTCTGGAATGTCCTGTATGTTTAGAAATCTGTTTGGCAGATGAATCTGTTGGATTCATCTGAAAAAATGAATTTAGCATATTATTGTTGTTGTTATTTATTTCATTTCTATACCGCCCAATAGCCGAAGCTCTCTGGGCAGCACAATTTTACAGTAAAATACAGTATTAAAAAATACAAACAATAAAAACATCAAAAAATTTACATTAAATATTTTAAAAACAATTTTAAAATTACTTAAATAGCTAAGACAAGATGTAAAAAATAGACTGGATAAAAAGGTGACATAATCACCACCCCGTGTACTATTTGGAGCTGTTAAATGCCTCAGCATAGAGGGCAGTTTTAACCTGGCGCAGAAAGGATAGTAAAGTTGGCACCAGGCAGGCCTCAGTGGGGAGGCTGTTCCACAGTTGTGGGGCTACCACAGAAAAGGCCCTCCCCCTTGTTGCCGCCTTCTGAGCCTCCCTCGGGGCGGCAGTCAGAGGAAGGCCCCAGATGCTGAGCGTAGTGTCTGGGTAGATTGCGGTTGGGAGAGGCGTTCCGTCAGGTATTGCAGTACCAAGCTGTGTAATATTCTTATTACCTGAAAGGGAAACTGCTGAAGTTCCTCTCTAATTACACAAATCGGCACTTTCAAAGTTAAGTCTAAAACCTACACTAAAGGCTTCTCCTAAATGATGTAATTGTCATGCATTAATTAAAATCTATATTACCATTAAGGCTTAAAAATTCACAGCTATTGCAGCTTCCTAAGAATTGTGTTGCAAAGCTATGGGAGAAACAAGGTCTTTGGAGCTAACCTTATTAGCTGTATGAGAAGGACTGATGAGTACTCATTCTCAGTTTGGATCATTTTGGCTATTTAATTCAATATCATGAGCACTAATGGCCATAAAAAGAGCTATTGTGCAAGTCCTATTCCTGTCTTTCACTCTCCGCATCTCTAGAACAGATGGATGTACAGCCATAGCAAGCCTACATCTGTAGTTTTTATGGAATCTCTCATGAGAGAACTACAAACATAAGACTGGCAGACATGTTTGCATACAGTATTAGTGTGAAGGTCAGAGTTTGTAGTTTGTGCTCTTCTCTGGTACACGACTAACAGTGATCCTCAAATAGAGATAAGTCTTCATGAAATAGATCTGTCCATCTAAGTCTAAGTGGATGCAGCAAGTGTCCAGGTATTAACAGCTATCTTGTATGCTTTTGAGATTGGTACCATAGCTGATAAAGTGACATCCAAGGTGCTATGAATGTGATCAATTTTACCCTCAAAGTACTTAGCAAACATGTCACAGTTGGCCTCTGAGGGATATTTAACATCAGTCTGGTGATCAAGTTGAAGACAGCTGCAGAGCACTCAGAAAACCTCTGCTGGATGGCACTGCAAGGATGCGAGCGTGGCAGGAAAGTATTCTACCAATACTGCCATGATGTAGGCTCTAGGGCAGGGGTGCAGAACCTCAGGCTCGGGGGCCAGATCTGGCCCTCTGGGATTTCCCAAAAGGCCCACCTCTTCTCCTGGCCCCATTGCCTTTCTCCGAACCACTGATGGTTTGGTGGTTTACTAGCTATTGTGCAGGGGGGGGGGGTTTCTCCCATTCTAAAAGGTTGAAATGCCTCACCTAAGGCGAAGTTACTGATAGTAAGAGCTTTAGGATGAAATATGTAGGTATTTTGGCCCCAGCCCTTTTGCCCCACCCACCACTGGAATGTGGCCTCCAAGAGCTTCTCTTAAGTTGAATTCGGCCCTTGGGCTGAAAGGTTCTGCACCCCTGCTCTTTGTCTGCAAGTTCTCAGTCAGCAAGGTCATAAGCTAGCTGAATAGCCAAAACTACCCAAGATGTGAACCTTTGTGGTGAAACAGGTACACCTATGTTCTTCTTTCTATAACAAATGAAGAGCCTAGGTGACTGACAGAACGGTGGGTGGAGAGTACCCCAAGATCAAGTACAGAAACAATCAGAACTGCAGTTCAATTGGATAGAAAGTCTACAGAGCATGATGAAATCCTTTTAGACTACTGTGACTCCTAACTCACCAACCACAGAGCCTACGCTCTGGTACTCCTCATTAAATATAGGACTGCCTGTTTACTTTTATCTCATAATTCAACATACTTACTGATTTCCACTGACCAGGAAGTTCTTCTAATTTTACACTCACTTTTATTTGTATGAATCTGAAGCTTTAATTTAATTTCTGAGTTTCTAATATAGTGCTAGCACAAGACCTTTGATAATCAGAATTAAAGTTATTGAAAGTATAGCTCAATTTTCAGTGGTGACTCTTGAATAATAGGATGCCTGAAATAGGATGCCTGAAATACATGTGGTTCCAGTAACAAAAAACACCCACAAGACTGGTTTGGTCAGTTTAAGGAGTGATTGGGCTAACTTCATTTGCATTTGTAGTGTGCAGTTGAGAAAGTACATTGTCAATACAATTGTTTTTTGTCAATAAACGCATACATTGTTTTCTGTCAATAAATGCATACGACACAAATAAACATAACTATTTTATGCAATGTATCATACTAACAAAATGTTCACCACTTTGTGAATTTATTTATTTGTTCCATTTATGGATCGCCCATCTGGCCGGCAACCCGGCCACTCTAGGCGATGTACAACATGATAAAACACAGAATAAAATACACTTAAAACAGTATAAAATTTTAAAATCTTAGCCCACCCCATATTCCCGCCTGAACAGCCATGTTTTTAGTGAGCGGCGGAAGCTCAGCAGAGAGGGGGTATGGCGGAGGTCACTAGGGAGAGAGTTCCACAGTATGGGGGCCGCCACAGAAAAGGCCCTCTTCCTAGTCCCCACCAGTCTAGCTGCTCTGGCTGAAGGGACAAGGAGAAGGCAATCTGTGGCAGATCTTGTTGAGCGGCCTACTTGGGTGTTGCTGGAGACGCTCCTTGAGATAAACTGGACCGGAGCCGTCTAGGGTTTTAAAGTTCAAAACCAACACCTTGAATTCGGCTCGGCAAGCAGCTGGTAGCCAGTGCAGCTCCTTGAGCAATGGAGTGATGTGATCCCGCCGGTGGCTGCCTTTAACCAGGCGAGCCGCCGCATTCTGTACCAGCTGTAGCTTCCGAACCGTCTCCAGGGTAACCCCATGTAGAGCGCATTACAGTAGTCTAGGCGAGAGGAGACCAAGGCATGAACCACTGATGGGAGCAGATGATTAGGAAGGTAGGGGCGCAGCTGCCATATCAGATGGGAGTTGATACAGTGCCGCCAGGCTCACAGCTGACACCTGAGCCTCCATGGACAGCTGGGGGTCTAGAATGACCCCCAAGCTGCGAACCTGGTCCTTCAGGGGCAAATGTACCTGTGGAGGAAGGGGGGGCTGGCCCGCCACACCCCCACCCTTTCCTACTTCCTACATATGTGTGTGTGTGTGTGTGTGTGTGCATGCAAGAACCCTCAAAGGCTCGTTTCTTCACAGTACCCCATTCAGCATCAGGTCAATATCCCCTAACCTCCCCTTGAAATTTGGCTCTAAAGTTGGGCTAAAGTGGATGTATAACTGTTAGTTCTAACTTCCTTTCCTAGGTAGCTTTGCTCCATCTTTCTTTACCTTGGACCCTGCTTCCTTCTACTCTCCATGCCCATCTCTTCTACCTTATCTATACCTTATTGCAGCTGCATACTTCAGTCCTGTTCAAATGTAGCTAATTTGTGTGGCCATGATACTCGGAGAAAACACATTGGTTGCAAAGGCAATCCTCACCTTCACCGAGGACTTCTGTCCCTTTCTTTAGGTGTGCCAACAGCATATTTAGCAAACAAGTGTTAGTTGAAGGTAGGGATTCATACAGAGACTGTTTAGGTCACAAACAGATAAAATATTTCCTTAAAGAAAGGGAATTCTGAGTTATTTCCCAATGCAGTTCAAGGTGAAGAGGCATTTTGGAGAGGCTCGCTCTTAAGTGAAAGGTTGTAGCTGCCACCTCCCCAATGCCATTTATTACCTTTCCCTCCCTCTCAGATATTAACTGTGCCTTTCCACAAAGTTGTTCAGGATGAGGAAGTGGACAGAGACTCAGAGAGATGTGGGACATTACTACAGAAGATTTTCTAAATGTTTTCACTGTGTAAGTCCTTTTAAAAAAGTATACCCTCATCGGAAAACCTGGAAATACTGAAATTTACTGTTTACTCATCCTCAAGCAATTTTAATGTCCTTGAAAGATACTAGACTTAACACTGCAGGAAACAGAGCCCCTCTGTTTATACAAGAACGTATATTACGCAAGCAACAGCACTTTCCCTAACATTGCCTTGACAGTGCCTTGACACTGGGAGACTAACACAAAGGGGGGCAAAAGGATGATTTACACTGTCTTCAACAAGCAAAATAATTACCAATGCTACTTAGGAAAGACAGCAATACAGAGACATTATTAAGCAAACACTCAATCACACCAGCCCTGTGATTTTTCTCATTACAGCATAATTTACTGTATATGCAGATCTTTTTCTTTTTTAGCATATGCTTTGGGTTTTGGGAAATAAACTTCCTTGGTCATCCTGTGGGATAACTTTTGCTGAGAGACAGTGGGAGTGCAACCCTGTTGGTTCTCTTAGATCTCTCTGCAGCTTTCGATACTATTGACCATGGTATCCTTCTGGATCAGCTATCTGCGTTGGGTGTTGCAGGCAGTGTTTTACAGTGGTTTCATTCCTACTGGATGGTCATTTCCAGAAGGTGGTGCTGGGGGATTTTTGTTCTGTTCTGTGGCAATCATGTCACAGGGATCCACAGGGCTAAATTTTATCCCCCATGCTATTTAACATCTACATGAAACTGCTGGGGGAGTTTATCCAGAATGTGGCTGAGCTGTCATCAATATGATGACACCCAGATCTACCTCTCCTTTTCAACTAACCTAGGTGAGGCAGTGGATGTTCTGAATTGGTGCCTGAGCAGGGTTAACAGACTGGATGAGGGCCAATAAACTGAAGCTCAATCACGGTACTGTTAGCAGGTGGTGTATCTGCCCAGTTGAGTGGTGTTCAATCTGTTCTGGAGGGGGGCAGCACTCCTCATGAAAGATCAGGTGTGCAGCTTGAGGTTGCTCCTAGATCCATCACTGTCACTTGAAGACAAGGTGGCTAGGAATGCTTTTTATCAGCTTAGGTTGATATACCAGCTGCCACTCTATCTGGACAGAGATGGCCTGATGGTTAGATTACTGGAACGCCCTGTGGGGCTACCTTTGAAGATGGTTCGGAAACTTCAGTTAGTTCAAAAGAGGGCTGCTAGGTTATTAACTGGGACTGGCCAATGTGATCATTTGAAGCCAGCACTTTGTCAGCTGCACTGCCTTCCAGACAGTTTCTGTGCCAAATTCAAAGTGTTGGTGTTGACCTTTAAAGCCCTGAACAGCTTGGGACCAGAGTATTTAAAGGAACGTCACCTCCCATATAGACCTGCTCAGACCCTCAACTTTGGAGGTCCTCCTCCAGGTGCCTCACCAAAGGAAGCTAGGCAGGTGGCTACAAGAGAGGGGGCTTTCTCAGCTGTGGCACTCCACTTATGGAATCCCATCCCTAAACAGGTTTGCCTGCCACCTACATTGTTATCTTTATGATGAAAGTTTTTTACCAGGCTTTTCTCCGAAGAATTTTATGACGCAATCCTATAGCATGTTTAGACAGAAAGAGGTCTTCCAGCTCCCAACATTCCCAAGGCAGCATGCCTGGCTGAGGAATGCTGGGAGATGTAGGACTTTTTCTGTCTAAACATGCATAGGATTGCGCCCCTAGAGATCTAGTTCTAGATTTTTATGGCTGTTCTTATATATCTATATTCCTGTGTTGTTCGTTGTTTTGCATTGTATTTTATTCTTTTAAATATGTGCTTTGTATTTCATATTTTTAGTTGTCTGAATTGCATTTTAGTCTTTTAGGGCACAATCCTATGGTTGCGCCCTCGATGCTCACAAGCCTCTGAACTCAGAGGCTTACGAGCATCCTATCCAGAGCAGGAGGAGAGGCAGAGGCAATCTGCACCTCCCTATCCTGGCCTCTGTAGTCTCCTCCTGTCCCCGCCCACCCAAACGTCCCCTTTACCCTTCTCCAAGGTTGAGTTCCTGACCTCAGAGAGGCAGCCGGTGTGGTTCTTTCCACACCGGCTGTGATGATGATGAGGAGGGGGATTGAAGCTTGGATTCCAAGCTTCGAGGTTGGAGCTGTTTCTGACCTTGGATCTGGGAATCCAAAGTATCCTAAGGACCCCCAGACGATGCCCTGGGGCCATGGGATCAATCTCTTAACTGTTTGTAATCTGCCCAAATGATGTTTGTTATTCGGTGAATTTAAAATATAATCACATAATATAAATAATATAAATTTGCATAACAGGCTCCAAGTATATGAGGCCCATTCCTTCCTCCATTCACGCCCTCTGTTGCATTCCCCACTGTCAAAAGTTAGATTGTTTGTTCCTCTGGGCAGAGATCTGCCCTCTTTATCTATGTCTATTATCCTGCAAGGCATCATGGTACATTAACGGCATACTATAACTAATAGACTAAAAAACCAGACTACTAAGTATTGTTATGTAGCTTACTACTGAACTGATGGATTAAATATTGCAATATATAGTCTTCTCGTTAAAATTCAGTCTTAAGATAAACTTCCTCAAAAGTAATGTGCTGGCTCTGTCCAGGAACATTGAAGCTTGTAGTTTTTTCTGTGTTTGAAAACAAAGGTTTGGGATTCTAACAAACACATTTATGAATTAAATCCACAATTTAATGTTAAATAAAACATATTGCTGTAGCAGGTTCAAACTGGTGGAATAGTGGGGGGGTGCGCAAATCAAATCTGAATAAAATGATATATTTACAATATTTACAAAAAATGTTATCTTACATCTTTTGAAGGACTTGGGCCATCACAACTCCATTGGTTAAATCTTCTACAGTCTGGCATGGAGCTTCAACATTAAACGTCTGGATCTGAAGAGGAACACACACATTTAGTCAGGCTGCATCTATTTCATTACGCCAGCACATCAAGAGATTTCAAAAATGGTGCAAGGCTATTAATACCCAACGACAATGCACAGCATAGAAAAGTGAGAAAAGTAAATGGTTTAGCTCAAAAGAATAGATGTAGTATTGGAATGAGTAACCAAAACTGTAAATTAAGAGCGGTTAAGTGTAGTGGCTGTAAACCAGGAAGGTCCTGGTTCAAGCACCATCTGTACAATGAAGTTATTCTCTCTGAGCCCCTCTAGATGGGCCTGGATTGTAAACATATTGGATCAGAGACCTGCATTTTTTTTATTTATGTGGCTCAGTAAAGCACCATGTGCATTGATGACATTATTTATACAAAAATTGCCTCAAGAAAACATAACTAGAAAACTTGCAGACCTCTTGCATCTTGATTAACACCTGCAAAACTGTTCTCACAAAGATCCAGTTTGCATGTGACTACCCAGATTTTTTTAAAACCCTGGGTAGTTGTGAATAAGCAGGAGCAAGTGAGCATGCTGGATCCCAGCTGTACCAATTACTCCCACTGAGCTGAACAACCACATGGGTTCCAACTCTGGGTTGTATCTCCCCTAGCAACCCAGAGTTCTGCATTCAGACATCATGATAAACCAACCAGGGACAGAGCATCCCTGGGTTATTTAACTCACCAGGAAGCAAAGAGCCAGCATGCTTGCTTGCTCACGCTCAGTCCCGATTACCCAGGGTTTTAAAAAACCCTGGGTAGTCATGATGTGCAAACCGGGCCTAGTCATTAGTAGTTTCAGATCTTCTGACAGGTGATCTACATCCATCCCTATTGAAGCCACAAGTCAAAATGCAATAACCCTCCCCTGTTGTTGCTTTCACACACACGTGCCTCCCAGTATCTGATATCCAGAAGTATACAGTTTCTGAACATGAAACTTCCATTTAGCTAGCCTTTATTTATTTAAATTTTTATTCACCATTTTTCCAATAGCTCAAAGAAGTAAACCAAATCAAAACATTGCCAATAGCCATTGATACATCTACCCTACACAAATTTATCTAATCTCCTTTTAAATACATCTAAGCCAATGGTCATTGCTACATGTTATGGTAGAGAAATCCATAATTAGTAACTGTTGTATGAAGTAGTAATTTCACTTTAAGCTTTTGCAGAAGCATAGCAAAACTTGTGCCACTTTTGCAAAAAAGCCAGTGCAAAGGGAGATAGATTTCTCCCCATCCACACTCTCTGCAAAACAGAGAGACCCTGGGAGATGGGTATCTGCCTGCCATTTGGCAAGACATTTATGAGGCCCTGCTCCCAACAGTACATACCGGTAATCGCTTGATCCAAAAATCTAAGGTTCAGTGGACTAGCACTGCGTCCCCCATTTAAGCTCATCTTACACTTGGGGCAGGACGAGATTCTAAAAAACATGTGCTTTCTGTCAGAAATGGTAACTGCATATAGAGCTACTCTTCTCCCTCTATAACATCTTGTAGAACTTACCTTCTGTCATTATGTCATCACACACACAGTATGTTTCCACACACTGGCCAGCAGCCAGTGCTATAGACTAGGGGCAGACTAGGGGCACAACACCACAGGAGGCAAATTTGACTCAGTGCTAGCATCAGCACCTGCCATATCCAGGCATACCCCAGGGCCCCAGCATTCTGTTGCCGCCTGCCCTGGGCCCCACTTTTGATTAACTTTTTAAAAGCTTACAGCACACTGGCCACCATGTTTTTGTGGTGGCAGCCATTTCTTTTTAGCAACAATAACCTATACTAGGGCATTAGGGGGAAACGAAGATGGAAGCCACATGCCGCTTGACATCAGGAGAGTGCTCAGCATTCCCTAAAAGCTACCTACGGTAATCGCTTTGCCAAGTGCCTTCCCACATAACAAACCCATTCGGTTTTACTAGATGTTATGGCAGGGGGGAGGTTTGGCAGGAACTGATTTTTTAAAAATAACATCTAGTTTTACTCTTAGCCTCAGACTGTAAATTAACCGGAAGCACCTGGAATATCTAAGGGATGTCTGCTTCCTCCTTCATTTGGAGCAGATGCCAGGGACTCTCAACTGAGAATTCATAATGCCTGGAGTCACATTGGCCTGTGTTATACTGTAAACCAAGTACCGGTAGGTGCTCCAAAACATGCCCAGAGAGCAATCATTCTCAAAGCACTACACTGAAAATAACTTCCAATTTTAGAAATTGAAATCAATAAATGTACGGTATGTATCTTCAACTTTTTAAAAAAGCAATTAATGGCAACATTTTCAGAGCCAGATTTCCCATTCCTCCTCCTCATAAAGAAGGAAGTTAACACCCTGGAAAAAGGAATGGGAACACCAATTTTAGCCTGCCCATATTCACAGTTGTTAAATTGTTTCATTATGAAAAAAGTTTCAACTGAACAAGCCTGCTGACCTACTGATCATTTAATCCACCCTAACCAGTCCTTAAAATGTTCACAGGCAGGTTAGAGCACTTGGGCAGACATGGAAAGTTTTATAAGTAGCTCAGCTCAAGTACAAGCTTAACTTTATTTTTTTGCCTATGTAATCAAAGATAACCTATGGTACTTTAGAAGAACAAACCCCTTCATAATAATGTTAAATCTTAATTAATAATGAAAATTGACAAAAACTTAACTTTGGAAAATTTCCTGTGAGTTGTTCACTTTTGGACATCTACAAAGCTGCGTAAGGTTTTTAACAATACATGCATGCCATTTAAGGTAAGCCTGCTGCTCAATACTGCTACTGCTTCTCAACACTGATTGCATGTTACTTTTATTATTTGTTGTTAGGTGCCCTGAAAGCAAGGCTGGCAAAGTGCAGTACCCATTTTTAAATATATTATGTCATTTGGCATATTAATATTTGCCACCTCATTGATCATCTCGATGTGGGGCATTGTGGGCACACATAATGGGTCCAGCAAACCCCTTATGCAGTCACTTTTTCACTGGCCCAGTTCAGATGTCACCATCTCAGTCCAATAAACCATGACTGATCAAGACTAGAAATAATCTGTGTGCCTGCACACTCAGTCTTTCTCTGCCCTCTTCTTGTGCATCTCTCTTCTGAACCTTAATTCAGTACTTCCAGAGTTTGTTAAAGTTTTTTGTGACATCTGAACCAGGACACTGTGGTTAAGTGATCCATACAAACCAGGATATCAAACCATGATTTCATAGCCTGGCTTGTAGGGATTGCTTCAATCACAATTTAAACTGGTTCAGATGTAACAGGAAACTGTGGTTTAACAAACCCCTACTGAATTAAGGTACAAAAGAGAGGGGAGCCTGCAGATACAATGATTTTTCTCAGTCTGATAAAGCATGGTTTTTCGGACTGAGATTGTAGTGTCTCAACTGGGCCTATGTCTTTTTCTAGTGCATAAAGGGTTCTTTCTCCTTGCTTAACTAGCAAGCCACTCTAAAAGTCAACTTTATTTTATTGCAGAAGCACTACGATTAAGCCTGCACAAAGGGATGCATATGATGTTCAGAAGAAAGCTCTACTGTACATTCATGGCATCTGTCTGGATTCCAGCCCATAATTCTAACACAGGCATATCAATGCAACAAGAAAAATGTTCTGAACTTGTCAACCTTCAGCAGTGCTTGAGAATTAAAGGCTGTGGCAGAGTTCGAATGACTCAAGCTGATGTGTTTCAGAAATAATGCTACATAGACTCCCTTTTATGAATTTCATTGCTACCAAGCAAACCATTTCAGCAGGGAAATCCTTTTCTACCAGCTTACTAAATTCTGTGTGCTAATATACATTAAACTTTCCCCAATCAATATAAAAATCAGACAAGTATGAAGCATTTTACATATTTTGTTCTAATTACAACCTAGCTGGTGTATGTTCTGTAAACATAGTTCAACTACTTTAACTAAAACTTATATATATATATATAATAATTGTGGAGAGAAAGCCTGACAGAACACATACTCTGCCCCCCCCCCCCCCAGTCACCTGCATAATCTCTGCCCAAGGCAGGAGAGCTCAGTCCCGGACACACATTTGCATCTAGTCTTCACCAAGCACCCTCAATGTGTTGTCAAGTCTGGGACACACATTTACATGTGATTCGATGGTTTTCCCCCTAGCATTCTCCATGGGCTGTCAAGTGCCCTCGATAACCCGTCCAAGCACCCATGAAGAGCCATGGGCAGTACCCCCCACCCCCGCTTAGCTGGACCATCTGGTTAGCAGAGAGAGGAGTGGGGGGGATTGAGAGGGGGGCGAGGGAGTAAAAGCAGCAGCCAAGGTTCCTGGGGGTTGTTGGGAACAAGGTGCAAGGCAGCACAGAGTGGGTCATCCAGACACACAACCCCCCAAGCAGACTGCCTGGGTACTTTGCCATAAGTCCATTACAGTTTCTAGTATTAGACTAAGGTAGATTCTTCAATGTTAGCTGAGAATAGCGTAGGTTCTTTTTTGTTTGATAGTTCTACTTGTGTGTATAGTATTTATTTATTTATTTATTATATTTTTTAATCGCCCATCTGGCCGGTCACCCGGCCACCCTGGGCGATGTACAATTAAAATACAGTAAAATACAATAAAATATAATGATTAAAACAATATAAAAAATTCTTATTAAAAACCTAACCCACCCCATATTCCCGCCTGAACAGCCATGTTTTTAATGCACGGCGGAAGCTCATCACGGAGGGGGCATGGCGAAGGTCACTAGGGAGGGAGTTCCATAATGTGGGGGCCGCCACGGAGAAGGCCCTCTTCCTAGTCCCCACCAGCCTGGCTGCTCTGGCTGATGGGATAAGGAGAAGGCCGTCCGTGGCAGACCTTGTTGAGCGGCCTACTTGATGTTGCTGGAGGCGCTCCTTGAGATAAGCTGGGCCGGAGCCGTGTAGGGTTTTAAAGGTCAAAACCAACACCTTGAATTCGGCTCGGCAAGCAACTGGTAGCCAGTGCAACTCATTAAGCACTGGCGTGATGTGATCACGCCGGCGGCTGCCCTTAATCAGGCGAGCCGCCGCGTTCTGTACCAGCTGAAGTTTCCGGACCGTCTTCAAGGGTAACCCCACGTAGAGCGCATTACAGTAGTCTAGGCGAGAGGAGACCAAGGCATGAACCACTGATGGGAGCAGGTGATTAGGAAGGTAGGGGCGCAGCTGCCGTATCAGATGGAGTTGATACAGCGCTGCCCGGCTCACAGCTGCCACCTGAGCCTCCATGGACAGCTGGGAGTCTAGAATGACCCCCAAGCTGCGGACCTGGTCCTTCAGGGGTAGATGTACCCCATTCAGCACCAGGTCAACATCCCCTAACCCTCCCTTGTCCCCCACCAGAAGTACCTCGGTCTTGTCGGGGTTCAGTTTCAGCATGTTCCTTCCCATCCAGCCAGCCACTGACTCCAGGCACTTGGACAGGGTCTCAACGGCCAACCTTGGTGAGGACTTAAAACAGAGGTAGAGCTGCGTGTCATCTGCATACTGATGACACTGCACCCCAAACCTCCTGATGATAGCTCCCAGCGGCTTGAGGTAGATGTTGAATAACATCGGGGAGAGGATGGAACCCTGCGGCACTCCACAAGTGAGCAGCCGAGGGTCCGAAGCCTCTTCCCCGAGAACTACCCTCTGATACCTTCCAGAGAGGAAGGACCGGAACCACTGCAATACAGTGCCTCCCAAGCCCAACCCCTCCAGACGGTCCAGGAGGATACCATGGTCAACGGTATCAAAAGCCGCTGAGAGATCGAGGAGGACTAGAAAGGAGCATTCGCCCCTATCCAAAGCCCTCCTCATATCATCCACCAAGGCGACCAAGGCCGTCTCTGTCCCATGTCCAGACCTGAAGCCCGACTGGCATGGATCTAAATAATCGGCTTCATCCAAGTGTACCTTCAACTGAGCACCCACCACCCGCTCGATCACCTTGCCCAGAAATGGTAAATTGGAGACTGGGCGAAAGTTGTTTAAATCCTGGGGATCCAAGGAGGGCTTCTTTAGAAGCGGTCTTATTACTGCCTCCTTGAGGGCTGATGGCAGCACTCCCTCCTCGAGGGAGACATTCACCACCGCCTTGATCCTCTCACCCAGTCTCTCCCTACAGCTCATGATGAGCCAGGACGGGCAAGGGTCAAGCAAGCAGGTGGTCGGCCTCACAGATGAAAGCACCTTGTCCACTTCATCAGAAGGAAGAAGCCGAAACCGATCCCACAAAACCGGTCTGCCATTGGCCTCCTCCCGCTCACTCCCTGTGTCCACGACGTACGATATCCCACTCCTAATCCGATCGATTTTATCTGCGAAGTGCTTCGCTAAAGCCTCACAGGAGGCTTTTGACTGTTCCAGTGGGTCCGGAGCGACTGGACCGACCAGACTCCGGACCACTTGGAACAGCCTCCTGGGGCAGCACTCCGCAGACGCAATGGAGGCAGCATAGAAATTCTTTTTTGCTGCCTTCACCGCCACCCGGTAGGCTGAAGATGCAGCTCTAACCCGTGTTCGATTGTCTTCGGAGCGGGAATTTCGCCATCGCAGCGATGGAGTGAACCATGGCGCTGCGCGAGCTCTGTTTAGGCGAAGAGGGCGCTTCGGGGCAACTTGGTCTAATGCCCTGGTGATTGCAGCATTCCAGTCATCCACCAGGGTCTCGACCGAGCTACCGTTTGTGTGCTCCAATTCCCCAAGCGCGTTCAGGAATCCATCCGGATCCATAAGACGCCTGGGGCGGACCATCCTAATAGGTCCCTCACCCCTGCAGAGGGGTTGTGGCACTGAGAAATCCAACCCCACCAGATAGTGATCTGACCATGACAAGGGGGTGGTGGATATACCCCCGATTTCCAGATCATTTCCCCCCTCTCCAGAAACAAAAACCAAGTCCAGCGCATGACCGGCTACATGGGTAGGTCCAGTTAATACAGGGTGCAGCTCCCAGGAAGCCATGGTCTCCATGAAGTCCCGAGGTGCCCCCGTGAGGGCAGCCCCCGAATGCACGTTAAAGTCCCCCAACACCAGTAGCCTGGGGGACAAGACACGCACATCAGAGACCACCTCCAGCACCTCGGCCAGGGAGTCTGTCGTGCAGCGGGGTGGACGGTACACGAGCAGAATCCCCAGACTGCCCTTGGGACCCAACCTCCAGTACATGCACTCAATAAACTTGGTCTCCCGGAGAGGGAGTCTGGTGAGGACCAAGGACTCCCGGTAGATAACAGCCACTCCCCCTCCCCGTCCCCCAACCCTTGGCTGCTGGGCATACGAGAAACCAGCCGGACACAAGGCCGCCAGAGTTGGAGCAGCAGCCTCGTCCAGCCAGGTTTCCGTAATACATGCCAGGTCCGCACCCTCATCCAGGATCATGTCATGGATTACAGATGTTTTTTGGGTAACGGACCTGGCATTACACAGCAGCAAATGCAAGGGTGGGGAAGGAGCCACACACCCCCCAGTTATCCCTTGGCTCTGGGCAGGCCTGGAACAAGGGATAGATATTAAGCATCGATCCCCTGTTCCCCTTAATCGGCATGGCCTGCCCCTAGCACTCTGCCAGCGTCTGCCGCTCAACAATGGTATATTTTGCCCCCCGGAACTCCCCCCCATCATCTCCCTGAGATGAACACATGCCCGCCCTGCTTCCGCCGATCAGGCGGGAGACCCACCCCTAAAACCAACCCCTAAAATCCCTAAAACCCTAAAAGTAAGCTTCACTTTCATTTGTCAATTTCACTCCCTGACCTAATTCGCTTGTTTACTATTCCAATCTCCCTTATCTGCCTGACCTAATTTCTAGGTTTACTCCTACCAATAAACTGTTTTCAATTTTGCAAAGAGTACTGTAGTTTTGTTCTGACTTGGTGGCTCAATGCAGTGTAACTGACCTGATTTGACCCAAGGAATGCAACCGGTAGCTCTGAGCTGTCAAATAGCCGCATAGCTCCTGGTCTTGCAAGAAAGGACCGCCAGCGGTCCTTCACAATAATTATAATAGGACTGCTTCAAATAAGTTTGAGAAACTTTTTCCAAAGGTTCAGTCAACAGTGCTATAATTCAGAGATATGCAGGATTCCAACTCACAGACTGGATTCTCACGACACGGCAACCCATTGCGGCTAACTAGCCACAGTGGGTTGCTGTGTCATGTGAACTTGGACTGCTTCCCACGTGGTGGCTTATTTGGGGGCAACAAGCCATCCTGATACCCCATGGCTTGTTCTAGGGCAGGGCTCTCCAACCATGGGTCCCTAGATGTTGCACTACAACTCCCAGAATCCCTTGCCATTAGCCATGCTGGCTGGGTATGCTGGGAGCTGTAGGCCAGCAACATCTGGGGACCCAAGGTTGGAGAACCCTGTTCTAGTGATGGGTTAGCGACATGTGTTGTCCAACCCGGCACACCAATCCCATCATGGGTTGCGGGAAGCAGCGAGTGAGCCGCTTGGAAAGAGCAGCAAGAACCCCTTGCCACTCTTGCCGCCCACTGACAGTGACAGCTGCTCCACCAGGTGCCCAAGCGGCACTTTGGAGTGACTGTCACTCACTAACTCTCCCACACTCTGAACACGACCCCTTTTGCGGTCACCTCGGCTTTCCTAGTCATTTTCTTTTCTTTTTTCTGGAGATTGCTTTTTGCAATCTCCCAAGTGTCCGCCCCTCCAAAGAGCTCAGGTGGCAGATTGGAGCAGCCATCACTGGTTCGCCACCTTTTTTTTTTTTAATTGCACCAGAAATGTATGCAAATGTTTTCGGTAGTGTGGGGGGGGGTTTGGTAGTTCGGAACTGAGCAAGTACACAACCCAAAATTTGAAGCCTTGACTGTCAAAGCAGGCACCATCCATGGACATTGACAAAGCCAGGCTTCAAATATGTTACTTTGCTTTCACTTGACAGCTGTCAAATGGCGAGCTGACAAGCGCAAAGCAAAGCCACCAGATGATCTTTGCTTGCGAAAGGGGATGGTGACTACATCACCCACTTCGCAGTGAGATCCTCTAGGTTTTAAGGTTGGACCTGACAGTTCTCAGTGTCCTCCACCTTTTCCAGCCTTTCCTGAGATTCTAAGTACTTTGGGAAAGTGGGAAAGTGCAGCCCACCCCATTTGCAGGAGGACTTACTTTTGACAGCTGTCAAAAGTAAAACTTTCTTTAAAACAGCTTTTTTTATAGTGCTAAACTGGAGGGGGGTGTTGACAGGGACATATGCAGCCATGAAATCATGTCAGGCACACCATGGGCTCTTCCAAGAGCAACCCACACCGCGTAGCTTATTTGCCGGTTGGGCTGCCATGTCATGTCAACTCACAGTCAAATAACCATATTATTATAAAAGCATTCCTTGCTGATTTTGATTGCTTACCAATCACATACTATTCCATAAGTTAGTCAGTTGTTTTCCTCATGGACTTTACCAATGAGCACCCACCGATTTTTGTAAACACTTCAGATAGGTTCACAGTTCTCACAGAAATAAATCGTAATACATAAAGCAGTCCTACAAATGCTTTTCTAAATACTTTGGTTCTATACGATATCACAGCCAAGAACTTTCTCTGCCTAGACTTTTATTATACTAATTATGGGAAACACAGTCATGTCAAAACCTGTCAATGTAATTGATAGGTTGTGTTGCTACTCTATCAAAGCCTCAGTCTACTTACAGGCTATATATAAGTAGTTAAAAGGCTCCATTCATTCAGCTGTTTGGGTCCACTGCAGAACAACAAGTATACCTTGAATCTTATTTTTCAAATCTGGACTTAGTGAACTATTCTGCATGCCTTTGTAACTGCACCTTATAGGCTTATCCTTGCTCATGGCTTCAGAAGCTGTGGGTCTTCAGGAGCATGCTACACCAGTACTCTAGTACCTGCACTTGCTCTCTGCTTCCTTCTAAAGTATTGAGTATAACCTACAAAACCTTAAACTGCCTGGACCCAACATACCGGACTGACCGCCTCCATCCCTGAAGTCTCTATCACAACCGTCAAGATTAATTGAAAGTTCCTTCTTACATTTGCTATCTATAGACCAAGTTAAGATTACAAAGGCCTGCTGGTGGGCTATTTGGTGGCTGCCCCCCCCCAAACAAGCCATGCTGCTTGGGTTCAGCCCAAACCACACCCAGGTGGGTAATTAGTCCAATGGCTTCCAGCCAAGGGGTGGATCAGCCTTCCCAAAGGGACTCACCTGACACCATCTTTATTGTCCTTGTAGTGCCATGTGAAGACCTTTTTATTCACCCTTTTAAATAACTTATATTTTTTAGCCTGAGCCTCTCAGTTTAAAATTCTGTGGTGTTAATTGTTTTTAGCTTTTTATTATATTTTGTATTATAATTTGGTGTTTGTTTGTTTGCCACCCAGAAACCTGTTATGGGCAGCTACATAAATAGAATAATAAAATACTTTATTATGTTTAAGTGTTCTATACTGCTTTTCATAAAAATATTCCAAAGTGGTGTACAAAAATATATAATTTAATACACATGCTAACTAAAACAAATACAAACCATCAATAAGAATACAACAGCAAAATAAATCAACCAGCCAACTCAAAAGCAACTTGAAAAATAAAGTTTTTGAGCTGCATTCAAAAGCAGCATTGAAAACCTTGGAGAACAGTATCGAAAAGCATTAGGGCCTGTTTCTCTTGGGAGGCCAATCTGACATCCACATGAGATGAGATTCAAATCACAGATCGCTTGAAGATCTCAACTTCCAGGAGGGGTCATATGGGAGATGTCCCCTGAGATAATCAGACCCCAGGCCACAACTAGGGAAGTGTTTTTCTTTCCCAAAATTAATAGATTCTAAGTAATAACTTCCAGAAGAGTAGTCTTGTGGTGTCTGAGCCGAAGTAGTTTCTCAAATAAAAGACTAGGTGCAAATTACAATGCTGATAACCACAACTATCAAGTTTTACATGAGTTTGTACAACACTGAAGGCAGAGAGGGATTGATGAGACTTAAGGAAATCAAGTACATTTAAAGAAAGGCAGACAACACTAGAGAGGAAGAGATTGTGAAGTGTGCAAGGATGGCCCTTTGAAAATTGCCTGCTAGATGACATTAATGCTGCCAAACAATAGAACGATGGGCAGAAAGGAGAAGCCAGGCAGAGCTGTACTGAATCTTTCCCACACTGCACAGCAACAACCCCAGGTGGACTTCACAGAGAACGAATCTCAGTTCTTTGAGAAACATACTTGTATAACACCCGTTTTCAAATACTTATTCATCACATTCACTATTTACATTTTAAATATACATGTAAAAACAGTACTTTAGCCTACAATTATATGCAGTTACTTAGGTTGCAAATGCAATGCATGTTTACAGAAATAACTCCTACAACTCCCAGCACGCCCCAGCCAGCATGGCTGGCTGGGGCTTGCTGGGAGTTGTAGGACTTTTTCTGTCTAAACAAGCATAGGATTGCACCCTTAGAAATCCCACTTAATTCAATGGCGCTTACTTCTGAGTAAACATGCAGAGATTTGGGGTGTTAGGCGCGCACACAAATCCATAATAAGGGGATGTGGCCCATACTCGGGCTGGGGTGGGGTGGGTTGGTAGCGGTTGGGAAAAAAAGGGTGCGGAGCACCTTAAAGAACATAAGACAGAGTGCAACTGGAGACCGGCTCATGGCACGACAGGGCCGAAATGTTGGCAGGAAACTGAGGCAAAGAGAAAGGAAGCTCCCAAGAACCACTGGGGAAGAGAAGGTGAGGAAGGGAAGCACAGGCCCGGCGTGGAGGAGTTCCCGGGCGACGGCAGCTCCCCACTCTGTGCCTCTGTCACTCACCCAGGTGAGCAAGCTCTCCCCGAGCTCGGCCCGCTCCAGACTCTCCACATTGAACATGATGCAGGCCGGGCGGGACTCTCCTTCTACCGGCGGCGCCTCTGTCGCTGCCTGGGCCTCGGGAGCGGAGTCTTTGAGAGGCGCCTCCCCGTTACACCCTTTTTTCCTCGCCGTCACCTTTCTTTTTCTTTCCCAAGCCAGGCCGGCAGAGCCGGGCCGGGCTCTTGTAAGCGCAGACACGTCACTGGGCCCGTCGGATCCGCCCGCTCCGTTGGCACTCGCAAAGACAGCGCAGGCGCCCGCCGACCAAAAGACCGCCTCACTCAGTCACGCCGAGGGCGAGCAGGGCGGAGCAGAGCTGGGTGGGAAGAGTTGCTGCCGCTGCCGCTCCTTCTCATGCTGTGAGGCCTCGCTCGCGCCCATCAGGAACTGAGGTACTGAGGCGAGTCGCCGGCGGCTGGTTGACCAGCCCCGCCCTCGGGCCCCCCGCCGCCGCCGCCGCCGCCGCCGCGTCCACTCGGCGTTCTTGCCCGGTTGCCCTCGCGCCAATTTAGAGGCGCACCCCTCGGCCGAGAAAGCTCACTCGTTTTCTTTATTCCAACTCGTACTCGCTTTGGTCGGGGCAGCGTTACCTCAACTCTCCTTAAGAAGCGCACGTTACTCTGAGGCCCGCCCGCTCGCCAGCTCTCGGGGGAGACCAGGCTGGGAAGAACAAGATTCGGGGTGCGTTGAGGGTGGGGACACTTTAGGTTTCCTTCCTTCACACCGACCCTCTCAAGCAGCATAGTTTACTTCAGCAGTAAAATGCTTCGTGTTCGGCGCACTGAAATGAACAGTGGCAGTTCATTCTTCTAGTGTTGGCAGTGCAGAAGTAATTTATGCTGAAGTTACTATTGGTGTAAAGTTTGCGCTGTAAGCTACTGCTTTTTGAGTGGGTGGGTGTAAACGTACCTTGAGGTGATGGGGGGATACTCCCATATGGGTGTATGTGGGGGAAGATGGTATGAAGCGGAGTCTGTTCTGTGCGGTTCCAACAACTTTTAAGTTTTGCGAGCTCCGAGGGTAACTGATAACTTTTCCTTTGGGAGGCGCTGCTTTGCTTTGGGGGTACGAATATAGGAAGGTGCCTTATACCGAGTCAGACCATTGGTCCGTCTACTTCAGTATTTACTGACTGGCTGCCAGTGACTGGCAGCGGCTGCAGGGTTTGCACACAGGAGTCTTTCCCAGCCCTACCTGGAAATGCCAGTCATTGAACCTGGGACCTTTTTTATGCAAAGTGTGTGCTCTGTTGCCGAGCCACTGCCTTCCCCTTAAATTTCATACAATGAAACACATATTCTGGATTAATTTGGAATTATGATCCTGGTCCTAAATTGCTAATACATTCATCCCTTCAAATGATTCCATGGTCACCCTTGCTCTCCATTCTCTCCTTCCAAGGTTGGAAATCCAAATGGCACCCCTCCCCACTGGTTTTATACCAGCTCATACTATTTAACCATCTAGCCCAGTATTGTTAGCTCTGGCTACCAGACACACTCACCGGTGTCAGCCAGATGTCTTTTTGATCACCTGCTACCTGATCCTTTTAACTGGAGATACCAGACATTGAACCTCAGACCTGCTGCGTGCAGTGCAGTGCAGGTGTTCTACCACAGTTGTGGTCCTTGGACAGTATCCAACGGGGCGCTTACACCCCCACTCAATTCCATTGCACAAGTGGCCCCCGCTGCTTGTGCAATGCTGATTTAGTGCTTCCAGGGGGGGCAACCCAGAACTTACTACTTATTTGGGAATACTTATTCCCAGAGACATATCTCAAATGATCAAGCTAAATTTGAGTAAGTTGTTTAATGAGATTTCATGGTATATAGATAGATGGGTATCTCTAAAGCTGAGTTTGTGCGATACGCTGGCTCAGCTTGTCTGAGCGTGGAAAGCTAAGCAAGGTCAAGCCTGGTTATTACTTGGAACGGGAGACCCCTCTAGTCTCCTGCATTAAGCAGGGGGTTGGACTCGATAGCCTTGTAGGCGCCTTCCAACTCTATGATCTATGAAATCTATTATTATTATTATTATTATTATTATACTACCTAGAATTGTCTGTGTTTTACGGGGGATTCCTCTATATCTGGCAAGTATTTTCGAAAACTTAATGCTCTGTTCTGTAAATGTCTTTGGGGTTCCTCCCCACCATGAATTTCTTTGAAAAGGATGCAACTTCCAATTAAAGATGGTGGGTTTGACCTTCCAGATCTTGCTTTATATCATAGGACTTATTTGTTGACTAGTACTAAATTTTGGTCTTTTCCACTTAGATTAGATTATCCACCTTGGTCAATTTTGGAATCTTTTATGTCTGTATCCTCTCCAAATGGATGGCATTAGGTTCTAGGCACACTAAAATAGATAGCGTTCCTTCTACAATTACCGTGGTCTGAGAGATGTGGCATATATACATTTTCTCATGCTAAATTGACTCTATGGGGAAACCCAGATTTAAAAATTGGTAAGAAAATGTTCTTGCGGCAGACTTGGATGGATAGGTTGATTTTTACCTTGGATCAATTAGTTGGTGCTAATGACGAGTTTTTGTTATTCTTGGCCTTGCGTGCCAAATACGATTTGCCTGAATGGCAATACTTGCAATTGCAACACTTGTCAGGTTTGGCCCTGCTGCTTTTATAGCTTCAGAGTCTCCTTTGCTATTGGAAGCACTTATTGAGGTTGATTAGTTATATCTATCCACCATCCATGTTTATAAATACTTACTATCGGTGAATAAATACGATACACGGTCTTAAAGCAGGAAGGGAATAGGGAACTGGACTGGCCTATTTTGCCTAATCAACAGAACGTTGTTTTTGCATCTGTGCCAGAAGTGTCAGTGGATCTTAAGTTATGTCTTATTCAGCAAAAAAAATTGTTTCGTGTTTATTGGTCACCACAATGTCTTTTTGTGGAGAAAGCCTGACACACACATACACTCACACACACATACGATTTCCCTGACCATCCCTGTCTGCATAATCTTTCCCCGAGGGGGCGGAGAGGCACCGGAGATACAGGGGGGGCAGCCAGATGGATCAGGCATACCAACAATGGGGCACCTCGGCTGGAATCCACAAAACAGAAGTATGGACCATCAAGAAGGCAGGGCAGTCTCAAAGAGCTGTAAAGTACCCCAGGAACCACGACACATCTTTTTCCCATCATCTTCCCCCCCCCCCCCCCGGCAGGAATAAGTCCACCTGACACGAAGGGGCAGGCATAAGCCCACCTGACCAGGCAGGGGCGGGAGAGTGGGAAAACCGAGGTAGAAAACCCCTCTCCGCACCCCCTGGGGGTTGTTGGGAACACGGGTGCACAGACATCAACTCCGTCCAGCTGTGGCTGGAGCAAGCTGTTCTCTTCCCCGGGTCTGGCAGGACTAGGAGCCAGGCTGGAAACCCACCAGCGTAAAGTCTTGAACCTAAGGTAACTTCTTCCCTCAATACGCTAGCCTGGGAACCTTTCATTCATAAAGTCGGAGGTCACGCTCAGGTCGTGTTGACGCATAGTATTCCTAGAAAGCTATTAGTTCCGCTTCAGTTAACTACAGTCATGCCTTGGATTGAGAGCATAATTTGTTCCGGAAACGTGCTTGTAATCCAAAACACTCTTATATCAAAACGAAATCCCCCCCAAAAAAATTTGTACAGAGATTTTTAATTTAAGCTGTACTACAGTACTTGTATTGCAAGACATCACTTGTATATCAAGTCAAAAAAATTAAATAAATATTTAAAAATTTGCTTGTCTTGCAAAATGCTCTCAAACCAAGTTACTTGCAATCCAAGGTATTACTGTACTAGTAAATAAAGCCTTATTTGGGCAACGAACGGCTCAGAATGTTTATTCTCGCTGCGTAAGAGTTCTAGTCAATTTCACATGCTTGGGGCTATATCTCAGCCGCGATTAACCTGTTAAGTGCCGAACTCACGTCAAAGACCCAGTTGCTGGTCTTCCACACTTTTTAATAAGGGTTTGTCTAAGTCGGCTAACTGCTGGAGGTGTAATGCCACTAAGGCCTCTCTTACCCATATGTTTTGTTAATGTCCAATAGTTGCCTTTTGGGGGGAGGTCATCATAATACGGATAAACTTAGAATTGGAATGTTCTTTAATATTTACTGATGCACATGTTCTCTTAAATTATTTACCTGTTGCTTGAAAGTTTAATGCAAGGTCAACGTAAATGGATTTTCCGCGCCCTTTTGACATCTAAAAGATTGATATTATAACATTAGAAAGATAAATGCACACATCCTATAACACAGTGACTGGGTACAGACAACACAATAACCCACACTATATGGATATTTGGTCTGCCTTTCTTGAAGCTTATGCATAATTGTTTTTATTGATAGCTGTATTTTCATATACACATATATACTCATAAGCATACATTTCATATGCACCTATTGTAAGGGATTTATGCAAGAAAATGTGTTTTTCCTTTGTTTTCTTTCCTTCTTATGGTTTTGTTGAAATTCACAATAAAAATAAATATATAAATCAGGTCCTGAACTGTTACATGTTCATGTACCAAAGCAATACCTGTTTGAACCACAGTTCCCTAGAGTGCTAATGCTGCACACACAAACAAGGTGACCTCGTTTAAATGAAACACCAAGGATATGGAATACCACACACATTTTTCATGCAGATGTGGAACCATATTTAAATGTGGCTCAAGGTAGTAAAAACACTAGCTAAAATATGAAGTACCTTAGGTTTCAACTTTTCTCAAATATTGTTAGCCAACTCATGGAGGAAGGATAATGCTTATTGGAACCCCTAGGCTCCTGTTGAGCTTGAAAGAGAGTGGCATGCTTGTGCACGCTGACTTGATTGCCTCAACTGCAAGTGGGAGCGGTTAAACAAACCACTCTGGTTTGTTGTTGGCTTATGACAGGCTGCAGGGGGGAGAGAAGCCAAAGTTCCTAGTTTACGTGTCATGGTAAGAAAACCATGGATGGCCACCCCATGGTTTATTTAGCCACTCCTCGCAGTGGGAGTGATTGGGCAACGTGCTTGTAAACAATAAGTTACAGTTCCCTCAGAACCCTGGCTTATTGTTATCTGCAAATCAGGCCAGTGACATAAGTCATGAACAAACCTTTGAGTTGCAGTCAATGAAGAAGGAGGAAAGCAAATAAGGTTGCTACATTTTTTTTGAGAGGGTGAAAGCAGAGCTTGTTTTGCGTTGCCAGATTGTTCACAGCATGAATATAGCTTATCCTTACCACCTCTATGATGAGATGTGATTGTCCTTCCTTATTCCTCACTTCTTGAGAACAAACAGTTTCAGCTAGAAGATGCTCTTTCTAGATGTTCTCCTTGGGAAGGGATGCATCTTGGAGCTCAGCTGTCAGAGGAGTAAAAGAACAGTGAGAACATCACGTGAGCATAATAACTTAAGCTCTTCAGAAAGTGTGTGTAAAATCTGTACTAACTAACTTTATTGACCACTTACTGTATCAAGTAAAGTGGAGTCTATCCCAGAAAAGCTTATGCCATAATAAATGCCTTAGTCCTTAAGGTACCACAGGATTCTTTGCTCTGTCTTGCTCCAAAAGGCTAACATAGCTACCTCTCTGTCAAGCCAAAGATATCCCTGGTGGTGAATATTTCCTAGGTAATGCGTAGATTGAATCTTCAGTTACAAGCTGTAACAGATGGGAGCGTGGACAGTGAATTTGGAGCACCCATTATGTAAAAAAAATAAATGAAGTCATAAGCTTCATGTCAGTTCTGGGTATTCTCTGATACCTGGTAGTATCCTTACTAACCTGAAGCAAAACATGTGGCAAGTTGACGGCAACTGTTGTCAGGGAAATGCAGTTGTGAAGGCTGCTTTGCATATCTCTAAACTTGTCTGTAAAGAGTAAACAATGACGAGTCTTGTAAGAAAGTGTTAACATTTTAGCATATATAACATAGGTCTATATTGTGTCTAAATTGTGTATCTAAAATGAGGTATTCATTTTTGTAAGTCACTATTTTAGGTTTTTCCCCCCTTGGAAAAGGGCTACTCTGCCTGAAACATGTTGAAGCTTAGTTAGTGGCTCTATTTATTTATTTATTTATTATTATATTTATACCCCACCTTTTTTCCTGAAAGGAACCCAAGGCGGCTTACATAATCCTCCTCCTCCTCTCCATTTTATCCTCACAACAACCCTGTGAGGTAGGTTAGGCTGAGAGTCAGTGACTGGCCCAAAGTCACCCAGTGAGTTTCATGGCTGAGCAGGGACTAGAACCCGGATCTCCCGAGTCCCAGTCCAACACACTCACCACTACACCACACTGGAAAATAATGTTTGCGTGCATTTTTGTTGCTTTCCTGTTTTCCCCCATCACACAGATGCAAGCAATACAAAAGCCAATTTAAATGTCTGTTATGAAAATGGCCTTGGTGAGTTCAGCAGTGCAGATTAACAGTCCACAGGTCTTCAAGGCAGCTATAGAAAATGGTGACACATAGTCAAAGAATAAAAGTCTCACATACTCAGACTGGGTTCAGACAACACAATAATCCACACTCAAGGGTTGAGTATGGGTTGTTGTTGAACCGTGGGTTGTTGTTGAATCATGGGTTATCATATTGTTTGAACCCAGCCATGTAAACAAACCATGGTTTGTTAACCAAGAGCAACCCACAGTTCACAATCCAACAACTCTCTTCATGGGTTGTTCGTGGTTAACAAACTATGGTTTATTAGCTTGGCTGGCTTCAGACAACATGATAATCTACATTTCAACTACAACCCACGGTTCAACAATAACCCACACTCAACCCTTGAGTGTTGATTATCGTGTCTGAACCCAGTCAGTGTTCATTCTACATGAGTAGAAGCTGTAGTTTTACATTGCCAGTCTTGATAGTTTGGTCCTATGCATGTCTGCTCAGAAGTTCCACTGAGTTCAATGGGACTTACTGCCAAGTAATTGTGCGTGGGATTGCAATCCTATACACACTTACCTGGGAGTAAGTCCCATTAAATACTCGGCACTTACTTCTGAGTAGAGATGTATAGGATCGCACTGTAAGGGTGCAATCCTATGCATGTTTAGACAAAAGTCTTTTTTCTGTCTAAATATGCATAGGATCGTACCCTAGAAGTCTTTTATCTAATGTAACATAGGAGGGCAATAAATGTGGTTACTCTGGAAGGAAATGAATGCATATTATTTGGAATTAAGTAACACATACTGAAATTAACTTGCACCCAAGCAGATGCAATTAAGATTTCATTTTCTTTTGACTGGCCAGTTATGGTTATTTATTGTATTTTCTCAGGCGCTAGGGGCATTTTTAGTTTTTGTGAGCTATGCCATATGGCAAAGTTTCAACTATTCAACAAGGTCTTTATATTCTTATTAGCTATCTATTAAAAAGCTTAGTGAGATAATACATCTGCAGTAAATTGTTCTTTTTTTCTGTGCAAATTAGAATAAAAGCCCCTGTTGTGATTAAAATGTAGCAGTTTTGTGGTACTTGCTTCTTAGTCAAGAAGCAGTGGAAGTCAAAAGGATTGCTTATGAAGAACTTGAGCTTTCTGCCACAGGGACACGAGATTAAATCAGCCTTGAAAAATTCTATTTGCTGAAGGCAAGGAAATTATTCCCTCCCCTCTCCAATTTGCTATCCAGTATGTTTATGATTGTAACTTCTAATGACAATTTTTCCAGATATAACTAAACTTTTCTGCTCTTATTAGCACTCAACTATGCATGTATACTTGCAAACAACGAGATACCATTGCTTCTAATCTCTGCCTCCATTCCTTAGTCACATACTTTAAGCAAGTCCTGATCAAAAGATTGTGACTACACTGAATCACAGGACCTGTGCACACTTAATATTGCCTATTGCTTAACTATAGTTGAGCACTCAGAAGTAGGCTCTTACCCCAAACTCCATCTTCGAATGCCAATTCCCCTGCTGGATCTAACTGCAGTTACCTCGTACATCAACACCAACATTAACCAGGGTAGACCTTAGAGCTAAACAAGTCTCCTACTTAACCAACTTGAAATCATCAGCATAAACAGATCTAGATTAGCTCTATGTGTTGATTGATTGAAATCCTGCCTTTCTTCACAAAGAGCCCAGTTAATATACTAACTACCAGCAAAACTGCTAGCCATGGTTAGGTCCAGCAGAGGGAATTTGTGCTCCAGAAGGGAGTATCTATGGCAGTGATGGCGAACCTTTTTGAGCCCGAGTGCCCAAACTGCAACACAAAACCAGCTTATTTATTTCAAAGTGCCAACACTGCAATTAAACCTGAATACTGAGGTTTTAGTTTTAGAAAAACAACTCATACAGTTGTCCGAACTAATTAACATCTTTTGTCTTTAAAGAAAAACAGAATAACAGAGCTTTCAATGATACAAACAGTTTTTTGTTGAAAAAAAAATCAACTCAAAAAATTATTATAGTACTACATTGTACACATAGCCTGAAGGGAATTTATACAAACTTTTAAAATAATTAGGCACATGTATTTTTGGATAAGGGATTCTCAACTTGTAATATGATTATATGTCAGACTGAAATTGTATGGGGCAAGCTTTACCCCGGGTCCTTTCCCTGCTTCTACAGGTGTCGGATTAGTAAAAGTAAAAGCCAACCTGTACTAGGATGAGCAAGATAAACAAGAAAACTAAACGTGCTTAACACATTTTAAACACTTTATGTCTTGGACTGCAAACACTGCATTAGGTAAAAGTTTGCATTGGGCATGCTTTTGCACAATTAATGTGATTTTTGCTATTGCATGCATGCTGATAATTTGTCAAGCTTTGGCTCATACTCCGTTAGTTTGAGAGCAACACATACAGCACTCAGGTCAACTGTTAGGGCTTTACATCCAAGCCATGCTCTGTGCATCATTCTTCAAAATCTTTTAAATGTGAGAACAATGTAGAAAAGAATTCTGTAACAGGAATTCTAGAATAAAAGCATTCTGTTCCACACTGAGAAGGAACAAAATCATTAGTGTTTTGCAGAAGGGGACAGTCTTTTTGCAATCTGGTGACCAATGGCTCGAGTGCCCACAGAGAGGTCCTTGCGTGCCAGCTGTGGCACCCGTGCCATAGGTTCGCCATCACTGATCTATGGCTTAGCAGTTGGCAGTATTATATCTGCACCAGCCCACAAAAAAATGAAGTAAAGGATAATATTTTCTTGGGTAAAATAACTTTTACCACCAGTGTCTATACAACCATGTAACAATTGGTTATGTATATCAAATATAAACACTTTCCTTTGTCAGTGACAAAAAGGGCTTCTCACATCTGTGTCTTCCTCTCGCCTGCCTGCTGTATAGGTGACCCCACTGACTTGGGAGGCAATGGTGAAAGATTGACTGGGTTTGCACAATCACCAGCATGGTTAACAAGCCACGGTGGCTTGTTAACCATGCTGCGCGTGCTGGCCCAATTTACTTAATTACCCTCACCAGCACAGCTTACTGTGTCATCCGAACCTGGCAAGGGTGGGTTGCTGCTGTGGTTAACAAACCACCCAGAACCCAACCCATGGGCTGTCCTAGGGTTCTGGGGTGGTTTGTGAACCACAGCAGCAACCCACCCTTCCCAGGTTCGGATGACACGGTAATGCTGAAGCACCAGTGTAAAACATTCCCAGTAACATAACCTTGTTTAGGGTTAACTTCTGAGCATGAAAGTTTCCCCCACCACAACCCCTGGTTGTGTGCTCTCTCTCTCTCTCTCTCTCTCTCACACACACACACACACACACACCCTCTTCATTCTCAGTTCCACAATAGCACTGCCTTAATTCTGAGATTTTCATGTAGTATTTGGGGTTTAGAGCAATGATATTGTGTTTATATATGACAATCTTGTGACACTCCACTTCAATGAGAATGCTTTTTTTTTAAAAAAAAAATTAAATTAGTTTTTATGCTTGAGAACTTTCTACCAGGCTGCTTGGCTCCACTGCAAGCTATGGAAATGTGTAGCTGGTGGGCCAACAAATAGTCAACAGAGCCAAGGCTATCCAGTTAGCTTCATAGTCACATGGAAATTTGAACCCAGGGCTCTATACTATGTCTTCCTCACCCTAGCAACTAAAATAAAAGTGTTTGGTTTGGTAATTACAATAGAGAGTTTTGGAGGCTGGACAGGTTGTATAAGATTATCGTATCTATCTCTACACAGCCTGAAACAAATATGACCCAACTCTCCTTCCATTTAAATTGAATGGAAATCCAATTGAATAACAAATCCATCATATAAAATGTGGAACTTTAAACTATATTATAGTTTAATAAAGTGTATACAAGTGGAGCCTGCAGCAAAGGTGTGTGTGGTGAGCCAGTGTGGCGTAGTGGTGAGAGTGTTGGACTGGGACTTGGGAGATCCGGGTTCTAGTCCCCACTCGGCCATGAAACTCACTGGGTGACTTAGGGCCAGTCACTGACTCTCAGCCTCACCTACCTCACAGGGTTGTTGTGAGGATAACATGGAGAGAAGGAGGAGGAGGATTATGTAAGCCGCCTTGGGTTCCTTGCAGGAAAAAAGGCAGGGTATAAATATAATAAATAAAATAAATAAATGTTGCAGTGTGGGGTGTTCCAGTTTAGTGTTCCAGCCAGCCAGCCAGCCAAGCCCTCTTCCAGCATACTCCATACCATTCTCCTCCCACTTGGTTTTCCATTACCTACCTCAGCATTGCATGGCCACTGAACATGCTCAGTCCTCATTGGACTGAGAGTATCAATAGAACTTAGGAACAAGGGTAGCTGCCTGCCTTACACTGAGTCATTTCATAGAAGATAACGCTATCAGTGGCTACTAGTCCTGATGGCTATACAGTCCATATTACCTCCGGCTCCAGAGACAGGATATCTCTGAATACTGGTAGTTGCTGGGAAACATGAGCTGGAGGGTGTACTCTGCATTGTGTTTTGGAGAGGTTCTTAGCAAGGAAAGTTTATGTGAATTCACTGATGGCATCTGAGCACAGTCAGGAATGCCAACAAGAATGAAAGGTAGACACTTCCATATACTGAATAGTATCATATAGAGATCAGGTAACAATGAGCCAGTACAACTAAACAAGACAATTCCAAAAGGAAATGCTTAGGTCTGACAAAAGGTCAGACATTGCCCATCTTCCTGCCATCATGCCTTTACATAAGGTAATCAGTACAGTCTTTTGCAAGGGGGATATGGTTCACAGTACTCTTTAGCATAATAGAGCAGAGGCTAGGCACATGAGAGATTTGCCCTCAGGGTTGTTCACAGAAGGTCTGACTTGTCAGGGCATGTTTCTGGAAGGCCAAATAAAGGTCTGACTTGCCTTTCCAGGCCTTTCTGTTAAACTGAAGCCTAGACAAAATTTACTTCTACAATTCATGTCCTGCTTGTGGGCTTCCAATAGGCAGGGCTTTTTTTCTGGTGGAACTCACCGGAACTGAGTTCCAGCACCTTTTCTTCTATTAATTGCATTACAATTTAATTGCCATCTACTCCCGAGGAAATGTAATCCAAGAGTTCCGGTACCTTTTTCTCCAGAAAAAAAGCACTGCCAATAGGTGTCTGGTTTGGCCACTGTGAGAACAGAGGGTTCTGGTCTGATCGAGCACGACTCTTCTTATGAGTCAGATCATTGGTCCATCTAGCTCCATATTGTCTACTGACTCACTGGCAGTAGCTCTACAGTGTTTCAGACAGGAGTCTTTTACAGGTCTATCTGAAGATGCCAGAGATTGAACCTGGGATCTTCTGGATGCAAAGCATGTGCTCTACTACTGGGCTAATAGAAAATCTTCATATTGAAAGAATTTTGATAGCAGTGGGAGTTGCATCTTTTAACACCATTGATCCATGACTATGGCATCTTTCTATTTTGCTTATTTGAGGATTTGTTAAGAGTTCTTCTGAATTTTGGCAAACGTAAATGATTACATGGAAAGCAGCAAGATAAGCAACTGAGGCTTCAGTGTAGAAAGTTTGTTCTGAAATTGCTGGGAGATGGAGGGATAGTGAGCAAGCAGGAATAGTCTAAGTTGATACTTGTATATATTGTAATAATATTAGTTGAAAGGAAAAAGAAATCCAACTTAGTATTTTTAAATGTTAGTCTTTTCCAAAATGCGTGAAGTTTCACCTCACTTTCTTAATGTTCACAGTTCAGTTCCTGTCTTCTCTGTGAATACAGAGATGATTTTGTGGAGAAACGAGCCTTTGGGGGTACACACACACACCTCAGGTGTGAACCGGCTGGGGTGGGGTGTGCATAGTTAGCGTGTAGAGAAAAGAGTTTTTAGGGTTCCTGCATGCATGCATGCATGCAGGAACAACAAACACACACACACACACACACACACACACACGCCTCCTCATGAGTAAACCAGGTGGGGGCTGGGAGGAGGCAAAAGGTGATGGAACATAAGATGGGGCCTGGCATCTAGAAGTCTGGAGGAGCCAGGCTGAAGGCATTCACATGCAGATAGTTCAAGCCATGACTCACAGTTCCCTCCCCCCTGCCTGGCCAGTTTCCTCCCCCCTGCCTGGCCAGTTTCCTTCCCCCTGCATGGCCAGGTGAAATTCAAATTGATTGGCTGAAGCAAGAAGGCTACAGAAAAGGGGAGGGGGATGAGCTTTTTCCCCACGTGTAAGCCTTTGTTCTTAGTCAGTCTTTTGGGTGCCTGCCTGGCGGTTGGAGCCATGCCAGGCCAGCGAGGGGCCCGAGCCTTTAGGGGGGGGCCCCCTCAAGAATCGACCCCAGTCAGCCTCTGGTAAAATTGGCTGGTTTGGAGGGTCTAGAGAGGCAAGCCTTGTAGGAGTTTACCCATCTTGGACCTTCGGGTAGGTGTGGTAATTCTCCATCGGGCAGCAAGGCTGTGCTGGATCTAACCCTTTGAAGAAGACACCCTCAGGTAACAGGTGTGTGCTTGAGAGATTTTTAGGAATCAGGTTTTCTTGTTTTATAGCTTTACTGTGTACTAAAGTGTCTCTCTATTTTGTGTGCTTCTCTCATTTCCCTAATCTTGTTGTAAATTGCTACCAGAAATAAACCCTTGTCTTGGTTTCACCCCAAATGGGTTTTGTAGTACTCTGTTGGTTCAGTATCTAAATCCAGGTTACAGAATTAAAGGCGAGTCCCTGAACAGAGATTCAAGTAGGATTGCAGAGACAGCTGAGGCTGGCAATCTGGTACCTTGAGATCTCTGGGGGTCTTGGTTCCTTTGCCAGCAGGCAAGGGTGGGGTAGTGGCGGGTCAGCCAGCCCCCCCTTCCGGGCCACATGGTGGCAAGTGCTGGGGGTTCCTTTTGCAGGGAGGAAAGGGTGGGAGTCTGGCGGGCCAGCCAGCCCCCCCTCTTCCTCCATATGGTGGCAAGCGCTGGGATTCGAAGCTGAACCACAGAGCGTGTGCACGTGGACAAATGAGAGAAATTTGAAAGACTTTAGTACATAGTAGAGGGTTTGTTATTTTTTAGAAATTGAAGTGTGAGATTGAGCCTTAGGAAAAACATTCAGATTGCTGGAAGGGGCTACCCCAGTCTGTGGAAGCCTAGCTGCCAGTGGGGAGCGTGGAAGGCAAGAAATTTCAACTATGGAGTGAGTTCCAGAACAGCCTGTGTGCCCAGCAAGTGAGCAGAGGGCAGCAAGTGTGTGATCCAAGAGAACCAGGACTGGAGGGGCCCTTGGCAGAGGGCTAGAAGCAAGAAAAAAGTCTGCGTGTGCGTGTCCCAGAGGCTGGGAGCAGCGGTTGCCAGTGAGAAGCAAGGATCCTACCCATCCAGTGCAAAAAGCGGGTGAGATGGCGGCTGTGTGATCCCAAAGTTTGGGGGCTGGGAGAGCCCGGGAAGAGAAGAAGAAAATAGTGTGGGCGTGCGCACGTGTGTTCCAGGAGGAAGGAGAGAAGACCAAGAAACCTCTCTTAAGAGGCTGGTGAGCAAAACGTTGAGTTTTGGGACAGCCTTTGATGAGTAATTTTAGTTGTGCTGTGTGCCCCAGAAGAGTCAGACTTTGGTGGGGGGGGGGGGGAGGGCACAGTCCTGCCCTACATCTCTCCCACGGGAGAAGGACTCAAGATTTTTGAACTTAAGACTGTCCATTTGCTCTTGGGGGGGGCATGGTGAATGGCTAGGCTGGGCAGCAGCAAGCAGAGGGGGGGCGGACATCAGGAAAACCCCCCCCAGAAAAAGAGACTTTGTCCTGTGCTGCAAGAAGCGGGCAGAGAATCAGCAGAAGAAAAAGGAATCCCCCCCCCAAACATTTTCTGCTGCCACTTGGAAAACAGCGGACTCTGACTTGTTCCTCTGACTTGTTCCTCGGAGGGGGAGGGGAGACAGGTGATTCAAGTTGTCTTGTTACTGGGCGGGCGATATCCCAGTGTGGGCGGCGGAGAGAGAAGGGGATCGCCCTCCTAGCTGACAGAAGCCCAGACAGAAAGATTTTTTTTCTTCAAGTGTCTCCCGAGAAGAAAAGATTGGTGGTAATTGTGATAAAGCAAATGAAAACTGATAGGTTGTTCCTCGAAGGGAGGGGGGATGATCCGTGATCCAAATGTAATTGTGTTATCCATAGTGTTGCTGGGAGACCAGGGCCAAGTGCTCCCAGTGTAAACAGCTGAACTATTGTGTGGTCTTGTGTCATGTTTCAATTTGAAAATGAAGATGATGAAAAAAATTTGAATGTAAAGGGTCTCAAGAGGCCAGGGAACTTAGAGGCGGGAAAGCCCTCTAGTGGCCGAAAGCAAGATTGCCAGACTGTGTGTTCTCAGTTTCTGAGGAAACTTGAGTAGAGCCTCCAGAGCTAAGCATTCAATGCTGACAGAAAGTCATCCCGTGCAAGTTTGGGTGGTGGGCAAAAAGAGCCAAGCCCAAGCAGCTGGAAGATTGTCCAGCTGTGTGTTTTAGAAAATGCAAACTTTTGGGAAAAGGGGGGTGGTGGGAAGCCATCCCATTCAAGTTATTGTGTAAAAAGTGCCAACTGCAAACTTTTGGGAAAAGGGAGTGGTATATTCATGTTGTTGGGTGGTGGGAAGCCATCCCATGGGCCTTTGGAGGGGGTGTGTGATGGTATTCACGTCATTAGGTACAGGGTGGCAGAAGCAAGCCTGTAAAAGCAAACAAAGGCGAATTGAAGAGTCACATTTCAGTCCATAATCTGCCCCCTACAGGCTGTGAGAGAAACAGCAACCCTAAAAAAGTTTTTGTTTTGTTTTGTGTTATAGACAAGAGTGCCAGACAGGCAACAAAGGGTTGAGGGTTCTCATTTGAATTGTAATTGATGTTTCTTGAGTATGCAAACCTGTAAACTTCTGATTGATAGTTATTGCTTGTGTTTTGCTGTTTTGATGTTTGAAGAGCTTTAGCAAACCTGTAAACTTCTGATTGATGGTTATTGATTGTGTTTTGCTGTCTTGATGTTTAAAGATTTTTAGAATTAAGATGTTAAAACTGTGTTAAGACTATAGTTAATGTGTTTAATGTTTTGATGCTTGCTTTTTTTTTGTTCTGTTCTGTTTTTGTCTGCGTGTGGAAGAGAAGAGGTGCCTAGTGGTAGGAAGCTAGCGCAAGCTCGTTTCTCTGTGTTTTTTGTTAGTATAGATGAAAGGAGAGGGTTAGCCCCTCTTTTCATCTTTTCCCAAAGGAAAGGGTGTGGAGAAACGAGCCTTTGGGGGTACACACACACACACCTCAGGTGTGAACCGGCTGGGGTGGGGTGTGCATAGTTAGCGTGTAGAGAAAAGAGTTTTTAGGGTTCCTGCATGCATGCATGCATGCAGGAACAAACACACACACACACACACACACACACACGCCTCCTCATGAGTAAACCAGGTGGGGGCTGGGAGGAGGCAAAAGGTGATGGAACATAAGATGGGGCCTGGCATCTAGAAGTCTGGAGGAGCCAGGCTGAAGGCATTCACATGCAGATAGTTCAAGCCATGACTCACAGTTCCCTCCCCCCTGCCTGGCCAGTTTCCTTCCCCCTGCATGGCCAGGTGAAATTCAAATTGATTGGCTGAAGCAAGAAGGCTACAGAAAAGGGGAGGGGGATGAGCTTTTTCCCCACGTGTAAGCCTTTGTTCTTAGTCAGTCTTTTGGGTGCCTGCCTGGCGGTTGGAGCCATGCCAGGCCAGCGAGGGGCCCGAGCCTTTAGGGCCCCCCCCCTCAAGAATCGACCCCAGTCAGCCTCTGGTAAAATTGGCTGGTTTGGAGGGTCTAGAGAGGCAAGCCTTGTAGGAGTTTACCCATCTTGGACCTTCGGGTAGGTGTGGTAATTCTCCATCGGGCAGCAAGGCTGTGCTGGATCTAACCCTTTGAAGAAGACACCCTCAGTTCTTCTTCGTGGTCTCTGTGCATCACACATATGGGCTCTGCGCCTGCGCTGAGCCAGCCTCGGAAGATTCTTTAGCTGAGTCAAAATGGGCGGGAACCCCTCCCCCACGGTGCTCGCTCCTAGCACGGTTCCCGCCCATTCCCTCAGTTCCTTTTCGACCGCCATTGCGACCAGCAGCTCTCGAAAGGTTCTCCAGGGATTTATTCCTCTACCAACGGCTGAGTACTTAACTACTTTTATCTATTCAACTATTCAACTATCTCCCCTTCGTTCTTCACTCTAAAAAAAAAAAAAAAAAACCTCTTCGTTGATCTTCCTTCTGGCTTCTTCCCCCCCCCCCCTTAGAACGATGGCCCTTAAGGCCCCGTTCAGAAAATGCACCGAATGTGACGCGAAGCTACCCCCAGCAGATGGCCATACCCTATGCCTTTTATGCTTGGGGCAAGAACACATCGTAGAGACTTGCCGTCACTGCAAAAAGTTCACTAAGGTGACTAGAAAGCAGAGGGCTTTAAAGCTCAAAACCTCCTTGTGGCAGCAAACTCTATCAGCGGCTGGCCCTTCTCTCCCACGCGCCACAACTTCAAAGAAGCCTTCCCCTTCGACTGTAAAAGTCACCGGGAAAGAGGGAGACCAAACTCAAAAGAAAAGGTCACACAAGGGCCATGCAGGAGAAAAACCTAAAAAGAAACCAAGGGCCCTATCACCAATCGGCTCGGTAGCTCACAAAAAACAAGACGCAACCAAAGCCGTGGCATCGCCGTCTTCAACTAAACGATCGACATCGGTGCACAAGGAGCTATCAACTCCGAGGATCATTGAGCTAGACACAGCCATTGACAGGGCAGAGTCCATCTCCGACGGAGAAATTTTAGACTCCCCGCCTAAAACGGCTCGATCGCGCCACTCCACCTCACCTAGGAGAGGAGAGGAGCCCCAATTAAAACCATCTGAGCACAGTCGGTCTGGATCGCAAGCGTCCAAGAGACCCTCTATACGATCCAAAGACGACCCCACGTATCAGGAGCGGGAGGACAGTGCGACTCGGCATCGATCGCCTCGACATCGATCGCCTCGACACTGATCGCCTCGATACCGAAGAGACCACGAGTCTCACAGTACTCGTCCCGATAGCTCATCCGAGGATGAAGCTACCCGACGTAGTACGCAGCGCGCCGCTGCTGAAAAACCGGCAGATGCTGGCAGCCCAAGACGGACCGCTGCCGACACCGAAAACCCCCGCCATCGACACTCATCGGTCGACACCGAGGGCTCTCGCCGCCGGGATCTACGACACGACGTCGAGCACCGCCGGCACCGTAGCCCCTCCCTCGATGTCGAACGGCGCCGATACAGCCCTCCCTACGGCGTCACACGCCGCCGCCGAAGTGTCTCGACCGACACCGATCGCAGCCCTCTCTACGGCTCCGATCATCGCCGCCGAGGGTCTGACCACAATCGCCCAGCCGTCTCGCCCGACATCGACCGACGCCGCCATCGAAGCCGATCGCTCGATGCCGACCGTCGACATCGTAGGTCGAGGAGCCACTCGATCGACACCGACGGGCCTCGCCATCGAAATGTCGAGTATCAGCGGAAGACATCAGCACGCACCGTCGACCGCCGACGCCGAAGTACCTCCTCCGGCAGCGCACGCCAGCATAGAGCCTCACCACCAGGGGATCGACATCGACATCGAAGGAAGCCCATCGATGCCGAACGACGCCACAGCTCCCCCTGTGCTGATCGCTATCGACATCGAACACCACCCATCGATGCCGAACGGCGCTGCAGATCTCCCTATGTCGGACACAGTCGACACCTCACCTCACCTCCCGGTATCGATGAACGCAGAGGTCCGACACGGAGTAGGAGTCCACGAGAGCGATATCACAGCACTGCACAGACTATACGAGACTCTAGCCCACGAAACAAAAACCAGGCCACGAGCTCCAAATCTCGTCACTCTCCGACTCAAGCATCCCCAAGGAAGGCCCTATGTAAAAAGAAACATCTGAAAAAGCCAGCTCCATCTAAAGATCTAGACCCAGGATCCTCGTCGGATTTACCATACTCAGACTCAGACTCCACATTGTCTGGCCCCCTCGAGTCGTCACCAGATCTCCAGGTCGAATCGAGGGCGGCAGTATCACCTTCAGAGGACCTTGGGACTTTCGCAGACCACGTGCTGAGAATGACAGCATCCCTGGGGATAGAGACTGTCATTGAATCACCTGATGATGACGACCCAGTGTATAACATGATGCAATCAACACAAACATCACCAGCACTGGTGCCTTACCTGCCAGCATTACTGAAAGTCGTCAAGAATACCTGGAACAAACCAGCAGTGATTCCTCCAACGGGCAAGAGGCTGGAATCCCTTTATCGCGTGCGCAAAGAGGATGCCCAATTCCTCTTTACCCATCCAGCTCCGAATTCTATTATAGTGGAATCTGCCCAGTCCACCTCGAGTAAGATACATACCACACCGGTAGATCAGGAGGGCAAAAAGCTGGATGCCTGTGCTAGGCGCGTGTATTCATCCAGCGCCTTGGGCCTAAGGGTCTCAAACTACCAGGCAATAATGGCAAGGTACCAACATTTCCTGACAGAAAAACTGGGCAACCTATGCGAGGACCTGTCAGAAGAAAAAAGACAACTGGCACGCGTGCTGCAGGCGGAAGCCCTGAGCATGGCAACACTTCAAATGAAAAACGCGAGACACCAAACAGACTGCCATGCGAGGGCACTTATCAGCTCAGTGGCACTTCGCAGGCACGCTTGGCTCCGATCAACGTTGCTGAACACAGAAGCGAGAGCGCGTATAGAAAACCTACCATTTGACGGCGAGGGACTCTTTAACACCAAAACCGATGACTCCCTCGACGCAGCCCAGAAAGCGAAGGTCACAGCGCAAAAGATGGGGCTTAACGCAGCCCCAAGGCAGAGATTCAAAACTAAGCAGTGGACAAAGTTCCAGCCAGCAGCACCGTTTCGACCGCGTTTCTCACAAAAAAATCAAGACTTGCGAGGGCGAGACCGCCAACCCTCTGGACCAAGGAGACCCTTCCAACCTAAGTACCAAGGACCAAGGAAGGGCAACTCTTTCGGCAAACGGCGTCTTTGACTTAGCACGAATCGAGACATACTTACTGGACATGACTCAAACACCGGACAGGACAACACCACCGATTGTGACAACCCAACAAACCCCATCAAAATCGTCACATACAATTACCCTATTCACGGACAGACTAGCCGCTTACCTTCCATCGTGGCGCCATATTACAACGGACCGCTGGGTCCTCAACATTATCCAACACGGGTACCAGATCGAATTCGATGTCCTCCCCCCCTTCCTCGGCATCAATACCACACAGCCCACTCCACCGTTACTGGAGGAGGTGGACTCTCTGTTGCAGAAGGGCGCCATCCAGCTTGTCCACCCGCACCACCTCCAGGAGGGGCTCTATTCCCGGTACTTCACAGTGCCGAAGAAGGGAGGAGGACTTCGCCCGATCTTGGACCTCCGACTCGTCAACTTCTTTATAACACCGAAGAAGTTCAGAATGGTCACCATCCAATCGATACTGCCCTTGCTTCGCGAGACGGATTGGTTTGCGTCGATAGACCTGCAAGACGCATACTTCCACATTGCCATTCACCAAGACAGTCGGAAGTACCTGCGGTTCAAGATAGGGGACGAGGCCTACCAATTCGTAGTCCTCCCCTTCGGCCTCTCCACTGCACCGAGAGTATTCACCAAATGCATGGCAGTGGTCTGTGCAAGTCTAAGGGCCAGGGGAATCCGGATCTTCCCCTACCTCGACGACTGGCTGGTGGTAGACTCCACGAAATCTCGTCTAGAGTCAGCTATCCGCACAACATTGCTCCTACTCGAAGATCTAGGGCTATGTCTCAACACCAAGAAATCTGTCCTCACTTCGGCCAGGGAGATCCAGTTCATAGGGGCAGTTCTCAACTCAGTTCAAGAACGGGCTTATCTACCACGAGACAGGTTAGACAAGATACTTACCCTCTCAAAAAATCTATACCAGTCTCGTTCCTCGCCAGCAAAGACAATCCAACGTCTCTTGGGTCACATGGCCTCAACGATACAGGTAGTGAGCTACGCCCGCTTACACATGAGAACCCTCCAGAACTGGTTCATCCGTGCCTTCAATCCACAAAGGCAGTCCCCTTCCGCTCACCTTCCTATTCCAAGAGCGATAAAAGTGACTTTGCTATGGTGGATGGACAGGACGAACTTGAACAAGGGAGTTCCCTTCCATCCACTAACGCCAACAAAGATACTAACAACAGACGCCTCCCTCCTGGGGTGGGGAGCTCACTGTGCGGGACTTACCGCCCAAGGAACATGGAATTCCATTCAACGCAAGATGCACATCAACATGCTGGAGCTACTTGCTGTTTGGAACGCCATGAAGGCGTTGGAGTCCGAACTATACCACCAGCACATCCAAGTGGTCACGGACAATACGACCGTTGTGGCCTACCTCAACAAACAAGGAGGCACACGGTCCATGAGACTAACAAAACTGACCCTCAAAATCCTCCACTGGACGATCCAAAGGTCCATCTCTCTCGTGGCGATCCACATCGCGGGCAAGGACAATACCCTAGCGGATGCCCTCAGCAGAGTCTCCCTACAGTCCCACGAATGGCAGTTGGACCCGGACGTCCTCCATTGGATCTTCTCAATCTGGGGCCACCCTCAAATAGACCTTTTTGCTACCTCAGAGAACACAGCATGCCACCAGTTCTGCAGCAGGGCAGCTTCAGATCCAGAGTCCATTACAGACGCCTTTATGATGCAGTGGTCGGGGCATCTATTCTACATCTTTCCACCCCTTCCTCTGTTGACACGGGTCGTCTCGAAAATATGGAACGACTGCACAGACTGCATCCTAGTAGCACCATGGTGGCCCAGACAGCCGTGGTTCCCCCAGGTCCTCCACCTTTCCAGAGGGGAATACAAGTCACTGCCCATCACACCAACTCTATTAACTCAGGCTCGGGGCGAGATCCGGCACCCAGACCTGAAGAGCTTGGCGCTCATGGCATGGAGGATACGTCACTCCTACTGCGAAATTTACCAGTAGCAATCCAGGACATCCTAACAGCTGCACGCAAGCCAGCAACAAGAGCATCTTATGCTAGAAAATGGTTGGCATTCTCGAGATTCGTCGAGACACAAGGGCAAGATCCAAAGACCTGCACAATACAAACTGTCCTGGAATATCTGCACACTTTAATGCTAAAAGGATTAAAGCTTTCATCTATAAAAGTATATTTAGCAGCAATCTCGGCCAACAGACCCTACTCCACTGCAGGGACAGTCTTCACTCACCCAATAGTGAAGCAGTTCCTGAAAGGCCTAAGGAATACCATCCCTCCGATGAAAGACTTGACACCAGGATGGGACCTACCATTGGTACTACGTGCACTACAACAAAAGCCATTTGAACCGCTCGCCACCATAGACTATCGATTGCTAACATGGAAAACAGCCTTCCTTGTCGCCATTACCTCAGCAAGAAGGTCGAGCGAGCTATGTGCACTAAGAGAGGATCCACCTTACATGATTTTTCACAGAGACAAGGTGATCGTCCGTCCAGACACCTCCTTCGTTCCAAAAGTAGTGTCGGAATTCCATACCAGCCAGGATATAATACTACCAGCCTTTTTTCAGAGTCCAGTAACGGACCTGGAAAAGAGAATGCACGCTCTAGACGTCCGCCGTGCACTGGCTTTCTACAAGGACAGAACAGCCTCGTTTAGGAGATCGACGCAGCTGTTCGTCTGTTATGGCGAAAATTCAAAGGGCCTACCTGTGTCCAGGCAAAGGTTTGCCAAATGGATTGTAGAGACAATTAAGCTCGCTTACCAGTTAAGCAACAGACAGTTGCCGGGTGCGATAAGGGCGCACTCAACCCGGGCGCAATCAACATCCACGGCGTTTGGAAGGGGCATTCCTCTACAAGATCTGTGTAGAGCGGCCACTTGGTCTGCGCCTTCGACGTTTGTCAAACACTATAAGCTTGACCTCCGAGCCCGAGAAGCGAACACTTTTGGCAGAGCAGTCCTCTCATCGGTGCTGCAGTGACACGTGACGCCGTCCCACCACCGGTAAGTCAGCTTGCTACTCTGCCCATATGTGTGATGCACAGAGACCACGAAGAAGAAGGACAGGTTGCTTACCTGTAACTGTAGTTCTTCGAGTGGTCATCTGTGCAGTCACACAACCCACCCATCCATCCCCGCTCGGCGTCATTATCGATTTCGATGGACCTGCCAGTGGAGATTGGGTGCATCGCTCCAGCTCGTCCCAAAGATGAGAAATTGCGTTGCTGTTACGACCCAAAGGACATATAGGATGACACCAACAGCGGTCCCTCGGTTCATGGGGTCGCAATAGGCGGTCTCATAGGAACTGAGGGAATGGGCGGGAACCGTGCTAGGAGCGAGCACCGTGGGGGAGGGGTTCCCGCCCATTTTGACTCAGCTAAAGAATCTTCCGAGGCTGGCTCAGCGCAGGCGCAGAGCCCATATGTGTGACTGCACAGATGACCACTCGAAGAACTACAGTTACAGGTAAGCAACCTGTCCGTAACAGGTGTGTGCTTGAGAGATTTTTAGGAATCAGGTTTTCTTGTTTTATAGCTTTACTGTGTACTAAAGTGTCTCTCTATTTTGTGTGCTTCTCTCATTTCCCTAATCTTGTTGTAAATTGCTACCAGAAATAAACCCTTGTCTTGGTTTCACCCCAAATGGGTTTTGTAGTACTCTGTTGGTTCAGTATCTAAATCCAGGTTACAGAATTAAAGGCGAGTCCCTGAACAGAGATTCAAGTAGGATTGCAGAGACAGCTAAGGCTGGCAATCTGGTACCTTGAGATCTCTGGGGGTCTTGGTTCCTTTGCCAGCAGGCAAGGGTGGGGTAGTGGCGGGTCAGCCAGCCCCCCCTTCCGGGCCACATGGTGGCAAGTGCTGGGGGTTCCTTTTGCAGGGAGGAAAGGGTGGGAGTCTGGCGGGCAAGCCAGCCCCCCCTCTTCCTCCATAGATTTAATATTGTATTTCATCCAGGCTTGATTTATTTCATATCCAGCTGCATGTGGGCACTGACATTACTCAAGCCTCTATCTGCAGATGTGAAAATAATGTAAAACAAATGCTGTACTGGAATGTTGATCAAGAAGTAGCCTGAAAATGTCCTTTCTTCTAAGGCACAGCCCAGAAGTTTCCAAACTCCAGCCTGTGAAATGTTTGCTGTGGGTCTGAAGAGAGCTGTTTGATGACATGGTGCTGAGTCTTCCCATTTCCAGCTGAGGTAAATAGAGGGAAATGATGCTATCAATATCATTACATTGATTAAGTTCAGTGTGCCACTGAAGTAACAGTTGCCAGGGAGGGGGCAGCAATAAGATTGGGGTATTGCTATCATGCCCTGCTTGGGCTTCCTGGATGCATCTGGTTGGCTGTTGTGGGAAACAGGATGCTGGATTGAAATGAGCCTTTGGTCCAAACCAACAGGAATCTTGTCTTAAAAAGAAAAGAAAAGGACATAGCAGTTGGGACAGACACTCGTACTCCATTCAGCAGGTAGAAATGTGGTTTACTTGTATACTTAATTTGTTGGAAGTATTTTTCAGCCGCACCTCAGCCTAAAAGGCTCTCAGAGCAACTTACATATAATCAATTAAACAAGACAGTCCCTGCCTGCAGGCTTACAACCTAAAAAGACATGGCACTAAAGGGAAAAGGGGTGGGGAGGGAAGGGGGGGAAAATTAAATTCTTTTAGCAGGGCCTACCAAATTGTATATACAGAGTTGTACGCCAAACGCAATAATTGTTGATCACATAACAAACTGGCACACTTTTCCCCTTTAAAATGCATTTGCTGATGTCTACCCCCACCCCACCCCACATACACAGCCTCAGTGTTAGTAGATGCTTTTACTATTAGCTAGTTCTCCCAGAGATTAGGGCAGGGATGGGGAATGTGTGGTTCTCCAGATGTTGTTGGACTGCAGCTCCTGTCAGCCGTAACCAACATAGCCAGAAATCTGATTTAGTCACTGTGGGAACAGAATGCTGGACTAAATAGGCTTCTGGTCTGACCCAGCACAACTCTTCTTATGGTGAGGGATTATGGGGGTTGCAGTCCAGCAACATGTTGAAGGCCACACGTTCCCCATCCCTGGACTAGGGGAAAGCCAGCTGCAACAGAAGATTGCAGGGGTGGGGATGGAGACCAGGAGTAGTGGGGCAAGGGATGTGCTTGATTCAGTCTGCCATCTCCTTCCTTAATTTATTGATAAATTGCATCAGAATGAACATTTTTTGAAAAGAAAAAAGAAAAAAAAAGACCTTTTTGTACTGTCCTGGTAAATTGGCTTTTTTAAAAGAAAAAAAAAATCTCAATATTATTATTTTGGTTGCTGGAACAAGGGAAGATGGGGAGAATTAAAGCAGGAGTAGCTTTTTTTCTTTTGATCAGAAGGAACCTGAATTCTAAATGTATGGGCAGGCAGTAGGCTGCAGTCGCTCAGTGGCAAGGGGAAAGTGTTCTACATGTGCTCATAGTGACTTTTCTCATATTCCAGGGCTCTGCTCTGGTACTGAAAGCAAATCCCTGGGCTAAGCGCTGGTAAAGTCATAGCACAAACTAATTTGGGGTTTGGGGGGAAGGAGCAAGCAAGGACAACTTCTCTCTATTTAAAAGAAGAAGAAGGAAGGGGGGTGTGGGGAGGAAAGGGTTTTTTTATGAAGTGTTGCTGGAGGAGGGAAACATTCCTGACTGGAATGATCTCCCCACTGGGGCCTGCCTGGCGCCAACTTTGTCATCCTTTTGGCGCCATGTTAAGACAGCCCCCTGTGCTGAGGTGTTTAAGCATTTATCGATTTGGCTAAGGCCTTTGATACTGTAGACCGTACAGCTCTCTGGGCTATCCTTATGAAAACTGGATGCCCCAATAAATTTGTGAATATCTTGCGACTTCTCCATGACAACATGACGGCAACGGTTTTGGACAACAACGGCTCTCATGGTGCTCCATTTAAAGTGGGATCAGGTGTTAAACAGGGATGTGTTATCGCCCCAACATTATTTGCTATTTTCATCGCCATGATTTTACATCTTGTCGAGGGGAAACTTCCCATTGGTGTGGGAATTATATATCAAACAGATGGAAAGCTTTTTAATCTCAGCAGGCTGAAAGCAAAAAGTAAGGTAATTACAACCTCCGTTGTGGAACTTCAGTATGCTGATGATAATGTGGTCTCCGCACATTCAGAGGGTGATCTCCAAACTATCCTAAATGCTTTTGCAGAAGCATACGGAAAACTTGGTCTCTCACTTAACATCAAAAAAACCAAAGTGCTTCATCAGCAAGTGCAAGTTAACCGTTTGGTGATGCCATCTATCCAGCTTGGCGGGACAATACTGGAAAATGTCAATCATTTTCTCTATCTTGGTAGCTATCTTTCTGTTACAGCTAACATCGACAGTGAAATCCAGCATCGTCTGAGCTCCGCAAGTGCTGCGTTTTCTCGAATGAAACATAGAGTGTTTGAGGATCAGGATATTTGTAAGAAGACCAAAACACTGGTTTATGAAGCCATTGTATTACCAACTTTATTGTATGCCTGCGAAACATGGACTATCTATAAACATCACTTCCACCTCCTTGAAAGGTTTCATCAACGTTGCCTCCGGAAAATCCTGCGAATTACTTGGGAAGGTAGGTGAACAAATGTCAGTGTACTGGAAGAAGCAAAGACTACTAGCATTGAAAAAATAATCCTTCAACGCCAACTTCAGTGGACCGGTCATGTTGTTCGAATGCCTGACTGCCGTCTCCCAAAGCAGTTACTTTATTCCCAACTCAAGGATGGAAAGCGGAATATCGGTGGTCAATATAAGAGGTGTAAAGATGTTCATAAGGCTACCTAATCTAAAAAATTGCATTATAAACATCGAAAACTGGGAAGCTCTGGCCCATGAACGATCTAACTGGAGGTTGGCCTTTCACAAAGGATCCATGGACTTTGAAGAAGCCCGATTGCAAGGTGAAAGGGAGAAACGTGCTAAGCGAAAAGCACGTCAGATGAATCCTTTACAGGACCATCTTCCATCTGGTAACCTGTGTCCTCACTGTGGGAAGCTGTGTGGATCTAGAATTGGCCTCCACAGTCACTTATGGACCCATCGCTAGAGTCTACACAATCTTCTTTAGAATTTCCTTCCTTTTATCCTGGAAGACAATCTTACTTGGTCACGAGTGATCGCCTGATGATGATGATGAACTTGTTTTGTGTATAAAATTATCATTATATTTAAAAATGTTTAAAAGTAAACTCAGTAAATTTGTAATTATTGTCTGAAAACTATACTTTATTTAAGATACCAAACATAATTTTATGAGCAAAACAGGTTATACATAACATATTTTGGGTTCCTATTTTATGTCTGACCAGAGGAAACTTCAGCAAGTAGTCCCTGAAACATCTGAATTATCCTAGAAGCCAGAAGAAGCAGGAAGAGGCAGAGGAAAACTGGTGTACAGCATTTGTTCCTGTTTGTAAGGAAGTTTAGGGAAATTCCTAAACCTGTTCCTGTTTGTGGAATGGAGCTTAGGGAAATCTGGTCTGAAGGAAAAGCTATTGAGATTTTATTTAGCTGGGAAAGACTCAGCTTAGGAATGGTAAACAACCATATTTAGTTTAAGAACCTTTAAGCAATCTTAGCCTATTATTTGAAGAGTAACATTTTGTGAAGGACTGCAATCTCAAGACCAGAGATCAAAGGTACCAAACTGCCAGCCTTGGCTGTCGTCCTGACACTGATTCTCTCAAGGCTTTGCCCTTAGTCTATACACTGGATTTGAGCACTGAACCACAGAGGAACTACACACACACCATGTGGGGTAGAACCAGGAATGTTTATTTAAGGTAAACCGATTACAATAAAAGGTGGGAAATGAGGGAAGGGGGAAAAGGTGGGGAGACACTTTGGTATACACAAGTAGAGCTACAAAAGCAACAAAACTAGTTCCTTTACTATATAAACACCCAGGCACTTACTCTTTGCCTGGGGGGTTGGTCTTCTTAGGGCCTGCCTCAGCAAAAGCCCTACTCTGTGCTCCTTCACGTCCAGACCAACAAGACCCAAAAGCCAGGGCTGGCAGTATCGATCCCCCCCCCCCCTTTCGGTAGCCCAGCTGTCCTTGGCCAGTCAGGATGAATTTCATCAGGGCTAGGCAGGGGAGGGGTGAATTCCTGAGGATGAGATTACTAGAGTGCTTGGGGAACATTTACATGTGAATAGGTGGGAGACTCTGAGGGAGGGCACAGGGCCATCAGAGGAAACTATGTACATTTGCAGGAGATTCTGAGGCCCAGAGCCACTCAGGAACTATGTACATTTGCATGAGGTTTCCAGCCTCTGGCTGGGATTAAGCTTGTTTACAGGTCAGGTGTGCTGTGGAGAGTCTGCTTTTCTTCACACATTTTACTCACTTTTGTAAATAATTTCCTTTAATGAACATCTTTTTTTTTGTTCATTTTGAAAGGTTGTCTCTAGTGGTAGTGTCAGTCCCATGCCTATGCCATAGGACCCAGGCTACTGAGTATCTTTTAGATAGAGAAGGGTTATTCTAAGGTTTTATAGCTGAGGAAGCATTCCCCAGTGGTGAGGTCTAATTGAGAACTTTATTAAAAACCATGGCAGTGAGTTCTATAGATCCAAGCCTCAAAATTAGCTTTTTTTAAAAAAGAAACATAGATGGGATAACCCACATGCTGTTCTGTTCCATCTGGTTACAGTGGTGAGATAACTTACAGTGGTTTTTTTCCCCACGTGTGAGTTTTAGATTAGAACTACGGTACATTGACTGCTACAGCATCTAACCAGAACAAGCCCAAAATATAGGACTCTGTAGAACAAAACCCAAACTGTCAAGAGTGCACATTTTCTTCCATATTATGACATGGTGACTCTACTCACATGTTGGGAAACTAAGCATGACTTGGAGCATCCCTAAATGTCTATCAGTAAAAGATGCATTAGATCAATAATTTTAATAAGGAATGGAAGAAATAAATATGCTTGAAACCTTACAGAGAGAATTAAAAAAAACTTCCTCATGGCTTCATTATTTCCAGTCATTTTACATCTCTAGTGTAAAAGTGTTCATATTACATAGTTATTAGAAATCAATTTGGGGGGAGTAAAGGCTGGGTAACGATATATAAACACCTTGTCTTAAATTTTAAAAGAAAATATTTCATAATCCTAAACTCTTCAATTTTTCCATGGGGGGGGAGGAACCAAAAATGGTCCTGGGGGGGGAAATGTGGTTTTTTTCCTGAATATTTCGGGGGGTTTCCAGGCCTTCACATCTCTAGGTAGGCTGCAATTGCTCGATGGTGAGAGGAAAGCACTCTGCATATGCTTGGAGGCACACTTTATTATTACTTCTTATTTCTACTTAAGAATTCTGTGCCATTGCATCACTGACTCATTTTGGGCTAATCACTTACTGCAGTGCCTCAGTATTCCTCAGCTTTAAAATGGGACAAATGTTATCTAAATGGTATGTATAATATAGTACGTATGTATATCATATGTATTTGTCTTGCGATGTAGTGTGTGGCTTCTCTCCCGTTTTTGTTGTTGTCTGGAACCACCTCCATACATACGGTATGCTTTTCCATGCTTTCCACTCCTGGCACATTTGAGTCTGGATTGCGTTGGCCATGCGATTGGGCTGTCACTCAGCCTTTCACCCACCTACTCATGCACAGGAGTGTCCCTACTTTCATCTGTGAAATGTAGGAGGGTATTATTATGGTCTCCTTGGAGCTAATCTTGACCATGTGAAAGTGAAGCTGTGTGCTAAAATATAATAGAACACAGTTTGACTTCAAAGTTTGAAGATCTGTAAAAGCTTAAATTCTTTGTTTACCCTTTTATTTTGTAGACTGTGAGCTAAGCAAGAATAATGTTTGTGTGCGTATATAAATCTTTATTCGTGTGTTTCTTGGTTTTCAGCTCTGGAATGGCCAACCAGGAAACAGAAGTTCAGAGACTGATCCTAGATAATGATTCAATGATAGAAGGAATAAGTGACCAGGTGCTGCTGGCAGTAGTGCTCAGCTTCACATTCCTTGCTGCGCTGGCATATCTGCTTTTAAGGTGAGAAGTTGGGTAGTACTTGATGAAGTTATCTTTGTGACATGTATATATTTAAAATAAATTTGGTTCTTTTGTGTGATACAACAAACCTGTTACTTGGACTGAACATCCTGGAAGCAATATCCAGAAGAGGCATGCTGTTGAATGGAATTGGTTGGAGAGACCTTGGTTCAAATCTCCATTCAGCCATAACCAGTCACTCTCTCTCAGTTTAACATATCTCACAGGATTGTTAGGATAAAATGGTATCTCTCCAGCTCTTGTGTGCACACTGCCCATACATAGCATATTTAAAACACTTACCAAATTGGGGAGGAGACACAGAAAGCATCCTTGTGCTCCAGAGTTTAAAAAGAACTCTGCACCCTAACCTGAATAACCAGTCAGACAGTTATTATGTTAATTTCCCCTTAGACTAGCCAGTTCAAAGCATTAACTAAAATGATAAAACCATAACATATCCCCACCCCTGTTTTTTGTTCCTAGGATGCTGCTACTTAAGCATTCAAATCCAACTTTAAACCCAAAAAATAACATTTTATATGGTCAATGAGGAAAATTTAATGAAAAATACTTTGGGGATACCGTTTTATTAACATGAAGGAAAGAATAATGTCATGGTTATTTTCACCTTAAGTATTCATAGCTAACAAAGATTGTTTTTAAAAGGCTTTCTCATTTATATTTTTAGTTGCCTATTTAAAAATGCTTAGTAATTATCTTTTGGTTGGGATTTTGCTCTGTAGCTTTGGCCAAATGACATAGCACTGAATAAAACACTATAATCATGCAGTGAAATGGAATGCCTTAGATTTCTGAATGTAGTGATGTGAAGGATCACCACCTGGATCCTATGCTTGAGTTCGGCGCTTAACGGGTTAACTGGCACTGAGTTACAGCCCATACGAGCGCTGGCGACCACCTGAGAGGCTTTCGCGCTCAAGAGGAAACTGAAGCCCTTTAAATGACCAAATAAGGCTTTTATTTGTTTACACAAAACACAGAGCGGAACTAACAGCTTTCTAGGAATACTACAATGTCAACACAACCTTAGTTGACCCCTGCGTTCATCAATGAAACAGGCTCTTAGGCTAGCGGATTGAATCTTGTCAATTACCTCAGATCAGAGACTTTACGCTAGTCAGTTTCAGCTTGGCTCCGGATCGGCCAATCCGGGGATGAGAATGGCTTACTCTGGCTGCTGCTTGGAGGACGAATCTGGCCTCGAAGTACCCTGGGTTCCTAACAACCCTTTACCGGAAGGGAGAGGGGTTTTCTACCCCTGAGTTCTCGCTCTCCCCACCCTCCAGGTCAGGTGGGGGCTTATGCCTGCCCCTTCGTATCAGGTGGGCTTATTCCTGCCCAGGAAGAAGGTGACGTACTGGTACTTTACAGCTCTTTGAGACTACTCTGATAGTTTGATGGTTCTTGATGGTCCTTCTTTGGTTTTGTGGATCTCTACCGAGACTCTTCTTTGTTGGGGATGACGGTCTGTCTGGCTACTTCTCCTGTGACTTCATCCCCCCTTCCTTGCCCCCTCCCTTGGGCGAAGACTGTGTGTGTGTGTGTGTGCAGACTTGTGTTGGGCTTTCTCCACACCCTCCCATTTGGGGAAAGATGGCATTGGGGTCCACCACCCCAATCCCCATCTAACTGTCTCTTATTGAGAAAGCCCGGGACAACCCATCTGCCACGATGTTGTCCTTGCCTTTGATGTGTTCTACTGAAAAATCAAAATCTTGCAGGGCTAAACTCTACCGCAACAACTTTTGGTTGAACCCCTTCACTCTATCCAGCCAACACAAGGGGGAATGGTCGGTCTGCAACAGGAACCGGCGGCCCCACAGATAGGGGTGAAGCTTGGTCACTGCCCACACTATTGCTAGGCATTCTTTCTCGACAGTGGCCAAGTTCCGCTCTTGAGGTAAAAGTTTTTTGCTCAGATAGGCGACAGGGCACAGCCCTTGCCCTGGCCGCTCCTGCAGCAAGACGGCTCTCATCTCTGCTTCTGAGGCATCCGTCTGCAGGACAAAAGGGGCTTCAAAATCTGGTGCTTGCAGCACAGGGGCTGCCATCAAGCAGGCTTTCAATCTCTCGAACGCTGCTTGGCAAGCGGCGGACCACTGGACCTTAACGGGTTGCCGCTTCTTGCACAAATCTGTCAGGGGGGCGGCTAGCTGGCTAAAATGGGGCACAAACTTACGATAATAGCCAGCCAGCCCTAAAAAAGCTTGAACTTGCTTCTTCGTCTGGGGTTGGGGCCAGGTGCGAACCGACTCTATCTTGGCTTCTAGGGGCTTGACACTACCTCCCCCCACCTTGTGTCTAAGATACTCTACCTCCCCCCGCCCGACCTGGCACTTTTTTCCTTCACAGTCAGCCCGGCGTCTTGAATCTTCTGAAATACCTGGCGGACATGTTGCAAATGCTGCTCCCAGGTGGAGCTAAAAATGGCTATATCGTCCAGATATGCACAGGCGAACTCCCCCAGCCCATTCAGCATCCCATTCACCAGCCTCTGGAAGGTAGCCGGACCGTTCCGGACTCTGAAGGGGAGGGTGGTGAATTGGAACAACCCCAGGTGGGTCACAAAAGCGGATTTCAAGGCAGCATCTGAATCGAGCGGGACCTGCCAATAACCTTTCGTCAGGTCTAGGGTAGTAATGTACTTGGCCCCCCCTAGCCGTTCTAACAGCACATCTATGTTGGGGATGGGGTATGGGTCAGGGACAGTCACTTTGTTTATTTTTCGGTAATCTACGCAGAACCGAACACCCCCATCTTTCTTGGCTACTAACACTATAGGGGAGGACCAGGGGCTAGAGCTGGGGACAATGACTCTAAGGTCCAGCATGGCTTGGACTTCATCGGCAATGACCTGGGCATGGGGCCCCACCGCCCGGTAGGGTAGGGACTGTATAGGGGGGCTATTCCCCGTGTCAGTGGTATGTTGTGTGAGTGTGGTGCATCCCAGACGGTCAGAGAACATAGGCTGGAAGTCTTCTAAGACCTGGATAATCTGCCGCTGCTGTTCTGACAGAGAGGGGGACAGTTGGATCTCATCCATTCCTCCCCCTTCCCCCCATTCGGCCAACAAATCTCCGTCAGAGGTTCCCTGGTCCACACATTCTTGCACTCCCCCCACCTTCATCTCCCGTTCTACATACAATTTTAACATATATACATGAAATACCTTTTGCCTCCCCGGCTGTCTAGGAAAAGCCACTTGATAGTTCACCTCCCCCGACCTTCTAATCACGGTCCCTGGACCCTCCCATTTCAAGCACAATTTGTCCGTTTTTTGGGGGCGCAGTACTAACACTTGGTCTCCCACTTCAAAAGTCCGTGGCACAGCCGTCCGGTTGTACCACGCGCTCTGCCGCTGTTGTGCTGCTCTGAGATGCTGTTGTGCCGTCTCCCGCACCTCCCGAAGGACAGTTTGGAGGTGCTGCATGAAGGTATGCACCGGCATGGAAGATTCTGCGGCAACCCCCTCCCATTCCGCCTGTAACAGAGCTAAAGGTCCCCTTAGCTCCCTCCCAAACATCAGTTTGTTGGGGGAGAATCCCAGGCTCTCCTGGGGGGAGTCCCGGTACGCGAACAACAGGTAGGGGAGAGCTTGATCCCAAGTCTCGGGGTGCTTAGCCGCATAAGCTCTGATCATTTTCTCAAGAGTCTGATTGAAACGTTCTACTAGCCCATTTGTCTCGTGAGGATATGGCACTGAAGTCAGATGCTCCACACCCCCTAATTCCCACATTTTTTAAAACAATTTGGACACGAATCTCGTGCCACAGTCTGAAACCACCGTGTGGGGCATTCTTAGGCGGGCGAAAAGAGAAAGGTGAGTCTTAGCCAGGCTGGTAGCGGAGATGGAGGCTAGGGCAAAAGCCTCGGCATAGCGAGTGGCAAAGTCAACAACAGTCAGTATAAACTTCTTCTCCATCTTGGTGGGGGGATTCAAGGGTCTCACAATATCTAACCCTATCCTTTCAAAAGGGGTGCCCACAATGGGTAGGGGTTGAAGGGGGGCTTTTGGGTGGTCTCAGTTATGCCCCACCCGCTGGCAGACATCGCAGGACCGGCAATATTCTCGGACTTCATTTGCCACCATGGGCCAATAAAACCTCTCTGTCACCCTGGCTAATGTCCGTTTCTGTCTCAAGTGACCTCCCCACGCTACGTCGTGGGCTAACTGCAGCACAGCCTGGCGGTACCTTGCAGGTACAACTAATTGTCTTTTCTTTGGCTGGGGACCCGGTTCGGTTTTTGGGCAGAACTCTCGGTAAAGGGCTCTTGCTTCCCACAAAAACTGTTCTGACTGGTCCCCTGCCCCCAACACTTGACCGGCCCGATCCCGGCATTCTCGGAGGGACGGGTCGCGCTGCTGCTCTTCTTGGAACACCTTTTGAGCCCCAAAATCTCGGGCCATTGGGGCGAACCCCCCTTGGTCCTCCTCCCTCACCGAAGCAGAGGGGAGCGGCGGAGAACAGTTGGTTGCCGGGGTCACTTTACCGTGACCGGGATGGGGGGTCGGGAGGCTGTGGGGCAGGGGCTTGTTTGGCCTGACGTCGTGTCACCACCCCCACCTTGACTTGGGCAGCCCGGAACGCAATGTCGTTCCCAATGATGATCTCCCATTTTTGTTGTCCATGTACTATAACATCTACCTTCTCTTCTCATCTCTTGTACTTGACCCAGACCCGGGCAAGGGGAACATCTATGTTGGGGGAGTTATAGGGCTTTATGGCACAGGTACGCCCTTTTAACAGCTGGCTCTTCTTTACCTTACTCCGAGGTAAAGCAGTTATGTCCGCCCCGGTGTCCCTATACCCCACATGGGAAACATTGTTCACAGAGATGGACTCACAGAATTTGCTCTGGCTCTAACGCAGTTGCTCCGGCGAGGCAATGCGCATCAGGGATGCTTGCGAGATGGCCTCAAGGGAATGCTGTCTTCCGCTCATCAGGGGCTGCGCCGCATCCTCTATTCCTCAGTTATGCCCCACCCGCTGGCAGACATCGCAGGACCGGCAATATTCTCGGACTTCATTCTAGGGACGAGATTGAGTGCTGATCCTCCTCGTGTTCTTCTGGTTCGCGGGACTCTGGAGCGAGCATCCTTCTCACCTTGCCCGGGGATGTTTTGGAGTTGCGGTTCTTCGCGAGGAGCTTGGGGCAACTCCTCTTGAGGTGACCCGGTTCTTTGCAGTAAAAACAGCCACGGGCGCTGGGGCTCTCTTTGGGCTTGCTTGGGGCTCCCTCCTGAGGTTTGGGGTTGCCCTTCTCTGCGCTCCCTCTGGCCCCGCCACGACTGAGGTTGCCCCCCTTCACTCCTTTGGGCTGCCGATACAGCCCCATTTGGTCTGCCAACTTGCCCATCTCCCGACAGTTTGGGGGGTCCCGGTCCCTCACCACCGTAGCCAAATCCTCTGGGATAGTGGCACAAAATTGTTCTTGGATCATGAGTTCTCGCACTTCCGCTAAAGTGGTTTTCCCGGTGGACCCAATCCACGCATCCCAAACCTGCCCCAGGTGCGCCATCCAGGAGGCATACGTGTCTCCTGGGGAAGGCTGCCCGTAACGAAATTTACGGCGACAATGTTCGGCTGTGAGGGCAAACTTCTCCCTCACAGCCTCTTTGAATGCCACATAGTCCAAGGGGGCAGTTTGGGTGTGAATACCCAGGAGATCAGCCAGCTCCCCGCTGACCTGAGTCCTCAAGGCAGACATTCTCAAATTGTCCGGCACCTTCTGCTCTAGGCAGGCAGCTTCGAACAGGTTGAAGAAGATCAACACGTCCTGCCTGGGCTTGTAGGTGGGGAATTGCTTCTGGTCCCATTTAGGGGTCGGAGTGCTCCCACTCTGGGGTGTAGGGGGTCCCCCCTGTCCGGCGCCCGCGGTCAGCCTGGCCAACTCTAGCTGCATCTGCAGCGCCGCTTGCTGATGCTGGATCATCTCTTGTTGATGTCGCATCACCTCCCTGGTCTGCTGCCAATTAAGTTGGGGGAAGAGGGCATCTAAACCTCCTCCTCCTATGGCCCTACCAGCAACCCCTCCGTCGAGGTCTTCTTCTAACTCGGGGTCCCTCTTCTCGCTTCTCTTGAGGCTACTCGTAAGGCTGGGGCTACCCCATTGCTTGGGTTCCTGCCCCGCCAGCAAGGATGAGGGGGCTCCCCCCCCTCCTGGTTTGCAATCTTCGGCCGCACTACCCACTCTATTGTGGAGACCTGGCTCCCTTCTCTTGTTGGGGTCTCTGGGCTGCTCCCTAGCTCTAGCTGTTCTTGGCTCAGGCTATTCATTACTTTGGTCTGAGCGTTTTCCAGCAATCCGCTAGCCTGCCCTAGACCCTGTTAGTTCCGTCTGTTAATTGTGGTTTCCAATTATCCCACCTCTGCCACCATGTGAAGGATCACCACCTGGATCCTATGCGTGAGTTCGGCGCTTAACGGGTTAACTGGCACTGAGTTACAGCCCGTACGAGCGCTGGCGACCACCTGAGAGGCTTTCGCGCACAAGAGGAAACCGAAGCCCTTTAAATGACCAAATAAGGCTTTTATTTGTTTACACAAAACACAGAGCGGAACTAACAGCTTTCCAGGAATACTACAATGTCAACACAACCTTAGTTGACCCCTGCGTTCATCAATGAAACGGGCTCTTAGGCTAGCGGATTGAATCTGGTCAATTACCTCAGATCAGAGACTTTACGCTAGTCAGTTTCAGCTTGGCTCCGGATCGGCCGATCCGGGGATGAGAATGGCTTACTCTGGCTGCTGCTTGGAGGACGAATCTGGCCTCGAAGTACCCTGGGTTCCTAACAACCCTTTACCGGAAGGGAGAGGGGTTTTCTACCCCTGAGTTCCCGCTCTCCCCACCCTCCAGGTCAGGTGGGGGCTTATGCCTGCTCCTTCGTATCAGGTGGGCTTATTCCTGCCCGGGAAGAAGGTGACGTACTGGTACTTTACAGCTCTTTGGACTGCTCTGATAGTTTGATGGTTCTTGATGGTCCTTCCTTGGTTTTGTGGATCTCTACCGAGACTCTTCTTTGTTGGGGATGACGGTCTGTCTGGCTACTTCTCCTGTGACTTCATCCCCCCTTCCTTGCCCCCCTCCCTTGGGCGAAGACTGTGTGTGTGTGTGTGTGTGTGTGTGTGTGTGCAGACTTGTGTTGGGCTTTCTCCACAAGTGAACTACGTAATACAATACCATACTCTACTATACTGTAGTGAACTAATATCCAGTTCTGTTTTTGAAGTACTTTATTAGTATTATTTCACTCTATTTTCTCTTAACAGAAATGAGCACCCAGATATTCATCCAGAGAACCAAGAGCTAGTGAGAGTAATTAGACAACAAATACAATCAGAACAGGTATGGTACTAATTGTGTTTCATATCTACTCCTTGCATAAATTGCATTTGGTGTTGACTATGAAAAACTTCTCATGTAACCATCAGGATGTAGATAAATTTGAGCATGGTGGATTTTGTGTTCCTCAGCTCCTTGTGCTAGGCCCAAATCTAGATGTTGAGGAACTAGTGTAATAGTTGAAGACGATAATTCCCTCTATTTCCCAAGTTCAGGGGTGAGTGCCAATACTTATTAAGTCACAACGACACCATCTACACATAAGGAGGTAAAAATGAGACCTCTTTTCATTACTATACTGGAAAGGCTGAAGAGCCAGTGTGGCGTAGTGGTGATGAGTGTTGAACTTGGACTCAGGAGATCCGGGTTCTAGTCCCTGCTTGGCCATGAAACTCACTGGGTGACTTTGGGCCAGTCACTGACTCTCAGCCTAACCTACCTCACAAGGTTGTTGCGAGAATAAAACAGAGAGGAGGAGGAAGATTATGTAAGCCGCCTTGGGTTCCTTGCAGGAAAAAAGGCGGGGTATAAATAAAATAAAATAAAAAAGTTTAGTACTAACTGTCTTGATGTTTGTTGGCTCCCAAGAGCAATGGACTGGGATATGTAACCTAGAGTGAATAGCTGCTAGAACATTTCTTTTGCATGTAGTGATGCATATTTCTTATCCAGGGGGTGGTCATATCTCTTTGCTTTTTTTAAAAAAAAATATATTGTACATTAAGGGCACAGTCCTATGGCCCTCTGACCTTTTCTAGGGGGCCATAGGATGCTTTAGAAATCCCATCCAAGGTCACAGCGCTCAGTCCGCCCACAGAGCGCCCACCCCCCACCTCATAGCCAGTGTGGTTCTTTCTGCGCCAGCTGGGAACCAAACAGAGAAGACCATCTTCAGTTCCCCCATGGGGGGGGTCATTTCCGGGGAGGGGAGGCACCACCATCTTCCTTAGAATCCAGGCGGTGCCTCAGCCTCTCCTCCTCATGAGGAGGTGTAAAACATCTAGACGGCTGAAATTGCCGTCTACACTCAATTGGATGCCCATAATCCTCCAGGTTTGGCGGATTATGTGCAGCCACATAGGATGGGGCTGTAAGAAGTGAATATAATCACCCCACTTCAGAAGCTTTCTACAGGTAAACACTCGAGTTTTCATGTGTACATTTCCCAAGTAAAACTAGAATGAGCATATGAAACACATTAAGCTGCCTTTTGCTGATCCATCTAGTTCAGTTCTGTCTATTCTGATCGGCAGCTGTTCTCCAAGGCCCTGGGCAGAATTCTTTCCCAGTCCTGCTAACTAAGATCCTTTCATTTAGAGACAGGCAGAAGGTGGGTTGGGATCTCCAAGGAGATTTTCAGGTGACTTGCAATAGATCAGCGAGGGTTTCTGGCTCCCATTTGTTTAAGAACAGCAACAACAAAAAGTCTTTTTTCCTCTTAAGTTAGGCTGCTGAACTCAAGAAAGCTTGGAGGTAAAACAGAATAGATTTCCATGTAAAGGATTCACGTGCTAGTTCCAGTTCTGGTACTGAAAACAAATTCCTGCACAGAGCATGTGTTCAGAGGCACTTTGTTCTGCAATTCTGTTTCTATTTTCTTGAGTCACTCTTTTGCACTTAGCTGCAATTGGTGGATATTGGGGTTCTAGTGAAAAACAAAGTAGATCCTGTAAACCAAGAGTCTGCCCACCCCTGCTTTAACTCGAGGTGCCAGTGATCAGGCTAGGATCTTATGTATGTGTCCTACTAGTGTGCGATGGCCACTCTAAAATGAAAAAAAGACTATAATGTTGCAGATGTTTGTACGACACATCAGCCCACCCTGCAAATAAGCTACGCAGTGTGGGTTATTCATAGAACAACCCATGGTGCACCCAGCAAACCATCGGACTTATTGTGGGTTGTTCTCCCCTTCCTTCTCCCCCAGTCTTCCAGCCGGTATACCAGGGTCCTGCATGGCAGAACCCGTATAGTCTTCCCCTCCCTGCTCTGATCACACCCCATTTTTGCTCGCCCTGTTCCCCCCCCACACACACACTTTTTTCCCCTGGATCCCCATGCCACCACCAGTGATAGCCAGTGCCCAAGAGGCACTTTGGAATGACTGTCACTGGCTTGTTACCTTTTTTGGGGTGGCAGAAATAGGCACAATTGAGACTTTTTTTTTTTTTTTTTAATTCCAGTCTTGCACAGGTGTGCACTTATGGCTGCCCAAAATGTGGAGTCCTGCCTGGCTAATGTCCTGGGAAGTATCTGCTGTCAAAGTGCAGTAGGTAAAATCCGTGGACATTGACAAAGCAAGGCTCTTTATAGGTTAGTTTGTGCTCACTTGACAGCTGTCAATTGGTGAGCTGTCAATTGAAAAGCAAAATGGCTTTTAAAATACTAGTTTTTAAGTATTGCCCTAACAGTTCTCAGTGCCCTCCACCTTTTCCACACTTCCCTAAGCCACTAGGTACTCAGAAGGCGGAGATTTACATCCTACCCCCTTTTTGTGAGCACTGACTTTTGACAGATGTCAAAAGAAAGGGTTCTTTTTTAAAAACCTGTCTGGTAAATTTGAGCATTTTTTTGGACAAGATTTCTTGCCAGGTGGCTCGCTCGCCACTTCCCACAATCCATGAAGAGATCGATGTCCCAGGTTCAGGACAATGCAACACCTCATTGTGGGTTCAACAACCCCTAGAACAAGCCTGCAAGAAGCAGTCTGGCTTCAAACAACACGGCAACCCACCATGACTAGTTACACACAATGGGTTGCCATATCATGCAAACCCAGTCATAGCGTTCTGCCCCAGCTTAATCCTGGCCATCAAAAGGTAGCCCAAAGAAAAAGGTCATGAAATGTTTCTGAAAGTGACTTCAATTTGGCCAAGTATCTTTTGGGGAAAGAGCTCTCACATTTCAGAGTCCAGTTTTGTCTTATACAGTGTGTTTTACTAATATATGATTGTTCTTATTCATATTGATATGTTCTTTATCGCATACAGATCACGTATAGAGGAAAATATATATGTCCAAAACATTTTCTTCTTTTGCAGCTTCTAGCAGGTAAAATAATTTGTTTTGCTTGAACAGGTGATATTTCTCATTTCTTCTTCCAGGAGAATGCAGTTGGTGACAGACAACATTTCTATACTGATATGTCCTGCCCAGTGTGCTTACAGCAAGCCACATTTCCCATTGAAACAAACTGTGGACATCTTTTCTGTGGTATGCAAAAAGAAAAAAAAAGTTTCACTTCTTTCATTCTATCAATGTGATAAATTGAACTGAGCAAATTCTGTGCAGAGAAAGGGTGCTAAATAAATATAATTTATTACGGCAAGCAGCCAGCTATAAGAACAGATAAACAAATAAACAGAGAAAGGGTGCTTTTGAAAATGTGGATTGTTACAGAGGTATGGAATTCCACTTTGTTGATTTCTTTAGCTGATTCTCTCTAGCTGATATTAATTGCTTCTAATATGTATGCCGCAACTTTTAAAAATGTTAAATTGATGTTTGCTATATGTCAAAAATATGCCAAAATGGCTGTCCATTTTAATCCTATCCCACTTCTAGCTTTATAGAATTCATTTATGCATACTTGCATAAGAGGCTCACAGCAATTCTTATGCCAGTTTCATGGGAAAGTATAGACATCATTGGCATTTTAGTTGACTTTGGCCTAAAATTTAGGTGAACACTAATTTCAGTTTTGTTTGTAAAAGTTCTGAAGACACTGCTTTGCACTGATAATTTAATGTATTGTGGGGGAAATGGCCCTTTTCTTTCCAACGTCATTTTTGAGCCACCTTTTATTTATTTATTTAATATATTTTTAGAGCCCACTTTTCAGCCCTTATGATTTTGGTCAGCTCATCATTTTTGAGTGATCAGTATATGTCTATTCAGTGACATTGTGACTTCTGTTTGGATACTATCAGTTTGAGTAGCTATTAATGGTATTCTTTTCTTTAGGTTCCTGCATTATTGCATATTGGAGGTGTGGCTCATGGCTAGGCGCAATCCATTGCCCCATCTGTAGACAGACGGTAATAAGCTGATTTTCTGATCTCAAATTCAAGCCGTGGTTCTACAAACATTACCCTTTGCTTTCCTTGAAGTGTAATGGGAGTGTGAAAGATTGAAAGATTTTAAGGGTTGTATCCAATAGTGATGTTTCACTAGCAGAAGGGAACCACTGGCAGAATGGATTTCCCCTTCCCCGCTGGAGACCCTGTGCAACTTCCAGATCTGTTCTGGAGGGTTGGGAGATCCTCCAGAGCAGATTTGGGGTGTGAGAGGGGGCTGCAAAGAAGAGGAGAGGAAATCCCATTGCATGAGCGGAAATCCTGTTCCACAAGTGGACTTCAGTTTGCCCAGACTGAACATTTAACTTGAAATTGCAAGCCAAGTTCAGAAAGTTCACATTGCTAGTTTTTTAACCTTGTGATTTTAAAAACATGTATGCTTTTTGGTTAGCATTTAGCATATAAAGTATTTACATGTTTAGCCAATATACATAATGATACACTCAATACTTTCAGTAAATTTGCTTTAGAATCTAATGTTGAAGATCATTTTACATTATGAATCCCAGAGGTGTAGTTATGTTAATCTCTGCAGAAAAAGCAGCTAAGAACCCCACAGCACCCTGACGCATTTATTATGGCAAAAGTTTTCATGGATTAGAGCCCACTTTGTGGCTATTTATATTGCTTTCAGCTCTAAAAACAACTACCAATAAAATGTTTACAGCATTACTTTAAGCGTTACCTTAAGTAAGTAATAGTTTAACGTTTATTTAAGCTTCCTTCCTGCAACCATCCAGTTTAAAAAAAATTTGGTAAGATGCTATTTTAGCCTGCGGGCTAAATTTCCTGTTTTGCTTGGGCTATGGATAACGCTACTGTACTATCTTGGCAAGTGCTTAAAGGCAAAACACCCCAGTTTTCAGATCTTGTTTAGACTACTGCAATGGGGCTGCCTTTGAAAACAGTCCGGAAATTTCAGTTAGTGCAAAATAGGGTGGGTAAATGGTTAACTGGGTCTAGCTGATACAATTATATTTTGCCAGTACTTTGTCATCTGCACTGGCTGCCAGTCCATTTCTGGGCCCAATTCAAAGGACTGATTTTAACTTTTAAAGTCCTAAATGGCATGGGGACTGGTTCCTAACTGAACATCTTCTCCCATATGCATCTATCCAACCCTAAGGTCCTTCTCTAGATGCCCCTGCCAAATGAGGCAAGGCAGGTAGCTACAAGAATGAGAGCCTTTTCAGTGGTTGCACCCTGACTATGGAGTGCGCTCCCGGAAGAGGCTCATCTGGCACCCATACTGTGGTCTTTTCAGTACCACACGTGAAGACCTTTTATTTTCCCAGGAATTTTTGAAATTAGTACTTTTAGACCTTTGCACTATTATTTATTCTTACTATTGATTTTTACTCTGCATTTAACCTGTGCTGCTTTGTTTATTTTTTGTGCTAGCAAATTGTGTATTTTATTGTTTAATTTAGGTGTATACCACCCGGATAATTACACTTATTTGGTGGTTTTAAAAAGTAATATATAAACTGCCAAATTTCTCTGAGCTCAACCGTATGTGTAACCTTGTGATTGTGAGAGGCCAGGAATACCTCTACAATTGGATCCAACTTGGATTTTGTTCTTATGTTTGAGTACATCATTAGTTGACTTTTGTGCAGGACTGCTGCCGGTCCCGGGAGTTAACAGGTTAACCGACACTGTAAAAACTCCCTTATGCAGCTCCCAGGCTAACTTGAGGCCAACCCCATTGGATTGCACTGAACCAGAGACAGCTTCCACCCTTGCAGAGTTTGTTTATAACACCTTTAATTGAGCGAAGCAGGGGTCAGATAGATAAGGAATTTCACAGTAGACAGAACAGTCCATAAAACGCAGTGAAGCGTGAAGCTCCAATACACAAAACAGACCGAAAGAGGCTTGCAGAGGTACAGACAGTTCTACCTTATACCAGAGAAACTAACTAACACTGGAAGCTAATCTAAGCTATTCTCAGAAACTCATACAGACTTACAGCTGGCTCCCAAGCGTTCAGCTTGAGGGTTGAGAGTCTTGAGTCCTGGTTTAGCCGTAGCTGAAAGCCCGTTCCATGCAGTCCCGCATCCGGTTCTCAACAACCCGATGGGGCTTGTTGCTTCCTTTTTAACCCCTTCCTGGCCCCCCTCCTTTTGCCCCCACCTTCTCTTCTGATGACAGGCTGGACTGGTTCTGCACAGCTCATGGCACCCCTTGGGTGCTTGTGGGTACTTGGCAGCTCTTTGAGACTGCTGGAGGGGGAACCATTGGAGTAAATGTAGATGTGTCTTATTGAGGCGAATGCAGATGTAGCTATATGTAAATTTCTGCTCGAAACTGAGCCTCCCCGCCCTGGGCAGAGATTATGCAGGAGGGGGGAAGGTATGTGTCCTGTCAGGCTTTCTCTCCACAACTTTTTTTTAAATGTATGAAATTCCCTAACTTTTTAAACATAATGTACTGGGGGGGAACTCTGCATGCAAGTATTCATGACTGATTTTCTATTGTATTCAGGTAACTTTATTTTTACCACTCTTCAATGAAGGGCAAGAGGATGCAGCACAAGTACTTCAAGATGTCAGTGATTACAACAGGAGATTCTCAGGACAGCCAAGATCGGTATGTGTGGGGATAGAGTTAGTAAGATGAGGAACCTACAATTTCGCTCACTATGGCAACTACCACTGCTCCCCGCCCAGCCCCCTGAGCTTACCAGGCAGTAGGAACCCTTTTCTTTCTTAAAAAGATGGTTTTAGCTAGCTTGCTGGGCACCCTGCCACGGAGATAACCAGTGTGCAGCTGTCCTACCCTCTTTCTTTCCCCACTAAAGAATGCTCTGGGTTCATGTGGGCCTTAGATATATGCTGGGGAAAAGAAAAGAAGTGGGCAGGGCAGCTGTAGGCCAGAATTCTGCTTTGCAGCCACCAAGATAAAAAGTTCTAAATTATTTTTATTTTATTTTTTAACTGGGAGGGGTAGCAGAGCTTGGCAGGTGCTTTTTCTGCATTATCTCCAAGTGCTGCGTTCTAACCCCAGTTCTAAAGATTGTTGAGATAATATGTTGGGACTAAAGCTATAAATATTGTATTGGATTGAGGTATAAGACCTTGAAATAGATTTTGTTTCTCCCATTTGCTTGTTTAACCTTGTACTTCTGCTGTAAAAAGATTCCCATGTAGGATAATTTTTCCCAGTTCAGGGTCCATATGGATAAGTAGTTCTTCAAATGAAAGATACTGGGGAAAGGAGGTCATGGACACACTCTGAGCTGGAATTATAATACACATGTTATTTATCCAATATTACAATTGTTTGCATGCTTGTAGTACCGTATTTTTCGCTCCATAAGATGCACCAGACCATAAGACGCACTTAGGTTTTAGAGGAAGAAAACAAGAAAAAAAATATTCTGAACCAAATGGTGAAACAACGACAAAACCCTGACACTGTCACAGAACTGAGCGGGGAGGGCTTTCCTGACCCTGCGCTTTCTCCGCTGTTGGTGCTGCTGCTGCTGCTGCTGCTGCTGCTGCTGCAGGCAGCTGGGTTGGAGTAGCTGAAAGTTGTGCCGGTCCGGGCGCCCCCCCCCCCCGAAGATTAGGGTGACGGGAGGGAGGAGAAGCTCTGCTTTGCCCAGTCTGAGTTTGTCTGTCTGACTCAGGGCCGGTGCAAGGCAATTTGGTGCCCTAGGCAAGATCAGATATTTAGCGCCCCCCCTTCCCACTTGAGCCCTCCCTCCCTCCAGCCCTATGCCCATTATGAAATAAATTTTCCTCCCTGGGAACTGCCGAGCCCCATAGAAAAACTTTGTGGACTTTGACACTTTTCCTTTGTGTTCACGCGGAAAGCAAAGAGGCAACATCAGCCCAACTCCCAAGGGCCTTCTCCTACTCCATATATATGTAAAAGCCTGTCTCCTTCTGCGGGCAGCACAAGGGATATGAAAAAAGGATGTGAGAGAGGTGTGGTGGCGCTACCTGTGAGGAATAGAGACAAAAGGGCATCTTGCAGCCTGTCCTACCTCGCAGGGTGGAGGAGCAGAGACACCGGTTTGACTCGTATACCTTCTGGGTTGCGCGGGGGGGGATGCATGTAGTAGAAACATAGCAAAGAGAGAGCCCGTGGCTCATCTGGTTCAAATTTAGGAGGGGCTTTACGAAACTTGCTGCTTCCCCTCCTCTCTCTATCACTTTGTTGCAATATTGTATATAATAATGTATATTATCCTGTCTTTCCCTTTACCAGCCTAGTGCTCAAGGCAGACAACAATATTCAAAGTACAGTAAAGCAAGCATCAACAGCTCAGGGCACAATCCTAAACAAGCCCCGGGGCTTTTTTCTGCCTCAACGTGAGTAGGATTGCGCATGGCTGGCTGGGGAATGCTGGGAGTTGTAGGACTCCCCCCCCCTCCAAACACGCGTAGGATTGCATCCTAAAACCATTTAAAACCAAAACACAGAAATAGCATGGTAAATAATTAAAACATTGGAGCCCCAGCTAGCTTAAAATACCTTCCCCTCCCTCCCTGGTTGCTGGAAATAACTGCTTTCAGGGGACGTTGAGCTGAGGAACCTGAGGCGCGCACCAGAGGGAGGGAAGGCGGAGGAGGTGTTTGCAGGTGCATCCTTCCCAGAGGGAGGGAAGACGAAGGAGGTGTTTGCAGGTGCATCCTTCCCAGAGGGAGGGAAGACGAAGGAGGTGTTTGCAGGTGCATCCTATTGGCCCCTGACCACCTCCACCTCCTCCAGCAGCGGCCCACAGCGCCAAACAGCTGATCCTTCGCCCAGCTGTTTGGCGGGCCCCACGGCTTGGCCTCACTCCATAAGACGCACAGACATTTCCCCCATTGGGGGGGGGGAGTGCGTCTTATGGAGCGAAAAATACATATGTGTGTTAAATGCCCCTGTTATAAATTATGTAGTGTGTGTAAAGTAAGCAAAAAACTGATTTTGTACATTTTGTTTAGATTATGGAACGGATTATGGATTTGCCCACATTACTACGTCATGCGTTCAGAGAAATGTTTTCTGTTGGAGGCCTCTTCTGGATGTTCCGCATCAGAATATTCCTCTGTCTGCTGGGAGCTTTGTTGTATCTGGCATCTCCCCTGGATTTTCTACCCGAAGCCCTGTTTGGAATTCTGGGTTTTTTAGATGATTTCTTTGTGGTCTTTCTGCTACTCATATATATATCTATCATGTACCGAGAGGTTGTAACACAAAGACTGAATAGATGAAGGCAAGTGTCAGTGACCTACGTTCAGGAGCATTAAGGGGATGCTTAACCAGATGAGCCATTATGAAGAAAAGCATCTTGACACACTTTCAGTTTCAACTGTTAAATAGCTTCTAGCCAAACATCTTATGCAAGCATGAGGAATTGAAATCATGGCAATTAGTGAACTGGAATTTCCATGTGTGTTATATAAAGAGATTTAATTCAAGATGTAATACATGCTTAATATGTTTACAACAGATAAGTAATTGTATGTCATTCAAGGTACCACCAGTTACAAAAGGGAATTTCTTTTGGAATGCTTAACAAAAAAAATTATTTTAATTCGCTGAATGTATACTCAAGGCATTTTTCAATGTAAAATTTCATATTCAGTGTACAATTTCAAAGACTGCGTAGTGTCCCACTGTGGGTGGGTGTGGGTAAAATAGGTTAGCATCTCTGCCTGTTCAAGAAATGCTCAAGCAATGCAATTGTCAAAATAAGTTTGGGCTGCAACATAATATTGCATAAATACAGTAAGTACAGTATTGTTTCAACTGCAACTATGTGCAATTACATGTGTTTCTCTCCATGCAACTTTTGTGCCATGGAATGTGCATCATCTATTGGGGAGAGAGATCTTGAACACTGTCCACATTCTGATAGCATGTGTTAACATTTTGCATTGCCAGGTTCAATATGTTTTGGATAAAATAGATGATAGCCCAGCTCAAGATAGGAGCTAGCATGGATATACAGTATGGTGTAATATTAGGCAAAGATTTGAACTTAATCTGTAACTGGGCTCCCTCATCATGTGAAATACTAAATGAAATATCAGCTATAGTTGGTACAGCAACTAGCTGAAATCTAAAACTGAATTTTATAGTGAATATACTTGAAAGAACATCTGGTAATAGGGACCATAGATATCTGATGGATATTCTTCCTTCAGAAAAGCCTATGCATGCTTGTTTAGGATTAAGCCTCATTGGACTCAGTGGGACTTGCTTTTGAGTAAGCATGCATCGAATCAGGCTGCATGTCTCTTAAACTTACACCACATGGTGGTCTTGAAATATTATGAAACACCATGTCTGAGCCATTTAGCCTGGTCATATTTAAATGGTTCTTGAGGGAGAAGAGAAGGGCTGAACAGGTGTGAAAGCACTGCTTATGCCAGTGCATTTCAGGCTGTAATTGGGCATGTACTGACTTGTGAACAGCTTGCCTCCTTCCCCCACCCCACTGACATAACAAAGAACATTGACACTGGTGCATTGTTTATCCAAAGGAGAGAAGAGATCAGGATATTACTACTTGGATATAAAAGGGTGCTATTACATACAAGGCTAACAAAACATACCATCAAAAGAAACAGGATAGATGTGGGGACCTGAGGCCAGTGCTTATGCAGTGCTCCTGATCCCTTAACCAATCATGAAGTCACTATTTGGGTCTTAATGTTTAGCCAACTCCTGCCTGGAATATTCAGAAGGCGCAGAATGAGAGCATACGGGCTTCTTAAGATATAGTTTTGGGGTCCTGTGGAATAGACTGTGGGATCTCACTTTCCCTCTTCCTCTCTGGTATGGATTCTGTATAGCAGCTTTAACCATAAAGAAGGATTAAGTTATCACTGTTCTTAACTCTGGTTAATATTAATCAGGGTTTTATCCTAACCTTCAAACCATGATTTTGAATAGTGTCTTAATGGCAAAATTGATTAGTATTAACCATGGTTCAAGTTGATGCCAGTGCAACCCTTAACCATGGTTAATCATGGGACAAATTCATGCCAGGGGAAGGGAGTGTGAGATGCTGCAGTCTGCTTCCAATTGCATAACTACAGTTAAGGGAGGGAGAGTTATGTGCACTGGTCCTTTAACACTAGCTTTTTTAAATTAAAAGAGCAACAAACCCTTCCAATTTGATGAAATCAAGAAAACTCATGCCCCACTTACTAACAATACTTTTTTCTATTAAAAACTCTACTTGAAAATACAATAGTTAATCTTCCTTATATACTCCAGGCAAGGACCTATTTTGAGATTCTTTTGTTGTCCATGCATCTGTTTCTACACAGGGATTCTGAGTGCCAATGCAGACATATGAATATGTTCGAATGGACTTGTTAAGTGCATTTGAATAATAATTTTTGTGAAGTACAGTAGGTGTGTGTGTCTCTGTTCTTTGCTTAAGGTCTTGTGTTTGTACAAGGCCAAGGTTCTCTTGACAATGCACAACTGATTTCATTCTCATGGCTGGAAACATGGTTTGAATGTACTAGCCCAATCTGAGGCTTACAGTAGTTTGTTCTATCCAGATTTGATCTGAATGTTTAAAAAGGGGGACAGGGAGAAAGATAATTTAAAAAGTGAAAAAACTTATAAGTGCTTACTGAGCTTTTTAGGCTGCCTCTAATTCCTTTTAATCCTTCAGCTCACTTCGTCTTGTCATAACTAGTACGTAGTAGTGATTTGTTGGCTACCTCAGGTAAAATGCTAACTTGATGTCACTATGTTAGTTTTACTTGATGTTTGGACAACCCAAATCCTGCCTAAGGGGGCAGTATTGCATGTTGCAAAGCATAGAACCTCAATCAAGTATACATGTGGAGGGCTATTTCAGTCTTTGCTATTCTTCCAAAACTTCCCTTGTACATTTGAAACACTTACAAAATCAAAGAAATGGGGGTCCTACACATATACACACCCTCCATTATCGGAACCTTGTGCCTTTTTAGGACACATTCTTCATGCCCCGCAAGCTGAACTTGCACCTGCGTACCTATTCAACAGACACATTGCTTATTTCCTCTGCTTGTGTTTAGCTTTAATCAGTGCTTAATTAAATCATGGCTATATAGTTCTTTTTAAAAAATAATAATGGACAAATCTGCTTTTTTGATCTAGAAACAGTCACATAAACTCTGTATAATCTCAGATGTATACTGTTGCTTCTACCATGGAGCTGTGGACGGTAATAGCTGAATTTGATTTCCAATGTTGCAATACTATGTTGCGCTATAGGTAATTTGAGATCCAGAAGGAAATTCCCTTCCTAGGCCTTGATGGATCGGACATGAATAAGCTGATATTGTCCATACTGCCTATATAAGTTGAATATACACCTCAGCATGACAATAGCCATTTCATTCCTTCCTAATAGTAATTAACGTCCATTAAATGGAGAAAAATATTTCAACTCACTCACCAGCTACAGTATTACAATGATATAAGAGAGCTTTTCTGTTTTATTTCAAGATACTTCTCATTCAAATGTATTTTCCAGTATTAACTTTTAAACAGAAATCCTGCAGTTTATGAATCAATCCCAAAGAAAATAACTGGATTAAACTAATAATGGGTTTCGGGATGGCAGCCATCCTTTCTGGAAAGACTTGGCATAAAGACTTTAGCAAGAGAAAATATTCTGAAGAGCACTTTTTTTCCTTCCATTTTTCCAATACTTATTCAGTATGATAATCCAGATATTAATGATTAAAAAATGCTTTCTAGTGCTCACACAAAACATCTTAAACCAACCTTGCCATCTCCTGTTCTCTTTATTACAAGTGCTACGTATTAATTGTTCTAATGGTTTACTTTCATATGAGGAAGAATTAGGCTTCAATCCTATACACACTTACCTCTGAGTAATTTCCAGTGTAAATAATGAGACTTACTTCTGAGTACACATATATAGTACTGAACTATTAATGACTTACGCTGGTGTAAAATGGCTGCCAGAGGTCTATGGGGCTGTAGACTGCATGCTGCTATAGATCTTTTTACACAGAAATATAAGATGGATCTTGTTTTTACTTATAATAAACATGTCTGAAATAAAATTATTCTCTGTCATACTCTCTGTATGTTTATAACACTATCTTATGTTCTCTGAGACGTGTTTACAAATGTGAAGCTTTTACGTTTATAATATAGTAAGAACACTTTCCTTTAAAACAAGTTCTCCTGAGAATGTTTGGATAGTAGCTTAATAGAGAAAAGAAGGTCGGGAGGGATGAGGGGTCGGACAGGAACTCACGGACACATGCAGTGAGACGGTGGGGGAGGGGTTCCCGCAGAATTTTCCTCAGCTTTAGAAGTTTCCCGATTCGTCTCCACGCAGCTACAGAGCCCAGATGTGTGACTGCATCTATGACCACTCGGAAGAACAACAGTTACAGGTAAGCAACCTGTTCCTTTTGCAATCTCAAAAAAAAAAAGGTTAGGGGAAAAAGTCAAGCTGTGGCGAGCCCAAAATGGAGCACGGCGGCAGCAGGGAGCAGGGGAAGTCTTTGCCAGCCACCCCAAAGTGCTGCTTAGGCACTTTTGGGGTGGCTGGCAATAGCAGTAACCTGCTAGCCGCTTGGCAAGAGCGACAAAAATCTTTTGCCGCTCTTGCCAAGTGGCTCACTTGTAGCCGGGGTTGACCCATGATGGGTTGTGTTGTCTGGGTTCGGATGACATGACAACCCATCGTGGGTCAAATAGACCCTACTACAGGCTTTTCAGGGTGATTTATACCCCCAAAATAAGCCACCCTGACAAACCCACCTGTATTCACACGACACAACAGCTCACTGTGGCTTTTAAGCCACGGTGGGTTGTCATGTCATGCAAACCCAGTCACAATGTTTAAAGCAGCTCATAGTGAAGCTCCTATCTTGACCAAAAAAAAAAAAAAAATGCCTTTCATTACTTGTGTAGTAGCTGTAACCATGTAATAAAACCATTATTTAATATAATGTAACCTATGAATTTTTTTTAACTTGGGGAGTTATTTTTGAATGGTGGTCAGGGAAATGGAAAATGACATTTTAGTGGCAACCCTGGACTAATGCAGAATAAAATGGGACTATTACTTTCCATGAATTGGAAACTGGTTCTGTTAATGCAGTCTAAAATCACATTAGCCTTTTTGGCTAAATTTGAAAAGATCTGGCTGGCAGGAAAACTTTCAAATATATAATACTAGCTTTTTTTACCCGGCGTTGCACAGGTTGTCATTTTCCTATAGGCACTATTTGTTCGAAATTCCTTAAGGTAGCTGACCGCTGTTTTGAATCGCTCCATAGGAAAGGTCCCGCAGGACTACATAATGGAATCCCAGCGACCCCAGGACTACCGGCTCCCCTGGGAATGCACAATGAAATCCCAGTTCCCCCGGGACTACCTGCTCCCCCGGGACTACACAATGAAATCCCTGCTCCCCCCCTCCCCGGGACTGCACAATGAAATCCCTGCTCCCCGCCCCCCCCGGGACTGTACAATGATTTTTTTTTTATTTGTTATATTTATACCCCACCTTTTTTCCTGCAAGGAACTGAAGGCGGCTTACATAATCCTCCTCTCCATTTTATCCTCACAACAACCCTGTGAGGTAGGTTAGGCTGAGAGTCAGTGACTGGCCCAAAGTCACCCAGTGAGTTTCATGGCCAAGCAGGGACTAGAACCCAGATCTCCCGAGTCCCAGTCCAACAATCCCTGTCCCATCCCCCCTCCGGACTACACAATGAAATCCCTGTTTCCCTCCCTGGACTACACAATGAAATACCTGCCCCCCCCCCGGGACTACACAATGAAATCCCAGCTCCCCCAGGACTACGCAGTGAAAACCCTGTCGTCGTCCCCCCGGGACTACACAACAATGAAATCCCAGCTCCCCCCCCCCGGACGACACAATCAAATCCCTGTGTGTCGTCGTCCCCAGGACTACACAATCAAATCCCTGCTTCCCTCCCCCGCCACGGGACTACACAACAATGAAATCCCTGCTTCCCTCCCCCCCCCGAGACTACACAATGAAATCCCAGCTCCCACCCCACCCCTGTGTAGGCCCCTGCTGCAGTTCATATGAACATTCTGTTTTGACGTAGGAAACTGCTCCTATTGGCTACTGCAGCAATTCTGAGGTGAGGCTGATTTGCATAACTGCTCCCCTGTTGTTTTGCCCATAGGAGATATGAGAGTGGGGTGATTTTGCCCCCTTTTTTCACCCCCTTAGGGACGGAATTTCCAAAAATCCTTCCTTAGTGGGTGTCTATGTCATAAAAACAATGTTCCTTCAAAATTTCATGTTCCTAGATTAAATGGTTTGGGCTGGGCGTTGATGAGTCAGTCAGTCAGGACTTCTTTTATATATATATAGATGGATGACCCTGGTTCAAATCCCTGCTCCAGGGGTTGGCAACTTGTGGACCTTGAATATTTTGGCCTAAAACTCCCACCATTCTTCACCATTGGCTATGCTGGCTAGGGCTGGTGGGAGTTATAAGCCAAAATGTCTGGAGAGCCACAAGTTGCCCATCCCTGCCCTACTCAGACATGTGCACTTAAGCTGCAATCCTATACACCAGTGTTCTCCAACCTTGGGTCCCCAGATGTTTTTGGCCTACAATCCCAGCATGCCCCAGCCAGGTTGGAGAACACTGCTATACACCCTCACCTAGGACCAAGCCCAATTGAACTCAGTGAGGTTTACTTCTGAGTCAACATTCATAGGACTGTAATGTGAATGGCTTCAACCAGTCACTATTTCTTAGCCCAACTTACCTAAGAAAGTTGTTGCGGGGACATAATGCAACAATCTCACATATGCTGCCCCGTGCTTCTTAGATGGGCGAGAAAAATAAAATGTAGGTAAATTGAGGTAAGAAGCCCTTCAAGAATGTATAGTTCCCAGCATTTCATTAGTTAAACCAATCTAAATTTGCAGTGTTCACATACCCCGTCCCTACTAACTGCAGAGAGAAAAACATGGGTCACTAAAGCTGACTCAAACCCATATTCTAGAAAGGAACATTCCCCAACTCAACAGAAACTGTTTTATTTTTTGAAGGGGCTTGGGAAGGAGGGGGCAATCTGGCTCTATTTTTTTTTTTTTTAAGCAACTCTTAATTATTATTTACAGCAGATCTCATTTTATCTAAAAATGAAATGTTTGTGCCTTGTTTCATAAGGATATGATCTGTTTTTGCATGGTGAACAGATGCTTAATTGGTGGCAGAGCAGGAGAGGGAGGGGCCAAGCAGGCCCAAATGCTAATGGAATGGCTCATTGCTGGCAGGTGACTAATGAGTAGCAGTGTTATATCAGGTGTTACTAATAGCTTGGCTCAAATCCGTGGCACAGAAAGCTGTTGTGCTCTGCTCGAAACATATGTTGTGCTTCAGATATCAAATCTGATTTCTCCCACTCTTCCCTGAAAAATTTAGGCTGCAGTCAACAAATGGGCTGTGCCTAAGGGTTGCCAACTGACCAGGGGGGAAAACAAACCCAGCCCAGCCTACTCTTTTTACCTTAATAGTACGCTGAAATTGCAGAAATCAGCATCTAAACTAAAGCTTGTCATGGCATGGAGGTAAACTTCACCAGCTACTAAAATCTGCAGATCAAGTTGCTCTTAAAACGTACAGGCATGGGGGTTGGTTGAAAGCTGGCAACCCTACTTGTGCCAGAGCCACTAATGCCCCACACCTACATGGGTGTGCCATTTCAAGCTTCAATGGTTGTGCGGAGCACAATCCCCCACAAGGTTGAGTGACTGGCCCTGGTTATGGATGGCCGTTTTATTATTTTTACTGTAAATATTTTTTTTCCTACAACAAAAAAATGTGCTTATTCCCATGTAAATTTATTTATTTATTTATTTATTTCATTTTTATACCGCCCAATAGCCGAAGCTCTCTGGGCGGTTTACAATTAACAATACAGTCCCTGCCTGCAGGCTTACAATCTAAAAAGACACGACACACAAGGAAAAAGGAATGGGGAGGGAAGAAGGAAAGACTTCTTAATGTATTTAGCATCAGGGCCGCAGAAGCAAACTCCATTTTATCCCTGTTGCCATGACAGTGCTATGATTAAAACGTGAAACTGCACATGCTCAGAGTATTTTATTTTTTAAAATCAGGTTCGGTAAGCTTCTCCCCCCCCCCCCCAAATATCAGGAAAGTAGGAGCAGTTGTAAAGCATGGAATGATGGGGTGAGAAGTGAAATGCTAATTGTGTGCTTCACAACTAAAGTAATACACATGGCCATCTAAATGGCAGGCCCTTCAGCAGGGGCATTTCTTTGGGGGAGCGAACAGGGTGGCTTGGGTGCCAAATTCTGGGGGTACCAAAATGACCACCCAAAGGTGGTGGTGGTGCTGAAGCATTTCTCCCATGCTGGCCAACCCTGCCACCCAGAGACCCGGCATGCTCACCCAATCTCTCTCTCTCTGGATTCTCCCAGAGTGAGAGGTCAGGCTGGTGGGTGGGCTCGTTAGCCAGCCAGGCCCAAGTCAAAGGGTCCTTCCTCAAAGTGAAGCATTCTGGTTGAGGTGACTATGAAGATTGCCTGTGCTGTTGTGGCACAGGCGATCTCCGGGGCCACCTCACCCAGAATGCCTTGCTTTAAGGAAGGACCCTCAAAGTGTGGCCTAGAGAGAGAGGCAGGTGGTGGGGAGAGTGAGGAGGAGGATAGTGGTGGCTGGAGAAGAAGAGATGGTTGGAGCAAGGGTGGGGTGGTGATGGCAGTGACTGGGGGTGGGGGAGAGGAAAGGGGTGTTGGCAGCATGTCTGCCAGGGTGCCAAAATACCACCTTACCTAGGGCACCAAAATACCTAGAGATAGGCATTAAAACCAATCCATGGCCTAAAATTACCCAGATGCACCACTGTACATATGTGCCCCACCCTCATCCCCACCCCCTCCACAGAGGTCAGGGAAGCATACATGGGGTTATTGCACTGTGTCCTCACAGTCGCCCGTTGAGATAGGTTAGGCTGAGGGACAATGACTTGCCCAAGACTGTCGAATGAGCTTCATGGCTGTGCAGAGATTTTGAATCAGTCTTTCCTGTTCAAGTCCAAAACTCCATCCCCCTATCCTAGCATTTCTCATAAACTTTAAACTTGGGCCAGACCCCCCTTTGTAAGCTTGAGGGTGCAATCCTACACATGTTTAGACAGAAAAAAGTCCTACAATTTCCAGCATTCCCCAGCCAGCATGGCTGGATGTGGAATGCTGGGAGTTGTAGGACTTTTTTCTGTCTAAACATGCATAACAGTGTGCCCTAAGTCTCATTTTCCATGCCAACCATCTGTTCGGCAACTTAGTGTGTGGAGATTCTTGGGTAAAAGAAGCTTTAAACACACCCCCTGCCCCCACAACACACAGAAAATAAAAAGGCGATAGAGGGAGATGACAGTAATACATGTGGAGAAGAGGCGGGTGAGTATTTCTATTCCTATTATTATCCATCTCTCTTGTCCGGTAGCATGGCCTGTCCAAATATAAAAAGGACCTGCATTCTCTGGTCTAGGACAGGGGTGCAGAACAATTTCATTCTGGGGCTGGGGACGACGACGCAGATTGCTCGCCACCAGGCCCTCAGCAGGCCGGATGATGTCAAGGGGGCTCTTCCCACTGGTGGCAAAGTCCCCCACTGCCTGCGTCCCTGCTGTTATCTCAGATCAGAAAAAAAATCAGCTATCAATCTCCATTAAGCAAGCACCTTTAACTATTAAACTGTACAACATTCCAGAGAGATGGTCATCTCTGCACAACAAAACAGTACGGCTACACCAGTTTTTTGTTGCTTCCCTTCATTTACTGGTGGCCATACATCTCAGCTTTCTTTGAAGGAAAACAAAGAACCTTGCTGGAAGTGTATGTGCCTGGAACCAGCATGGGAGATCCATGCGCAGAAGCAGTTTGATGCAAATGTACATGTGCATTTTGATGTACATTCACCTTCCATTGCGATACTCATTCAAACCCAACTCACCTGGCTGGATGCATCTTTTGATACAGATATGCAGCAACGTTTGGGGACATCACTACTTGAACATGACTAGAGCTGGATTGGGACCAAGGCATCTTTTACAAAAGAAATCTTCATGAATTTCTCAACTGAAGATCTGACAAATTTGTATGAACTGAGTAAGACTTTATAGGCACAAAGTCAACGCTAGTTGCAAACAATAGCCAACTATTTAATGTCGCCCTTTGGACGACTACAAAACTCAGCAGAAGATGGGGGGGTTGCCGATCGTGCCGAGCACGTCACTGGTTGCTGGACTTTACCCATTGTAGGATAGGTTGTCCCGGTTCAGATGACATGACAACACATCGTGGGTAAAACAAGCCCTAGAACAGCCCACGGGTTCTCTAGGTGGCTTGTTTGAAAAAAACAAGCTATCATGGGTAAACCAGGCTGGGTTCGGACGACACAACAACCCACCATGGCTCGCTGGCCATGGTGGGTTGTTGTGTCATGCGAACCAGGTCAACATCTGCTTGCATCTCCTTTGTGCAAGCTTGTGCTCCCTGTTGTTCTGAAGAAAGACTTCTTTTCTCTAATAGCTTCTTTGACACTGCTCGTTAACCATGCTGAAGACCTCTTGGACTTGGCGCTACCTTTCCTAACCTGTGGTATACATTCTAGCTGAGCTTCTATTACTGTGGTTTTGAATGACCTCCAAGCATTTTGAAGAGATTTAACCCTCTTGACTCCCCCTTTCAACTTCCTTTTTACCAGTTCCCTCATTTTAGAGAAGTTTCCTCTTTTGAAGTCAAATGTGACTGTGTTGGACTTCCTTGGCAATTTTCCACTTAAATATATATTAAATCTGATAGCACTGTGGTTACTGTTTCCAATTGGTTCAACAACATTTACATCTTGTACTAGGTCCTGGGTGTACCACTTAGGATTAAATCCAGGGCCGCCTCCCCTTTAATTGGTTCCATGACCAACTATTCTAGGGCACAATCATTTGGGGCATTAAGAAATTTAACCTCTTTGTCATAACTGGTACTTGCATTTATCCAGTCAATGTGGGGATAATTGAAGTCACCCTTATTACAACACTTCCTTGTTGGGAGGCCTCCCTGATTTCATTTTCCATCTCAAGATCACCCTGTGCGTTCTGGTCTGGGGGACGGTAGCATGTTCCTAGTACTAAATTAGTTTTGGAGCCCAGTATTGTTACCCACAGTGCTTCTGTGGAAGAGTCTGCTCCTTTTAGGTTTTCTAGTCTGTGTAACACTATGCCCTCTTTTACGTACAGAGCAACACCTCCTCCAGTATGCCCTTCCTATAGAATTGATACCCAGAGATGACCGTATCCCACTGATTCTCTCCATTCCACCAGGTTTCTATAATGTCCACTATATCTCTGTTCTTTAAAACCAGGCAGTCCTACTCTCCCATTTTGGCTCAGAGGCTTCTAGCATTAGCATAGAAACACCTATACATGGTGTCCCTCCCCAGATGCCTCTGGCACATGCCTCTTCTGCTAAGGCACTGAGGCCTCTTTGACTGGCTGTCATGTTTCACCATATGCTCATGACCTGTTTCCTCTGCATCTACATTTGGGCAATCAAAAATATTTTCCCCCAGGGTTCAGTTTAAAAGCTGCCCTGCCACCTTTTTTATGTTTAACTCCAGCAGTCTGGTTCCATTATGGTTCAAGTAGAGCCCGTCCCTCTTGTACAGGCCCGGCTTGTCCCAAAATATTCCCCAGTGCCTGACAAATCCGAACCCTTCCTCCCTACACCACTGGGTCATCCACTCATTGAGACTCCTCAGCATTGCCTGTCTAGCTGGCCCTGCCTGTGGAACAGGTAGCATTTCAGAGAAAGCCACCTGGTGGTCTACCTAGAAACCTAAATTTGGTTTCCAGGACCTCACAACTACATTTCCCCATGTCATACATTGGTACCAACATGGGCCACGACCACTAACTCCACCGCAGCATTATCTACAAGGTTATCTAGATGGCGCATGATATCTACAACCTTCACACCAGGCAGGCAATTTACCATGTGGTCATGCCCATCACAAACTCAGCTGTCTGTGTGTCTAATGATCAAGTCTCCTACTACCACAAGTCCCTCACCCCCGCCGCAGACGCATATCCTCAATGCGAGATTATATTTGTTCGTTTTTCGAGGAGTAGGTCCCTTCTAAGAGATCATTTCCCTCTTCCTTAGAATGACACTCTCCTTCCCCAAGATGCCCATTCTCTGTGACAGCAGAGGAGCTGTCACTAGGTCCCCAAAGGTCTTGTTCATAAGCCTCTTTGCCTCTATTAGCTTCTCCAGGTCAGCAACCTTGGCTTCAAGGGAATGAACTTGTTCCCTGAGAGCCAGGAATTCATTACATGAGGCACACACCCACAACTTCTGTCCAGCTGGCAGATAGTCATACATGTGGCACTCAGTGCAATACACTGGATAAACCCCACACCCCTGCTGGCTTTCTACCTTCATGACTGGGGGGGGCAGGTTGGTGGTGGTTGTTTTTTTTGCTATTATTGGGTTCATTTACCTGGAAAGCTAAGTTATTTACTAGGAGAAGGTGGGGAATTTATTTCTAGTTATTTGTTTATAGTTACTTATTAGAAGGTGGGGAAGTACATTGGCCTCCTTGTCCTGTTGCTAAACTCACATGGGTGCTTAACTTGCTTCTGCACTGATGCTTTGTCAGTGGGGCTCCTTGTGTTCAGAGAGCTGGCTCTCTTACAAGCCTGCCTCCTTATATAGCTCCAGCTAGCTTGGCCCAACTGCTGCTGCAGCCAATCTGATTAGAGGGCCTTGTTTAAAAAGCAAGAGAGACTGTGGCTCAACTACTGATTTGCACTAGTTTCCAGTGAGTGGGAACGTAGGTCAGTTGAGCCTCCTGGGAGTGTAGATTTTCTATTCGGGGGAGAAGACTATTGTCAATGGACAGTTGGGAGGGGATAACAGACAAAGGATAGGTGATTTGAGAAGGGTTGTGATCCAGGCTCCCCTGGGAATGCAAGGGGCTGACACTGGGTATCTGATTTAGGAAGGGATGTGGTTTGCAAGGGCTGAGTCACTTTTTGTGCCTATTTTGAAAAGCTAAATGATAAACTGCACTCTCAAACTTGGGATGAGCCTATTTCTGAACTTTAGTTTATGAGCTGCTCTATAAGACCTAAAACCTGACCCTACACTGAACCCAAACTGAAGCTAGCCTACACTTTTGTCAGGGCTGGTGCTACCATTAGGCCAACTAGGCAGCTGCCTAGGGCGCAGGGCTAAAGAGGGCGCCAGAAATGCCTTGAAAAAAAATACAGCACTCTCAAGTGGGAAGGGGGGTGCGCTAAATATCTGATCCTGCCTAGGGCACCAAACTGCCTTGCACCGGTCCTGACTTTTGTTTATAAGCAGTCTCTTCCACTAGCTAGGCCTGCACAGTGGTCCTTGTCAACATAGAGCTATGTATTGCTTTTATTGCCGCTTTCTAAACATGGATTTACTTTAAGTATGTGGTTGATGAGAACCTCAATCATTCAAGAATCTCTGTGAGACCAGGGCTGCAAGAACTGCAAGTTCCTGCTGGATTTCCTCCCCCCCGCCCCGGATTTAGCTCTCAACCATAAGTTTGTAAGGGTTACTCCCTTTGTGGTGACCTTGTTTTCGGTTGAGCTAATGATTTATGAGTTTAGATGAGTTCTTAAATGCTTGCCTAAAGTAATTTAATAGATAAATAAGTAAATTTACCTTCTCCTTGTACAGGTGCTTAACATGCTTGTGTGCTGACACTTTGTCACTGGGGCTGAGATGCTTTGTCACTGGTGCTCCCCGCATTTGGAGAGTCCCAGATTAATGCATAGCAAGAGGTGGGAAATGTGGAGGGAGCTGCTCTCTAGGATATCCCAGATCTAGGCTGGTAGGCTTTTACAGGTCATGACCAGCATCCTGAACTTTGTCAAGCTAGATGGTAGACAAGAGAATAAAGAGCAGGTGTTATATATGCTTGCCACCTGTCTCCAGTGGAGAGCCAGGCTGCTGCATTCTGCATCCATTTCTGAAGGTTCTTCAAGGGCAACCCACATACAGCACATTGTATTCATCAAGTTGAGATGTTAACCAGAACATGGCTACATCTTGCAATTAATTACAGGTAACTTGTTTTATACAGGCTTCCTATGGTTAAACTCCAAGAAATGCTGGAAATCTGGTGATAATAAAGCAATCAAGATGGGAAAGGTGAACCAACTTGAAGATTAGTCACTGGATGAGTGGGCTTTAGAGAGCAGGCAAATGAGGCTGAAAATGTAACTAGCTTGGATTCCACCCACAATCCTATCCTTAACAAGAGATGCTTTTCTTGCAAAGAAGTGGATAAGCGATAAAGCAACTGGCTTTTTACCAGATTTTCTGCAGTTACAGGTCAGCATTTTTTATTTGCCTAGTGAATGTTCAAGGATGCTCATATTAACACACACACACACACACACACACACACACCACTGCGGCTAAAGACAGAAAAGTTCTGCTAATTTTTTCTGACCATAAGTGGTTAACCAGCTACAAAGGGGAGACATCATCATGGCCAGTCATCATCATGGCTTTAACATAAAGCAATGGCAATCAGTGATGTAGGAATATATATATATATATATATATATATATATATATATAAGATTCTGTTGATATTATAGTCCCACCTCTCCTCCTTTAGGTTGCAGGGGAGAGGGGAGATCTGCTCTGCTAGCAGATGATCAGCGTTGGATCCAACCATATGAAGAGCTCCTGTGAACCCAAAGCATCCATTTGCAGAGGAGGCTGCCCATGGCATCTCTGTATGATTTTGCCTCTGGACACACATGCTATTTGCAAAGCTGCTGTGCTCTGTGAGGTGAAGTTTAGGGGCATCAGGTGCAATTTATTGCATTTCTTTCTGAGGCCAACCAAGGTGGTTTATAAAAAATTCAAAACATGAGACATCTTCACATAAAAACATAGTAAAACATTAAAAGCAACCTTAAAAACCACAACAACAATTTAAAAAGCCATTTCCTGAATGTAGAAAGCATAGGGACCAGTCACAACTCCTAAGGAAGTGTATTCCAGAGTTCGGAAGCAACACAGGAGAAAGCCCTTTCCTGTGGGCCCCACAAATGGGCCTCTGCAAAAGTGGAAGACTTCAAAAGGGCCTTTCCTGCTGTTCTTAGTAGCAGAGCAAGTTTGTATGGAGATAGGCTATCTCTCAGATAGCCAGGCCCCAAGCTGTGTAGGGCGCAATCCTATAGGGATGGGGAACTTGGAGGCTTACAGTCATCCAGTGCAGAGAGGGAGGAGCAGCAGAGCTGATGTTCGCCTCCCCGTCCTCCCGGCCTGCATTTTCTGCTAGGTGGGCTTTTTTGCCCAATCTAGCTGGAGCGTATCAGAAGGGGAGGGAAGAAAGCTGGAGAAGCATCAGGATAGCTTGTATCCTGGCCTCTCCAGTCCCCTCCCACCAAAATGCCTCCTTTTACCACTCTCCAAGAGTGCATTCCCAACCTCGGAGAACAGTCGGCATGGTTCTGTCCGTGTCAAATGCAGGGGGGGGGGTATTGGAGCTCCGATTCCCAGCTCTGAGGTCGGAGCGCAGTCTCTGACCTTGCAGCTGGGAATCCGGACTATCGTATGGCCCCTCAGATGCTGTCTATGGGCCATAGCAGTGTTCTCCATCCTTGGGTCCCCAGATGTTTCTGGCCTACAACTCCCAGCATGCCCCAGCCAGCGTTGGAGAACACTGGGCCATAGGACTGCTCCTTTAGAGCCTTAAAGGTTAAAACCAACACCTTGAATTGGGCCTGGAAAACAACTGACAACCTGTGCAGATCTTCCAGTATTGGGGTGATATGATCAAGATACTGCGCACCAGTTAACAGCCTAGCTGCCATGTTTTGCACCAACTGAAGCTTCTGAATGCTCTTCAAGGGTAGCCCTAAGTAGAGTGCATTGCAATAGTCTAACTGATGTAACTGTCGCATGGATAACTGTTGCCAGATCAGACTGACTCATCTGAGGACAGGTAAAAGGATGAGGACTCCTTTTACCTTGCGTAGAAGAGGGAATTTCAGCAGGTGCAGCTTTCCTCAATCATGCACCTGTCAAATGCCCCCACACAAAGCAGCACATTAGAGTCACCTCGGTTGTGAAGGCACGAAGCAAAAAGCTTATCCTTCAATACTCTTACCAACCACTGGCAGGACAGCATTAGCAAGGATACTGCATCTGCAATAGCCATAACACATGCAAAGCCCTCCGTGAGATAGCTGGATCACCACTGGGACTGTCAACTGATCTGTAGCTGATTAATTATCTCCAGTTAAGGAATTATAGCAACTTTTACTAAAAGCATTTGGAGCTCTTCAGTTTAGAAAATAAAAGGGGGATGACTAACGGGGCACATGGAAGAGGTTTATAAAACTAGGAATGATGTGCAGAAAATACAGAAAGAAGTTTTCTCCCTCGCACATGATACTAGAGCTCAGATACTACCAAATATTTGCAGGATATTTTCTCATTTAGAGAAGCTTCATCTTCAAAATTGACGGTGAACATAGATTAGCACTAGGATCAGGACAGATGAAGAAAGTAGTACTATTTCACATGGTGTGTGCTTAACATGTGGAATTGCTGCCACAAGATGTGGTGACTCAGGCTGGTGGCTTAGATCAGGGGTGGGACAACTTATAGGTCAAAATGTCTGGAAGGCCACAGCTCCCATCAGCCCTAGCCAGCATAGCCAATGATGAGGTTTTAGGCACTGTTGTAAACTGCCCAGAGAGCTTCAGCTATTGGGTGGTATCTAAATAAAATAAATAAGCCAAAGCATCTGGGGTGGGGGCCACAAGTTGCCCACCCCTGTGAGGCTTAGATAAACTCAAGGTTGAATAACCCAATGGTTATTGGCCAATAATCACAATAGAAATAGTTACAATTCCTTCTAATACCGATTTGAGTCTTGCAGTGCTCATGTAGCTAAAACTGCACCACCCATGCACAAGAGAGGAGTATCAGCAGATCTGGGGTAAGCTCAAGGTTTACAGTAAGCTCAAGATTTGCATATGCTCAAAAAATCTTTAGGGGAAAAAACAAGGGGAGAATCCCCCCAAAACAGCCCCATAAGAACTCAGTGTCATAGCATGTTGAGAATCTGAGTGGGAAAAACTGACAACTGGGAGACAGGGTAAATGGAATTGAGCGGCTGAAGGAGAGCGGAAGAAACACCTCGATATAAAAAGGGTACAGAGTAAAACCTCTCATTGTCTGAGTAGGTCATTCCTTGGTTCAGACGGAGAAGGTATATGTAAATGTCCTGGGAGGGGTGAGTGTATTCTCTGGGGCAAAAGAGAGAGCTGCCCATAGACATCAATAAAGCAGGATTTTAATGCAGCTAGGATTGGGCACAAGTGTATTCACATCCCCCCAATCAAAAATCAGAATGGAGAGGGGGGGGACTCCCGAAATAGATCAATAAGGACTAAGCATACTTCGTAGGCACAGACCACTGACTAAGGGCCAAAACAGACATTCCTTTCAATGCCTGTCTTGCAGCTATGCCTTCTTTTCATTTTTGCTATAGATTAGGTGCAAGTGACCCAATCTGGATCTTAAAAGCACCCGTACCCCTCACACTAGGGTCCAGATCCAGATCATGGACCCTATAACTGCTCTAGAGTAAAAATTTTAAAAAAGAGAGAAAAGATATAGTGGCTAGACACACCTTTAAAATAATGTCTGTTTTGGCCCTGGCTTTTGAGAGGGGGAGGAAAACTGGTGGTGATGGGGAATAGAATGGAGAGTGGCTAGAAGCCTGAACAGAAGCACTCTGCACAGCAACATCTTTAAAGCCAATAATTATAAGTAAATGAAACCTTTATATTAAGAGGCTGTATATTTCTGAGTATCTGGTACCATAGTCATGACCTTCATACTCTGTGACGTTGTAGATGCATCTGGCTAACTGCTGCTGGAAGGAGAATGCTAGACTAGGACTGTTGGTCTGCAATTTTATGGAAGGCCATTCTTATCTTAACTGATTGATTACATTTAAATAAACCTGTCTTTTGCAATAACCACTATTACTGGCCCGTTTTTAAGATACTTAAGGAAGAGTGCAATAATTTCTGTTTATTAAATTGCAAATTACCCCTCAGTGCTAGAAGGAAAATTACAGCTTTAAATTTTTTTAAATTCCTTTTTATAGTAAATGCCCCCCACAAATGTTTGCCTTTAAACTCTCAGACCCACTGATTAGAAGTGCCCCTTACACATTAAAATTGTTATCTGCAGATTAATCAACTAAAGTTTGAGTTGATTAACCTACCAACTAAACTGATTATGACTCTAATGACAATAGATGAATATTGGTTGTTAAGATCATTAGCACCCTGGCCACTGAAAGCTGTTGGTAAAAATTTCATGGTCTCAAAGTATAAATACAGAACGAGAAAAATAAAGTTAGATATTGAGGGGTGTGTTTTTTTAGATTTCTTTGTAAAAATGTGCCAAGCCATCTGTGGCGAATGTAAAAAAAGATGTAAATAGATGACACATTGTTTACAGTATGCCATGTGAATGCTCCATCTGTCACAGGGAAAGTCAATCTTCCTCAGTGGTAACTCTTGCTTAAGAGTACTTGGGAGAGAAACGTTTTCCAAAACTTTTGGTAACTAAGCTCCCCTCTTTCCGAGAAGAACCCTCCTTTTTTTCCACCAAGATTGCCAAACTGAACAATTCATACCACATAAGGATTTGCAGGTACGAAAGGGCTGCCATGGATCATACAGAAAGGAACTTCATAATATTGTAACATCGAACACAATACTTTTTTTTTTTTTAATGGAAGCAGTTCACAGATTCAGCAGCAAGTGATCCAAGGAATAAGAAGTTGGGTTACTATATGCATGCTTGTGTAAATCATACAGGCCTGTGGCTTATGCTGGCTCAGCTTGTCTGAGTGTGGAAAGCTAAGCAGGGTCAAGCCTGGTTATTACTTGGATGGGAGACCCCTCCTCTAGTTTCCTGCATTGAGCAGGGAGTTGGACTCGATAGCCTTGTAGGCTCCTTCCAACTCTATGATCTATGAAATCTATGAAAAACCACAAGGAAGACTGTGTACCTTTAACAAGAGGCTCAGAGTACAGGGAAGGTCTGTAGCATAGTGGCAGAGCACCTGCTTTGCATGCAGAAGGTGCCCGCTTCAATGCCTGACATCTCCAGGGAGGCCTGGGAAAATACTCTTGTCTGCAGAGAGCCCTGGAGATCTGGTGCCAGTCTGGCATGGATATGCAATTTAAGTACTTCCAGTACTTGAAGGGATGTCACACAGAGGAGGGCCAGGATCTCTTCTCGATCATCCCAGTTTGCAGGACACGGAATAATGGGCTCAAGTTACAGGAACCTAGATTCCACCTAAACATCAGGAAAAATTTCCTGACTGTCAGAGCAATAAGACAATGGAACCAACTACCCAGAGTGGCTCTCCCACTCTGGAGGCATTCAAGGTGCAGCTGGACAGCCATCTGTCAGGGATGCTTTGACCTGGATTCCTGCATTGAGCAGGGGGTTGGACTCGATGGCCTTGTAGGCCCCTTCCAACTCTACTTTTCTATGATTCTAAGGAGAAACTGCACTTTGGGCTTCTCTGTCAGGAGGAAAAAAGATGCAATTCCTAGCAGACACGCTGCTGTTCCTGTGACGTAGAGCCATAAAGAATTAAGAGTCTCCACATTCAAAGTTATTTGGGATGTCTTTGCTGTGTTGGTCCTAGATAGACCTGAAATGAAAACCAAACCAAACCTGTATTTTGATGTCAGATTTTGACGTCAAAGTATTTGATGTCAATATTTAAAATGTGGCTGGTGTTTGTCACTTGCTAAAGGGTATGTTTCCTGATGGGTTCAATGAATCAATGACATTTGTACAAAATGTACAAAAGGCTAGTTGCTTGTCAATGTCAGCAAAGGTTGACAGCTGCTGCACAGTCAGGTATTGCCCAGTGCCAATGGTTCTACCGCAAAAATGGTTGGATGTTAAAATGCTGGTGTTCAATATCAAATCAAATCAATCATTTTTGCTTTTGCCAATTGCCATTGCATGGGCATAATACAATTCCATATTTGCAGACCCAGAGAATATATTATCAACATTAGCAAAGGGAGTTTCAAGGAAGAATATTTGAGAACTTTCCTATGGGAAAATGATGAGAAAATGAGCCATCACTTTCTGCTAGTCTGCTCTGAAACAGTTATTTCTCATGCACTGTAATGAGCTTGCCACCTGAGCAAAGTCACTTGGAATGAGTTGGGGCCCTCTACTATGATTAAACAGAGTCAAGATACAGAAGGGTTATTTGATCCAATTTCTGTTGTGTAAATCGGAACTAGATGTTAAAAGTGAGAACTGCCACAAAACGTTGCATATGGTCCCGTCCCACCCAGCTGCTCAGGGTGCCAGCCAGCCATGACTTTCTCCAGGATTTAAGCTGCCAGGGCTAAAGAAGACCATTTCACTCTCCCCCATCAGTTTTCCTTTTATCTTTTCCAGCTGAAAACTAACATTCCATGGCTCCTGGTGAGCACTGCATACTCGGTCTTCATTGGGCTATTTATTGGAGGGGTTGCCCCTTTCCTATTATTATTTTAATAGATCTTTTTTGAGTGTGCTGATACCTCCCTCTTGTCACTGGCCCTGTTTTGCCTCCAATCCTGTTGGCACAGGGCCACAGAGTTTGTTATTTGAGGGATTCATAGGAGACATGTGGCTGCCTGCAACCGAAACAGCAGTCCCATCTTTTCTCTCCCCTATAACAGGGCTCTCCAACCTTGGGTCCCCAGCTGTTTCTGGACTACAGCTCCCAGAATCCCTTGCCGTTAGCCATGCTGTCTGGGTATGCTGGGAGCTGTAGGCCAGCAACATCTGGGGACCCAAGGTTGGAGAGCCCTGCCCTATAATGCCTAGTAATATAAAACTAGTTATGTGATGCAGGCTTCCCTAACCCATGCTCCACTTCACTGATTGCTACTTGCAGGGGTAGGAAACTTGCAGTGTGGTATATTACATCATGTTTTATATATATATAACTAGAAGTTACCAAGGGAGAGTGGAGGAGGAGGAAATGACATGGGGCTACTGCCTTCAGTGGCAGCCATCCAATGTTGAGTTGTGGCCTCAGTTTCAGTTCGTATAGTCTACCCCCCCCCAAAAGGTTACAATTACAGTCATGCCTTGGATTGAGAGCATAATTCGTTCTGGAAAGGTGCTTGTAATCCAAAACACTCTTATATCAAAACGAAATCCCCCCAAAAAAATTTGTACAGAGATTTTTAATTTAAGCCGTACTACAGTACTTGTATTGCAAGACGACGCTTGTATATCAAGTAAAATATATATATATATATAAAATTTTGCTTGTCTTGCAAAACGCTCTCAAACCAAGTTACTTGTAATCCAAGGTATTACTGTAGTCAGTTGTGATTTGGAGGGCTGGTCCTATCATGAGGCAAAGTGAAGGACAGGAAAGTTGTCAGTCATTCAATTTGTGTGTGCATTGTGCTTACGCTGGCTCAGCTTGTCTGAGCGTGGAAAGCTAAGCAGGGTTGGGCCTGGTTATTACTTGGATGGGAGACTCCTCCTCTAGTTTCCTGCATTGAGCAGGGGGTTGGACTCCATAGCCTTGTAGGCTCCTTCCAACTCTATGATCTATGAAATCTATTTCAGAGTTGACTTTCTTTTTACCCCGTTGAATGTCATTTTGATTTTCTGCTTCAAGCATTAAAATGTTTTGGCAAGTTGGACCCACCCATGTCCCTATCATGGGGTGAAGGCAGCTGACAAAACATTAATCCTATTGTTAGATTATTAACTCCACATTTAAGGAGGGTCAGACACCAGATAGCCTTAAATCTGACCACGTACACTCATGAACACTCAATATTGGTTCTTCAACCAGTTATCTGCCCTCCCACACCCTTACACACACACACACTCCTCCTTGGATGAAAATAGCCTCTGAATGGATGGTATCCTTTGCTTCTTTGGTCACATTTGAACATCAGATTCCTAGTCTGCATTACAGACAAATTCAAGAGGTGCTCATTTATTGTATCTTCATGCTGAGGAAACCTGTGGCACTCTTAAAAGGAACAAAGCCTCTATTCAAAAAAGCCTACCCATAGTCCTGATGATATGGAACTCTGCCAATATTTTAGTAAATAGAGACAAACTGGAGATGGGGGCCACACACTCCTGTACAAGCAGCACATGCTGAACCCTCTTGAATCCTTTTGTTGTACAACCAGTTGCTGTCAGGAAATGGACACGTTCCTACATGCAACTGTACACACACACACACATACACACACCAGTGATGCAGGGTGAAAATTTTTCCAAAATGTAAAATTTTCCAGTGCTTTATTTTTCCACGGAAAATGTTCTGTTCCATAAGTTCATTAATAAAAATGAATGTATGCCAATTGCAAATACAATATTAGGCAAGCTTGGCAGTTTCAAAGTTGTAATTAACATTTTTCAGGTGATTACTTTTGCCAAGTATGTGAGAGAATACATACATGTAATTGAAATACACGTATGTCTCAGAATGAAATGGAACTGTGAAACTGAAGGTGCCCCAACCATCTTAGTAGAAGAGTTGAACTCTGCTGAAATAGATGAGTGGTTGTCAGCATATCATACACAATTCTTTGGGTTGTTAAAATTAATTATTGTGTCAACAGTATTCAGTACCTTCCCCCCCCCTCAAAGAAATTAGAAGTACATGCTATATAGTCTTTAAACTTTTACAAGTATTCCAATAAAAATTTTTAATATAACATTTAAATCACATTAAGTGTGCTTCCCCCTGCCCCCTCAAATATTTCAGGTCAAATACTTGTGGTGCATTGGGGGAGGAAATTAACATGGGGTACTTTTTTCACTTTGTTTACTAAATACAAGTAAAATAAACATGCTAAATTATATCTCTCTTGGGCATGGGTGGGCAATTTTTGGCCCTCCAGATGTTTTGGCCTATGACTCCCATGAGCTCTAGCCAGCATAGCCAGTGGTGAGGGATGATGGGAGTTGTAGGCCAAAACTTCTGGAGGGCCATGTTGCCCACCCCTGCTCTAGGGCATCAGAAGGTTTTCCTATGCAAATAAACCTAATTTGTATTCAAAAAATTTCCAGGTGAAAAATTTCCAGAAAATCCACATCAATGCACACCCTGGAAGTGAGTATCTCCATCCAGCCATTTTGCTGAGTCAGACATATTGGCACTGTGCAAGTGGATCCAATCCAAGTAGCTTCATCAGGACCCAGCAGACTGGCCAAATTGTAATCAAAGTGATAAAAGGTTTAAAAAGCTCAGCTTTTCACTTGTATTGCAGTGTTATCATGCACATCTTCAGAAGGCAAAGGGCCACGGAAAGGAAGTATATTTGTTCCAAAACAATGCCCTCATGTTATCCAAGGGGCACAAGAAGATCTATGTATGTCAGCCTTCCTCAACCTGGTACCCTCCAGACGTTTTGGACTACCAGCATTCCTGACCACTAGCCATGCTAGCTAAGGCTGATGGGAGTTGAAGTCCAAAACATCTGGAGGGTGCCACATTGGGGAAGACTGATGTATGTGAACTCACTGCTAGGTGCTGCCAGTTTTATTATAGAGCCTGAACATGTGTGAAGGTGATTGCTGGACTCAGGTACAGAAGCTAGAATGCCCCTCCTCCCATAAATTGACCATGCCTGATACTTAATTTTTTTTAAATGGGCATTTCATGCATCCATTGGTTGTCAGAGTACATCCTTATGCCAGGATTAAACACAAACATGGCATCATCCCAGAGGTCTGGACCTGGTCTCAGAATAATCAATGGTAGCTATATAGTTCTATTCAGGATTCTACAGCTTTGAACACATCTTCTTTGCAAATGACTTTTCCAGGACTGGGTTAATTCTCACTGCCTCCACAAGTAGTGCCTTTTCTCCTTGCAAACTACATCTCCACCCTCCAGAGGCCACCCTTCAATTATCTGCCGAAGTACTTTGCAGAACAAATATTTATCCACAATCTGAGACACTACCTCATTCCTGTTCGCCCAGCCTTTTAATCCAGTACTTTGAATATTGTGCTTAGCCCATCAACACCCCGAGGTGCTTAAATGCAAATGTAAGTATTTAGCAACACAAACCTCTGTGTGTCTCTTTCTGTGTGCTTGATTCTGTTAGTTTAGGACTCACTGAAAGTCCACTTCTCTCCCCCCCTCCACTACATTAACATAGCAAAGCCCAGGATTGTGCTGATTGCAAATGGTCATTATGCTTTGAACTTTGAATAGAAATGTAGACTTCTTGCATTTTATGGCTTTTGGGGTCCATTTACAATTCATAGTAAGATAAATCTGCCAAAGATAACACTTCATGCTGCAGTGCTGTTAACAGTCAAGTAAGGGCTACCACTCTGAAATGGTCTTTCCTCTTATTGTACCTTCAAAAGATAGAAGGAAAAGACCCCAAAGTATACAGCACTGGATTTCGAAAGTAAATCCAGCCTTGCAAATATGTCCACAAACTTTCTAGCTCCTGTTATGTTAGTGTGCCAGAGTTGACAGGAGAACCTGAAAACGGAGGGAAGGGAAGCATCATTTCTTCCACTGTATAAAGACTTGTACCTGTTAAGCTTGAGGAGAGTGGCGCAGAAGGTATTTACAGCAAATGTACCTCCTTTCCTCCAAAATTAACACACAGCACTTGCCCAAAAGTATGCAAACAGTTTTTGCTTTCAGGAAGGTTAACTTAAAATCTTATAGCAAGAACAGATGATCTAGATTGTCATCCTGTAGTCCTGACCCAGATTAAACTGGCCATCCTTCCAGCACTTGGTAACCTGAAGTTTAATACCTACAAGTTACTTGTCGCTTTTATGAGGTATTACCTTGTTGCAATTTGCACCTGCAAGCCAATCCAAGTGGGTGTTCCTAGGTCCAGTGACAAGTCTTGCTCAGTGCTAGCTGTGAATACAAGCTGGAGGCCATGAAATGCAGAAGTGGAACACCACTCAACACAAACACCCTCAAGGCAACCACAATCCACCAGCTATGTACAGTTGCCCTGGCAGGGAGCAGGGCAGCATAATAAACTTGCCTGAGTCTAAAACAATAGTGGTTGGTGGGCTGGATTGGCTTGGTGGGTAACAAGTTGTGCATGCCTGGTACGGTGGATAGTATGCTTCAGTTTAAGCGGAAATATGAACCCCGTGATTCATCCTTTGTAACATCCAGACTAGACTGTGATGCACTCCACATAGGGCTGCCCTTTGAAGACAGTCTGGAAATTGTAGCTGGATCAAAGTATGACAACCAGACTGGCCATTGCAAGCATATTATGCCAGTATTGAAAGATCATCACTGCTCACCAATTTTCCTCTGGGCTCAGTTTAAAAGTGCTAGTCATGGTCTTAAAAACTTTAAATGGCCTGGAACCAGGGTATCTGTGGATGAGGGACCACCTCCTTCCACATGAACCTACCCATCTATTCAGATATTGGGGTATAACTAATGTTAGTCTAATTTAAGTCCCATCTCCCATTCATTTCAATGGGTCTACTCAAAGTATGAATAACATTGGATACAACCCAATCATTGGAGGCCCTTCTCCAGATGCCCCTGCCTTCTGAGATAACTCTCAGCCTAACCTTCATCAGTAGGTTGTTGAGCAGATGAGAAAGGGTACAGTATAAATGCCTTTGCCTCCTCCCTAAGGCTTGGGCCTTCTTGATCCCTTCAACCCAGAGTAAGATGTTATGCTAACACAACTTGGGAACCATTAATACCAAAAAGACCAGTATATGCTATTGGATGGCTAAGAACTTCTGTGTTGTAGAACTAGGTTTTAAAATTACTAACTTGAAAAGTCCAAGTTGTCTATCTGGCCTGTAGTTAAACAGAACAAAAATTTAGGAGCCAGAACTGCATTCTCTTTACCCTGTTTTCTTTTATGCCATAGGCGTTGGCAACTTGTAGGCCAAAACATCTGGAGAGCCACAACTCCCATCAGCCCTAGTCAGCATAGCCAATGGTGAGGGACCATGGGAATTGTGGGCCAAAACATCTGGAGGCCACAAGTTGCCCATCGGTTTTATGGGATGGAAGCAATTATAGTCCTCATACTACTAGTACATAAAGCAGTTACTCTGTACAGATCAGTATAAAGAATAGGTACCTGCAAATTAAGATGCGTACATAGGTAACTGGGCCAAGAGAATAGTCACCTATCGGTAAGCAGGTGTGGGCCTGGAGGCTGCTTGGTTGGGCAGCTACTACGGTATATGTAAGCTGCTTTATGCTCCTTCAAAGAAGAGAGGGATATAAGTGTAACCAAAAAAATGACAGCAAGCCATTTTATGGGTAGGTACTCAGCCACCTAAGTGCTAAGATAGATATGGATTCCTGGGTCAGTGTTTAGTTTTTTGATCTGATATTTTATTAAAGGTTTCTCTTACCTTTAAAACCAGTTCTAGAAATGGTTACAAGGTTAGGCATTTAATGCAGTGTTCTCCACCTTGGGTCCCCAGATATTTTTGGCCTACAACTCCCAGCATGCCCCAGCCAGCTATGCGGGGACCCAAGGTTGGAGAACACTGCATTAAATGGATAAGCATAGTGAATTTTTGTTGTACTGCATCTGTGCTTTTATTCTGGCAACGATTGACAAAAATATAGTCTTCGCTTCCCTGCTTGAGAGGGCAAAATAAGCAACATCAACAAAAAATGGTATGAATATAAAGCTGTTTTAATGTTCTGATATTTATATCAAATACTCAGTCAAGTATTTATACATACAGTATCTTATAAACTTAGTTTTAACACAACATGTACAAAATTGCACACTGCAGATTACAAAGTCATAAATGTAATCTTTTTTTCTTGTAAACAATTTCATCAGCACGAGAATGTTCTACATTCCAGAACGCCCATATCTCCCACGTAAGAATGTTCATTTCAGTCTCCCATTAAAGATCCTAGTTACAAAGTGATAAAACCAGAGAACGTCCATGTTAGCCACTACACACAGGGGTGCCCTGTCTGATAGACATACAAGGCCTTTTAGTCATAAGTGCTCAACACAAATAACTGGAGATCTGATCCTGTTCCCTCAAAGTCATTGACAGAAGGCCCACTGTTTGCAATGGCAGCAGAATTTAAAGTACCGGTACCATCTCGAGATCTACTGTATAAAGTCATCCGCAACCTCGGTTCATAAGAAAACAAAAGCCGACTGCTGTTTGGCAGTACAAATTGAGAGTATCTTTGTAAACATGGATTTAAACTACTAGTCAATGAAGAGGTATAGCACTTTACCTCCTCAATCACACACACTCACAAACACAAAATCAAGCAGTACATCTAGTCAAGTTGAAGTATCAGTTCTTTAAAAAAAAAACACGTCAGTAATAATTACTTTTAATAGCTTCTAGTTCTATGCATTATGAACAGTAATGTTGAAAAACTACAATGGGCATGCCCCAGATTATTAAGACTTGGTGTTTTCTATGTCATACTCCATCCCCAGCCAAATCTTCCAAACATATTGCTTGCCAAAAGCCAACAACTCAAGCCAGAAATCATGAATGAAAGCTTTACTATTAACCTGCGTGAGGCCTCATTCTTATGCAGTTACCTGGGAGTCACTTTGAACTCAATGACCTGCTTCACAGGTAACGACTTCTGCCACTTCCTTCGTAGGTTGTGGAGCATGATATCCGAACCTGGACCGATGGGTTGTCTAGGGGCTGAACAACCCAGCAGCTAAACCATCGTTTGTTGTTGAGTTAACCCCTAAACAACCCATCGGTCTAGGATTGGCTGTCACACTCCACAGCCTATGAAGGAGCCGATTGTGAATTGTGGGGTAAAAGCTGTGGGTTGTCGTTGTGTGTGAACAGACCCTATGGCTACTTCTGAGTAGACATACATTCATTCTTGCAAACTCCTACTTCTTTGTTACTATAACTAAAATGGAGATTTCTTGCAGATGCCAGCTGTACAACAGCCTTCGATATTAGAGAGCCATTGTACCTCTGTTTAGAGTGGGCAACTTACAGATATTTTGACCTACAATTCCCATCATCATTCACCATTGGCTATGCTGCCTAGGGCTGATGGGAGCTGTAGGCCAAAACATCTGGAGGGCCAGAAGCTTCCCACCCCTGGTTTAGGAGGACTTTGTTATTAGGGTTAGTTTATCAAAATAACCCTGCCTGAGTTACTTCTAGCTTTGTTCTGGATACATTCCCAGTGCATCCTCACCCCCTCAGAAAAAAATGCCTTCCCCTGCCCCCCATACACTGTCCTAAGCCTTGCAAGTCTGGATGCTACCTAACACTACAGCATGGGATAGCGACATGCTGCTGTTTTGAAAGAAGCGTTGAGCAAACAGTGCTTATGCAGTTTAAGATCCAGTACACATCTTAAATTCATCAGACTGATCTATGAGCTATGAAATGCAGGTATAGCCCAAGAACATATTTTAAAGACAATAATAATCCCAAGTTTACCATCAGCTAGATCAATTCAAAAATGAAAAGGTAAAGATGTTGTTTCAATCATGGAGTTTACATGTTGACACTACTCAAGGAATATACGAACATAACGTGGCCCTTCTGGATCAGACCAAAGGCTTATCTAGCCCAGCATTCTGGTCCCACAGTGCCCAACCAGATGTCTTTGGGAAGCCCATAAGCAGCACACAAGCAAAGCACAATAGAACTCTCCCACCCGTGTTCTCTAGCAAATGGTATTCAGAGGCAAACTGCCTCTGATGCTGGAGGTAATATCTCTATTAATTTGTCTCACACACACACCCCCTTTAAAGCTCTCTAAGTTAGTGAACATCACTACATCTTGTGGCGGCAAATTCCATAGTTTGACTATGTATTGTGTGAAGAAGTACTTCCTTTTATCTGTCCTGAATCTCTCACTCTTCAGCTTCACAGGATGACCCCAGGGTCTAGTATTGTGAGAGATGGAGGAAAACTCCCTATCCACTTTCTCCGCACCATACATAATTTTATACACCTCTGTCATGTCCCCCCTTACTAGGCTTTCCCCCCTAAGCTAAAGAGCTGCAAATGTTGTAATCTTCCTCATAAGGGTGTTGCTCCAGCCCCTTGATCATTTTAGTTGCCCTTCTCTGCAGTTTCTCCAGCTCTACAGTATTTTTCCCCAGGTATGGTGACCAGAAATGTACACAGTAGTCCAAGAGTGGTCGCAACATAGATTTGTATACATTAGGATATTGGCAGTTTTATTTTCAGTTCCTTTCCTAATGATCCCCAACATGAAATTCTCCTTTTTCACAGCAGTCACACACAGAGTCGATATTTTATTAAGCTACCTGCCACAACCCCAAGATCCCTTTCCTGGTCAGTCAAGGCCAGCTCAGACCCCATCAACATATATGTGAAGTAAGGATTTTTTGCCTCAATATGCATAACTTTTCACTTGCTTACACCGAATCACATTTGCCATTTTAATGCCCATTCCCCCAGTTTAGAGAGATCCTTTTGGAGGTCTTTGTTATCCTTTTTTGTTTTAACCACTCTACATAATCTGGTGTTATCAGCAAACTTGGCCATCTCACTGCTCACTTCTAATTCCAAATCATTTATGAACAAGTCCCAGTTTGCAGGACACGGAATAATGGGCTCAAGTTACAGGAACCCAGATTCCACCTAAACATCAGGAAAAATTTCCTGACTGTCAGAGCAATAAGACAATGGAACCAACTACCTAGGGAGGTGGTGGGAGGACCACCCCTCTTTTAATATGGCTGTTGGTCCTGGGACCATGGCCAAGTAACCCCATGCCAGTGCTGTCCACTGTGCAGCCAAGGAGATGATATTTCTGTGTCACTTTTCAGAAAAGTCCATTTGCCTACTCTAGAGTAGGGCCACACTCCCTCAGCATCCATTGGTATTTGGACCTATCCATGGTGGGGGTAGGCAATCATACTGTGATCTATCCAACATTTAACATCAATATTATGAATGCAGTATTTTCTGCCTTAAGATAATATGCAAAAGAATTATAAACTTGTCACTTTCTATCCTTTGCTGAAGGTTAGTTCTGAAGCTGAATGGTATAGTAGAAAGACATAACATGTATTTGCTTAAAGGCAAAGGACCTTCCCCCTAATTTAGGCTTTGCTAGAATAATACAACTGAATCGTCTTAATTGCACTTACATTAATACATCACTTGATTACATTTCAGTGTGGGTGTTACCGTGGCTTTAGGTAAACACTGCAAAATCACCAGTAGTTACGTCATAACTGGAAGGGGCACAGTTCAAAAAGAGAGCAAGCCAAGATGAAACATACAATGATACCCCCCCACCCCAAATAACCCTTGCTTAGATTTAAAAAAATAAATAAAAGCAGCAAGCACCTGTTTTTAAAACTAAATCAAAGCATGATCCAAATTCTAGGCAACTATAAGATAGCCAAGCCAATAAGTGGTGGACTGGTAGAATCTGATAGGGTACTTTACAAATGCACACATATCACGTTGTTTACATGGTAACACTTGATGCTGGGCAACACTCAACCTGCATGTGTAAACTAGCCTTGAGTTCAATCTGTCTCCAACAGGCTGAATCTGATATATGACCGAAGACATTCAAAACGCAGCTATGAAAAACTGTGCATCTGAAAAAACGTCAAGGTGATTGAGGACAACACGCCTTTAGCAGAAATTGAAAAATACAACAACAAAAAAAGACTGAACAAGGAACCACAACCTTGCTCCTGAACCCTGGTGCATGGCAAAGCTCTTTCCACCTCAGGTGTATCCTATCTTGATCCTCATACATACCTATGGAAAGCAATCCCAGCCCACAAGTAGTATGTCTCTTAAATAAAAAGGTAAGGGTTTGCAAGATAGAAATAATTATAATCACTTATTTGGATCCAGACTTAGTCATAGTTAAGGGTAGACCCAATTAAATCAATGGGATTACTCTAAGCATAACCAAGTCTGGATCCAGCCCATTATGTCTGAAGTCACACACAAGATTTTTCACCATTTCTCAAATGGTTGCCTCTTCTGTTTAAAACACACTTTTCATTGACAGCCCACCTATTATCACCCAGCAAGAGACGCACACACAGTCCATAGCTGAGTATCAAGAAGCCTCTCATCTCAAATCTTGAGCCCCATCAACTATGATTTAATATGCGAGTGCATTTCCTCCTTCAAGAAGTTTCAAATCTCTCCTCTGCACTGCTGCGAGGTGCCGGTTTTGTGCCTCTGAGATTACAAAACAGGATTTTAAACCACAAAACAGATGTACAGAACAGTATTCTGAAATCTCAATAAAAGTTAAAAAGAACACTTCCTCTTCCGAAAGGCTGTACATTTCCAGTCCTGGAGGGGAGTTGCATGCTGAGAGAAACACTTTCCAAAAGAGTGGACGTCCAAAACCTTATATGCTGCTGTAATTGCTATGTAAGCCTAAGCAGGTAACCAGATTTTCTCTATAAAAAGTACCGTAATGCCAAATCATTAAGGCAGGAGGATAGACAGGGAAAGCTGCTATGAACCTAGGAACATGAACAAAGTTATAAGCAAGACTCTTTGGTGTTCTTACATTTTCAAGAGTCAGTGTGGTTTAAGGGTAGCCTTGGATTAGGTAGACCTAGGTTCCAATCCCATCTCACTAGGTGAATTTGGCAGTCACAATCCCTTGGCTTAACCAATTAGACTAGATTTTTAGGGTGCAAGGTTTCCCCACAAAAAGAACATTCAGACATGCAGCCCCCAACCTGCAGTGCGAAGTGTTACAATCCTCAAAAAGCTTTACCACTTGGTTCTTCTGAATTTTATAAAATTGGCCCTCACTATGGGCCTAATCCTAAAACTTGCTGTAAACCTACAAGTTCTTGAAATGAGTCATACCAGCTACTGTGCCAGCAGCACACAAGCTGTGATATGGCAACATTTCAGGCAGATAAAATTATGATACCAACATATAAAGTTTTAAGTGATGTTTAGGAATAGGTCAGTTGTACAGTATCTATAGCAACTTAATGTGATTTCTTTACATAAATTAAAATTAAGCTTATGAATCCTACTTTAATAGTGCATAATGCAGAGTGATAGAATCCAAGACACTTCTCAACTGCTATGAATAACTCAAAATATTTTTGCAATAACTACAGTTCAAAGAAGATTTAAGATTATCTACTGCTTGATTAACAATGAACAGACATGAACTGCTGTGCTCAAGGCATCAGCGCAGAAAATGGAATTTTCTAAGGCAACCCAGACTTTCTGCATCACTGGAAAAATGTAGCATGATCAACTATTCCCTCAATAGTCTTTTTTGTAGGAAAGACCATTTGGCAGAACTCCCCAAAAGTGACTTTGCTATCTCAATGAAATTTTGCATCTGAAGCACATCGTCTTTGATCCTTTAGTTTTGCTTGGGGAAACTAGCAGAGCTGGATCACATAGTTCTCTCTCACATTTGTAGCCTAACTTTCCTCCAAAACACTCAAAAGAGGTGTACATGAGGTTTACTCCTTTTATCCTCACAAGAACCCTGTGAGGTAGGCTAGGCTAAGAAGTGACTCACCCAAGATCACCCAGAGAGCTTCGTTATAGCTGAGCTGAGATTTGAACGCAGGTACCCAAGCCCCATTTACTCACCATACACACAGAGACAACAGTTCCTCTTCTAGTACAGGAGTGGGGAAACTGTAGCCCTCCAGATGCTGTTGGTTCAGCACCAGCCAGTCTGGCCTATGGTCATGGATTATGGGAGTTGGTCCAACATCTGGAGGTCCACATGGTCCCCTATCCCTGCCCTACCATATACTAGTCACAAAAGACTGCCGTCCTGTGAACAAACACCCCTGGGATTAAACCCCTTTGAACCCAGCAAGCCTTACTTCCGAGTAAATGTGTTTAGAACTGGATTATAAGACGTTTGATAATTTGCAGTCCATTTCAAGCCATTAGTCTTGACTTGCTTCAAAAAGTTTAGTATAATTATCATACGATAATTCAGAATTGCATTACTAAGGCTCATCAGGAGTATAATATATTGGGGGCTGCTTGTAGCTTACAGAGACTATTTCAATGCACAAGCAGGTTCAAATTTTATCACTATTCTCTATTACCGAGTCTCTGCAGGCCTACTTTTAAAAGCAAACAAACAAACACAACCAAGTCAGAGATATGAGCTAAATATAACTCAAAACTAAATTTTATTGGTTGCTTGAAAAACTAGTCGTTTTTTTCATGCTTAATCAAGCAAGGTTAAGTATTCTACAAACTTCCCCCAGTCTCAGGTCTTCTAGCTCCACAAGGCCGGCTGTATAAGCAGTAGAACTATCTTGCAGCCAGAGCCTCCAAATGCCTGATCAGGAGAAGCTACAGCTTTGCCAAGTCAGCATTTCTAGGATTCAGTCTGCATAGAAATGATGGAATCTTACACCTAAAATTATTTCATATCCTCCTTACTATTTAAAAATGCAGGCTCACTGTATTATTTTTATAACTCCATCTGAATGCCAGGTTGGAAACATTTGCGCTAGTGATCAACAAAATTATGGCTAGTGATCAAATTAAGTGTTTCTGCATCAAAGAAACAGGTGTCTGTTTAGGGTATAATTGCTAAACAGTGAAGAAAATGTGACAGCAACTGAAGTGAACCAGCTAAAGAAATCACTTGTATGCAGCCACTGCGTATGCCATCTCTAGCATTGTAGACTCAATTTGCAGCAGAAAGCAAGAAATTATATATAGCTTCACTTATGCTTTATATATCCTTCCTCTCCAGAGAAATGTTATTAAAATGTATTCTGGCTACAGTATAAAAAGCCAGGGGATGTTCCGAAAAAAGAAAAGCACTTTTATATCCCGCTGATTTTAATGGCACCGTTAAGTACATGCTTAGATCTCTCTGACTGAAATCAATAGGACTTAAAAAGTGCTTGGATGTGTCTGGCTCTTGCCCAAGCCTCTTAAGAAGTCATTTAGCACTGATCTCCTTTCAAGTGGTTCCAGATGAAAAACACCACCTTTCATGGCTGCAGTTTAAAAAGGGAAAACACCAGCATCATTCAGTTAGGTGAAGTTTTCAAGCTAACAATTCATCTCTTAACTGAAGAACAAGCCTGCGCTGAAGGCCCGCACGATCCTCTGCATCCAGCCCTACAAAAAAACCTATCATGACATGCATTTGACAATTACAAGTAAGTTTGCACCCAAAGATGGAAAAATTGAGAGCCAGAGCTATCCCATCAGTGTGTTAAAAAGAGGCATTGGGTAGGAGTTGTGACACATCATCACTTGCTAAGTTAGTAACAAATTAGTCAGCCTTTCTAGCCACACAAACATGTGAATTACTACCTGAGTGTTTATATGTGCTGTACAAGTGCACAGAAATGCCAGCTGCCAATGGACCCCTCCTGCTACTTAAAGATAAGATTTAAAATCCCCAAAGGCAGCCTTTTTCACTGGCAGAAAGCTTCAAGTCAGTTCAACAATGGACATCACCTGAACCACCAACATCACTAGAAACTGTGGAATATTTACCTATTGATGTGCTAATGCAGGTGAGTACCATTCAGCTTTAGATATTTTTTTCCTGGATGTGTGTGTCTGTGTATTCTTAAAATTATCTAAAGTACAAGAGCCAAAGTATAAGGAAACAAACCAAACAACTCTTTTACAGCCATTCAAATACACACAAACAAGCGATTGGAATGGAATGGAAAGGGGGAATACAGATGAGAAAAACACCTCTTAAAGGAATTATTAATCAGACACTAAACAAGGTATACCGGGAATTTGGATGGGTGGGAAAAGGGCATCTAGGACAACAACACTGAATGAACTTGAATACTCCTTAGCCTGGAGAATAAGAAGAGAGTTATTGGTTGACCAGAAATTAAAGTGTTAAGCCATGAATGATGCAGCATTTAAACAGTATTGCAAAGACACTGGCAGGATGGATGGTACTTTTAGAAAACTACAGAAAGAATCATATTAAAAATATTTGACAAAGGAGCCAGCTCTGTTCAGAGTTCAGAGAAATTCCATAAAGTACACTTTGAAAAGATGACTGACGAAAAAAAGGAGAAAATGCAAAGTTATTGGCAACATTGGATTGTATCCAATATTAGTCTAACTTATTCATTTCAATGGGTCTACTCTAAGTAGGACTAACATTGGATACAACCCTTTAGTAAAATAGGCTATGAAAAGGGCAAACAACAAGGGGCAAACAACTCAAAGCACTACAGATATGTCAAGAAGTACAATATGCTTTTGGCAAAACTGATGCAGCATGCAGCCCTGCCAATCACAATAAAATTATCAAGAAAATGAATTGTATGAGCTCCAACCTCTGAGACAGCCACAGTTAATCTGTGCCCTTATTAGAGAAGGTAAGAAATAGGCTGCTGTTTTGAATAGACTCCCAGGTAAATTTAAGAAGGAATTCTTTTCTGAGATGTAATATGCTAGAACAGAACCCAACCAAGAAACGGTGACCCATCAGGCATTTTCAGCTCTGAACAGATATAGGAGCTGCTCTGGTTCCAGATAAGGGGATACTTTTTGTACAGCTCATGATCTACTTTGCATTGGTCAGGCATCACATTTAAGTACTGCTATAAAGGTATCCATCACTGCTATACTTTCATTTGAGACTATGCTAACACAACTTTTTTCCTGCCCCATAAAAGTATTATGAACTGGAAAATCATCCGAAGGCCAGTAAAAAGAGACGGGGGGGGGGGGGGAATGGGCAAAGCTGATATACCACATACATCTTTTATAGGATTTCTTCCAGAAAAAAATGGTGATTCTGAATTGGGTTTTTTTTTTTTAAATATAAAATTCTGACACAAACTAAAGGAAGGTTACCCTTAGAAATGAAAAAAATTGAAAAGACAAGGGAAGAACTCGCATCCCTAAAGGGAAAAAAAGGTATGAAAAAACCAATAGCTAGGATTATACAAAATAGAAGGAAAATATTATTGATGAAGTACTGGCAATTAATACAAGGTGGCCTGACCACAGGAATTGCATTTTCTTGCCCAAGTTTTACTTCTCTATTCCTAAAAGGCCAAGCTGGATTGTTTCACATGTCTGCAGTGAGATGATTTGGAGTAGAAAAGCTCCTAATGACCAATTCTATTGGAAAACAATTGAATCTCTCATAAACATGGAAACAAGATAATATAATCCATTTATCTATTTCAAATGTATTGGTCAAGCAGGGTTGCCATGGCACTTCCTTATAAATTATATTGTGTGTTGTATCCAATGTTAGTCTAACTTAAGTCCCATTCATTTCAATGGATATACTCTAAGTACGAATAACTTTGGACACAACCCATTAACTCTGCTATAGGCTCTTCCTCTACACTGTATTTGCAGGCAAGGATTGTTGTTGCACAGATCTGTAGAACCTAACCTGAAAATAAATCACAGGACAAAATAAAACTGCATCTGGAGAAGCATCCATAATCTATGCTCTAAGTCTATACAATGAAGTGAAGGTGGGGAGAGATCATCCATGACACACTTTGACAAATTTGTCCAGTAAATGCCCAAAACTCTCAGTTAAAACAAATTGGAGGCAACATGTTCTTTTCTGATCCCACCTTAAAATAAAACACAACAGACTTTCCCACCTAAGTAGTTACTTAAAAGAATGCTGGATACTTCCCTTTTTCCCGCCCACCCTGAGAACTAGATAATACTTTACAATGAAAACAACAAAAATAGCTTATACACAGTTCTTCTGAAAAATATATGATTATCCACATCTCTGAGTTATTCAAAACATAGTACAATTGAATTGTTTTATCTTTTAAGAAAATCCAATCTAAGCCTTTTTTCTGTATAGCACTTAGTCACTATAACTCCATACAGAGAGAGCAAGCACAGCTGGAATGTATACAGATAATTATTTGATATTTACGCTTCCAAAACCATTTATCAACTTGCATGTTATAAAAATAAAAGCTGACACTGAACACTGAAAAGAGTTTCAATAAATAAGTCTACCAATGCCCCAAACTTGAGCTGGCACAAGAAATATGGAGATCATACATCTAGGGGGGGAAAGCATTTCTTAAAACACTTATTTTTAAATAAATATTGTATGTGGCACACCCTCTTCTGTTGCTGTGCTTTAGCACTGCACATTCATAATAGAAAAAGTCTCCGACATCAGAAATCCTAAATTTGGCTGCAACTGAAACATTTTCACAGCAACTAATCTTTTTCAGGCTTTCCATTGTACCACCAAGAAAAACTACACTGCCACATCTTATATAGTATATACAGTCTTGTCCTAAACATTTAAACTGTGTGACTCTCAGGCTTTGAGCAATTCTAGAAAACATCTACAGCAGTAGCAGGAAAATAACAACTTCTCTCTCTGTACCCAAGACTGGTTTAGCCCTGTATTAGCTACAGAGCTCTCAAATTCTTGAGAAACATTTCACAAAACTATCCATAGGCAAACTGAAGGGATTGTTATCTCTAAAAATATTACTGATCTATTGAAACGCCTGGCCATTTGCATGACATTACATGCAGCTTACCAGACACAACATCCCATCTTGGAAAACCTACAACCTTTACTAGAAAGCAATAAATAAGCCTGCAGCCAAAATTACTGGAGATTTTAACAATTCCTGGAAACCTTTAAAGAAAAGCTATACAGGTTGAGTCTAATCACCTTCCACCACAAAAAAAGAAAAAGAAAATTCAAGAATTTCTAAAATGTAAAAAGTCTTCAGCAAAGATAACTTCTGTCCACACCATAAACTCAGGTGGGGTCTTTGAAGAGATCTTTGGGCTTCCGGCAACAAGATGCAAATGTTTTTGTGTCTGATCTGCAAAGCTCTTCTTCTTAGGTATGTGTGGGGTGAGATAAGCTAAGAAGGTGAGTGCATTTTCAAGCTGGAGCTTTTGAAGATCATAAGCTATAGAATCCAGCCTTAAGCTTCCTCCTGTACCTGGGGGGCTGTCAGAATGACATCAACTGGTGCAGCTCTTTCCCCTGGAAGCCTTTGCATTTGCCCGGTGCTTCTGGGGAAAACACACACCACCACCATCTGGTTATTAATAACTTCAGTGTCACTTTCATTACTTGGGTTGTTGACAGGAAACAAGACTGATTTCTGGAGATGCTTGAAAGGATCAAGAAAGATTTTGGGTTGACTGATGAACAATACTTTTTAAAAGTTGCTTTCTGGAATAGACAACACTCCCACACTTAAAGCTCGATGTCCCATTCTGTCCCTTGAGGAACAGAGATTGTTGCTTCCAACACCTTTCCTCTCTCTTCCCCCCTATCACATCAAGTTTCTCTCTGGCTGTGGATCTTTCTTGTGTCTTCCCATTAGGAGTTAGTTGGTGTGTGTGTGAGGGTGTCGAAGAGGAACCTCTTCTCCCATGCCTTTCCCCAGCTTTTCCAGATGACTGAATGGCACGGTTAGAAGCCAAAGAGTATGGAACTGAAGGTGGCTCTACCATGGTCCTCCTCAAGACCATGAGCAAGGGGTCATCCTCCCCCTGCCATGCAAGGCAAGGCTGTGTGCATCCGTCTCTCCCGGTCTCGGCGCGAGCGGCTTCAGCAGGCACTGGTCTCCGGCTCTGTGGGTCCCTCCCTGCCGAGGGGCTGGCTTGCCGCCGCGGAAGTCTGCGCAGGGGCCGCCACCGCGGTGTTGATATGGCAGCCGCTGGAGAGATGGCTCCGGACGCGGCCTTGCAACTGGGTGACCTGGGCACGTAGGAGGCTGGCGGTAGCGGCCAGCTCGGCGTTCTGGCCTTTGAGCGCCTTGACTTTCTCCTCCAGGCGGGCGATGCGCTCCAGCTTGCGCCGACGGCACTTGGAGGCAGCGATGCGGTTGCGCAGCCTCTTGCGCTCGGCTTTCAGGCGCTCTTGGCTCTCGACGTCTAGCGGGGACAAGGAGGAGGGCGGTGGAGGGGACTCTCCGGACGAAAGCGCGGGAGGAGGGGGAGCAACTGAAACTACAGGTGCCTCCGGCACCGTCTGCGGCTCCTCCAAAGCCCTGCCCGTCGGGCCAGGCGCTGGAAGGCGAGCCACGGCTTGGGGAGAGAAGAACGTGCCGCCGGCCGATGGGCTGGCCGGGTTGAAGCCGCCCAAGGTGGTGTAGACGGCGGGAGGGTCCTGCCTGGGCGGAGGGCAGCACGGACCCCCCGGGTGCTGGGTAGGCGAAAGCGGAGCCGGCGGCACCCCAAGCAGCTGGTTCTGCTTGTGCAAGTCGGCCAGAGCTTTCACAAAGCCGTCGGCGAAGCCCTCCTGTTCCTGGGTCACCGCCAGCTGCTGGGCTGAGGGCTGCGGGGGCCGGTACAAGAAGGGCCCAGCGGCTCCTGCCGCCACCGAGGGCCCTCCGCTGGTGGGGCTGGCTGGGCCGGCTAGACCCGGGCTGCCCGCTTGGATAAGCAGCTGTTCCAAGTCGGCGGCCGCCGGCAGTTTCAGCAGAGGCTGCAGCACACCCGGGCCCACCTCTGGGCCGCCACCGCCAGGCGCCTCCTGAATGAGGCGGTGCACGGCGCTGCTGGTGCCGCCGCGGGGACGCAGCGACGCGAACGGACCTGCCGCGGGCAAGGCGGCGCTGCCCGGGGAGGCCGCCCCGATCAAGTCTCGTGGCTGATGTTTCTTTCCGGCGAGGAGCAGTTTGTGCTGTTGGTCCGGCCCGCTTTCCTCAGCTGGCTCCAGCACCGTAGGTCCCCCCGCGCCGGGCCCGCCGCCGAAGCCCGGCAGTTGCACGAAATCCGGCAGCAGCTCCAGTCCTTCCTCGCCGTAGAAGGGGGCCACTTCCATCTTCACAGCCACGCGGGCGCTTGTGCGCCCACCGCCGCTGCTCATGCTGGGCAGGACAGTAGCGAATCTAGTCGGCGGCGTCGCTGCTGCTGCCGCTGCCGCCGCCGCCACAAACTGGGACTACCTTGCTTCTAAAGAGAGGAAAGAGACGCAGCCTCCACTGCTCCTGCAAGCATTTCACGTGCAGCTCCGGCTTCCCATGTCCCGCCCCAGGGCAGCCGCCCGGGGCTCGGCGCTTTCGACTTGTGGCATTTAGGGGAAGAAAACTCTTTTCCCTTCCAGCCAGAGAGGAACTGATGTCAAAACGCCTCGCCTTAGCAGTTCCTGCCGCTCCGCCTTTCCTGACTGTGGCCGCGGCGGCCACACTGCCCTCTAGGCTGCGTCGCAGCAGAGGCGGGCAGAGCGGCGAAGGCTGATTCTTCTTCATTTCGTTCCCTCCTCTTTGTTTACAAAAGATGAACGCGAACGAAATCAAAGAAAAGTGGGCGCTATCACTTCCCACAGATCAGCCTTCCCCAGCCTAGTGTGCTCCATGTGTTTTGGACTATAACTCCCATCGTCCCTGACCGACGGTCATATTGGCGGGGGCTGCTGGGAGTTGTAGTCTAAACAGCTGGAGGGCATCAGGTTGGGAAAGGCTGCCATAGAGGCTGGGATGGTAAATCCATGGAAACAGCGAAATCTCTCTTACGGGAGGATTTACTTTTATAGAGCAGCAGTAGGGCACCCCACGGATCTCATGAGCCCCTAGGTCGCAATCTCCCTTAGGGCACAATCCTATGCATATTTAGACAGAAAAAAGTCCTACAACCCACAGTCACAGCATTTCCCAGCCAGCATTTTGTCTGTCTAAACATGCATAGGTTTCTGCCCTAAGATGCTTAAGAGTTAATCCACTTAGGGTGCAATCTACTGTGCATATCTACTCAGAAGTAAGTCCCATTGTGTTCAATGGGGCTTACGCCCAGGAATTTGTGCATAGGATTTCAGCCTTACAAACTTTAAAGACACCTGTAGACAAGTGGCAGAACATAGAATCATAGAAAAGTAGAGTTGGAACGGGCCTGCAAGGCCATCGAGTCCAACCCCCTGCTCAGTGCAGGAATCCAGGTCAAAGCATCCCTGACAGATGGTGGTCCAGCTGCACCTTGAATGCCTCCAGATTGGGAGAGCTATTGGTTCCATTGTCTTATTGCTCTAACAGTCAGGAAATTTTTCCTGATGTTCAGGTGGAATCTGGGTTCCTGTAACTTGAGCCCATTATTCTGTGTCCTGCAAACTGGGATGATCAAGAAGAGATCCTGGCCCTCCTCTGTGTGACAACCCTTCAAGTACTGGAAGAGTGCGATCATATCTCCCCTCAGTCTCCTCTTCTGAAGGCTAAACATGCCCAGTTCTTTCAGTCTCTCCTCATAGGGCCTTGTTTCCAGTCCCTTAATCATCTTTGTTGCCCTCCTCTGAACCCTCTTGTTTGTCTACATCCTTCTTAAAAGTGTGGTGCCCAGAACTGGACACAATACTCTCAAGATGAGGCCTAACCAGTGCTGAGTAAAGGGGAATTATCACTTCCCACGATTTGGAAGTTATACTTCTATTAATGCAGCCCAAAATACCATTTGCCTTCTTTGGAGCCACATCACATATTTTGCCAACAAAACGAAATGTTGCCAAAATGCAGTGAGCAGTGCCGGGTCATGTGGATTTCACTCCATTTTGAAAAAGGAGCAGGAAAAAATACTGAAACGCTAACTGCATGATACATACCCACTACTCAGAAGTCCCTCTGATAGCTTAAAGTACTGGAAGATTAGCAGGGTAGAGGAATTGATAGAGCAGCTTTTGATATGGCATTTAAAAGACAAAAAAACCAACACCAGGTGGTAATGATGGAAGTGGAGGGGTAGTAGCAACATTAAAGACAAGCTTATGCTGTGATCTATGCTGTAGTAACCTCCCAGTTGGATTTTTCATGGGGTTGCCTTTGAAAAGGACCTGGAAGCGTCAACTAATGCAGAACTTGGCTGGCTGATTCCTAACTGGCACAGCCAAGTAGAGCCATATATTACTCCTATTTTGAAAGAACGGCACTGACTGCCTCTTTGTTTCTGAACCTAATTCAAGATGCTGGTACTTACCTTTAAAGCCCTAAATGGCTTGAGACCCAAATGCCTGAAGGAGCACCTCCTCACCTAGCAGTCTGTCTATGCTTTAAGATTTTCAACTGATGCCCTTCTCCCAGTGCCTTCCTTGGTGGAGATGTGTTATGTATGCACTAAGGAGGAGGGCTTTTCTATGATGGCACCCCCATTTTTTATAGTTTTTGCTGCCTCATGGTCTTGTAACTTTTATGGAGGATAATGTTTTATTGTACTTGTATTTTCTTTAAATTTTTATGGGTTGGATCCAGACTTAGTCATACTTAGAGCTGAAATCTGTGGGACTTAATTTAATCACGACTAACTTAGCTCCCATTGATTTCAATGGGTCTACTCGAAGTATGACTAAGTCTGGATCCAACCCATAGTCTACTGTGCACCATCCTGAAATCCATTGGATAAAAGGCAGTTTAGAAATATTTTAAATAAGAAATAGCCTGGATGTAACTAAGGTATATGTAATTGTGGCCAGTTCTGCTTTCTGCAGGAAGTTGGCACACCAGCAAAGGTACTTCTGGTCACAGCAGCTACCTGGCTTTCCAAGAACAATGCTGGATCCAGCAACACCCCAAACTGAAATCTGGTACTTCCTTCAGGGAAAATGCAACACCATCCAGCATAGACTGAACATCGAATCCTAGATCAGCATCTCTACTGACCAAGAGTACTTCTTTCTTGTCTGGATTGAGCAACACATGCATCTGATGTGTTTATGTTGCTGAAAACTACACAGGTTTGTCAGCAGCTCCGTGCCACAGCCAGAAATGTACAAAGAGGTTACAGCATCACTTAACCCTTAAGATGTGACATGTTTCCATCCCTGCTTTTGTAGCCCTCAGGGAGGAGCGATGTCAGCATAGAAATATTCTGTGAAAAAGGTGGTAAATTCTTCATATATCAACTTCATATTTTCCACTAGCTGATTTTATACCTCTGTGGTATGAGAAGATTCATATGAACTGCATCCTCCAAGCTAGACCACAATACAGTATTTGTAATCTAACATTTTCTTGGAAATAGATTTGATGGCTTTTCCCCCTACCTTATGGGGACAGTAACTCTTTTAAGGCAAGGACAGTGGGTATGAGAGAGCCACAGCTTGCTCTAGCATTGCACCATAATTTTAGACTGGAAATTGCAATACAGGAGGGCTCTATTGGCTGTATGTGTACTGTTCCTTTTTATTCATGCCTTATCAGCCTTCCCCAACCTGGTGCCCTTCAGATGTGTTGGGTTACAACTCCCAGCATCCCCTAGCCAGCATGGGTATGTTGACTGGGGGATGCTGGGAGTTGTAGTCCAACACACCTGGAGGGCACCAGGTTGGGGAAGGCTGCCTTAGATGTACAGACATGCAAATTGACATAGCACAGCTTTATTGTATGCTGGAAACAACATGCAAGGCAGCATGGGGCAGGCTCTTGGGTACCTTGTGGTGAAGAAGCAGAGGAGGTGTTGTCAGTGTGTGAGTTACTGATTTACAAGACTGATAAAATACCTCTTGTGCGCTCTATTACTCATTCTGTGTGATCAGGGTGATATGCTAGGTCTAGCTTCAACACTAGACCATGCCTATCTTTAAAAAAAACCCATGTAATGTCATTACATGGAAATGACATTGGAGAGGAGGAGGAGGATTATGTAAGCCGCCTTGGGTTCCTTGCAGGAAAAAAGGCGGGGTATAAATATAATAAATAAATAAATAAATAAAATTTCTCTGTGAAAAGGAGCCAACACAGAGAGCTTCGGCTATTGGGCAGTATAGAAATGAAATAAATAATAAATAACACCTACAGCAGCAAAATACTTCACCAATTTTACAGTCCAACTCTGCTGTTTTTAAAGATTATCCTGTTGTGTTTGTAAGCTGCTTTTATGCTTTTTTTTTTAAAAAGGCAGGGCATAAATAAATATGCATATTTATTTGCTAGTAAGACTCACTGGAAGTAGTGGGGGCTACTCACATAAACGTGCCTAAGATTAACGCTCTATTCTATTTGGTACCTCCTTCCACTGTCACCACCAGCTGCCATTCCAGCAGGCTCAGCTGAGGGAGAACAGGGCTCTTCCACCAACCTTGCGAAAGGTCTCCCTCATGAAGGCTCCTCCTCCCTCAACTGTTACCACCAGAAGCCATTCCAGCAGGCTGAGCTGAGAGAGATGAGACATGAGAGGGAGCACAGGGCAATTCCACCAGCTGTGCCGAAATAACCCCCTCCCCGCCCCATTCCTTTTCCCTCGTGTGTCCTGTCTTTTTAGACCAGGGCTCTCCAACCTTGGGTCCACAGATGTTGCGGGCCTACAGCTCCCAGCATACCCAGCCAGCATGGCTAATGGCAAGGGATTCTGGGAGCTGTAGTCCCGCAACATCTGCGGACCCAAGGTTGGAGAGCCGTTTTAGACTGTAAGCCTGTAGGCAAGGACTGTCTAGTTATAGCTAAGCCGCTCTGGGTGCCTTTTTGGATAAGCAGCAGCATAAAAATACTTCAAATAAATAAAATATTAGCACTGGAGACCGTATGAGAAGGAGGCAGAACGACGAACAGTTTTCTGAGGAAGGAGATGAGATGGGTAACTGGTAACTGCAGCTCGAAACCCCAAGCTCAGTCCTATACTCAGGAGTAAGTACCGTTCCGATCAATGAGACATACTCCCAAGTACGAATAATATAGTATCCCTAAAAGGAAGAATAAACTATACAGAAATTGTGCAATTCTTCCTTCTGTTTCTCGCTTCACTTTTGGAACGGTCCAAAAGCGAAACCTACGGGACCCCACAACTGACGGGGAAAAGCAGCCCTATAACCAGCCCCTTTGAAGACGGACGGTAACAAGCCTCTGCGCGGGCGCACATACATTCACGGGCGCAGGAGCCAAGGTACGTACGTCAAAATCTGAACCGCTGTTCTTATTGGCTACTCTGAGCGTAGACGTGTCGCACCCAAACATTGTGGGGCGTGACCAATAGCGAAGTCCGGTGCGGAGGTCTCGAGAGAGTTCGTCTGAAGCTGGCACCGCCATTTTGAAGTAGGGAGAGGCCACATCCAGCTTATGTCGTTCTTCAGGGTTTTCTATTTTTTAAAAAGGGATGCGAAGGCCTCAGTAAGGCAACCAGACCTACTCGACCTTTTAACTGTTTTTTCGGGCTCCCGAAAAATTACGGTGGTGGCAGAGAGGCGGCGGGGACGGCAACGCGAGGATGGTGCAGTCCTGCTCTGCCTACCGTTGCCGGAATCGGTACGACAAAGAGAAGCCCATCTCTTTCCACAAGTGAGTGGGGGCGGGGGCAGAAAAGCTGAAGGGAGGGCGAGAGAGAAGCACCCGCCGGAGCGGCCGGGAAAGAGAGATGTCGTCCGCTTCGTGAGGAGGGAGACGGAAGGCGGAGCCAGGGCGCGTGCGCGCACGGGGCCGAGGGGCGTTAAAGTACACGGCGCGGCCTCTCGGAGGCGAGAAGGCAGCGCTAAAAGAAAAAAAAAAAGTGGAGATGTACCTTACTGGCGGGGTGGAACGCGCATGCGTAACCGTCAATGGCAGCGCAGCCTAAGTCCCATCACTTTGAGGGCTAGCGGGGTTTTTTTTTTTTTTTTTAATACTATTAATGGGTCGGATCGCTATATCAAGCACGGGAAAGCATTTTTTTTTTTAAATCGCATTTTTAAGTCAGAGGGTTAGCCGTGTTAGTCTTGTTTGCATCCAAAACAACAGAGAGCCTTTTCTTTTTTTTAAATTAAACGAACGCATGTATCGTCGTTTAAGCTTTTGTGGAACTTTCTTGAGTCCTAGGGTGCTGCCAGCTAGACGAAGTTTTTATTGTGGGATCGACCTGCCTCATTCACAGAATTTTATGGCGTGTCCAGACGGTGTTTTTCATTTGTAATGTTCTTGTATTTTCCCATTGCTACTTCTTACCAGAGCAAATCCATTAAGGATGAAAAGACGGAATAGTTGCACAATGCCTTTCGATTGGTAGCACTAGGACCTGTCTGTCTGGATGCTCCACTCATCCACAAAAGTTTATGCTGCAATCTGTTAATATTTTAAGTGCTGCAAGACTCTTGTGTTTAGCCTAGTTTTCAGTTAACACCCTGTTCGTCTTTATCCTAGAGGATGGCACTACAGCTCTGAGCCATTTTCTCTGTTTATTTTGTTATTATTTATTTTTTTATTTATTATATTTATACCCCACCTTTTTTCCTGCAAGGAACCCAAGGCGGCTTACATAATCCTCACCCTCCTCTCCATTTTATCCTCACAACAACCCTGTGAGGTAGGTTAGGCTGAGAGTCAGTGACTGGCCCAAAGTCACCCAGTGAGTTTCATGTTATCACTTTCCTGCTCTATGTCTTAAAGACTGTTGGATAACTAAAATTGCAGTCAAAACTTATGGCTAATGTTTCACCAGGTAATTGGGTGAAATGGTTAAGATCACTGATACCTTCTAGGATGGTTTTCCTAGAAGGTACCTATTGAATTATTAACAGCCTGAACAGGAAGTGGGCGTTGCTCCTAGCTTCTTCTTCTTTCTGTTCAGACTCTAGTGAGCGTGGCACCACTAGGTTGTTGTCTCTACATGGTCTTTGTAGCAGCATGTAGCTAGAGTTGCTGGTCTGAACTCCACAAGTTCAGACCCCAAGTATTTTTAAATGAACTTGAACTAACTATAAGAAACGCTTTTAAGCTTGCTTGAATGAAACTGCATAATCTGAGTGAGTAAATGTTACTTTTAACTTTTATAAGACTGTGTCTCTGATTATTGTTCTGAGGGAGAGAAAAGGGGGCAAAACCAGGGAAATCCAGTCTGCCTTAAAGCATCCTGGATTACTAAATGCTAGCTGGCTAACACTAGCCAAATCTAAGCTTCTTTTAAGCTGGAAAGGGACTCTACTCTGCTGATCTCACTAACGTGAGATAGGAAGGATATTACTCTACAATATATCTTCTCCTAGTATCTTTTTCAAGTCCCAACACGGGTTATGGGCCCAGAATAGATTGTTTTGGTAGCATTTTGGTGGATGCCACTGGATTCTCTTCAGGGAGAAGAGGAATCCAAAGCGGCCATATTTTTCTTTGTTCCCTGGTGAGTACATGGTGACTCCATTGTCTCCTTGTGAAAGAGAAACCCCCTTTCCTCAGAAGGCAGTAGTAAGGCAGTGAAGGTTTTTGAGTTCTGAGCATTTTCAGTTTTTGAATTTTGCACATTTTTCCACTTTTGAGTTTGGCATTTTCCCCAATTTTGAATTTTTGGGCATTTTTCTTGATTTTTGATCCCTGAAGATGAGCAGAGGAAACTCAAGAGGAGAGAGCTTCTCCAGGCTGCCTAAATTAACTGAAGCAAATTTCATACAATGGAATAGGCGATTGAAAGTGATTTTAGACAGACTTGAAGTCCTGGGCTGTATTAAAGAAGATAAGCCCAGTGGTGCTGGTGAAGAGGCCAGAGCAGCAGCCAAAGAATGGGAAAAGCAGAACAGGATAGCAATATCTGTTATCATAGAAAATTTAACTGATTGCCAAATGATCCATGCTGGAGAAGAGGAAACAGCCAGAGAAGTGCTCCATAATCTAGAAAAGGCATTTGGGTTTACAAGCAAGCGGTCTCACAGGCGCCTAGTGAGAGATATGTTTCATTTGAAACTTGAGTGCAAGAAAGATTGTGGAAGTCATGTAGAAGAGTTTTTAACTACCCGGTATTATTGAAAAGTTAAGACTGGCAGAATATGTGATGAATGAAGATCAGAAGGTCTGCTACTTCCTGGGGTCACTGGGATATAAGTTTGAGATTTTTATATCCAGAATGGACAGTGTCCCAAATTTAACCCTAAAAGATACAATTGGTCATTTGAGAGAAGAATGTGTTGAGAGAAGAGAAGAATCTCCAATCAGGCATTCTAAGCAAAGTGACTCAAATTACTTGTCCCAAGAGAATGGGAAAGGCACATCCAAGAGAATTGTCTGCTTTAATTGCAACAAAGAGAGACATATAGCCAAGTTCTGTAAAGCCCCGAAGACAAAGAAGCCCCCACCTCTTAGGCAGCAAAAGGAAAAGAAGGGGATTGATGAGAATAGCTTACTGATGCAACAGAAGAGTTTAGCAGCTAACTGTTACAAAAGTAAGTCAAACAAATAGGTCATAGATTCGGGTGCATCGAGCCATTTCTCACACGAGAGAGGATTCTTCAAAGAAATCAATGAGATTGAAGAATCACAAAGTGAGGAGATCCAGATTGCAGATGGCAATGTGATAAAGGCACAAGGTGCAGGCTCTGGAGTTCTACACTGCAAGGTTGGTGGTGAAACCAGAAAGAACTGTATTAGACAGAGTTATCTACGTTCCAAAATTAAGTTGCAACATGCTCAGTGTCTCCACTTTAGCAAGGAAAGGCTTCAGAGTACTATTTGAAGGTGACAAGTGTAAAGTGTCCAAAAATGGTAAAGTGTTTGTTGAAGCTAGTCTGATCAATGGCGTGTATGAGGTTATTGTTTCAGAATCTCAGTCTGCTAAAGTGGCGTGCCCAAAGAAGAAAGATGAGGCTGATCTGGAGTTTTGGCGCAGAAGACTTAGACATAGAGGCACAAGCACAATAAAGGAATTGCAGTGTAAAGAGCTGGCAAGAAGAGGTAAAGCCCCAGAGTACCCAACCCCTGGCAGCAGCACCAGAGACGAAGAAGAGCAGAGTGATGAGGACATGCCTGCACTGGAGGAGGAGGATGAAGCTGATGCGGTTCCAGAACCATAGGTCAGACGGTCATCTAGGTCCAACAGAGATGTTCCACCACTCCGGCTGTCCTACTCTGCAGGGTCGGCGCTACCCCAAGAACCTTCTACATGAGAAGAGATAAAGGAGATGCCAGACACAGAAGCCCGTCTCTGGAGGAAGGCTGCGCAGGAGGAGATGGATGCACTGCATCAGAACAAGACATGGACACTTACTGACCTACCTCCTGGAAAGAAGGCCATAAGAAGTAAGTAGATTTTTAAAATTAAGCAAGGGGCAGAAGGAGAAGTGCAGCGCTACAAAGCGAGACTTGTAGCTCAAGGCTTCAGCCAGCAATATAGAGAAGATTATGATGCCACATTTGCCCCCACTGTGAGGTACAGCACAGTGAGAACGCTTTTCAGCATAGCGGCTTCAAAGCAGATGGAGGTGAGGCACATTGACATAAAGACAGCATTTTTGTACGGTGAAATCTCAGAGGAGATTTACATGAAACATCCAAAGGGTTTTGTCAAACCACAAGAAGCCCATTTGGTGTGCAAGCTCCAGAAGGGCTTGTATGGACTCAAGCAGGCTGCCAGGGCCTAGAATATAAAGTTACACAAGATGCTGACACAACTAGGGTACAAACAAGAGAATGCAGATAAGTGTTTGTACACCAAATGCAATGATGGACAACTCTCCTACGTTCTTGCATTTGTTGATGATTTGATCATTGCAACAGCAAATGACAGAGACTACACAGAAGTTGTGAAACATTTAAGCAAAGATGTAAGAGTCAAAAAACTAAAAAAAGTACACTACTACCTTAGAATCCAAATAGAGAGAGAAGAATCATAGAATCATAGAAAAGTAGAGTTGGAAGGGGCCTACAAGGCCATCGAGTCCAACCCCCTGCTCAATGCAGGAATCCAGGTCAAAGCATCTCTGACAGATGTCTGTCCAGCCGCACCTTGAATGCCTCCAGACTGGGAGAGCCCACCACCTCCCTAGGTAGTTGATTCCATTGTCTTATTGCTCTGACAGTCAGGAAATTTTTCCTGATGTTTAGGTGGAATCTAGGTTCTTTTCTGCTAAGTCAGAAGCAGAAGGTTGCTGAACTAATTAACAGCCTGGAGATGCAAGAAGCACATCCAGTCGCCACACCCATGAACACTGACTTTCTAAAGAACCAAGAAGAGTCAAAGCCTTTGCCTGACAACAACAAGTACAGGTCAGCAATAAAAAAGCTTCTCTACTTGACCACCACCTATAGGCCAGACATTGCGAGTGCAGTGGGGATTCTCAGCAAGAAAGTGAGTAATCCCACTGAATCTGACTGGGTTGGTGTAAAGAGGGTGGTTCGCTATCTTAAAAGAACCATGAACTGTAAGCTAAAGTTACCAGCTGACAGCAACCCAAAACTAATGAGGTACACAGACGCTGATTAAGCTGGTGATTCAAAAGACTACAAATCCACTGGCAGGTATATGTTCATGTATGCAAATGGTCCAATTGCATGGGGCAGTTATAAACAGAACTGTATAGCTTTGTCTTCTACAGAATCTGAATACATAGCTGCCACAGAAGCCTGCAGAGAGGTGGCCTGGCTAGATCAATTGATCAAAGACTTTGAGTTGGTGCAAAAAGAGCCTGTTTGCCTGATAGAAGACAACCAGAGTTGCCTGAGACTATCCCAGAGTAAGAAGTTCCATGCCAGAACGAAGCACATCAAGGTGAAGTATCATTATGTGCGTGAAGCTGTCCAAGATGGACTTGTAGACTTGACATACTGTCATACTAAAGAAATGACTGCTGACATCCTAACCAAGCCTCTACCAAGAGACAGTTTCCAGAATCTTCGAGTCAAGATGGGACTGTAGGTGGATTAATAAAATTGTGAATGAATGTGTGTTGTTTTGCCTGAGAAGGGGTGTGTTGGATAACTAAAATTGCAGTCAAAACCTATGGCTAATGTTTCACCAGGTAATTGGGTGAAATGGTTAAGATCACTGATACCTTCTAGGATGGTTTTCCTAGAAGGTACCCATTGAATTATTAACAGCCTGAACAGGAAGTGGGCGTTGCTCCCAGCTTCTTCCTCTTTCTGTTCAGACTCTAGTGAGCGTGGCACCACCAGGTTGTTGTCTCCACGTGGTCCTTGTAGCAGCATGTAGCCAGAGTTGCTGGTCTGAACTCCACAAGTTCAGACCCCAAGTATTTCCAAATGAACTTGTAACCAACTATAAGAAACGCTTTTAAGCCTGCCTGAATGAAACTGCATAATCTGAGTGAGTAAATGTTACTTTTAACTTTTGCAAGACTGTGTCTCTGATTATTGTTCTGAGGGAGAGAAAAGGGGGCAAAACCAGGGAAATCCAGTCTGCCTTAAGGCATCCTGGATTACCAAATGGTAACTGGCTAACACTAGCCAAATCTAAGCTTCTTTTAAACTGGAAAGGGACTCTACTCTGCTGATCTCACTAACGTGAGATAGGAAGGATATTACTCCACAATATATCCTCTCCTAGTATCTTTTTCAAGTCCCAACAAAGACTGTATGACAGGGAAAGATTCAGCAGTTACCGTAGTCTTCCTATCATAAAAATTTAGTGAGGTACATCTGTTGCATGTTTGTCTTTTATGCAGCCTTTTAAGGCATAGGAGGTTTTTCCCAGCTGATATCTGCTAATGTTGAAACATATTCCATTAAAATTTCAGTGGCCCTCTGAATCCTCATATAAAATCTTTGGTTTATCCCTGACTGACCCAACATACATCTAAGTTTGTTAAAGATTCATTTGACAGTCCTCGTCTCATTTTCTGACCAAGACACTTCCCTTTTTGCTGTTCCTTCTATCTGACCAATTACAACTTCTCTGGCAAATCATATAATTTGAATAGGAAGTGAAATCTTGCTTTCAGTTCTTTCCATTGGTTAGAATTACTTGGATTGAGAAGAAGCAGGGTCTTGGGTTTTGAAAACATGGAGCCCTGTGTCTATCTTATGCCCTGCCTGTGAGATCCAGGCAGGGTGGGGGGAAGACGGAGACAATTTCACCTCCCATGCTCTTCCTCCTAAAAAAAAAATCAGCTAGACAAACCTCTGAACCTGACGGGTTTACTTGCTGGTGGATGGGAATGGGCAACAGAGAGGCCATAGGATTGTGGAGATCCTGGACGCTTCCCTCACCCACCCACCCACCCACCAGAAGGCCCCCCTTTGAGGTCATCTGAGCCTGTTATTGTGACCTTGGAAAGCAACCACCACTGTCCTTTCCCCAGCAGTGGGGAGGGGGGGAAGGATCCAATGTCAGATTCCCCTCCTGAGGATGTAGGGGTGTCTATGGCAGGGGTGCAGAACTGTTTTGGGGTGGTGGGACTGAATTGCCCTCCACCATAGGTCGGATGATGTTCGGGTGTGGTCCCATCCCTTATGTCACCCCCTATGTTTTCTTCATGCTGGAAGGGGGAATGGTACTGCGCTTCCTCCCAGCATGGAGAAAGAAACTCAGGCCGCCACCCCCCCATCCTTGCTGTTATTTCAGATTACAGTAGAGACAGCAGCAGGGGGATGCCCTCCAAGGGGATTCCTCCAGGGGGTGGCGCTTTGAGCCTAAGCCCCACACCTGGAGGAACCCCAAGAGGCCCACGCAGGCTGGATTGGGGTGCCCTCCATCTTGAAGCACCCAATGCATTTGGTTAATCAAAGATTGAATAATCAGAGTTCTGGTATATTAACTGTCTTAAAAGAGAGGTCTTTCCAGTGTAAAATGGTTGTCTCTTACAGAGAGACCATGATCCAGGTCCTTATTTAAATACTATGTAAAGAAAGATGAAAGGCAAAGCCTGTCTGACACAGGGTGGGATGGTGGGTAGTTTAAGGCAATGATTCTCAACCTTTGGTATCTTACGTCCCACTAATCACTCTATCAAAGAACATGGGTCCCAGGATGATTGAAACAAAAAGCCCCCACCCCACCCCCAAGAAGGACATGTATATGTTTACAGGCATTGTTGTTATATTTATCCTTTACAGTAAGTTTTAAGGATATGCAATTTGCAGTAGTATTCTTGAGACTAAATTTTATTTTATGGCTTTAAAACACAAACAAACCAAAATGATTGTATTATTATTTCATGTATTTATTTATTATATTCATACCCTGTCTTTTTTCCTGCAAGGAACCCAAGGTGGCTTACATAATCCTCATCCTCCTCTCTGTTTTATCCTCACAACAACTCTGTGAGGTAGGTTAGGCTGAGAGTCAGTGACTGGCCCAAAGTCACCCAGTGAGTTTCATGGCCAAGCGGGGACTAGAACCCGGATCTCCCGAGTCCCAGTCCAGCACTCTCACCACTACGAAAATCACAATAATACTGTTGAGTATATATTTTATTGCTATGGTAAAAGACAAAGATAATAAATAAAAATTGCAGTAGTATTATTGGGAATAAATTTTATTTCTATGGCTACAACACAAGCAACAAACGGAGCCAAGGCAAAAGGGCTGAACCGGTGGATGATAACGTTTTTTATTTAAAGACTGTGTAAATTGCCAATTGCCAACGCGTTTCGAACCTAAGTTCTTCCTCAGGGCAATCTAAATACAAACATATAATTATATATAATTAAAACAACTTATTATAAAAGAATATTAATATAATTAAAATATCTCCAAACCTTTAAAATATATGTTTTTAAAAAATTAAATATATATTTTTAACTTTATAATATATGTTCTACAAATCTAACAAAATACAACATACATATGTGAAGAGAGATACAGATAGGCTGAAAGATTATAATACAGAGGAAATTCTATCAAGTACAAAATATCAGGTTATAGGATATCTTAACAAACAACAATTAGAAAATATATATAGTAGTACAAACATAGTACAAACATAGTACAAACACCGTAGTTTGTCATAACAATGCAGCTAATTCCAAAGACTCATTAAGGCCTGAGGGCATAATTGTATTGAGTTTAATTATCCACCCCACCTCCTTTTGTAAGAGGACTTTACCTACATTCCTCCTAATAATTTCAATAACCCAGAACGACAAATCATTTATTCCATGTGATTCCTCTCTCCAGTGACTGACCACCGTTTTATATTGCTGATATGTTCACCTATTCTAATTTTTATACACCTTATGGTCTTACCAATATACAGTTTTTTACACGGACATATAATGCCATAAATTACAAATTTAGAATTACATGTGGTGAAATCCTTCAATGTATCTAGTTTATTATCCACAGGATTCACAAATTCTTTAAGTTTTAAAGACAGATTACAATATTTACAGTGCCCGCATGGGAAATGCCCCACAGGCGGGCCTAATCCTGGTAGGAAGGATTGTGTATTCAGGGTTATGGCTTTTTTAATATACGTGTGTGGATATTTTATGTTTGTACTACTATATATATTTTCTAATTGTTGTTTGTTAAGATATCCTATAACCTGATATTTTGTACTTGATAGAATTTCCTCTGTATTATAATCTTTCAGCCTATCTGTGTCTCTCTTTACATATGTATGTTGTATTTTGTTAGATTTGTAGAACATATATTATAAAGTTAAAAAAATATATTTAATTAAAAAAAAATATTTTAAAGGTTTGGAGATATTTTAATTATATTAACATTCTTTTATAATAAGTTGTTTTAATGATATATAATTGTATGTTTGTATTTAGATTGCCCTGAGGAAGAACTTAGGTTCGAAACGCATTGGCAATTGGCAATTTACACAGTCTTTAAATAAAAACCTTTATCATCCACCGGTTCAGCCATTTTGCCTTGGCTCCGTTTGTTGTTTCTACTCCTGGGCTTTTTCCCTCCCTGTCTACTACAACACAAGCAAACAAAAATAATAATTCCATTAGTAGTTAAAAAGGATACTGCTAGCATGCCAAAAGGCCACAGATGGATAATCTGTGGCAGGTAGGGTCGGCAGGAGACAGCACAGCACGTCACACTTGCAGGTGGACCTGAGGACTGAGGGAGAGGGAATTCTTAGTAATTGTTATGAAAACCCCGCATCCCACCTAGACTACTTCTGTGTACCACCTGTTGAGAACTACTGGTTTAAAGTACTCCTTGGGAACATGCAGTGTTGTTTTTCCTGAGCACAGCAATGCATTCCCCAGCATTCTTTGTAATATGTGAACTCTCTGCTCCATCCGCCACACCGATGGAGATTTTGGTAGTAATTAAAATAAGTGCTCAAGGTACATTTTGTTTGCAGGTTTCCTCTCACAAGACCTGATCTCTGCAGGAAATGGGAAGCTGCAGTTAGAAGAAAAAATTTCAAACCAACAAAATATAGCAGCATTTGTTCCGAACACTTTACACCAGATTGTTTCAAAAGGGAATGCAACAACAAACTACTAAAAGACAATGCTGTACCAACAATATTTTGCCACACAGAGCCAAGCGTGAAGGTAAGTGAGGTTTGGGAGGGAGGGTTATCCACAGAAGCATTTGTTTATGTATGAGCAGTGCTGTTATTTCGAAGCAACAGATATGTTGAGGAGAGCAGTACGAGGTACCTGATGGGAGGCGGTTGAATTATTTAATTCCTGCTCCTTGACTCCTAACTGAATTGCCTCTAGTAACCTACCACTTTCTTTCATTAACTGAACACATTTCATTAGGTGTTGGGGCCTTCAAATGTAAACAGATGAAAGTGGCTCGTTCATTAGGTTGCAACTCTCAAGGCTTTATTATCCCCTTTAGACACTTCCTCCTCTTGCAAGGTATACATTCAGACCTGATAAATTGAGCATGTAGGCCTCCAGAAGAGCTTGGTGAGAGTGACTGAGTTGTGATCAGTGCTTCTGCTTCAGCCTGGTCTCCCGTTTCCTTTCCTCACCATTGCAAGAGTGCTGAATGTTGACAGGCTGCAAAGCTAAATGTTGACATACCTGCAAAGTACCCCCTCTCATAATGGTTACTGAAAGAGGATTGTTGTTTCCAGCCTCAAGCTCCTCTTCCCCCACCTCTATCAATCACTGGAAATGGGGAAGATGACCTACTGAGTCAAGGGGGGCTGGGTATTTTTCCTATCTTAAACTCCCAATTCATAGGGGGAATTTAAAGGGAAGCACTGCTATGCCCACTCAGCATCTCCTTGCAAATTAATCCTTAACTGAAGGGCTGAGCAGGAATTCTTGTATAGGCTCTTGCCTCCCATCTCAGAAGCATATCGTGTATATTGGCGTAATTAAGGTATCCTTTTTAAAATAGCATTCCCACTGCCACCGTTATCTGGTGCCATGCAATTTTTTAAATAAAAAGATTCATCTCTCCTGTGCCACTGAGAAGTTCCTGGGTTTAGGAGTTGAATGTGCTATATGAGTGCAGCAGGACAGGGGAGTTGGAGTGTGAGTGTTCAGGCCACACTAGCCTGTGTAGTCAAGTTTAAGCTCTTCTTGGTGGTTACAGTTCAGATGTGGCTTGATGGTGAGAGGAAATGGTATCTTGAAGGAGTTACTCCAAGGGGACAATTGGATGTCTGAGTTGCTCAGAGATATACCCTTTTAATTTTTTGTACACCACCCAGAGAACTTATTGTTAATGGAAGTAGAAGTAGAAGATCTGGCCCATTTTTTACTGAAATGCTGGCTATACTCCAGCTGTAGAGATCATTATTTATCCCCATTTCTTCAGTTCATGAGAGGGTGGGCGGTTGAGGATAAGTTGAACTTTCTATTACGAGGTTCTACTCAGTTTGTGACCCAAAGAGTTGCCCTTTTTGCGATTAAGGCGGCCAGTATAAGGAATAAAGAAAAAGATAAAGTAATGAATTAAAGTAGATATTTTTACAGTTTTTAAATAATGTGGGTTTAATGGATTTTAAATGTATATGTAATTTTTATCTCATACATTGTTGATAATTGTATGTTTTTTAAGGTTTCCCACGCACTGTTTCTTTTTAACCTGATATTATTGTGATTATGGTGTGCGAAACAGTCTGTGGACTTATTCAATAACATTTCTGGATTCTGGGTGAGATAAAAATGCTGTAAATAATAAAGAAAGAAAAGAGCGCACTCCCCAATATGGATGACTGGAGGGGGCCAGGATGGCTCATTGGTGCCCCTCTGCTGGTGGAGAGGAACACTGCCTGTGTGGTTCTGCCATGTTGGAGGCCTCCACTGTACCCAGATGGGCAGGATGCTGTTGCCAGCCATTCTCCCACCAGCAGTAGTAAGAGGAAAGCCCAAGTCAAGGTGTTCTGTGTGTGGGGCAGGAGGAAACCAGCTTTAGATCCACTGGATCCAAAGCTGCTCTGTTCCGCAAGGGGGATCTGTGTCCATTAGCTATGCCAGCCCTGGAGAGGGGGATTTTATCTGTTGAGCCACCGCACACAACCTGACAGGGCTGGGAGAGAGGTGGTAGATCTACCTCATCATTCCCTACCAGCCCTGCTCAGGATTGCCAAGTAAGTAAATAAAATATTGCTCAAAGCTCTTAGGGGAATGTCTCCACAGTCTGGGTCTAAATGGTGTAAAAACTGATAACACTAAACTATAACAGTTGTCCATCTGCCATTAAGATTTTGTTCTTGCATTGAATACTGCAAGGCTGTTGTTCCAAGTGCTTCAGCTATAATTGTTAAATCCTGCTCAATGGATCCTTGGTAGGAAGAAAACTGATATCCCAGTCTTAAACAATTTCAGTTGGCCTTCCTTCCAGGTAGGTCTTCTTAGGATTGCAGACCAGGTGGGAAAAAGGGATATGGGGTAGCATCCAATTATGACTTTGTGAGAGCAAAAGAGACCTCTGCTCGTGCAAGGCAGAGAACCCAATTTTCACCCAATTTTCTCTGTCTATTATAGCCCCCTGTGCCGCCCAAAAGCTACTTTTGACGATTGGGGGATTCTCCAGAACAGTATCGGTTATGGCACAGAGAGCTGCAGTACATAGGTGAAAATTAAATGCCCTGCCTTGTACAAGTGCGACCACTTTCCATTAGTGGAAAGACACCATTGGATACAACACATGGTTTGTAACAACCATATGCTGTATTCCCGTTACCACAAATACATGACTGAAATTTAGTAGCATTCATAGTCTGTCCCATTTGAAAAATAATGTTGAAGATTTGCTTTACTGTTTGTTTTGCTGCAGATTTTATACCATATTAAAGAATAAGTGGATGTTTCCTGTTATTTAAATACAGCTTTTAAAAAATGTATGTTTCAGATTATGTTTAAGTTGGTGAAATAGCACACAATATAGTATGATAAAAAATAGATTTCTTCTTGATAAAAGTAGCATTCATGTTACAACAAGATCTCTTTGTAATTTGGAAAAAAAACTTTCTGGGAACAGCTGTGGAAGGCATCCTTGTGTGAGGCCTGTTTCCTGTATCCCAGTGGTTTACCTTCCCTAAGCTCGCAGTGACTTTCTCTCTCAAGCAGGCAAGTGTTGCAAAGAGAGAAAATGTTGGAAACTGTTTTAAACTAGAAAAGGATGAAATTCAAACATGCTATGTTGAACTAGCAAATTGCTGTGGTTGTTGCCTGAATATTCTGACGTATGCCTTTAATAAAACAAATTTAAAATGTATGTTCTTGCCTTCCTGTCTTAGTCTGAAGGCACTCAAGCACCACCTGAAGTACCAACTCCCCCTTCTCCTTCACCACCACCACCGCTGCTACAAACTGATCCAAGACTAGTAGACCCAAGTATTGGATTATTAATGCCACCCCTTCATACCCCCAATAATATTGCTGTTTTTTGTGACCACAACTATACTGTAGAGGATACAGTGCATCAGAGAAAAAGAATTCAGCAGCTGGAAGAGCAAGTGGATAAACTGAGGAAGAAGCTCAAGACTGCTCAACAGCGATGTAGGCGTCAGGAGAAACAGATTGAAAAACTACGAGAGCTTGTTCAGTTTCAGAAGGAAAAAGACGTGTTGTCGGGTAAAGGTGGCTATGTGATTCTGCCTAATGACTATTTTGAAATTGTAGAAGTACCTGCCTAGGAGGCTAGCACTTATATTTATGGGGCACTGCCAAATTTAGCCTCATCAGACTAACTCAGAACTTCAGTTTAAAAATGCAGTGCTTTCTAGTTCTATGTACAAGATACTTCAGCCCTTCAAAATAATAATAAAAATTGCTATATAATTCTTTGTCACTGTGACTTTTTAGCATTTTTATTGCTAGCTTCCTCAGTAGTTAGGTTAGCAGTATTTACACCGAGGACCACTGGCAGTATCAAACTCTACTTGTGACACAGTTCTGCCCATGTTTACTCAGAAGTAAATCTCTGTGTTCAGTGGGGCTTACTCCCAGGTAAATGTGCATAGCATTGCAACCTTAGGCTGCAGTCCTATACCCACTTGCCTGGGAGTAAGCCCCACTAACAGAATGGGTTTTACTTCTGTGTAGACATGTATAGGATTGCACTGTTAAGACGATTTTATTCATTTTTAAAAGCAGAATCCGAATGCTACTCAAGAATTATTGTTCATCAATTGTAGTGGTATTTTATTGTTTTCAGTATCTATTCAGCCCTTTGTAAAGCCTCATGGTGGGCAACATTATTTCAGAGAAATATAAAAGAAACGCTAAGCTTTAATATTATAGAAACGAGAGTAGGTGTGATGAAGGTTGGTGGCCATGATCTGTGAGCCAGTAAATCTCTGGTTCAAATTTAGCCTCCACTGTGGACTTATTTGGGTAGCTTTATGCAAGCCACTATCCCTAGCTAATACGAGTGCCTCTTTATGTGGCCTTGCTGTTCAATTCCGGTATGCAGGTGGCACACTCAAGACACCCTTGATTGGTCTTTAAAGGTGTGATGGAACAAAGGAGAAAAGGCAATGTCAGAGATAGTATGTAGGGCTCAAGCCAGTAAGGTCAAAATCAGCTCCATGAATATAGTGCTCAGAAAATAATGAGACTTCAATACAGGTACTAGAGCACTGGTATGTGCTTTCCACAGCTAGGTCAAGAAATGGGCAGCTGTGTCTGCAAACATTAGCTTCCAGACAGCTGTCAAGGGCAGTCCCATGTAAAACATCTGATAAGCTAGCCTCGAGGTTATGAAAGTATGAATGTGATTTGGTTGGTCCTGATCAGATACAAAGATTCACAGTCTTCTCACAAGGACTTGGGAAAGGTGCAGCTAGCCACTGCTACAGTCTCTGATTGCAGGCACAGCTGCTGATCCTGAAGCACCAGAAGGCTGCACATTTGAAAGGCTGAGCTCTACATGGAGTGGGTGTCTGTATCAAGTCATGAGACCCGCCAACCATCACTCTCTCAAGCTTATCTGAGCTCAGTTTCAGCAAGCTCACACTCTGTTTAGTGCACAAAATGGGGTAGATTTTAGGCAAGCACCAACACTGAAGGATTTGGGTCACTTGAAAAAGAGGTAGAGTTGACTGTCATCATACTGATGATGCCAAACTGGCATACAGTCTTCCCTAGCAGCCTCATACATATATACATTGAAAGAGAAAGGGGACAAGATGAAATCTTGCGGGACTCTGCCATGTAGCCCCTTGGATATGGAGAAGATGAGGATTACACATCACCAACCCTCTGCAACCTTGCCAGAAACTAGTGAACCATTCACAAGCAGTTGCATGATTTCATCAAATTACGTACATCCCTAGAAACAACTCTAAGCTAATACTGAGGATGACATTTTGCCTCCATTAAATTCAATGTTTTAATTTCAGTGGTGAGAGACTTTTCGCCCTAGGTAGGTTTGAAAAGTTTCCCTTTTTCTGAAGGGTCCAGCCAAGAGCTAACCAATTATTTGAAAGGGCTATAATGAAGAAATTCTGGTAATAAAAAGAGCCAAAGCCATATGATCTCTTGAGTCAGTGATGATGTCACAATTATCACCCCCAGTTTCCAATAGATTAATGTCAGCCTGCATGGGTAAGCTCCTCATAAGACATCCAGGTTAAGGTAAAGCCTACATGTAGTTTTAAATTATGTAAGATATGGAAACGCTCAGTTTGACCATCCTTTACCAGTAGGATAATGCAGGGACTATTAGTCTGATGTTAGCCATTTTGAGTTAAATGTATATTAAGGCTGTTAATATAATTTTTTTAACCCAAATTGTGTGACAGCTATTCTCAAGGCTACTTCATACATTGCTTACAAAAATATTGGCATAACTCAGTCTTTGTCCTGTGCAAAGCAATGTGAGTGCAAAGGGGCTTCCCTTCCTTCCAGCAGGGAGGGGTGAAGCAAGCTTCCTGCAGCTGCTCCCTCTCCAGCTGATGTATGGGGTTAGGCTGGTCTCCCCCTTGCTGTGATGTTAATCCTGGGAGGCATGGGGTGCAGCCTCCCAGTGTCCCTTGGTTCTCTGGCCGGCGGATGAAGCCAGAGTCTGCAGTGCCAGGGAACTGTCAGTTGGAGCTGTGTGTTCCGGCAGGGAGAGGTGAAGTGAGCAAGATTTGATGTCGATGATACCTTTTCCTGATCTGGCCTATTGTGCAGAGAGGAGCAGGAGTGTGTCTCCTCCTGCCTCCATGTCTCTGCCCCAAGTCTAAGTCCCATTCAAATATGACCCACATGCATAGAATCCTACGCATGTAGACTAAAATTGTGTGGCCGGTTACCAGCTTTTTCTGGGGAATCATCCATGAGTACTTTGCTTACACATGTAGCATTCTACCTGAGAAGAAGACATTCAAACATGTCCTGTGTTAGATGTTGGAGGTGGAGCAGCTGTTCTCTTGCTCCTCTCCATGAGTTGGGCCAGATCAGGGGGAAAAAGTATTTATCAATCTGGTCCATTATATCCTTGCTTTTTGAAGTATTCTTTGCTCATTGTAATATTGGTTATACTCTGAGGCTGATCTCTACTGGCCCCTGTGGCAGAGTTTTTAAAGAAACTCCTTAAAAACCCTGTTAACTGGAACAAATAAACATATTTGTAAATTGACTATAACTAAATACACACTTACTTGGGTTGTACTTTCAGTATGTTGTGTATTTTGATATGTACGTATGTAAGGAGCAAAAGCAATCATTCACCACTGATAATCCTACACACATGACCACTCTGTGTAATACTAAGTAAGTAGGAACTTACTGCTATAAAGTACCAGTGCATGGTGATTACTAGAGAACTGCTACCAGGTGCATACAGGTTTGCACTCAGGGATGGAGACAGACATATCTTTTCTAGAGCCGTAGGGCCAGATTCTAGGTGCCTTCAGGGAAAGTATTTTTTTTATCTCTCTAGAGCAGGGGTGGGCAACTTCAGAGGATCTGGGGACCAATTTCTGACTCCCAGTTCCCACTGGGGGCCACACACACACACACACACACACACACACACACACCTCCTGAAATTGCTGCTGCTGTGCTGAATCGCTGCTGAAATTCGGCGGCAGCAGCAATCACCCTACCGCACATTTTCAAATTAAAATGAGGCCCCAGGGGAGCAAAAATTTGCATTAAAACAAGGCATGTGCCTTGTTTTAAAGTAAAAACAGTGCTTTTTAGCCATTGTGCTGCCTTATCAGTGACTGGCGGGGGGAGGGGGCAGCAGGGACTGCAAGAAAGGCCAAGGAGCATGTGGCCCACGGGCTGCACGTTGCCCACCCCACTCTAGAGAATGATGATCTGCAGGGGGGAAAGGCTCTTTAAGATTCAGCAAAAGCAAGCTGTGCACGGTACCAATTGTTTTGCACATTATGTCACCAAGACACCACTGGAGAGCAGTTTTCAAAATGTTGTGTGTGGGGGGGTTGTTTTCTTTTTAGTAAGGAAAAGGATGAACATATAAAACGAATGTAGTTGCATCACTTGGGTGTGAGTGTGTGTGTATGAGAGAGAGAGAGAGAGAGGAGGGAGGGAGGGAGGGAGGGGCTACCCATCTGAAGCATAAGGGAAGGAGCAAGACTGATGGCTGACCTAGTGTTTGACTTCATAAAATATATACTGCAAACTGTGAGGCTGGGAGGAAACTGAGCTCACATAATGGAGAACCTCCTCTGACCTCTCTTCAAAAATTACATGTCTTCTTTCTTGCATACAAAAGACGACCCATCTCTTACTTCAGAACTCTTTCCCCCTGCCAGCTCAGCCCTGAGTGTTGCTGACCATTCCACCAATAAGCCCTTTTGCAAAAACAAATGGTAGGTTGAGGAGTTGTTTATAAGGCAAGTGTGTTTACAGGCATGAGACCCAGACTGGTTATGTGGAGATGTTATTTTCATGCTTAAGTAGAGCTGGCTCTTCCATACAGCCAGATGGTGGTACCTGCTTCAGGTAGCACCATGATGAGGGGGACATTTGAAGGCACAAATTGGAATCTGAACTCTAAATGATGCAGCAAGACTTTTTAAAGCGTTGGCCCTGGTGGGAGTAGGGTGGGTGGAAGACACAGGGTGCTATTTTGGCCCCAATTCAGGCAGCCAAATGTTTTGAGCCCGCATTGTGTTTAAGCAAAATGCATTTTGGGGTGTGTTACTTTTCTGGCGGTGAGTGCAGAAAGCCCATGTTGATAATTTCACCTGCAAAAACAACAATGGGACTACCATAAAGCAGAACTCCTGCGTTCGGAGACATTTGTTGATGTGAGGTTAAAACGATATACTGCCCTGTTCTTGTTTCTGTTCCTCCAGTGCCTTTACTTACACTTGTATAAACAAAAGCTACTGCTTATTGACCCCCCTTCCATAGTAACAACTTTCAGAGGAGCAGCCATGTTTCCTATTATGTTAATAACGCTGAACCAAAATAGCCTTACAAATCAACAAGGACATTCTTAAATTTTCTTTTCCGCTGGTAAAAACGGTTTCTCACCAGTTAAAATTAACTCCTAGTGATTAATCAACTAAAGCTTTATTTGATTAATCTACTGTATGAACTGATTAGAGCTTCCAGCCCTAGTCATGTTGATATCAAAGTTGTGAATATTAAGCTATAATCTTGCTGGTAAAGTTACTCATTTGCAGGAGCAAAATAATAATAATGGTGAAAATTATGTTCTTTTCAATTCAGGCAGTGTGGAAAAGAAGTCTGTAGCGATGGCTTAGCTTTTTTTGTCCCAAAAGATCATAGTGTGAAGCAAGGGGGAAAGAAAGGTAAAATACAAACAAGATGATGGAAGAGGATTCTTGGGATCTAGACTCTTCAAGTGAAGAATCTGATGCCTTTTCTCATGACAGCAGAAGTGAACCAAATGTTTCCCATAGAAAACCAAATATTTATACAGGGGATACTATAGAATATTTGGGTGACAGATATTCAGCAGTGCGCTTTCCCTCGTCAGTTTGTACTTGTAAAGATGATGGAAGGGTCGGGCCGCCTCAGAAAACGGCCTCATACCCACAGAATGAGGCTCAGAAGCCTCATACCCACAGAATGATGTGTTCCGGTCATAGACGGGGGGGATCATCCTATGCTCAGAGTGGCAGTGATATGAATGTGGATGAGGTTTTCACCCTGCTTCCAAAGCATCCACGAAAGACACGCCAGCAGCTTCGACAAGAGAAGGAGGCAGCCATCACGATCCAGTCTGCCTGGAGAGGTTGTCAAGTCAGGAGGGATATTGACAGAATGAACAAGGCTGCCACCCAAGTCCAGGCGGCTTTCCGGGGATACATGACACGGAAGGAGCTGCCTCTGGGATTTTGTTGTCATTGCAGGACTGATGGGAGAAAGTTAAAGAAGAGAATGAGAGCTGAAAATGACCGCAGGTCTTTTCCAGGGTTTCTAAATTGCCTTCAGCACGTGGGTTTCACGTCTGGAAGACAGCCTAGAAGCCTGAGCAGCATCCTCCCAAACGACAGACCAAGAAACTATCCCAAACACATGAGCATCGTCCTGCCAAATAGATCAAGAAACTATCCCCAAAACATCATAGAAGACTATCCTCTCTTGAATCCCAAAGTAGACTTCTTTCAATGCGAGTCAGCCTGCAGACCCATCAGGGAAGGATTCACATACACTTCTTTAAATGCCTTTGCCAGAGGAATGCAGATGCAAAGATATCAGGATGCTGCCACCACAATCCAAGCAGCATGGAGGGGGTACCAAATCAGGCAGAAAGCAAGGCCTATGATACGAGTAGAAAAAAGACCCCAGAGGTCTTTTTCTTCTAACTTGACCATCAGGAAAGCCTCTTGGAAACATGCATTGTCAGGACGTACTGTGGAGGAGCACGAAATCCGGCAGATCTTTGCGAACTCAGAGCTCCATGAGGGCACAGTTTCACTGAGAAAAGTACCACGGGTTCGAAATATTAATATATACACAGTGGTGAAGGACATGCCAGCTCCTTCCCAAAGGCCCAGCATCTCCATAAAGGTACTGAGCCCAAATGCTGTAGTCCAGGGATATCAGAGAGACATGAGCAGAGGGGTGCAGGCCCTTTACAATGTTAAAAATGATGGTGCTTCGAGACCATCTCAGATCCTCATTCATGTGAACATGCAGAAGGGGAAAGATGCCCCCTTAATAATGGAAAAGAAGTAAAAACCAGGAGGTTGCCACTTCAAAGGTGCACTTGTTTAGTAAAGGTCTTTCTGAGAAAATGTACATAGATTCAGCTGTGAATCTAAGAGCACATTGCTCATTCATTGTCTGTCTACACTTAAAAATCAGTCTTCAGAGGGCTTTGAAGGGGAGTGAAATTTCTTTACTGGGGAAAAGGATCACCCTTAAAAGGAAAGAAAGAAAGAAAATACCTTCACAAACAGGGCCAGCTCCAGGTTTTTGAGGGCCCTTGAACAAGACACCCTCAATGGGCCCTCTCCTCCCTCAGTGAGTCAACCTTCTCACCACCATGGTCACCAGCTGCTGCTGCTGCTGCTGCTGCTGCTGCTGCTGCTGCTCATTGCTACCACTTGCTTGCTTGACAGGCAGATGGCCAGTGAACATGTAGGCAGTGGCATCTACTCCCCCTTCTCACCACCACTGTTGTCTGGGCCAGAGTGAGAGGCAGGTTGCAATGGTGAAGAGGCGGAGCAAGTCTAGGGGGCTCTTGTCAGTGGGCCCTGCTGGAGTGTGAGCTTTCAGCGACCATTCCTACCTTTGATGCCGGCCCTGTTCACAAATGAAGCATACAAGTCTAAAAGGCACACTTAGGAAGCATCAGTACTTTTTTAAAAAAAAAACTAACCATGTAAAACAACAACAACAACAACAACACTAAATTCAGAGCAACTTCACATATTACTACTACAGCTACTGTTGTTATTATATACATATACAATTTTTAAAGTAATATATGCATCAGGATTGCCTACCATTCCCTGTAGAGAGGGTACACAAAATGGCAAACCCTGGTTTACTTCCATGTAATGTGTAGAAAGTCCATTAGGCATGAAAATGGGTGAAATAGTTTGCTGAATTTCCTAATGTTTGGCCAGTGCCCTGTACCTGTCCTTTCCTGTCTGCGTTCGCCACTATTTTTGTGTTGGGGTACTTGTGGCATAACCTCACAATTCAGTTCCCTGGTGTATGTCTGCTTTAGTATATTTATTGAGTATAGAATGTTGAACTGAGTGGGTGTGGTTTGTGAAGTCTTGGAAAGGGTGGGGGGAGGAGTATATAAGGAGTGTTTGAGTGATGTCAGTTTTTGTTAAGGCAGTTAGTGTGTTATATGGGAGAGTGTTTGGAGTGTGGGGAGAGTTGGGAGTTGGGGAGTTAGGTTAGTTGGATTATTCGTGTCTTGTCAGGAGTTTTAAGAGGAATCAGTGATTGTATGAGGAGTGAGAGTATTTGGAGTTATAGGGACTTAGCTTAATTATAAAGTGTTTGGTGTAGGCAGGTTTATTTTCTGGAACTAAGATTTTGATAATTAAAATAAACTTATTTTTATTTTGTTTGCTACCCAAATCCTACGTGTCAGCTTGGCATTATTAACCTGCTTTACTTTTAAATCTACACACACACCTTTGTACCCACAGCATCATAAATTTAAAAATAGATACTTAATAACTAGTATTAATCTTTTCCCTCATTAGTAGGGGAAAGGTTTCATTTGACTCTCCCCTCAGGTTTTTAAGTGTTGGTGCTTAGCCTGAGAAGGGTTTATGCGCCTGGTCCTAAAGTGTAAGGGACCGTGTTGTCGCAGTACTCTTGGAGGAGGAGATTGGATCTTGGATCCCCCTTCAGAAAGATCCATATCCCTCACCTCTCCAATGTTGGGGTGCGAGGGAGGGGAAGGATCGTGGGTGTGGTATGGGTGGAGTGGGAAAGGCTCTGGATCCAAAGCCCCCCCCCTGCCTCCAACCACACCCTCCAGTATGGGAAACATTGTGAGCAATGGGAGGGAAATAATTAAAAACAAACAGAGAAAGAGCCACAAACACTGTTCCTCCCAGGAAGAGATACCCCCTCCCCTGCAGGCAACTGGTTCCATTGTTTAACTACTTTTGCTGTTAAAAGGTTTCCAACCATTCTTCATATGGACTAGCATAGCCCTGGCGTTTTGCAAAGTAGTGAAAGATTTCTAAAACAGAACGCTCAGAACCACTGTATCATATTCTCTAGGTTCCTTGGGTGAGACAATGACCCTCAAACAGATCTTAAATCCTTTTAATTTTTGAAAACCATTTGCATTTTGGGTGGCAAAACAAATATTTGCAAAACAGATTTATGTGCATGCTGCACAACAAAATTCTATGCAGTGCAGTATAGTGGGCACCAGCGAAATCATCATCATCATCATCATCATCATCATCATCATCATCATCATCATCCCACCCTTTCCCCAACATTGGGACCCAAGGCAGCTCACAACCTTTAAAACTCATACAATTAAAACAGAAATAGAAAAATACAAAAGTTAAAAAATCAATAATATTAAAAATTATATATATATATATATATATATATATATAATTATAATATTAGGAAGGCCAAGCCTGCCTCCTTTTTGTGATTTATACCATTTACTCTTTATAATCCTCGCCTTTCCCCCCCCATTACAAAAATTATTAATTATTACTTGCCATTCCTTAATTAATTATAAAGAGTTGTGGGATATTGTTTTAAATGATAAATTAACATGTAGTATTAAATGTAAAAAGGGACAATTAAAAATAATTTTAAGGATATATGGGGACCATTTTTAGATTATGTTTTAGTAAAGGGAAAAGAGAGTAAGCCATGTCAAGATATGATGTATTTTTGGAATATAGATTAATAATGGATTATGTGGATAGAATTAATCTTTTTGGCCCCGTGGTGATGGATGCACTTTGTAGTTATATGGATTTGTGGGTTTATATATTTTTTGTATGTGTGTTCATTAAAAATAAATAAATAAATAAATAAAATAAATAAAAATGGGATAACCTCATACATGCCACCCTGACCTCTTTTGAGAATCGATAGAATACAGATGTGACCAATCAATCAATACACTTTATTTCATGGGCAGAACGATCTTATGGCCCCTAGACTACATTTAGAGGGCCATAGGATCATTCGGGTTCCTAGCTACAACCTCAGAACTAGGGATCCGCGCTTGGAGTGCTCCCCCCTCGCAGCCGGTGCGGAAAGAATGGTGCTGGTTGTGTCTCTGAGGTCGTAAGAATGACCTTGGAGAAGGGCTTTGGGGGGCATTCCAGGGGGTGGGGAGGAGAGGAGACTGGCGTCATCAAGATATGATGTAGCCTGGCAGCACCTCAGCCTCCTTCCCTCCCCCTCCGACCTTCACTTCTGCGCTCCTCTTGCCCTGCATAGGATGCCCATAATCCTCCAAGTTCGGAGGGTTATGGGCAGCTTCGTTGGACTGTGGCTTTACTGTACTTTTAAACCGCCCAGTACCTGAAATTCTCAGGGTGGTGTACAATACATTAAAAGCATAAAATGGAAACATTAAAACAATGAATAAGAACAGTGCAGAATGAAACCAAGATCAAGCAAGCAGCAAAGAATAAAACCGTTCCAGCACATAAAAACCAAAGCAGAAGAAGCCACTTCCTGTTGGTTTATGAATGTCATAAAGGGATGGTTTGTGACATTTCCCAGGGAGCTGTGAGTAAAACTCCAGTGGATTGTGTGTGAGAGCTTTGTGGTTTCATTATCAACATTATAGGTAATAGAAGGGACTGTAGGAATGTGACATGAAAACTAAGACTCTGAATAATGGCTGAAAGAGCTGAATACAGTCATGCCTTGGATTGAGAGCATAATTCGTTCCGGAAACGTGCTCGTAATCCAAAACACTCTAATATCAAAATGAAATTCCCCCCCAAAAAATTTTGTACAGAGATTTTTAATTTAAGCCGTACTACAGTACTTGTATTGCAAGCCGTCGCTTGTATATCAAGTCAATTTTTTAAAATAAATATTTAAAAATTTGCTTGTCTTGCAAAATGCTCTCAAACCAAGGTTTTACTGTACTTGGACTTGCAATCCAAGGTTTTACTGTATATTTAGCCTGGAGGAGAGAAGATTAATAGGACACATGAGAGCTGTTTTCAAATATCTGAAGGGCTGTCGCACAGGACATGGAGCAGACTTGGTCTCTGTTGCTCCAGAGAACAGGACTAAAACTAATAGGTGGAAATGGCAAGGAAATGGATTTAATTAATTAATTAATTATATTTATATCCCACCTTTTTTCCTGCGAGGAACCCAAGGCTGCTTACATGGTCCTCCTCCTCCTCTTCCTCTCCACTTTATCCTCACAACAACCCTGTGTGAGGTAGGTCAGGCTGAGAGTCAGTGACTGGCCCAAAGTCACCCAGTGAGCTTCGTGGCTGAGTGGAGACTAGAACCCGGATCTCCGGAGTCCCAGTCCAACACTCTAACCACTGCTAAGAAAAACCTCCTAATGATGAGAGCTGTTTGACAGTGGAACAGACTGACACGGGAGACGGTAGGCTCTCCTTCGCTGGAGATAATTAAGTTGAGCTTGGACGGCCATCCGTCAGGGATGCTGTGACTGCAATTTCCCTCCATTGAGAAGGGAGTTGGTCTAGTTGACCCTAAAGTCCCTTCCAATCCAATATGCTATGATTTTATGGTTCCAACAGTACAAGGCTTTTATTGTGCAGTCAACGGTCTCATTCACAGCATTTTATGAGGGCGGGTGTCCAGATGATGTCTTCCACTTGTAATCCTCCTGTGTTTTCCAATGGTTTTTTCTGTGTGTGTTTGCACACAAAAAAATCTGCTAAGGAGGAAAAGATGGAATAGCTGAACAATATCTTTTGAGTGGTAGCGCTAGGTGCCCATCCGTCGAGAACAGGGCTGTGGAATGTGTGGCCCTTCAGACATAGTTAGATGGAAACTCCCCTCTCCATTGATTATGCTGGCTGGGATTGCAGTCCAGCAATGTCTGGAGAGCCACACGTTCCCCACTCCTGGTCTACTAGCACCCTGAAAGAACAGACATCCGTGGTGTATTTCCATGTTCTTGAGATCACCAGGAGATGTTGCAAATTTATCTAAACTCCACTAGGTGTCCCCATTTTCTTTTCTAGCAGTGGCGGTGCTGATCTTTCAGCTTGTTTCACTCCCCACTCCCCACACCCCCATATGCGTTAATAATACAATTGTTGGAGTTTAAGGTGTAGCAGGACATTGGGCTGGGCTGGGCTGGGCTGGCTTGGGTTGGGGGGATTATGCTACAACATAGTGTGCACTGAAGAGAAGAAGGGAATGGGAGAAAACAGACAAACATGAGAGAGAAAGGAAGCAATGGGCAAGAAACATTTGTGTGAGGAAATAATGGGTACATGAGCAACACGGGATGAGACAGTTTGGGAATTGCTTGAGAGAGAGAGATGCGATGTTGGATGATTCTTGTAACAGTTGTGCAGAACAGGGGATTACAGCAGCTGGAGCTATTCAACTCCCTCCATGACAAGCTGCGTCTGCCCAGGGGTGCTTCCAGATGGATGCCTCGTAGTGCTGCCAATCAAAAGACATTGTGTAGCTCAGCCTCCTCCAACCTGGTGCCTTCCAGACGTTTTGGACTTCAACTCCCATCAGCCCCAGTCAGCAAGGCCAATGGTCAGGAATGCTGAGAGTTGTAGTCCAAAACATCTGGAGGGCACCAGGTTGGGGAAGGTTGAGGTAGCTGTTCCGTCTTTTCTTTCTTAATATTTTTTGTGTGTGGAAAGAAAAAAGATGGAAGAAGTGGTGGGAAAACACGAGATGGTCACAAGTGGAAGGCAATGTTCTCATCTGGACCCTCTGTAAAATCCCGTGAATGAGGCAGGGTGATTATGACAAGAGCCTTGTCTGGAAGCACCCGAAAGCGTCACTGTGGCGTAGCCCCACAATTCAGTTCCCCGGTGTATGTCTACATTAGTATGTTTAGAGTGTTTAGAATGTTGAACTGAGTGGGTGTGGTTTGTGATGTCTTAGAAAGGGTGGGGGGAGGAGTATATAAGGAGTGTTTGAGTGATGTCTGGGTTAGTTAGGTTTTATGTCAGTGGGTTAGATTTTATGTCAGTGAGTCGAGTTTTAGCATCAACACTTGAAAACCTGAGTGGAGGGTCAAATGAAACCTTTCCCCTACTAATGAGGGGAAAGATTAATGCTGGTTATTAAGGATCTATTTTAGAATTGATGATACTGAGGGTACAAAGGTGTATGTGTAGATTTAAAAGTAAAGCAGGTAATAACGCCAAGCTGACAAGTAGGATTTGGGTAGCAAACAAAATAAAAATAAGTTTATTTTAATTATCAAAATCTTAGTTCCATAAAATAAACCTGCCTACACCAAACACTTTGTAACTAACCGAAGTCCCAAACTTCCAACTCTCCCCACACACTACAAACACTCTCCCATATCACACTAACTCCAACCACCTAAACCCAACCCAACTCCACACTCCCATAACTCCCATAACTCCCACACTCTCTAACCCAACTCCACACTCCCATAACTCGACTCACTAAAACTCGACTCACTGACATAAAACCTAACCCACTGACATAAAACCTAACTAACCCAGACATCACTCAAACACTCCTTATATACTCCTCCCACCACCCTTTCCAAGACATCACAAACCACACCCACTCAGTTCAACATTCTAAACACTCTAAACATACTAATGCAGACATACACTGGGGAACTGAATTGTGGGGTTACGCCACAGTCACATCTATTAAAAGGAGAGGAAATGGTATTGACACAGAGATGGGAATTCTCCTATATGGATGAGAACCAAGAGCCCCTCTGTCTGGGGTACAAACCTTGGACATGCCAGCTAGTTTTGGGTGGGCAGCATGGTAGCAGTTACAAGTGTGGCTGGAGAATCTTAAGGAAAAGGGGTTCATGGGCTAGCCCTGGGTGGCTGGAGACAGACAGGGCAGCTTTCTCTTCCTCGTGGGATTGTTGCCCTATTTATCTCCCGTTTTGGCAGTAATACCAACAGCAATGGCAGCAAGTGTGGAGAAGAGGGCTCCCCTCTCTTTTTTTTCTTTTAGGTTGAGGTTTCCCATCTCCATCCTCCCTCCAGTATATGCGTTCTGAGCGAGACCCAGGGACCTGGGGTCTCTGCTACAAGGATGTCAGTCTGATCATTCTGGACCTTCTGCTTGCCAAGCATGCCCTCTACCGCTAGGCTCCCTCCTTTTCAATCCCCAGCATCTCCAGTTAAAAAGATCAGGTCACAGCGGATGTGATAGATCCTGGAGTGTCCCTGCCAGTCAGAGGAGACAATACTGGGCTAGATGGACAAATAATCCAACCTGGCATAAGCCAGCTTCCTGTGTTCCTAACCCTGACAGGAATCCTGGGGTCCTTTGGATCAGGTCACCTTGGACTGAGAGAAACTGCAGGCTTACAGTGTACTTCTTTCCATCTGTACCTACCTCACGACAACATTGTGAGCTGGGATGGGATAATAATAAGTTTGCCCACTGAAATAACAACAACCCAGCCACAAGGCTTTGGGAACACTGGATCATGTCCCACTCTGCCTTGAGCTGCTTGGAGGAACAGCAGGATATAACTGTAACCAATACATAAAAATTATAAACCAGTCAACTATGCCATGAGATGGCTGGAAAACGTGAAACCCTTTCCAAATGTAGCCATTCTAAAAAGATTGTCCTAGGCAAGGGTGGGCAACTTGTGGCCCTCCAGATGTTTTAGCCTACAACTCCCATCAGCCCTAGCCAGCATAGCTAATGTTGAGGGATGATGGGAGTTGTAGGGCAAAACATCTGGAGGGCCACAAGTTGCCCTCCCCTGTGACCTATTTGACAAAGATGGATATATTCCAATCTCTTCCTATCTCTATGCAGATTGAACATGAGCTTTTTTTCATTTCAAAAAATACATCTTTGTCTAAAATCAGAGCATCCATCTCCATCCCACACAAGCTTTGCTGAAATACAAGCCTGTGTATCGCTCAGCACAACATCCTCTCCCACACCCAGTGAATGGACAGACTCCAGATGTCAGGCCCATGCAGAGAGCAAGCATGAGATGTATTGAGAGAGCGCTGCTACCAGCTGCCCAAATGTTGACTGCCACAAGATTATGAGCAGACTGTGCTGTCAAGCCAAATTGGAATTAGGGGTTAGGCCTGTGGAACCAAGAGTCTGTTGAAGCATTTCCCTCATGGTGAGACCTGCTAATCACCAGAGGGACTGGAAAGTCCAAACAACTTAGTTACAGTTCCCTTTCTGTCCTTGTCATTTGCTTTCTGCACAAAGCAGAGAAGAATGCCTGAGTGGATATGACTGCCCTACACCCTCCAGCTGGCAGTTCACGTAAGTGTGCCTTCAGCTTGCTCCGCTGTCCTTTTTTCCACCCTCTAGTGCAGGGCTCTCCAACCTTGGGTCCCCAGATGTTGCTGGACTACAGCTCCCAGAATCCCTTGCCATTAGCCATGCTGGCTGGGTATGCTGGGAGCTGTAGGCCAGCAACATCTGGGGACCCAAGGTTGGAGAGCCCTGCTCTAGTGAGTAGAGTCTAATTCTGGGGTGGGTACTTGTGGCCCTCCAGATGTTTTGGCCTACAATTCCCATCATCCCTCACCATTGGCTATTAGGATGGCCACTTACAGATCGACAAAAAAAGAGGAAATTAATCACCCAAAAAGAGGATGCCAATTTGCATAATATTTGCATATGCTAATTTATATGTATAGATGCACATTTAGAAATAATTACTATAATTTAAATAGAAACACAGCACATCTCACCGAAGTGGGAAAGACTGACCAGGTGACTTACCGTAAGTGCCTGTTCAGTCTGCTATCCAGGGGCTAAGTATTGATGGGCAACTTCAAGGCCCAACTCTCCCTCCTTGTGGTGCTTTATTTTAAACCAGACTTGGACTGGACAGCCCATCAAACAGGACACATTCAAAGAGAGGACCATCCTCTGTAAAGTAGACACCTGGCCACCCTTGGCTATGCTGGCTAGGGCTGATTGGAGTTGTCAGCCAAAACATTTGGAAGGCCACAGTTGCTCACCTCTGATCTAATTGGTGGACTGACATTTTTGGGTAATAACATACTGTTATGACCAGCAAGCAGAGTTGCTCCTTTAAATCAGCTGGTGAAAAGTATATGCTACAAATCGGAACAACTCAACTCAAAGCCTCTTTCATAACAATTCTAAGAGAGACATTACACAACTCTTACGATAAACCTTTGTTTCAATGGGTGGTAAAGTAAAATATTGAGCTTGACAAGACAATGGGTAGATATTACTGGGCTCTCTGTCTCTGGGGGTGAAAGGTGAACAATAAATCTTCATAGATTTGCACAAGGCCATCAAACATAAGCACTGTTTCCCTGAGAACAGTACAGAAGGTCATGCCTAGAACACAGGAATATTTTTAGCTTTGGCTGGAAATCAAAGGCAGGCCCAACTGTTTTTGTTATTAACATTTTTATTGAACTCTATCAGGAGATTAACATAAACAGTGCTATTAAAAAAAGGCAGCAGTGTTATTATCTCCTGAGTAAGTGAACCTCCCCAAATTCTCTTTGTCAATACCTCCCAACTGAGTATAATTAATAGAATGTGACAAAGAACACTTAATCCAAGAAGGAAACAAAACAAGGCAACACAAAAAGTGTGTGTGTGTGTGTGTGTGGTGAGGGAAACACTGTTATTTGCCAAATGGGTGAGCTCCAGCCAAAGGATTAATGCTCAATTAGAGAAAATTTCTAGCAATGGTTGCCAAATGTGTTGATTTCCCCCCTGAATTATTCTCCCATGGCACATAATTCATTCTTTAAAGGATTAATCTAAAAAGTTATCAGACCAGTGTTCAAGTGCAGGTGACGGCAGTGATCTCCAAAACTGCAACAACACAATTTGCTTTACCAGTAGTGAGACAAACAAATAGCGGTCTTTGGAAGCACCAGATTACTGGGATGTATCTCAGAATGAGATGTTTGAAAGACAATTCCAACTTCAAAGACATCATCTTTGGCTTTTGACCAGAGCCAGTTGTTGGGAGTATGTGACTCCATTACTTTGTACCATTTCATTGGCTCCTAGTTTCTGAGCTCAATTAAAAAATATGGTTATTACATTTACAGTGCAATCCTATATATCAGGGGTCTTCAAACTAAGGCCTGCGGGCCACATCCGGCCCGCCTTGCCTTTTTATCCGGCCCGCCGGCCGATTGGCAGAAGCAGACTTTTTAAAAACTCTTTCGCTTCAAGCGCCGATTCTTTTAATTCTTTCCCATAATATGGAAAAATTAGTGGTAGTGTTTTACCTCTTATGTATGAGCTGATGTAGCTAAGTCAGATTTCTAATGTTTCAAAAATGCTACTTTGGATTGAAGCAGAGTATGCTCATTTGTGTGATGGCAAAAACAAAAGTATATTCGTGTTAGGCATGAAACAATTGTGCAACTATATATGTAAATACCACCAGCCCTGCCAGGAGTATTCATTAATATTCCCTCTTCTTCCCTCCCCATTCCTTTTTCCTTGTGTGTCGTGTCTTTTTAGATTGTAAGCCTGCGGGCAGGGACTGTCTTGTTAATTGCTGTAAACCGCCCAGAGAGCTTCGACTATTGGGCGGTATAAAAATGAAATAAATAAATAAATAAAATAACTTTCCATTTAAGGGGAAAAAAATTCACCCCTATCAAGTAAAAAAAAAAGGACCCGGGTCCTTTTTTTTAACTTGATCCATTCGTTCATATTTTTTTCAAACTATAGTCCGCCCCCCCAACAGTCTGAGGGGACAATGAACTGGCCCCCTGTTTAAAAAGTTTGAGGACCCCTGCTATATATGGTTATTCAGAAGTAAGTCCCATTGTATTCAATGGGACTTACTCCCAGGCAAGTGTGCATAGGATTGCTGCTTTAAAGCTCTAAATGCCCTAAGGCCAGGACACGTGAAAGACCGCTTCTTACCATACGAATCTGATACACTCTTGAGATCATCAAGAGAGAGCCTGTTGCATGTCCCACCAATATCTGAGGTTCTTCGGCAGAAACAAGCAGTAGGATCTTCTCTGCCAGGCTTTGGAGTGTCCTGTCCTACCAGATCTTCAGGGCTCCCTCCTTCAAGGTATTCTGCACCAGGCTGAAAACCTTTTGGCCCTGATAGGCCTACAGCTTGTCAGATGTTTGAGGTATGTTGACCCTTTTCCTCTGCTTCTTCCCTTGCTGCTGTTGGGTTGTTATTATTGGTTGGTTTGTAATTTTTAAAATTATTTTCTATTTCTATATTTTCATCAATTTTTAAAAATTTATTTTTGCGGTTTAATTTTGAGCCAACTTGAATGCCAGATATTGAGATAGAAAGGTGGGCTAGAAATGTTTTCAATAAATAAATAAACCTCAATAGGAAATTATCTGACTATGACAAGGAGATAGATGTTAATTCCCACCACTTTCAGACCGCCATCCTCCTGCCCAGTTGCGAAAACCAAATCAAGGGTGTGTCCTGCTACATATGTTGCCCTGATGATGTGCTGGGACTAGGGATGGGTGGGCAGGGCACATTTGAAAAAAAATATGTGAAAAACATGGCATAAATTTCTAAAATGTATGCAAACACGCTTTCTTTAGCCAATGGGTACATGCATACAAAAATGTGTACATTTGAAAAATGCACACAAAAATATGTGTGAATTTATGTACAGGTATATATTATTTTTAATTGCAAGCTCATGTGGAAATGGGAAAGAATGAACTTGGCCTCAACAAAACCAACAATCTCGGTGAAACCAAGATCGACAGATCCATATGTCCCTAGTTGAAACAGCCCTATGGCTGTCATGGGGGCCATGAAGCCCTGAGCCGCCCCAGATTCAACAGCATCAGCACTGCAGTTGTGATCCTCCTTTGTCAGCTCCAGGTAGTGAGACCCATGGGCAGTGGAATGAGTAGTACACCAGCAGGATCCCTAATTTGTCCTGGGCACTGAAGATACTTCGGCGCTCAAGATTGGCACTCAGACAGGAAACCTAGAGAGGGAGATGGAATTCCATAGATCAGGGCTCTCCAACTTTAAGTCCCCAGATGTTGCTGGCCTACAGCTCCCAGCATACCCAGCCAGCATGGCTAATGGCAAGGGATTCTGGGAGCTGTAGGCCAGCAACATCTGGGGACCCAAGGTTGGAGAGCCCTGCCATAGACTATAGCAACTCCCCTCCCTGGTCCTTGAGTCTATGCTGGTGTTACACTGATTATCCAGGAGAGCACTGCTGGGAAAGACTAACCTTACCCAGTTCCCCCTTTCAGGTAATACATAATTGGTTGGCTTTCTCATTCACAATTAAATCATTTTATTTTTATCTATGAAATGTCAGATTATGGTTGCTGTGACCTGTTCACAGACATCTCCAGTAATGACTTCTTCCAATTGTTGGAGGATATACGAAGGAGTCAGTCCTATACTGCTTAGGACGAAGCAGAATTTTCCCCCTTATGCACAGCCTGCTTATTGAAACTGGTTATCACCACATGGGTTGCTAAACCCTTGCTAAAAGGCTCTTTAAAGGAAACAGATTGTCCAAACAAGGTTTAAAACTAATAAAGACATTTATTAGTTTTACTTACAGTCCATTTATTCATATATGCAGGATGCATATAGGCAGATTAGAGTCTTGGGTGTTAATAGTTCGCCTCATTAAAGATCACTGGCTGGAAGCCAGCTCAGACCATGCGTCCATCAGGCTGGGGGGAGAGAAAGAGAGAGAGCTGGCCACAGAGAGGCAGGGAGGAGGGGTTACAAAACAGGCACCCTGGTGATTGTTCAATTAACCCTTTCCTCCCACTCTAAGTAGTGGTTACATTACCTCGTTGATTTAAGCAGGCAACATTACAATTTCCATCACCAATGATGACTCTGAAGCAGGTTGTCTACCTCAGCCTTCCCCAACCCAGTGCTTGCCTGATGTATTGGGCCAAAAAAACATTATTCCCAGTCAGCATGGCCATTGGAGAGAACCAGGTTGTGGAAGGCTGGCCTACCTTAGGATCCCTGAATCTGCCAGAACTAGAGGGGGGCTTCCTGTTGACCTCTCTGAGCAAGAAGTTTAACCACACTCTGAACTTGGGGGTGGTGGCTTAGGTCTTTTAAAGTGGCACAAACAGATAAAGGTTAGAAGCAGGAAAATGGAGCGACCTAATGAAATTTGCTGCCTGAAGGAACTGCTTCACTTCACATTGCTTCATTGTCAGGCCATCTCTGGATAGGATCAATGAGGGGAAGCAGGCTGGCTCAATGGCTCCAAAGTCCAGAGCAGGGATCTGCAGGGAACACCATTTACATCAGACAGAGATACCGAAGCATCAGCTCTGTAGGGCAGAGATAGTCGCCTGGTGGTCTGGATCGAGCCTCTGAAGAAAATCTATCCAGTTCCTGGCTCCCGACCAGTTTTTAATCAAAAGTATTATTTTTTAAAATGACCACAATGTCATTTCTAAGCTAATATTTTTTCAAGTTATGGGAAAGAGATATCCCATGCTAGAATGCCACATCTCTTCTCTATTATGTAGATGTATGTACTTGAATGTAATGCTGTGCCTCTGTGCATGTGCTCCAGGTGCATGTGCATGTGCTAGCTTGATGGTGCCAATTTTATTATGGCATCTGACCACTCCTAAGAGGAGCAGTTTATCTGGCAAAAGAGATTTTCAGCACTTGGTCCCTGTCCAGAAAATGCAGAAATTCCCCATTAGCGGGCCAAGGGGATTGCTTAAGGCAGGGCTGTTGCACTGTCAGGCCTGTGGGCCAAGTCCGGCCCACCTGGTATCCCAATCCAGCTCTCTGAATGGCCATGACCCCTTTAGCTGGCCCCAGCCCTTTCCCCCACTCCCAGCCCCTTTCTCCCGACCACCAATCATTTGGTAGTTTCTCGGCTTTTGTACAGTCCCCCCCCCCCCATTCTAAAAGGTTGAAATGCCACTGAGAGCCAGTGTGGCATAGTGGTGAGAGTGTTGGACTAGGACTCGGGAGATCTGGGTTCTAGTCCCCGCTCGGCCATGAAACCCACTGGGTGACTTTGGGCCAGTCACTGACTCTCAGCCTAACCTACCTCACAGGGTTGTTGTGAGGATAAAGCGGAGAGGAGGATTGTGTAAGCCACCTTGGGTTCCTTGCAGGAAAAAAGGTGGGGTATAAATATAATAAATAAAAATAAAATAAGGCTTAGTTATTGGCAGCAAGAGATCTACGCTAAAAAGATGCCGGGTTTTTTTGTGTTTTTTTTTTGGTATTTTTGGCCCTGCACCTTTTGCCTTTGGACTCACCCACCACTGGAATGCATCTCCCCAGAGAGCTTCTCCAAAACTGAATTTGGTCCCCGGGCTGAAAGAGGTTCAAAGCCCCTAGCTAGCTTAAGGCAATTTCTCTGTGTTCCAAGGAAATGGCATTTTATGCTCAACTGACAGAGGGCTGAAAGGTCGGTATGTTGTAGTGAACACCTTTGAAGAGGTAGAGGAGCACTTCTCACTACTTACCAGATGGCAAAGTGGTTAAGAATGCACATTCATGGAATGCAAATCAGGTCCCACCTCCGTCATCTCTGCTAGGTGTGCTTTGAATTCACACACAACTTTTGTCTTTTAACAGTATCTTGTTATTGCATAACCAACAAGGCAGAGTTTAGGACCCAGGGATTATTTTTTGTCTTTTTTTTTTTTTTTTTGGCTTGCAGCCTGTGACAGCTGACCGAAAATCAATGAAGTGTACTTTAAGAAGCTTCACAGTGGTGCAAGATAAGGCTCAAAAGCTATTCTCCCAATTCCCAGCCTATTAAGCCTCACGGTTTAGAATTATTTTGTCTTAACATTTCTCGGAGGGAAGTAGCTTGCCTATGAAAATCAAGAATTCCAGTGGGAGATGCAGCCGTGAGGATGAGGGTGCAAGGTTTTATTATCGTATCCCTCTTCTTTTGTACTAACAGTTCAGGTAAGTGCAATTTATTCAAGTTAAGAATGTGTCAGATACAAGACTGCTTGCCACAACGCAGAGATGCCTTTATGTGTTAAAATTAATCCAGTGGCTCTCGCTGTTTAAGCATGTCTGAAAGACTTTTGTGTGTGTTTGTTATGCAAAAGAGGGGGGGGGGATAATAAGCTATATCGGGTAGCCAGTAGGTCATTTCAGTACTGTATTTCATCTTCCAATCAACAACCTTGTCTTTGCGAAGACTTTTAATAACTGATATTATGATGATTCCAGTCATTCTAGCGGATAAAACCGCTATTATTAGTATTACTATTAATAATAATATATCCTGAGAGTTCTATGTAAGTTAATGATGATTTTATATAGAATAAATTATTACTATTTATAACTTATTATAATTATTTTTATTATTCTCATTTATATACAACTTTCAGTGTATATAGTGCGTTACAGAGAAACATTGGCAGAAGACAGGTCTCTCTACCTGAAGGAGATTGCACTCTGAGAGTGCAATTCTGTACCTGTCTACTCAGAAGCAAGTCCTATTGAGTTCAGTGGGACTTACTCCTCGGTAAGTGTGTATAGGATTGCATCCTAAATTTGAATGAGGGGGGAGGAGAAGGAGAAGCAAGGGTAACACAAGGGATAAATGCAAGCAAATCTAGTTAGAATGGTCACTATAGTTTTATTCTCAACTCCAACCACCTTTGATCAAATATTTGCATGTGAGGGTGGTTTATTAAATGGAAGTACGAGGAGGTCTCTCCAGGCGAGAAGAAATACTTCGCTTTTCATAGGAACAGCAAAAGACCATAAGCAACATTTGCCTATTTCACTGAATACCCATTATGGATGTTTGTACTCGATGCGAATTCACTTCGCCAATCTTCTCACAGCTTTCCCTGTTTGCTTTTCATTTCTCTCTGTCCCTCCTCTTTGCTACAACACAGCTCCAATGGCTCTTTTCCAAATGTTTGGGAAGAGATATTATTGTTTGTTGTTGCTACTTCCCTGGGCAATAAGTAGTCCTGGAGGCAGCCTTTTGCAAGTCCCGTTTCCCTATGAGGAGAGAGTATTGGAATCTTACGTCACAATCCTGTGTGGGTTTACTTGTAACTGAGGTCCATTATTTTCAATGGGTCTTACTTTCAGGTACATGTACATAGGATTGCAAGCCTAGGATGTTTTTTTTAAAATAAACAATGCCCCTTCCCCTGCCCCATGGATTCTGGTTGAATTATCTTCAATTTGTTAAATTTGACCCAGTCCTATGGGTCTAAAAGAACATTCTGGGTCATTTATGAATTACAACATATATACAATAAGCAGTAAAACATGCAAACTATAAAATAAAATGCACTAAAACCCAAGAAATAACATAACAACAATATATTTATTAACATACAGGCTGAGTAGGTGGAAAGCAAGCAGGCATGCAGGAAGGCAGTGTTAGTTCTAAACCAGCAACAGAAACCTCTCTGTGGTTGCAGTCCTAAATACCCACTTACCTGAACATAGTGGGATTTACCTCTGAGTAAACATGAATATGATTGTGCAGTTAGCTACTTTCCTAACCATCTAATGACAGTATTTTGCACTTTTCTATTATTCAAAGCATCTCCTCGCATACACTAGCTCTGCATTATGATCTTCTCACTGGGGAGGGGCTGAGACAGAGAAATAATGGCTTGCCTATGGCTACCTAATGAGATCATGGCTGAAGTGAAATTTGAACTACAGGTTAAATTTCTGCGCATCCTGAATATAGTCAACAATCTGCATTATTGTGGAAACATTTTTCCACTTGGAAATAATGTTAGTAGTTCTCTTATCTCCAACATCAGAGGCAGTATGCATCTGTATACCAGTTGCTGGGGAACATGGGTGGGAGGTTGCTGTTGCATTCATGTTCTGCTTGTGGGCTTCCCATAGGCATTTGACTGGCCACTGTGCGAACAGAATGCTGGAGTAGATAGAGCACTAGGGTCCCAAACTTTTTGTGCGGGTGGGCACATTTGGAATTTTGAGAGAGGGTCATGGGCATTCTTACAAAATGGCTACTGTGGAGAAAGCCAACCTAAGCCCCCTTTCTGACACACACACACTCACCAAGGTGGGGGGAAGGAGACCCGGGGGGGGGGGGAGAGACAGCCAGTCTCCACAGAGACCAAAGGGGACAAACAACATCTGCATAGAATCACCCCAGGGGGGAAGACAGGAAGCATCGCCAGGTTCGTCTCGTATATCAGCCCCATCTACATAAGACTTGAATACCTTGCCAGAACAGACACTTCGGCACCCATAAGAAAGGACCATTCAACACCACAGGATGGGACCATTAAGCAAGTGGCTTCAAAGGGACCCCACCCCACAGGGGGAAGGCGTCACCCCACCTGACCCAAAAGGCCGCCCCTCAGGGAGGGTGGCAACCCACCTGATTGGCAACCCACCTGATTACGGAGGGAGGGGCTACCTGAAACACCAAGGTATAAAACACCCTGCGCAAGGGAACTGAGTTGTTGGACCTGATCAGCAATCTTGCCCCATGCTTGGGGTAAGGGAACGAAGGGATCGGCAACCCCGGGTAGCAGCACCCGGTGTGCTCCAGCTAGCTGAAATCACTGGCCGCTTGGGTTGACCGGACCCCCGGGAAACCAAGCTGAAATCACTGGCTGCTTGGGTTGACCGGACCCCCGGGAAACCAAGCTGAAATCACTCACAAGCCGCTTGGGTAGACCGGACCTCCGCCGGGAACCCAGCTAGCCGCTTGGGTAGACCGGACCTCCGCCGAGAACCCAGCTAGCAGCATGCGGTTGACCGGGCCTCTGCTGGAGCCCGAGCTGAACTAACTAGCTGAGAGCCCTGAAATCACGGTGTCCTTGAGACTTCTTGCTTGCTACTTTGTACCGTACTGATAAGCTGTATTGCTGGGTTTGTGTCTGGGTTTGTGAAGGTAATTTTGTAAATAAACTTGTTTTATAAAAGATACTTTTGTGGCTATAAGTTATCCCTTTGTTCTGGGCTAAGGGTGATAGTCGCTGGGGACCTTGGAGAAGGCCCGCCCTAGGACTCGCTACCCCCTTAGCATTGAACCCGCGCAGAAGACCAGGTTGTCGGTCTTCCACTGCTACCATAGGTAGGGGGCTTGCCCATTCATAATATGACTGCCATGATGGGCATGGCCAATCGCAAAACACTAATTCCAGAAGGCAAATTGGTAAGACTAAAAGAAAAGTACCTAAGAACCTAAGTACAAGGCAGAGTTGGGGGTCTGAGCTCCAAAACACAAAACCACTCTTTTGAACCCAAATAAAGATGGCACTGGAGGGAAGCACTTTGCTTTGCAGCATGCCAGTGTCCCAGAGAGGCAGGGAGCTTTAGCTATCTGTGGGCACAATGGTCTTTGTTACTATAAGGCGGAAATGCAGCCTAATTATTTAAACCGCGTTTGCCTTTCCTATTGGGAAATCTACTGTGGTAGAGCCTTGTTGCAAAAAGCTTTGCATTCATCTCAACAGCCTTGATGTGAATATATCCTGCCTCTGGGTAATATCTCTTTATAGAATTCATGGATTTGCCCTTCTGGCTTATTAGACAATATCTATTAACACAATCACACATACAGAGAGAGAGAGAGAACTTCATAGATTCTGGTGTAAACAGTACCATAGGAAGGTCATGTTTTGAAAACAGTTATACATGTACAATGGTGTGTGTTCTTAATATGTGGTCATTTGCCAAATTCTTGAAGAGACAGCTCCAAAGGGCATTATTAGTCTTGGCCTGTTCCTAGGCTAAAGCCCTTCCCAGGACTCTCAAGGTGCTATTTTAGATTCCAGTTTCAGGCAGAATTCCACTAGGGCTGAATAGCTATTCTTGGACGCATTCATGGTCAAAGTGTGAAATAGCAAGAAATGTTAAGAGCATTTATTGTGATTATTTCTATCTTTTTATGTCTCATAATTACTACAGCAAGGTTATCAGCATAGGACAGTCACACTTTTTTCCTCTTCCCCCACTTTGTTTTTTAAGTCAAGGGATTTGTGCCTTTTGGCCTGATTTTCGTGTGTGTGTGTGTGTGTGTGTGTGTATAGCAACTCTTCACAACTACTGCATTCATGACCTCATTCAAATGACTTTTCTAATTTTGTATGACTTATGACAGCCCTTCCCAACTTGGTACCCTCTAGATGTGTTGGACTACAACTCCCATCAACCCTAACTAGCAATGGCCAGGAATGCTGGGCATTTTGGTCCAAAACATTTGGAGGGCTCCATATTGGGGAAGGCTATTCTACACAACTGTTAAAAGTACAGGAGCCCTATTCTCTTGATCAGCTCAGTGTCGCTGAGGCAGAATGATGTGTAGACCGAGACATTGGGGCGGGGGACGCTAATCCTAACACTTGCCCTCCATAAAACATTGCTTCCAGTTGGGGACAGCAAAGCAGGCAGCAAGATTTGTGCAAGAATTCTAATGACATCTGTCAGAATGCTTGGCTAAGAGCCAGATTTGCTGGTGCAATCTCTTCCTTTATACGTAGCCCCTCCGCTCAGGCTCATCTATTGCCCTTTTTATCCCTTCATTTTAATTCTATCCAAGTGAGCTGTCATTTTGAATTCTACACTCCCCTGGGTTTCCCTCTTACAACAGCGATTAAATTGTAGACACATGAAACTGTCCCTTACATGCATGCCCATCTACTGAGGTCTTGTATGATAAAATACTTCCCACTGGAGTTAGTACTGGAAGGAATATCTATGAACCAGCCCCAGCATTCTTTTTAATGGTTCTTTTTGTGGCCAAGAAGCAGATTTTTACCACAGGCCATTGGCTTTGATTTTACTGTGCTGATGCAATGTTTTGTATGTTACCTCCATATCTGTCTACGTCTCCCCTCTTCTCCCTTCTTTTTTGTCTTTCAGGTTTTACTGTGTTCAGCTCATTTGCAGAGAATGAAGATGCCCTTTTGCGGCACTTATTTCAAGGATATCAGAAATGGATCAGACCAGTAAAACATTCCAATGATACAATAAAGGTGTACTTTGGATTAAAGATATCCCAGTTAGTAGATGTGGTAGGTAATCTACAGACCCATTTCTCTGGGTCCCACAGGCAGGGATGGACACATTTACCACTTTCCTCGAGTGGAACCTGACAATTGTACTCTAGTTCCCATTTCCTCATCAATCTTATTGATGTTCAATGAAAATGTTGACCCAGTGTGCAGCTGCTGTGAAAAAGGCAAATCCCATGATAATTAGATAATTAGAAATCTAATTATTTCTATAATAAGAAAAGGAATTGAAAATAAAACACCCAATATTGTACTGTCCTTATACAAATCTATGGTGCGACCATACTTGGAATACTATGTACAGTTCTGCTCACTACACCTAAAAAAGGATATTGTAATGTTGGAAAAAGTCCAAAAAAGGGCAACTAAAATGATCAAGGGGATGGAGCAACTCCCCTATGAGGAAAGGTTACAACATCTGGGACTGTTTAGCTTAGAAAAAAATTGAGTAAGGGAAGACATGATAGAGGTGTACAAAATTATGCATAGTGTGGAGAAAGTGGATTGCGAGACATTCCCCCCCTTCTCTCATAATACTAGAATACGGGGTCAGGTGATAGTGGCAGCTTCAGGACAGATAAAAGAAAGTACTTCTTCACACAGTGCATAGTTAAATTATGGAATTCCCTACCACAAGATGTAGTGATGGCCACCAATTTGGATGGTTTTAAAAGGGGATTGGACAAATTCTTGGAGGAGAAGGCTATCAATGGCTACTAGTCCTGACGGCTATATGCCACCTCCAGTATCGGAGGCAGTATGCCTTTGTACACCAGTTGCAAGGGAACATGAGTGGGAGGGTGCTGTTGCACTCATGTCCTGCTTGTGGGTTTCCTGTGGACAGCCACTTGTCCACTGCATGAACACAATGCTGGACTAAATGAACCTTGGTCTGATCAGCAGGGCTCTTAGGTTCTCTCAGTTGCATCACAGTTGCCCTCTTTTTCTTCATAGAGCAGGATGTGCTAGGGGTGGGGGCCAGATTAATAACACTGTAGGAGAGCATAAATAAAGCCCCCTGTGGCTTTGGGGGTCTTAGTTCTGCTTCTCATAGATATCTATGTTTGAAGGTGTATGTATAAAGAGTGCCTGGCTGGTGCACGCAGCTTGCAAGGTGGTGCCCTTGCTGAGGTTCTTTCTCATTGCCTTTTATTTTCTCGGATACCTCATGCCACACAAAGGGAAAGGCAGCGCTCAGAGAGGGGGCTGGGCATAGTGCAACATGATAACTCTGTGGCTTAGTTCATATACACCAAGGGTGCAGAACCTCTGGCCAGCAGGCCAAATCCTGTCTGCCTCAGGTCAGGTCCCTTTCCCCTGACCCCACCCCCTGTCCCATGACCACCAAACAAAGTATCCCAGGTTTTGCATGGTGTGTGTGTGTGTTTGTGTTTGCCCACTCTAAAAGATTGAAATGCCTCTCTTAAGGCTTAGTTATGGGCAGCAAGAACTTTAAGCTAAAATATGTGGGTATTTTTGGTATTTTGGCCCTGCCCCTTTTGCCTTTGGCCCTGCCCACCAATGGAATGTGGCCCCCGAGAGCTTCTCCAGAATTGAATTCAACCTTCGGGCTGAAAGAGATTCAACACTCCTGATACAAGCCATGCTCCTCTGCCCCGCGATAGTTAGGGAGCCCTCTGACAGTCTCCTTTGATAGTCCCTTGAAATCCTGAAGATGGACTGCACAAACATGTGTTGTGTATGTGTGAGGCCCTGATGCTGGCCCAGTCACCTCTCACATGAATTTTTAAGCAGAATGCGGTATAAATGCATGCACACACCCTTCATATTTGACAGGCAGTGCAGATTTTTTATTGACAGGTATGTGTACCCAAGTAAAAAAAGAACAAATCTTGTGATTATGTTGGCACCCATGTGAGAAAATTCGACAGTTTACAGTAGCCTCATTTTTCCAAAAGTACTGGGGTCTCGGCCTACTGTAGGTTTTTCATTATGTGCAATAGTACTCAATACCAAAAAACAGGAAGCACAGGAGTGGTGATTGGGCAACTCCTGATAGAGAGTTCCTATGACTTTAGTAGAAGTGTGCCTTGGGGAGATGTTTCTTAGGTGTGCTTTTTAACTTGTTCATAAATGATTTGGAGTTAGGCATGAGAAGTGAGGTGGCCAGGTTCACTGAGATGGCCAGGTTTAATGCCAAAATATTTGGGTGGTTCAAACAAAAAGGGACAGTGAAGAGCTCCAAAAGGATCTCTTCAAACTGGATAAATGGGCATCAAAATGGCAAATTACCGGTAGGTTCAATTTAAGCAAGTGTAGAGTGATACACAATGGGGCAAAACTTCTAACTTCACTTATACACTGATGGGATCTGAGCTGGCGGTGACTGACCAGGAAAGGGATCTGGTGTTGTGGGGGATAAGCTCAATGAAAACATCAACCCAGTGTGTGGATGTTGTGGTGGTAAAGGCTAATTCCATGTTTGGGACCATAAGGAAAGGAACTGAAAATAAACTTGCTGATATCATAATATCTTTATATAAATCTATGGTGCAATCAGACTTGGAATACTGTGTACAGTTCTGGTCATTACACCTCACAAAGGATATTGTACAGCTGGAGAAGATGCAGAAAAGGGCAACCAAAATGAACAAGGGGCTAGAGCAACTCCCCTATGAGGAAAGGCTACAATGGCCTGGAAGCCAAATTTAGGCTGCTGCTAGGTAGGAAGTTGAACGCTAGGACCTTCAAGGTAGCTTTCTCTGAAATACTACCAGTTCTACGTGTAGGGTCAGCTATACAGGCAAAGCTAAGGAGTCTCAGTGCATGGATGAGACACTGGTGTAAGGAGGAGGGGTTTAGATTTGGTAGGCACTGGCAAATGTTTTGGGACAAGCCAGGCCTATACAGAAGGGAAGGGCTCCACTTGAACCAGAATAGAATCAACCTACTGGTACTTAACTTCAAAAAGGTGGCAGAGCAGCTTTTAAACTGAACCTTGGGGAAAAGCAGCTGCGGAGCATCCGGTTCATGTTGCATCATCACTGCCTTAGTGGATGAAGGTAGAAATGTTTTCAGTGGCTAAACAGGGATGCTTTATAAAACTATGCATGGTGTAGAGAAAGTGGATTATCTCTCATAATACTAGATAGAACCAGGGGTCATCCAATGAATAGTGGGAGATTCAGGACAGAGTTCTTCATGTGGCGCATAGTTAAACTGTGGAATTCATTATCACAAGTTGTAATGATGGCCACCAAGATGGACAGCTTTAAAATTAGACAAATTTGTGGAGGCTAAGGCTATCAATGTCTACTAGTCACGGCTATATAGTATCTCCAGTACCAGAAACAGTATGCCTCTAAATGCCAGTCACTAGGGAACATGAGTAGGAGAGAGTGATTGTGTTCATGTCCTACTTGTGGGCTTCCCACAGGCATCTGGTTGGCCACTATGTGAACAGGAAGCTGGGCTAGATAGACCTTTGGGCTCTTCTTATACACATATTTTCATAGTAACTCTGTCAGGGCCAGGCCAGGGCTGCAGCTGGCAGCCATCCCCAAATTTAGGCCAAGAAGCTAGTAGCTGGCAAAGCTGGAGCCTAAAAGGGCCATTGGGCCAGGCTCTTAGTACTGATAACAGATCTGACCAATCCAAATATTTCATATTGCCTGCCAATTGCAAGCTGATGTTGCACATCCCTATCTGTGTTTGAGGAAGACTCTGATGCCTCAGCATAGGCAGCCCTTGATAGCTCACATGACTATGTTCCAGCCTTGGGCTGTGAGGATTGCAGTTCAAGCCCTGGAGTCCCTGACAGCCACTGTGAAAGGCAAAGCCCAAACAACTGGATTTCTTTCAGCCATGCAGCTATAAAGGCTCAGAAACAGCTTCAAGGCCAGGGGTTGTAATTCAAGTGGAAGAGCTGCCTGAGCAATTGCTAAGTAACTCTACTTTCCTACATTAAGTACAAGTGGCAGTGTTAGTCCAAATAGGTGTGCCATTAAAGGTTAACTATTTTATACATAAATTCTCCTGGAAATCAGAACATTGTGGAACACTCTGAAAGGGTTGCTGTCTCTGTAGCATGGGGTATGTTGGGAGGTGTCCTTTTCTTCAGAAGAAATCAATGACTTCTGTTCCTTCCCCCCCCCCCCCCCCAGGATGAAAAGAATCAACTAATGACAACTAATGTATGGCTGAAACAGGTAATATATACATAGGTGTTTGTGTGTGTGTGTGTGTGTGTACTTTTTAAATGTTTTGTTGTGAGTACTTTATGATTGCCAGTAATCAGTGAATTGTGATGACTGCCTGTAAATGTTCCACAATGGTGTGGAGATGGAGGTTCTTGAATTTAAGGAAATGGAGCCCCGTTGACCTCAGCTGGCTTACACCCCAGATACTCTTATCTAACTGGGTTACAACGTGGGTGCAATGCTGATTAATGGCCTGTGAAGATGACAGATCTATTGCACTTGTAATACGACAGATACATTGGGGGGGGGTTATTTGTCTAATACAGCAGTTTTCAAATTGTGCTCCTGACTGAGTTCCTCTATGAGACGTTCGGTCATGGCAGGAAAGTATCCCTAAATGTCAGCCTGCACACTGCTACTGATCTTTTCCTGCAAGGCACAGCCTCAGGGGAGTGTTGGGTGTATTCTTCTAGGGTGCATGTTCATAGAGATGATTGGGCCATATGTGTACTTCCTTCAGCATACCCAGAGTTTACAACAGGAGGACATGTGGCCTGAATGCATTGCATTCAGGTACAGTGAATTAACCATGGGCACTGCCCTCGTAAGTACAAGCCAGCCTCCAGGCTCCCCGTCTCCCTCTCTGCCCTTGTCTTAGATGACCTGCAGCTGTCCTTGGGCAGTGTGGTCCAGCCTGGGAGTTGCATAGGAAAACTGGTTAATAAATCAGTTTAGTTTAACCAGCTTAATTGTGGAGCATCATTTCTTTTTAAAGGTTCAGCAGAGAACATGCTGCAGTGGTCATGCTGCTTCTGTCAGCTGTACAGATCAGCATGGGCTGAAAGCCCCTTCCCTGGAGGCTGGATCTACTGAAGGGATTTGTCCAGTCTTCTGAAGGGCAACAGTCTGGAGGAACCACTTTACCAGTGCTCGGCAGTGTTGTAGTGGAGTGAGGGTTCACAGGGTCAACGTGCAGGTACTTTTTGATTAGCAGGGATGATGACATAATCTGCTCTGAGTTTAGCTGCAATCCTCCTAGTAGTTGGGGCAGCAGGTGAGGAATGGATTTTCCCAGCAACATTATTAATTGTTGTGAGCTATCTCTGTTGTAATGCAATGTATTCTGGGATGAGTTGGTCTTGAGTGGGCAATTAAGACACATTAGCTTTACAAAAGAGCTGCTCTTGGTGGAAATGGAAACTCCTAGAAGTGATTTGTTGATATGGAACAACACAGATGCTTTAATTTTTGGATTCTCCTTGGGGGTGTGACTATGGAGACTCCCATGATGAGCACCTGCACTTCTAAAGTTACCACTACACCACTGGTGATTGGAAGCAGGGCAGAACCATATTTGGGGGGGAGGGGGAAGATCTGTAGGAGGCTACCTGCTATCAGTATGACAACCCTCTTCCCTAAAATTTCAGCACTCACTTTTTTAAAAAGCCAGTCTCCCTGGTTTCATGTCTAAAGAAAAACAAACAGCCATGCATGCAGGCAGTACTATTCTCTTACCTAATGGCTCAGTAAGAAATCCACCAACTCCTGCCCTCCACTGTTATGCCAAAGAGTGCAAAGACACTGAAATGGCTGAGAAGTGCTTGCCACTTTTAACTGTGATTAAATTTAAAATGATTCACATTCAATATAAAGTTAACTTTATTAAATAATGTCCATAAAATCACATGTAATGTTGTTACAATTTATTTTGAACCATTTATCACTTCAGGTTGCTTGTATTTAGGTTTTTGCAGCATTAGTTTCTTCCACGATCCACCCTCCTCCCCCAATTTCTGGCAAGAGCCTTGCTGAGCTAAGACGAGACACCAGAATTGAAAGTAACACAAAAACTCACTTTCTGAACTGCTTCCTAGCTCCCGGACGTGCCTGACTGCAGCTCAGGTCAACTTCATTTGTACTGCAGGAGAGGACGTGTAAAATTCCCTTTGCTTCCTGCCTTGGCAAGGCAGGACATGGCAGCCCTTGGGGACTATTATTTCTCTCTTGGAGGGCACAAGGGTGACAGTTAATATCATTTGGTTGACTTGAACTTTCTTCAGTCAATGCTAAAAGACAACCATTTTGTTTTGTTTTTTAAAAAGATGGTTAACTGAAACTTACTGTTCATATACTGGAACATGATCCCATTGCTCATTGGCTTACTGAGCTGGTCTTCAAGTTGTCACTGCAAAAAAAAATTTGGATTCTGTCCCCTTGACTGAATATATGGCACTTACCGAAGATGTATAGCAGCCTTCCCCAACCTGATGCTCTCCAGATGTTTTGGACTTCAATTCCCATCAGTCCCAGCCAGCATGATCCACCTATGCCAATTGTTCTTAACAGCATGTGAACTGGGAATTCCTAGGAGGGTGCCTGGAAAGGCACAATCGCCTACCATTCCACTCCCAATCAGAACCTGTTAGGAGGCAGAGGTGCCCTTACGCTGACAAGCAATGCGGGGGGGGGGGGGGGGAGTCATTTGTATCTTTTTGCTTTGATCTGCTGAGATCTGTGGACAGCTCCCCCATATGGTGAGCTACTGACCTGCTGTGGCGGCAGCTTCTCAGTGAAGTACCCTGGCTTGAGCCCTGTGGGAGCTGTCCACAGATCTCAGCAGATCAAAGCAAAAAGATACAAATGACTCCCCCCCCCCCCCCGCATTGGTTGTCAGCATAAGGGCACCTCTGCCTCCTAACAGGTTCTGATTGGGAGAGGAATGGTAGGTGACTGTGTCTTTCCAGGCACCCTCCTAGGAATTCCCAGTTCACATGCTGAAAAGAACAATTGGCATAGGTGGATCCACAGTTGTTGTGCTCTTTGGTATCTTCTTGGATTAAAGATGTGGGCGAACTTGTCTGCAGAGAAGGGCACAAAAGCAAATGTAGAAGTCTTGGAGAAACTGGCATGATGGAAAGTAGTGGAAAGAATTAAACATGCATCACATACTTGCAGGGTGTAATTGATTATTAGTATCTGAAGCGTGGAAGCATCAAAGCGGAGGAAGAATTTTTTTAGCACATTATACAGAGTCGCTTAACTAGGAATACTGACAAGAAATTAAGAAACTGAAGGTGCAAATCTGTGTTATGGAGTCCTGTTGCTGTCTCTAAAAACAACACCTGTGGGTAGGCAGTGAGGACAGGCATGCTTGACCCTTTCCCTACTTGCCATTTCTCCAACCCACATTGTCCCCCAAGTGGCTTCTGTTGGAGGATATTTATTTATTTATTTAATTTATTATATTTATACCCCACCTTTTTTCCTGCCAGGAACCCAAGGTGGCTTACACAATCCTCCTCCTCTCCATTTTATCCTCACAACAACCCTGCGAGGTAGGTTAGGCTGAGAGTCAGTGACTGGCCCAAAGTCACCCAGTGAGTTTCATAGCCGAGCGGGGACTAGAACCCGGATCTCCCGAGTCCCAGCCCAACACTCTCACCACTAAGCCAGGGAGAGAGAGAGAGCTGGCCACAGAGAGGCCAGAAGTAGGGAGGAGGGGTTACAAAACATGCACCCTGGGGATTGTTCAATTAACCCTTCCCTCCCACTGTAACTAGTGGTTTCATTACCTCGTTGATTTAAGCAGGCAACATTACAATTCCCACCAGCTTCTTCCCATTCACAATGCGAGTAAGCGCACCTTTTGGAACACTGCGTGTGGGAGGGGGAAATCCTGTGCGTGGGAAGGGTGTAACTTGGGCAGAGAAAAAGTGGTTGGGAAAGGGTTCAAAACACATTTAATGCAGTGGGACATATTTCTGAGTAAGCCCTCTGGCAGAATGCCTGGAGTTCACCACTTTTTGTCCCTGAGGAGCTATGGGAGAAGGTGGGTTCAGGGAAACAAGAGGGGTTCTGAGGAAACAGTGAGGAGAGAAAAGGAGACAATCTCTGCATTGTGAAGAAAGGTTCTGAGGAAATTGTGAAGAGGGAGAGACAGAGGCAGAAAAAAGAGAGGTTCCTGAGGAGGCTGAGAAAAGAGCGGGAAACAGAGCAGCAGCAGCAGCAGCAGCATTCTGTCCTCCCCCCAGTTACCTGTCAATAGATGTTTGACAACCAACCAACTGCCTACAGTTACTTCTGAATCGTGGACTGCACAGCAAGTGACAGGTTTTAAGATATAACCTACCTTTGTGGACTATATAACTATTGGACTCCCTTCCCTCTATGTTATTGTTTACAGACTTACTTTAACTTGGATGGGAGACCCTTCCTCTAGTTTCCTGCATTGAGCAGGGGGTTGGACTTGATAGCCTTGTAGGCTCCTTCCAACTCTATGATCTCTGAAATCTATGAAATAGTTTATGGTGCAATCCTATGGGTTGTACCCTCATTAGACGGAAGCCTCCAATCTCGGAGGTTTCCAAATATCTAATGCCTTGCCGGGCTGTTGCCAGCAGGGTGGGAGGAGGACGGAGGCAATTTTCACCTCTTTGTCCTCTCGTCCTGGGCCTTTTTGAGGCCCTAGGATTTCTTGTATCCCCACTTCTGCCCTCCCCTCCTCGCCCACCAAAACGTCCCCTTTCCCCTCCCTCCGAGGCCACTTTTGCAACCTTGGAAAGCAGCTAGCACAGTTTTCTCCACGGCAGCTTAATAGATTTCATGGATCATAGAGTTGGAAGGGGCCTACAAGGCTATCGAGTCCAACCCCCTGCTCAATGCAGGAAACTAGAGGAGGGGTCTCCCATCCAAGTAATAGCCAGGCCTGACCCTGCTTAGCTTTCCACACTCAGACAAGCTGAGCCAGTGTGAGCCACAGGCCTGTATCTTCGAGGGGGCAGAGGGAAGGAGTGGATTCTGGAGTCCCCCTTCCAAGGTCGTAGCAGTCTCTGAGGCCTCGGAGACTCTTCAGGACTCTGAAGAATCCTATAGGCCATGGGATGTTCTCCTGGGACCATAGAATTGCTCTCATTTGAATGTTTGTTTGTTTCTTCTCTCCCCACCCTTCCCCCTTCCTTATCAAATAAACCATAATTCTTGTTTTATAAGTTGCTCACTGGTTTTCCCCTCGCCCCTTTTCAGGGAACAGGGGTCCTGTTAGGCTGGAGACACTGCATGCTAGTTTCAGGGGTGGGGAGCAGCATTTTTCTCCCTTACCTATTCTACTACTGTATGAATCCAGGTCCATGGTTTCCACCACCCTACAGGGTTACTGGTAGGGAAAGTGGGATTTCACATGCATAAAATTGGGCTACCACTCCTTACTCCCTGGCGGGCTCCTGTGCCCATTACGTCCTGTTGCTGGAGAAGGCAAGAAAGAGAGCAGTAAATATTTAATATTCCACTCTGCAATGCAGGGCACGAGTGCTGCAAAGGGAGAGGGTATTTGAAAACCCCTTAGCTACTCAAGTAGCATGGAATATATTGTGGGGAGGGGGCATTTGGATCTTGTAAGAGTCCTGTGTCTGAATTATCAACAGGAAGATGCTTTCATTGCTCATATTGATTTCATTTAGCACGACCGCTCTTCTTTCTCTTGCATTCCCACAGGGCAACCAAAAAAACTTATAAATAATAAATATAAGTAGAAGCTACTTTCTTTCTGTTTATTACTGTAAGCCTGATGCCATTCTGAGATAGTTTGGCTTCTGCATTGCAGTGTGAAGCCAATGTAAGCTTGCCAACTGTCCAGGAAAAGAGTGACTTGGCCTGCTCTTCTTGTACCATTAACAGCAGCTTGAGCTGTAGAAATCAGCATGGGGAGCTTTACACATCATAGAAATAGCCTGACCATCTGATAATGTCTGCAGATTGAGTTGCTTTTAAAAGCTAAGTAGCAGGGTCCAGCTTAAAAACAAACAAGCTGGCCACCCTGACTCAGTGCACAATCCCCCGCCCCCCCAAACAAGAACACTGAGAAGCTGCATCAAACTCATACCCTCCAACATCTCACAGATGAAAATAGGGACACACATGTGTATTTGTAAGAGGTATGGTTAAGCAAGATGAAGGTGTGATCAAGAGGGTGTGGCCAGGCAACATGAGGGCATGGCAAAGGGTATGGCCAGGCAACCAAAGTGCATGGTCAAGTACAAACGTTATTAGAGGAAACACACAAAATCTTATATGTTATAATTATTACATTATTATATAATATATTATTTTATAATATTTTATAAGTGGCTTTTGTAATATTTTTTTTTACCTTACTTAAACCCTTAATTGTTAACTGGTGTTTTTCGGGGGGAGGGGTCAGTGCTTGCAGGGCAATCTCTTTTTGTTTTAAAATGGTCAGGATTGGCACAAATTCAACAGGTGAAGCTTACCCCCCCACCCCACCAAACATGGAGCTTCAGAGAGAAGGGGAAGTTTCTTGTGTTTACATCTGACACTGTAACCTCACCTGTTAGAGGTACAGAGTCAGCTCTGTTAGGAAATAAAATCTTTGGCAATATAAAGATAGGAATCATGTGATAAATTCCCTCATTAACCTCTCCCTCCCTCTGTCCAGGCCACCTGGTGCAGCCTCCTTTTCAATAGGTAGAGAGCATATGTGCAAGCACGCATGCATACATCCTCCTAGTGTCTGTCTCTCAGTGAAGCTATTTGAGCCTAAAAAGAGCTACACTTAAAGGTGCCATGCCATGGGCAAAATTGCAGCTAAGCTTGCAGTTTTAGCTTAGCTGCAATTTTGCAAGTTTAAAGTAGCTTGCAGTTGTGGAGGCAGGGAAATTCGGGATTCTGCATGACAAAGTGAGAAGCAGGAGGCAGGGGAATTTGGGATTTTGCATGACAAAGTGAGAAGCTGGGAAGGCGTAAGGGTTTTCATCACAGGCATTTTCTGGGCAGTTGGAGACTATGCAAACTGCTTTTGTGAAAACAGCTGTGGTTAAGTCTGCTTCATTCTCAAAGGTCAAGTTTGTATTGTTTTCCCTAGGCTCCTTTTCTCACTGCACAGCAGGGAAGAACACTTATCTGTAATCTGCTGATCAGAGATACCAGCTTTTCCCTGCCAGAAGAGGAGGCAGGGCCTGGGGAAGAAGCTGGTGGGCAGGGGATGGTACAAGGTACTGAAAAGATCCAGGGCTCAGGCCCACAGGACCCAAAAAGGGGGGGGGGAAAGCAGCACAAATTTGCATATGCTGACTTACATATGCTCTAAAGTCTGTAAAGGATCCTGTTTCCTAAGGACACTCCTATTTGCAAAAAGGGATGCAAAAAGGTTAGGGGAGAGGAGAGCATTTGATTTCAGAAAAAAAAAACCTCAGGCAGAAAGATTGGGGGGGGCAGGAGGTGAAGCACACGTGGGCAAAAAGCCAGCTAATCCAGGGGGATAGGAGGCAACAGAGATCATCAGGGCCCCTGTACCTTCATTTCAGCAAGTGCCCATGGACAGGCTGGTGGGGCAGATGGCCTCCCAGAGATTCAGGGCTCCAAGTGAAAGATTCGGGGCTCCAGTCCTAGTGGGCCACCCCCTAACACTGCCTCTGCTGGCAGGGCAGATGAGGAACCTCCATGGGCCATATTGGACCAAGAGCCTGACTCAGAATAAGGCAGCTTCATCCATTCAAATTTTCAGCAGCCCAATCACAGGAGTTCTGGGTGACATTCAAAGTAAAAACAAATAAAAAATCACAATGACAGTAAGATGAATTATGAAGCAGCAAATAAGACAACTATAAAATCAAAACAAATTGCTTTAAAATGGAGAGCAAGAGATTAAAACAGTGGCGCAATCACTACTTAGAACATTGTGTAAAAGAAAAATTTAAATATCACAGAGCTAAACAATCATGAGAAAGCCACAGCATAATACAATGGTATAGTATATTTAAAAGGCCTTGAAAAATAAAAAGGTCTTTCGCTGGCACCAAAAAGACATGGGAAATAGGCACCAGGCACACCTCTATGGGGAGAATATTCTAAAATTGTGGGGCCACTGCTGAAAAAGCCCTTTCTCTCATAACCACCCACTGTGTCCATATTTCTGATTGCCAGGAGGGAATTTCACATGTGGGAGGGGAAGATTCAGCAGGGTACTGAGGTATTGCTGACTTTTAAAGAGATTAAAGCTGAATCTTCAGGCAAGGGATCTGAAATAATACTAATTAATGGGGCCAGGTCACAATCCCTGTTCCCACTTTGGCCTTGGCCCTACTGTGAAATGTGCTTCTGTAGGCTGAGACTGGATGTATGACTGGGCTGTCTTTAAGGATTATTTTGAGTTCTTTCGCTTAGAATGGTCAGCTAACTGTGAAACTGAAAATGCAACTCTGCTGCTTTTGCTGATTATTGCAGGAATGGATTGACCACAAATTGTGCTGGAATCCTGAAGATTACGGCGGGATCACAGCAATTCGGGTCCCTTCTGAATCTCTCTGGCTCCCAGATATTGTTTTGTTTGAAAAGTGAGTATAAGGATCCTAACACTCATTTTATAGTATTTTTGGAACTTGCAGTACATGTGCAGGTAGGGTGGCCATGTGTTCTACTTTACAAAAGAAGGGCTGTCAGAGGGCGGTCCTCTTTTGAAGGACTGACCAGTCCAAGTCCGGTTTAAGGATAAAGAACTACAAGAAGGTAGAGCAGAGGCCTGAGATGTGTTTTATTTCCATTTAAGTTATAGTAATCATTTATACATTAACATCATCTAAATTTGCATATGTAAATATTATGCAAATCTGTGTCCTCTTCTTTGGTGATGAATTTCCTCTTCTTTAGCAATGCGTAAGTGCCACCCTAGTTTAAGGATCTCAAGAGAAAAGCAAAGAGGTGGATTATTTATTTTATTTGTATAGCACCATTAGTATGCATGGTGCTTTACAAAATAACATAAGCAAAAAGACAGGTCCCTGCCCCAAGGAGCTTACAGTCTAAATTTCAAGAGCGGGAAGACAACATTAGAGAGGAAACACACTGGCAAGGGTAATGGGAGAATGTGTGCAAATGAATTGAGGGGGACATAGATAGATAGATAGATAGATAGATAGATAGAAAAACTATCTACTGTATCTGTCTATCTGTATCTGTCTGTCTATCTATCTATCTATCATTATCTCTGGGCCACCTTTAAGAATGGAACCCTCTTAAGGGTGGGTGGCTATAAAGCAGGAGTCTTGAATGTCTTTCAGCCCAAGGGCCTCTTGTGGGCTGCATTCTAGTAGTGGGGGGTGCCAAAAGCAAAATGGGGTGACTGGGCCCACATCATGTGTCAGGTGATTCGGCCTACATCAGCACCTCACATATATTTTAAAGGGATTGCACCAAAAAACCCCACCATGTTTGTGCAGCCCACCTTCAAGATTTCAAAGGACTGTTAAAGGGAGCAAAGGATTGTCAGGGGGCTCCCTAACTATTAAGGGGCAGAGAGCATGTCTTAGATTAGGGCTGTTGAACCTCTTTCAGTCCAAAGGCCAAATCCAATTTTGGAGAAGCTCTTGCGGACTGCTTTCCAGTGGTGGGTGGGGCCCAAGGCACAATACCAGCCATGCTGGTATAGTTAGCTTAACATTCTTCCTGCCAGTCACTAAGCCTTAGGAGAGGCATTTCAACCTTTTAGAATGGGGGGGGGGGAACACACATTATCCAGGAAGCCACCAAATGATCAGTGGTTTGGGAAAAGGGCAGGGATGGGGACTTGGACTCGAGGACTCGACTCGTGAGTCGGACTGAGTCCCCCCTCTGACTCGAGTCTGACTCGAGTCCCAATATTTTTCATGGGACTCGAGACTCGACTCGGGACTCGAGACCAAGGACTCATCAACATCCCTGGGCTGTGCCAGGAGTGGAGAGGAGTGCGATCACTGGTGAAGAGCACATGGAAGCGAGGCGCGCTGCTGCTCGGCCACCATGGACAGCTACCAGGAGCGCAGCCCCAACAATGTGTTGATATTTATTTTGATTGATGTGTTGTTGTGGGGGGGTTAGGGTTAGGGTCAGACATTTTGGGTTTGGCTGCCTCTGCCTGCCTGTTTGGGGTTCCCAGCCTCCTCTGCCTGCCTGGTCTCTTCTTAAGCAGTTCAACAGTTGAATTGTCCAAGACAAAGGGCACTGCCTATCTTCCTGTTTGGAGTTCCCTACCTCCTCTGCCTGCCTGGTCTCTTCTTAACCAGTTCCACAGTTTGAATTGTCCAAGACAAAGCCTGCCTGCTTTGGGGTTCCCTGCCTCCTCTGCCTGCCTGGTTATTTTGGGTTTGTCTGCCTGGTCTGTTCTTGCCAAAATCAGTTGCAGAGTTTTGAAATAAAAAGGCACACTTGTGAAGTAGCCTCTGAAGTAGCCTTATTTTGTTGGGGGAAAACCCCATTGATTTTAATAGGGACTCGTGGAGTCAGTTTTGGGAGTGACTCGGGACTCATGAGTCACAATTTTGGACCAAGGACTCGGACTCGAGACTCGGGTCCAAAGACTTGTGACTCGACTCGTGACTTGAGACCAAGGACTCTTCAACATCCCTGGAAAACGGGGTGGGGCCAGGGGAAGGCAAGTGAGGGGAGCCACGATAGAGGTGTACAGAATTATGCATGGTGTGGAGAAAGTGGACAGGGAGACGTTTTTCTCCCTCTCTCATAATACTGGAACCCGGGGTCATCCAATGAAGCTGATTGGTGGTAGATTCAGGAGAGATAAAAGGAAGGACTTCTTCACACAGCGCATAGTTCAACTTGGAATTCACTTCCAGAAGATGTAGTGATGGCCACCAATTTGGATGGCTTTAAATGGGGATTGGACAAATTCCTGGAGGAGAAGGCTATCAATGGCTCCTAGTCCTGATGGCTATATGCCACCTCCAGTATCAGAGGCAGTATGCCTATGTACTCCAGTTGCTGGGGAACATGGCCAGGAAGGTGCTGTTGCACTCATGTCCTGCTTGTGGGTTTCCCAGGGGAGGCCACTGTGTGAACAGAATGCTGGACTAGATGGACCTTGGTCTGATCCAGCATGGCTCTCCTTATGAAAGGGTGTGGCCACCTGGGAAACCCTGGAAGGCCAGATTGGGACCCCAGGTAGGCTGGGTTTTACACCCCTGCTGGATAATTCAACACCTCCACTTTCCCCACTTCTTTTCTGGGGGGAAAATACAACTACAAGTTCATGCTCTGCTACTCTTCTTCCCTTCCAAGGATTTCTAATATGTGGAACTTCAGCTAGCTTTCTGTATCCTTAGGAAGGATTCGGACCCCCACTTGACTCAGTCAGAAAGTCTCTTTCCACCTCTAGGGGCTTTCATTCTCACCAAAACTTCTCTCAGGGGCAATTCCTGACCAGTACTCTAGTCTGAGGGAACTGACTGTACATTCCAGAAGCTTCTCTAATGCACAGAGGTTTCAGGGCAGACTCATGGGTGTTCCCTGAGGTAGAGATGTTGGTGCAGATCTTGTAACTTCTTTGGTTATGTCGGTTCTCCTGAAAATTAGAGGTTTCTCTGGTGTAGTTGGAATTGGCCCCAAACTAAACGGGCCCTGTTATTTATTATTAATAATAAATATTTCATACAAGCATCATCTGTATGAGGCTTTACCTTCTCTGCCGCAACCACCTAGTAACAGGTGAAGTGGGGCTGTCACATGATTAAATAAGTGTTGGTTGATTAATTGCATACATTTTAGCTGCTCAATAGATTTAAGCTGCATTAATTTCCATATGAGGCATGACCACTGCAATGGTTCTAAAAACAATGGATGTTGTTTTTTTAGATGATGGAGGCATATGTCACAGCAGGCACCATCTTAGAAGAGGCGTTACTTCATGTGTGGGGGATGCTACTTCTATAGGATAGGCGTCCCCTCATATGTGAGGGATGCCTCTTCTAAGATAGCACAGTATTTGTAAGAATTTACTTTAAAAATTATATATATATATATATATATATATATGGTGCTCCCTAATTATTTGGAAGCACTTTTAATAGATCAAAAGGTTTTGAATGGATTAATCCAGACTTTCCCAACCTGGTGCCTTCCAGATGATTTTTGGCTGCCATTGGCCATGCTGGCTGGGAATGCTGGAAATTGCAGTCCAACACATCTGGAGGGCACCAGATTGGGGAAGGCTGGATTAATCTAACCAATTAATTAATGAAACATTGGAGCCTTTATGTGAAGCATACCTTTTGTTATGTTTGCAGTGGATCCTTTTGTTGGGACTTGAAAAAGATACTAGGAGAGGATATATTGTGGAGTAATATCCTTCCTATCTCACGTTAGTGAGATCAGCAGAGTAGAGTCCCTTTCCAGCTTAAAAGAAGCTTAGATTTAGCTAGTGTTAGCAGGTTAGCATTTGGTAATCCAGGATGCTTTAAGGCAGACTGGATTTCCCTGGTTTTGCCCCTTTTTCTCTCCCTCAGAACAATAATCAGAGACACAGTCTTGTAAAAGTTAAAAGTAACATTTACTCACTCAGATTATGCAGTTTCATTCAGGCAGGCTTAAAAGACGTTTCTTACAGTTGGTTACAAGTTCATTTGGAAATACTTGGGGTCTGAACTTGTGGAGTTCAGACCAGCAACTCTGGCTACATGCTGCTGCAAGGACCACGTGGAGACAACAACCTGGTGGTGCCACGCTCACTAGAAGTCTGAACAGAAAGAGGAAGAAGCTGGGAGCAACGCCCACTTCCTGTTCAGGCTGTTAATAATTCAATGAGTACCTTCTAGGAAAACCACCCTAGAAGGTATCAGTGATCTTAACCATTTCACCCAATTACCTGGTGAAACATTAGCCATAGGTTTTGACTGCAATTTTAATTATCCAACACCTTTCTTTGATCCTAGCTAGGTTTCCAGAAGACCCTGATTGAGGGCCTTCTTCTCCTGGACTGGTAAGCCAGAGGGCATGCTAGGAAGATCATCTATGGCATGGGTGGGAAGACATCAGGCTTGTCAGGTGTACTTTGCTTTTTACTAGAACCCCAAGATCCACCAACCATAGCCAGGTGTAAAAGATGTACACTTAGACTTAAAGAACAGGATGCCTCTGAGCACATCCTGAGCCTAGACATTTGTATTCAGTGCCAGAACTAAACTGAGCTCACGGACCTTTCACAAAAAAAGTTCACTCCTGGCTGCCCCAAGCTTTCTTCATTTCAGCAGCCAAATTTATTTGGAAATGAAATAATTTCGTTGTTGCTATTGTTAAACAATTGCGAGTCAGAAATCCTTGCTAATCTGCAAATCACTGAAAGATCTACCAGTAGATCTCTGATCTACCTTCTTACCACCCCTGATCTAGGGAGCACCTTTGTCGTATGTCTGCATCTTTGGTATTTGCTGGTCTTTTAAAGGAACAGTCATATGTAGGTTTAGACAGAAAGAAGTCCCACAGCTCCCAGCATTCCCCAGCCAGCTGGCTGGGGAATGCTGGGAGTTGAAGGACTTTTTTCTGTCTAAATCTGCATAGGATTGCACCCTAAAGCTTCAAGCCATGGTGTCTAGTAGTATTTCTGAGGTCCCAGGGCACGGGAACACCATTACTTCCATGTAATTGAGTCTCAAAGGTTGCTGAAACTTGATGTCATTTATTGTGTGCAGTTTACTTATTTTCCATTACCAAAGCTAAAGAAAGCAGAATTGGAATGTAAGAAAAATAATTGAAACGAACAACTTGAAACACAATTCAGAAACATTTCTTTCTGCTCTCTCCCCTTTCCAGCGCTGATGGCCGCTTTGAAGGTTCGTTGATGACGAAAGCAATCGTCAAATATAATGGGATAGTAGTCTGGACACCTCCAGCAAGCTATAAAAGTTCCTGCACTATGGACGTGACCTTCTTCCCATTTGATAGGCAGAATTGCTCAATGAAGTTTGGATCATGGACTTACGATGGCAGGATGGTTGATTTAATCTTGGTAGACGAAAATGTGGACAGGACAGATTTCTTTGATAATGGGGAGTGGGAAATTCTGAACGCAAAGGGAATGAAAGGAAACCGGAAAGATGGATTGTATTCCTACCCTTTCATAACCTATTCTTTTGTTTTAAGACGCCTCCCTCTGTTTTACACTCTCTTCTTAATCATCCCATGCCTGGGATTATCTTTTTTAACTGTGCTTGTTTTTTACTTGCCTTCTGATGAGGGAGAAAAGCTGTCGCTCTCGACTTCCGTCTTGGTCTCCCTTACTGTTTTTCTCTTAGTCATTGAAGAAATCATCCCCTCTTCCTCCAAAGTCATTCCCTTGATTGGCGAGTACTTGTTGTTCATCATGATCTTTGTAACCCTCTCCATCATCGTGACCGTTTTTGTCATTAACGTGCACCATCGCTCATCAGCAACCTACCATCCAATGGCTCCTTGGGTGAAGAGACTCTTCCTCCAGAAACTCCCCAGGCTGCTCTGCATGAAAGGACATATAGATCGCTATTCATTCTCCGATCCCGAAGGGACACTGAAACAAAAGCTGGCGAGAAAACATAATAAACATAAACAATTCAAGGATGGAGAAAAAATTGTGATTGCATTCTTGGAAAAGGCTGCTGATTCCATCAAGTATATCTCCAGGCATGTTAAAAAGGAACACTTCATCAGGCAGGTATGTTAAGAGATCAAGAGTGGATCGAATTGGATCTTGAACAGTCTACTTTTTTCAGATTAGCATACCCATGATCTACCAATGTGTTTGAAATTTGCAAATCAAGTTATCATGCTCAGGATCTCTTAGTAGTTCAGGCATAACTAATCTGTGTAAAGTGATCTTGAAAAAAAGCACTTTTTTGGTTAAGAATATAAGAAGTGCCTTGCAGAATCAGGCCAAAATTCTCCTAGTCCAGCATTTGCCTAGTCCAGATAATCTACTGGAAAGTACCCAATATCCATCAGTGGACCATGCTTTACCTTCTGTTCAACCCTGTGTTAAATTATTCTTTAAAAAACTATTTCACTTGATTTTTTAATAGCTGAGGGAGAATGTTAAACAACAACAACAACAAAAGTATCTAAATGTGCTTCTCAGCCCTAAATGGCTGCTACAAACTGCCAGCACCAGTTAACACTGCAAATGAGGTGATTAGAATTAATCAGCTGATTAGCACAGCCAGTGCTCAACAGTTGCTGATGCTATATATAGCACTCCCTAAATCACAAGTGTGGAATCTCCAGCCTGGGGGCCCATTCTGGCCCTCTGGGGTTCCCCAGAAGGCCACACCCCATTTCCCAGCCACTAAGCAGTGGGTGGTTCCCAGCTTTTGTGCACCTTCCCCCATTCTAAAAGGTTGAAATGTCTCTCCTAAGGCTTAGTTACCGTCAGTAAGAGCTTTAAGCTACAATATGCTGGTATTATTTCTGTATTTTTAAAATACTTTTGGCCCCACCCTGTTTGCATTTAGCCCTGCCTGCTACTGGAATGTGGCCCCCGAGAGCCTCTCCAAAATTGAATTTGGCCCTCAGACTGAAAAAGGTTCCTCACCCCAGCTCTAACTGATCTCATTGTTGTCTTACTCTGCAAATCAGGGGAACTTGTGGCCCTTCAGATGTTGAACTGCAACTCCCATAGTGAGCTGTGAGGGGACTTGCAATCCAGCCACATCTGGAGGCCCCATGTTCCCCATCCTTGCTGTAGATAATGAAGATTCTACTTTACAGAGCAGGAAAAGGCTACCATAATCATGGGTCCAAATCTATTTCTAGGGCAGACAACCTGTAGATTGCTAAGCAAATCTTTACCCAGCATTGTAGCTTGGCCACGTAGCCTGGTTTAGACTCTGTTCCATGCTGCCCAAAAGGTATTTTCCATGTGGGCTATCCACAAAGTACTATCACATTTAAAAGCTTTTTATCATGTGTGTTGGCCCGTATGTATACAGTGCCTGCAGTCTAGTATAGCAGCTGCCTGGGCTAAACAGCAATGATACCTTAATGGTCTGAAGGCATATGATGATTCAACCTTGCTGAAGCTAAGCAGGTCTCAGTTTGGTCAGTAGCTGAATGGGAGACTGCCTGGGAACCTCATGTATTTTGTCTTGGGTTCCCTCGTGAAGGAAAGGTGGGATATAAATGTAACAAATAGAAGTTGTTTCAGTACCATTTTAAGGATTGATTCTATGTTTTCAAGAAGAGACATAACAGCTAACCCTTGAGGATGAGCTGCTCACTAGTGACCTCTAAACAAATTTAGCACGGGCATTTATTGAGCACAAAACAATAACTAAATTCCAAGTGTATTTCAAAGCAGCTCTTTGGTTGTATAAAATAAGCATGAAACTCATGACTACCATTTTCTTTTCTAGGTAGTGCAAGACTGGAAGTTTGTAGCTCAGGTCCTCGACCGCATCTTCCTGTGGCTATTTTTGGTGGTGTCTGTGATGGGCTCCATTCTTATATTTACCCCTGCTTTAAAGATGTGGTTGCACAGTGGTTTGTAGAAGTACGTCCTTATGGGAGAATCTGCTGAAGGAAAACAGCAGGATGTCAATATTGATGATTAGCTAGCATTCAGTGTATATTTAGAGAACTTGAAATGTCACTCCCATTGGCAGCAATCTGTGTTGATGATGATTGTACAGTCAGATCAAGTTTCAAAGCTGAATCCTATGCTGACTTATCTGGGGCTAAGCCCTACTGAACTCAGTGGGACTTCTGAGCAGGCATGTATTAGATTGCACTATTAACCTTTCAAATTGTTGCACAAATGAAGAGATCAACTTCTTTATCTGTTATATTTGTAAGCAATTATCTGCTAACTTGGATGTAGTGGTCAAGAGATGATAAGCCTATACGTGGTTAGCACATAAACCAGGCATATCTACATGACAAACTTATATTGGTTTTGTATCACTTTATATCAGGGAAAGAGAACCTGTGGCCCATCAGATGTTGTAGGACTCCAATTCCCATCAGCCCAAGCCAGCATGGTCAGGGATGATGGCAGTTGTAGTCCAACAATATCTGGAGGGCTACATCTTCCCATCCCTGGTTTAAAATGTCATTGCTTCTTCCCAAAGAAGCCTTGGAACTGTTGTTTAGTGCTGAGGATTCTCTGTTAGGGATCCCGAAGACTCCTATAACTATCTGTGAGAAGGACTAGAAATCCTGAGAAGAGAGAGTTAAACGAGGTTGTCAGTGATGTATAGGTATACCCTAATTTGAAAGCTTTATTTTTTAAAATAAAAATAATAATATATAGCAATATATCCGCAACAATTTTATAGAAGTCCGCTATGATAATGAGAAATATGGTTAATTAAAAAAGATCTATATAAGTGGACCTTACATAACTTTATTCAGCCATATTTAATATTCTGATTTCACCACCCAAATGTAAATATTCTATTTGATGCAAATTGTCTACAGAAAGGAGAAAACCCTATGTATTTGTTGCACTAAAATTTAAAAATAGTTTAATAATATATGAAGGCATAGGGCACTTGTGCATAAGCTTATGAAGAGTAAGTATAATAAGCACAGATATTTTATATTTGAATCTGTTATATATAACATTAATAACTGAGTTTACATGTGTATTGTGTACAGTGACCTGGCATGGTGGGTGACATCTTGTGTTTTGTTTTGTTTCAATTTTGGAAGCCCTTCTCCGTTCCCTCCTTGGTTTGGCAAACTCCTGTCCTCTCATAAGAACATGATAAGAAGAGCCATGCTGGATCAGAGCAAGGGTCCATCTAGTCCAGCATTCTGTTCACACAGTGGCCAACCAGCTGCCCATGGGATCCTGTAAGCAGGACATGAGTATAACATCACCCCATTCTGTTCACACAGTGGCCTCCCTCGGGAAACCCACAAGCAGGACATGAGTGCAACAGCACCTTCCTGGCCATGTTCCATTGTACATAGCATTGTATGGCTATGTACAATGGAGTACATAGCCATACTATGTACATAGTACATAGCCATACTTCCTCTGATACTGGAGGTGGCATATAGCCATCAGGTCTAGTAGCCATTAATAGCCTTCTCCAGGAATTTGTCCAATCCCCTTTTAAAGCTGTCCAAATTGGTGGCCATCACTACATCTTCTGGAAGTGAATTCCATAGTTTAACTATGCACTGTGTGAAGAAGTCCTTCCTTTTATCTGTCCTGAATCTCCCACCAATCCACTTCATGGGATGACCCCGGGTTCTAGTATTATGAGAGAGAGAGAAAAAACACCTCTATCATCTCTCCCCTTACTTGCCTTTTTTCTAAGCTAAACAATCCCAGCTGCTGTAAGCTTTCCTCATAGGGGAGTTGCTCCAGCCCCTTGATCATTTTAGTTGCCCCTTTCTGCACTTTTTCCAACTCTACAATGTCCTGTTTTAGGTGTGGTGGCCAGAACTGTACACAGTATTCTAAGGGAAAGTCACACTATAGATTTGTATAAGGGCAATATGATCTTGGCAGTTTTATTTTCAGTTCCTTTCCTAATTATGCCTAACATGGAGTTTGCCTTTTTCACAGCAGCTGCACATTGAGTCGACATTTTCATTGAGCTGTCCACCACAACCCCAAGATCTCTTTCTTTCTCTCCCAGTGCCTCTCAGCTCTTGGAAAGCAGATGGAGCTTTTGCCAACTTTTAAGTTCCCCCCTCATGATCAATGGCACTGGAAAGGTATGAATAAAACTTTCCAATGTGCCCAGTCAAGGCATGTACACCCCTGTTGTCCCTGGGGAGATATCTACATTACTCTCACTGATCTTTGAGTCCTTCACTCTTTTGGATTTTCCACCAAGCCTCATTTTAAGGTAGCAATCCTAAGAATACACACTAGGAAATAAGTCCTATTGGACTCAGTGGGATTAACTTCAGAATAAACATGACTGGAAGACTGTGTACAGATTATAGCTTCTCAGGGTTGAAAGTGTAATGGTGCAGCTGACAGTGCTTGGAGTACCCGTACTCTTTTCTTCCTATTCTGCCATAGTCTCTGGTCAAATAGGTTTTGCAGGTTCCTGTAGCACATCAAGCAGTACTTGAGGACACCAAAGCTACCTCCCTTCTAGCAGCACACCTAGGGCTTAAGCACTAGAAGGGTCCTCATTTTGATCTGACTATTGCAGGCGATATCATGCCCATGATCAGCAAATTCCCTTTCCCTCATCCCAAATATCTGGAGTAGAGCTGTGTTTTAAATGGCTCTTAAAAAGAAAATTAGGGGCCTGAAAGGATGTGCACTTGTCCATTTATCTGCACATGTGGACTTTCATTAAAAGGGGGGTGGATGTGTCAGGGTATTTCTTCCAATATCCTGCCATTCTTTTTAAAAGTTTCCCTTCAGAGTGAAATTGATTACCACCAACTACAGTACTTGCATTCTAGTCTAGTCAGTTTCACTGACCACTGAGCTTTATTTGGAGTGGGGAGAAGTAACTGCAATTTGGAATTATTAACAGGCTTTCCCTCACCCCTGCAGTGAGGCTTCTCTTCATTACATTTGTAAAGTTATCAAGCTGCCAATACTGTGCTGGGGCCTGAACTATGGTAGTATTAAAGGAGAAGCCGCTTAAATGCCTCTGCCTATATGATTGTCCGTACACAGCCTGACTCTGAAGCCAGTCGTGCGAAGTTAATAGTGAGCTAATCTGCTTGGCAGTGGCCAGCAACTAGGAGCTGCCAAGCCATTCTAGAGCTAAGCACCAAGACACCTCTTGGTCCTTGCTGCTAAAAACCCTCCCCAGAAAACACCTCACCCCCACCCCAACCAGCTACATACTGCTGCTGCAGCCCTGTTCAATTTCCGACATGCAAGGAACACCCAGTGCCATAGCAGCAGATGAGTGTGTGCACACGGATGGAAGAGCCCTCAGTCAAGTGAAAGAGCCAAGCTTGGAATCCAAGTAGTCTAACATGCTGAATTAGAAGCTATATATTTTTTCATTATTTATTTTTCAATGGAAAAGAGTGCCAAATGCCCACTAACCTGTTCTCAAAGCCAGGAAAATAATTGCTGTGCTCACCAAGCTGTTCTGAAGCAGAAAGAAATTTGACCAGTACACTGGAAGCTGATTTACTCTGCACTGAAGAATTGGGTAAAAAAAATAATTCTTCCAGCCTGTTTTTCTCTATATCTCACTATGTCTAAGGGTAGAGACTTGTTTTATTTATTTTTTAAAATGAAAGCTGAAAATTCTGGGGGAGGGATCTGGAATATCTCCCTCCCTCTTTCTTTTACATGTGCGCACCCCCCCTTTGCTATGACCCTAGTGGTAGTTCAAGAGGAAACCAGTATGAATGAACTCTAAAACTGAAATGACTATCATCCTGACAATTCCTATTGAAGGCAGTGGAAGCAAAATGTGGAAAATTTCTCCTATGTCTTCGAAATGAGATTGTCAGTCCTCCCATAGGGTAAGTTCACACTGTGTCTTGGCATGTTGGTTGTCAGCATCCTGGGGCACATCACATCGAGAAATATTTTCCAAATGCCTTGCACACACATTCTATAATTATGCCCATCCACATGATCCCATCTCTGTGGATCAATCATTTGGGCAGTGTCGTGCCCCAAGAAATCCTTGAATCAGTGCCTAGATCTTTGCAGCACTTTATGAATAATTAATGCAATTGCTGTAATTAAATGTTGCAGCAAAGAAGGAACCCCAGGGACACCGAGGGACCTTTGACTGGAGGAGACCCTTTCCCTGGACCACCTCAGGAAGCAGCTGCTAAGGAGGCCTCCGCCGGTAATGAGGAAGAGGATCTTCCAAGGGCTGTGCTTCCTTCATGCACCCCCCAAGAATATCTCCCTGTTGATATCTTTGGATACCAATGACTTCTCCCCCAAAATCCCTAGGGCAGCAGTAGGCATGTCATCAATCTTGCCAGTGTTGCTTAAGTCTATGCTTTTTAACCAGATCACTATCTCTTTAAATAGGAGTTGATTTTACCCAAGAACCTACCGCCCAAACCATATATCTTCCTGCAGCCAAATTTCATCTCCCAGTAGACTTCGGACCAGTACTCAAGCAGCATTCCATGCTATGCTATGTGTATGCTGCTGAATAGGCTTGCCTCATCTCATCCCACTATGTTCTGTCCAGGGTCCTGATACTATGCTTATGATCCTAAACTCCTGACTTCTGCCATATGCTTACCATCACTACTGCAGTTGCTTGCCTGCCAATCTCTATTGCCAGGATTCAAGGTCCTTCCCCCAATCCTACCCTCACCGCTCTGCAGCAGATCTTCCATGAGTCTTGGCTTTGAACAGGAACAGTCAGATGTTCTCATCACCCAATTCACACAAAATGTGTATGTGATGTGGAGTGTATGCAAGTCTGTGGCTCACTCCTTTGCCCCATTCCATAGAGTATATACATCTATTGGGAGAGGGGAACCTGTGGCCCTCCAGATGTTGATGAACTACTATTCCCATCATCCCTCATTGTTGGGCAGGTTGACTGGGGCTGATTGGAATTGGAGTCAAACATCATATGGAGGGCTACAGATCTCCCAGGCCTGGCATAGTTGCTGGGGCATGAAATGGTACTTAGATGGTTTCATGCTCTAACGTTCAGTCCACATCCCCTAGGCTCAACCCTAGACACAGGAAGTAAAAACGTTGCAACGTGCCACACTACTTCTCTGTACTGTATGTGTGAGCATGGCACTGCTTTGAATGTTATCAGCCAAGAGTGGCATTAGGTCATCACAGACAAGAGCTGTGCATGGGTGTAAACGTCATTAATAAATGCAATAATGCATAAATAATCCTGAGACTGAGTATGTTGTTTTGTGTGCTGACAAAGAACTGGTAACAGAAGAAAACTGTAGCAGTGGTAAAAGATGGTGAGTTCTAAAAATAGGCACAAAGGGCAAGCAACGTCAGTGAGGTTCTCAGGGCTAGTTATGATATAAATAGTCTTTCTCCATCTTTGTGGAGCAGCAGCGTGAGCGGAGTGTGATGTCATCATGTTGCCACTTCCCACATATATGGTTAGCTTCTATGCCATGTGTGCTCTTTCCAATTCAGATAGCACCTCAAACTGCAGAGTATTCTGGTTGCTAATAATGTGATGTATTAACTCCCTTTATACCCCACTTTTCTATGAGTTATAAACAAAGGGGCCTACAAAAACAATGAGACAGCAAATTACAACACATATTAAAAGCATTTAATTATTAACTTTAACAAATCACAATAACATGCAATCTACCACCCCTCCCACTAACCCTTTGAAGCATAAGAATAAACACAAACAGGATAAAACCTTATGGTCATTAGTCAGGATCACAAATGGAAATCATAACTGCAAATGGAAGCTCACAGCTAGAGCACCTGCTTTGTATGCAGGAGGTCCCAGGTTCAATCCACAGTGGCTCCAGGTAGGGCTGGGAAAGGCCCTTGTTTGAAACCCTGGAGAGACATTGCCAGTCAGTGTAGATGATACTGATCTAGATGGACTATTGGTCTGATGGCACCGGCTGCTTCCTAGATTCTAAAGCAGGGCTCTCCAACCGTGGGTCCCCAGATGTTGCTGGCCTACAGCTCCCAGCATACCCAGCCAGCATGGCTAATGGCAAGGGATTCTGGGAGTTATAGTCCAGCAACATCTGGGGACCCAAGGTTGGAGAGCCCTGTTCTAACGGGTGGTATGGTGGTAAATTTTGAAGTGCAGGCGCTTGTCATGACAGTCCCCATAGCCACATCCCCAAGGAGAGTTCAAAGATGCTGGCAGCAGTGTAGACCAATATCAACAAAGCAGCTCTAGAAGTCCTCATCTTCACCAGAAGCAGGTCTTTTGTAAAGAGAATGGGTCTTAATTGCACATTCAAGACCAAGCCACCCCCAAATACTTTGCATTACAACTGGGATAGCTCACAACAATATATCCTTGGGAAAATCCATTTCTTCCCCGAGAGCTGCTGTGAGAATTGCAGCTAAGCTCAGATGGAGCAGGGAAGTCTGAACGGGATAGCAGATGACATCATCAACCCTGCCTAATCAAAAAGCCCCGGTGCTTTGACCCTGTGAGCCCTAGCTCTACTACACCACTGATTCTAAATTAAAAGCTGACTGGAACAGAGCTATTTGGCTGCATGTCTAAAAGCAGATGAGGAGGGAGCCTGGTGGACCACCCCAGGGAGGGCATTTCACAGTCTAAGATTCACGAATGAGAAAGCCCCCTTTCTTGTACCCACCCACCAAAACTCCACTGAGGGTAGAACATAGGGAAGGGCCTCTGTGCCTGTGGCAGATCTTAAAACTTGGGCAGGTTCATATTGGTCCCAGGCCACCAAAGCCTTTAAAGGTCAATACCAGCAGCACCATCAAATGACCCAAGAAACAAATAGGGAGCCAGCCAATGAAGTTTGTAAAATATCCATATGATACGATCCAATCTCCAGTGGAAACCCTACCAGCTATGTTTCAGACCAGTTGAAGTTCAAGGGTGGCCCCATGTAGAGAGCATTACAGTAATCTAACCTGGATGTAACTAGGCATGAATTATCCTGGCCTGGTCCATATTCTCTAGAAAGAGTCACAGCTGGTGAGCCAGCCAAAGCTGGTAATAAGGTCCAGTAAGAGGTCTAGTGCGTTCATGGGATATACGTATATGAAATATTGGGAGGGAGAGGGCTTCAGCTGACCATCCTGATATTCAAGGAACATGTGAGGGTCATGGGACTATACAGTTTAGCCCCATTGCTGCTGCCAGTGTGCCTAGTGGTCACACCTGCTGCCATCCACGTGTTCAGCGCATATGAGAAGTACATGCATGCTGACCCAAGGAGGGGGTCCTAACTGGGACAGGTTCCCCCATCACATGGAAGAGTTATATGTGCATATCTTGGTACATGCCTAGAGCCCCTTCTTCTCACATGCACTGAAAGCATGGACGAAGCCTCTCTCCTTGCATAGGCCACATCTCTGCTCTGCTGATTGATTGATTGATTGATTGTATTTATACTCCACCGTTTTTCCTGCAAGGAACCCAAGGCAGCTTACATAATCCTCCTCCTCCTCTCCATTTTATCCTCACAACAACCCTGTGAGGTAGGTTAGGCTGAGAGGCAGTGACTGGCCCAAAGTCTCCCAGTGAGTTTCATGGCCGAGTGGGGACTAGAACCCAGATCTCCCGAGTCCCAGTCCAACATTTTCACCACTACGCGACGCTGGCTCTCCCACCAGAGGAATCCAGTGACGCCCACCACACAGTCCTTTCTCCTGACCCTGATGTACAGCATATGGCACAAGAGTAGGTGCTTAATACATAAACACAGACATACTTTTATTTATTTATTTATTTCATTTTTATACCGCTTTTGAGCCTGTGTGAAAAGGTGCTGGGAAGGCAGGGTAGATTGCCAACTGGGGAGGCAAGCCATGTTGTGACTTGATGAATTGGGGTGCATCTCACACCATCATGGCGTGGTGGTGGTGGAATCCATGTGCACAATTCTCCTGAGAGCTAAATGGCTGCTGCAGCCAGAAGCTTTGAATAACTACTAGCCTACAGCTTGTTTACATATAGAGCTCTTGCACCTTGCCCTTCATGTATTACCTCTGATGAAAGCAGAATTATGGCCATTATTTATTTATTTATTTTTAAATAAAAATTCTGCTCAGGAATGGAGGGGCCCAGCTGCTACAAAAAAAATCCCAAGGGGTTTTGTGTTAATATACTTTTCCAGGGGTTATGCACAACAGGGTTTATGAAATGTAGTATGGAGATCAGTTAAGTATAACCTGGTGTGTGTTTCTTGGGGTTAGATCCAGACTTAGTAATACTTAGAGTAGACCCATTGAAATCAATGGGGTTTAAGTTAGTCATGGTTAAATTAACTTTCATTGATCTCAATGGGTCTACTCTACGCATGGCTAAGTCTGAATTGAACCCTTGAAATCCACCCAGGTCTTTATAGCTGTTGAAATTTATTTTGTCTATTGCAGAAATCTTCATTCAAGAGTTTTATGTTTGTTAATACTGCTGCTCAATACAGCAGATGATCTAGGTTTCCTGTGGTTGGTTTCCCTGCCTCCCCATCACATACCTGAATATCAGTTAAAATGGAAAGATTTATCTAAAATCTGGATTGGAAATAGGTCATAGGAAGCATGTTCCCCTGTATTTCTCTCCTATATGCAAGTGTTGAGCCCTAAAGTCCAGCTGCCAGGTTCTTCTTACTGGTGGAGACAGACACACAGAACTCCAGTGAAATAAATGGAACTTGAGCTACAGTAGTGGAAAACTCTAGCAAGGGAGGGTTTACTTGAAACAACCTTTTATGCAACAGCAACATAGTGTGAAATTGTTCCTTGGCATCTTAAATTAAATTAAGGCACAATCCTATGCATGTTTAGACAGAAAAAAAAATCTACAACTCCCAGTATTCCCCAGTCAGCTGTGGTGGCTGGGGCATGCTGGGAGCTGTAAGACTTTTCTCTGTCTGAACATGCATAGGACTGCACCCTTAAGGGATTAAAAAAAAAATCCCTCAGCAATCAGCAGTAATTTAATTAAAGGTCTTGGGCTGATTAACCAATGATTTAATCTAATTTTATGGTCATGAGACTTATAATACATTTTTAACACCATCCGTCTTGTAGCACCACCTCAACAAATCTAAATCTGACTCTAAGGCCTAGTTTGCACAAAATGCTAACCCATGGTTTACCTATGGTTTGTTGCCCTACCCAGGGTTTTTCTGGCAGACAATCAAACAAACCATGGGTTGTTTCCTTCCTCCTTTGCCTGCTCCCTCCTTGTATCCCAAATGCCTTGGCAGCGCTGTAGTACTGGCATGTAGAGCAGCTGTTTTTGTTTGTTTGTTTTACCACTCTTGCCCGTCACTTCTGTAGCTTGGAGAAATAACCCATGAGCAACCCACAGTACTGGGTTCATATGTAATGACAACCAATAATTTAAACAACTCAGAGTTCACAACTCAACAACAAACTATGGGTTCTCTTTCTTGGCATTTCATTGTTAACCATGGTTTGTTAGTGTGACTGGGTTTGCACATTATGACAACCCACAGTTCAACAACCCATGGGTTATTTAATCCATGAGTTAGCTTTATGTGTGAACCAAGTCTTAACTTCCCAGATGGCATGCAGCCACTACTAAAAGGGACCATGGTTTCAAGCATATTCTTTCTTGAGTTCTTTCTAGAGTTTTGTTTAATAACTTATAGTGAAATTCTACACATGTTTACTCAGCAGTAAGTCCTACTGTATTCAAGGAATATCTTGCGACTTCTCCATGACAACATGACAGCTACGGTCTTGGACAACAACGGCTCTCATGGTGCTCCATTTAAAGTGGGATCAGGTGTTAAACAGGGATGTGTTATTGCCCCAACATTATTTGCTATTTTCATCGCCATGATTTTACATCTTGTCGAGGGGAAACTTCCCACTGGTGTGGGAATTATATATCGAACAGATGGAAAGCTTTTTAATCTCAGCAGGCTGAAAGCAAAAAGTAAGGTAATTACAACCTCCGTTGTGGAACTACAGTATGCTGATGATAATGTGATCTCCGCACATTCAGAGGATGATCTCCAAACTATCCTAAATGCTTTTGCAGAAGCATACGGAAAACTTGGTCTCTCACTTAACATCAAAAAAACCAAAGTGCTTCATCAGCAGGTGCAAGCTAACCCTTTGGTGATGCCATCTATCCAGCTTGGCGGGACAATACTGGAAAATGTCGATCATTTTCTCTATCTTGGCAGCTATCTTTCTGTTACAGCTAACATCGACAGTGAAATCCAGCATCGTCTGAGCTCCGCAAGTGCCGCGTTTTCTCGAATGAAACATAGAGTGTTCGAGGATCGGGATATTTGTAAGAAGACCAAAACACTGGTTTATGAAGCCATTGTATTACCAACTTTATTGTATGCCTGCGAAACATGGACTATCTATAAACGTCACCTCCAACTCCTTGAAAGTTTTCATCAACGTTGCCTCCGGAAAATCCTGCTAATTACTTGGGAAGATAGGCGAACAAATGTCAGTGTACTGGAAGAAGCAAAGACTACTAGCATTGAAAAAATGATCCTTCAACGCCAACTTCAGTGGACTGGTCATGTTGTTCGAATGCCTGACTGCCGTCTCCCAAAGCAGTTATTTTATTCCCAACTCAAGGATGGAAAGCGGAATATCGGTGGTCAATATAAGAGGTTTAAAGATGTTCTTAAGGCTAATCTAAAAAATGCAATATAAACATAAAAAACTGGTAAGCTCTGGCCCATGAACGATCTAACTGGAGGTTGGCCTTTCACAAAGGTTCTATGGACTTTGAAGAAGCCCGAGTGCAAGGTGAAAGGGAGAAATGTGCTAAGCGAAAAGCACGTCAAACGAATCCTTTACAAGACCATCTTCTATCTGGTAACCTGTGTCCTCACTGTGGGAAGCTGTGTGGATCTAGAATTGGCCTCCACAGTCACTTACGGACCCATCGCTAGAGTCTACACAATTTTCTTTAGAATTTTCCTCCTTTTAAAATCTCCTTTTTGTAAATTTTCTTTTTTATCCTGGAAGACAATCTTACTCGGTCACGAGTGATTGCCTGACTGACTGACTGACTGATTTAAGGAGGCCTATTCCTAGGAAAGTGTGTTTAGGACTGCAGCCTCAAAGGCCTTTGATGGCTAGTATCTACTCCAAGCTACAGGAATTTGGGGCACCAAGGGGTCCCTGCAGTAGAGTTACCTTGACAGGCACACACCCTGCCTGGGACAGAGCCTGAAGGAAACAGCTTAGCAATTTGTATTTAGGCAGAGAAACAGATAAACAGACTGCTGACTGGCAAGAGGCAATGACATTGAGCTAGAAGGTTATGTTGTTGTTTCAGGGGAACTGAGGCTTCTTCAAAACTAGCCTTGCCTATGTGGGTGAGTATTTGCTTCCTCCTGCTCGACATGTATATTTGAAAAATGAACAAACCACAGGTATTAAGTGGTATAAAATGAACCTAAATTTGTAGTGTAGATAGGGTCACTTGCAAGTAGGTGAATAAACAGTGGGAGAAATGGAGCATGTAAGGGCTGTTCTTGAAATGCTCTTCCATTTGGGAAAGTGGGAAGCGTGAAACAATATTATTAATACATTTCATGAGCTACCTTAAAATAACAGGAGTATATGAATTTGTTCTTCAATATGTTCCAAAATTAGACTAATACTGTACAAGAGACCCTGATCGCCTCTCCCACATATATTTAGGAGATTTGAATAACTACCTCAGCTTTTGCAAAAATTAAGAAACATGCTCATGTCTTAGGCCTTCAGAATTCCAGAGCTACATTTCCTGTTCTGCACAGGGCATTGCCACTTTCCAGACTTAAACTAGGAACCACATTTAGGTTGGTTGTATTCCACTTAGGGCTGGCTTCTTCCAAAGAATTCTGGGAATTATAGGCTGGACCCACACATGCATATGCTGTAGAATGAAGTGGTAGGAAGTTGAGGTGGGACAGTGGACCACTTCAGATGGCAGGTGAAGTACCACATCCTGGAATGTTCCCCTACATCAGGGGTGCAGAACCCCTGGCCCGCCATGCTCCCACCCCCTGGAGGAATCTCCCCTGGAGGGAATTGCCACTGTCCAATCTGAGAATGGAGGTACATAACAATGGGGATTACCCTACAGGCCACTCTCCTAAATGGATGCTGGGCACTGCACAAAGCCTAGGACTCTGTTGGTGCTGGGAACAGTCCTTTTTTCTATGCCGATAGCATGGAGAAAGGCTAAAATGGGTGGGGGCAGATGACATTAGTGGGTGAGGGCCTGATGGAAGGCAATCTAGCCCCACATCAGAAAAAGGTTTTACACTTTTGCCCTACATGAAAAATTCCCAGTAAGCAAAAAGCTAGCACAGCCAAGAGAGACTAACCTGCAGCCTGAAGTGGTACAGTCCATTCTTCCACCTCCTTCTGCTGCAGGTGTAGACCAGTTCATAGTTCTGTGAGGATAGGGTAGGGAGTAAGGATCTCTAACAGAGAATTCTCAACACATCTGCCAAACTACAATTCCCAGGATTCTTTGGAAGAAACCATGACTCGGTGATCTAAAGTCATACATTTGTAGTGTCAGCAGGGCCACTGTATGTAGGAATCTGGCTAGATTGTTTAACATATCAATATCATTTTAATAGTTTAACACTACACATATTGAAAGGGCAACTTTTTAAAGGGATTTTATGTGGAATACTGATTTATACTCCAAATTCGTAACTGTTTGAGGGAGTTTCCATGAAAAAATAGGCCAGAGAAGATATCGCCCATCCCATCCCAATATACCCCGGTACTGCTTATCTGACAGAAAATTGTTTTACTGGTTAGACAAGCGAGATATTGGCTGGTTAACAAACCTAAGGATAAGACAACTCTTTGGACCAGTTGAGTGCAAGCTTGTACCATTTAACTGAAACTCAAGCTTCTGCATAAGGGGAACCCTGCCCCACTGAAATGGAATCCACTGGCAGACCCCCCAGGTAGACTGTGGGCCCCACCACAATGGACAATGGGCCGTCTCTGTGTGAATATCAGTAGCAGTTGGCATCAAAAATAAACTAGTCTTTCTGGATCCCCTTTAGACCTTTAAAGCAGAGAATAACACAAAGTATTTTGAACAAGGCTTATGCTTATCAAACTTCTTTTTAAAAGTTATTGTTTATGAATTTTATTTTAAGCTTCTTAAAATGCATCACATTGTAAAAAGGTACAAACATATCCCAAACAAAACAAGAAAGCATGAAGGTCAGAATTGCATTGGTCACAGTCATCCAGCACACGGTTAGGCAAATGTAAGCCCTTGTGTTTCGGTGGGTTTGCACACATCTAATTCTGGTGGATGGTGGCCATTTTCTGTGTGTATAATATACAGATAGATACATATTGCATGCTTAATACATTTCATAGGTGTGTTTCTCTCACATATGCAAGCCAAGGTGCTAGGGTCATATGATATTAACTAACTTGCAAAAAATAAGCACAGCAGAGGATACCACCCCCAACATTGCCTCTTATTTGTGCCTGTTATCTACCCCTGATGTTGGTCCTCTACAACAGTCATAGGCAGACTTCAGGCTTACAAGATCTACTTTATATTTTGCTAGCCCCCTCCGGGTGCACCCAGCTAGACCCCAAACCATAGCTCAGGGTGGTTGGGGAGTGTGAAACCATATGCAAAATGGTAAATCAAGAGACGGAGTCAATTACCTACAGCACCCCATGAACCATACATTGGGACGGGCTGCATACACAAGTGCAATTTTACATTGGAGTTACTATTACTGATCAGGAATTCTAACAGCTTAATTTTGAGGGCAGGACACATTTCTGTTGTTGCTGTTATTTAAAAAATTGGAAGTCAGAAACTCTTGCCAATCCATTCCAAACCATGCAGTGATCTGCCAGTAGATCCTGATCTACCGTTGCCAGTGCCTGATGCACAATACCCTCCTCCACTTTCTCCGAATATATTCTAAAGGTGCAATCCTATGCATGTTTAGACAGGAAAATGTTCTACAACTTTTCCCTGTCTAAATATGCATAGGATTGTGCACTAAGCAGTCTTTACAAAAACACCATCAGTCTCCACCTCTCACTCTCTCTCAAAGGAAAATGTTTTAAAAAGGCACCCACTGGAGCTTCCAACTATTGGAAGAAATGGGCAGAGTTCTCCCTTTTTTGTAACAATATCTTGGGTATTCAGCAAATATTTGGCAAGATCAATCAATTTAAATTTCATCTGTATGTCAAGTTTTACCGTAACAAAAATAAATAAAACTGTAGCAAGATGATAGTTCATAAATAATGCTTCAATCATTAATGTTGAATTAATGTGAAATAGGACTAAGGGGCACATGGAAATATATTTAGAGAAAGCTCATAGAGATGTGACTTGTTTTTTTTGCTCTATGGTATACGGTAATTCTCCTACTAGAAATTGTACTATTAATGTCTCCCAGAATGCTGTCAGGCCACCCCAGAAGCATCTTTCATTGTTTACCCTCTAGAACAGCACGTTCCCTAACTTGGTGGCCTCCAGACGCATTGGACTACAACTCCCATCATCCCCAGACAGCATGGTCAATGGGGATGATGGAAGCTGTAGTCCAATACATCTGGAGGCCACCAGGTTGGGGAAAGCAACATGGTTCCACTATGGTGGGGCAGGACACAGAAATGAACAATTAATATTGTGAGCCCTTCCCTTAGCTGGCCAGTGACTTATTTATATTTTACTTTCAGTTCAAGTGACACATCTCCAATTGATTCTCTTTGCAAAAATGTTTGGGAATGTGAAACTATGACAGCTGGGAACATCATCCCCGAATCACATGACTGTGCTGGCTTGAGCTAGTTCTTTTCTTCTGGTTCACCTCGACCTATTTTTTTTTTACCTCTTCAAAGGGATAAAGAACCACCACCTTACACATGAACATACCTTTCCCATCAAAGTAAGTCACTTCTCATTAGAGAGGAGGAGGCACCTTGCCTGATCATACTCTGTGGACCTGTCCTGTTTAATAATTTTGATTTGCTTAACACAGTCGTTTTCAAACAGTGTTTCTTGGAAACTCATTAGGGCTCTTCAGCCATGGAGTAGAAGCAACGTGCAGCCATTTTGGAGCACTGGATGTATTCTAGGGTGTACTCTTACTTCACATAGGAACAATGGTGAGGCCCAATAAGCCCAGCCAATGCTCGGTAGGTATGGATGTACTGTGCACCCTAGAATAATTTACAAGGAGGCAAGTTTCCATTGTAGATGTGCAAGGGTTCCTCAGCAGACAAGTCAACATGGAAAGGGTTCCCTGAGGGTGGACAATTTGAAAGCCAATATCTTAATGGAGCCTTCCCCAGATGTGTTGAAGTATGAGTGCCATTATCATCAGTCAGCAGGCCTATGGGGATATTGGGTTGGGGAAGGCTGGCTTAATGTATTGTGTGATGAGATAAGGAAGGAAACGTTGCTCTTTTGGCCTGAGGTGAAAAGCTGACATTCTGTGACCTGTCGCAGCTGAGTTGGCTTGAATGTAACATGGAAAATATGTGAGGGCACAGGTAGAGCTCGAAGTGAACAAATAAAAGCAGAACTTGGATGGTCAGCGCATCATGTGTCTGCTATCAATGGCTGTATGAATAATCCTGCTGTCCCAAATACACAGAGAATGATGAACACCCACAGGAACACTCTGTCAATCACCATGGCGACATATTTCCAGTCATCTTCCACCTGCAACACACAAGATGACATATTAGCCCTAAATGATAACTAACTTGTAGTATCAAATGCAAAAAGGGTCAGTTAAAGAAGAATAATTTTATGGATATATGGAATCAATTATTAAACTATGTATTAATAAAGGGGAAGGGGAGTATGCCTTGTCAGGATATGTTATATTTTTGGAATGTGGAATTTAATTGATTAAGGGGATGGATGTATATTAGTTGGTCCCTAGGCGGGTGACGGGGTGCACCTTATGATTTATTTTAGTTGTATGTTTGTGTTTTATAGTTTTGTATGTAGTCTATAATAACTAAATAAAATTTATTTTTTTAAAAAGACGACATATTGAATTTAATGTACTAGAGATAGAGTGGATTCAATGTTGTCATATAGGAGCACAGTATCAAACGGAGGCTCTGTTGAGAAAACTATTGTACTCACTGTACGTGTTTTCAGTCCCTGTTTTGTGAAGAGATCCACAGGGAACTGGGACATTGGAAAGGATCCACATATCTGGTATCACTTGCTAAGAGGAATTCCACAAGCCTTGCTGAAATCATGGCTTTCCATACCAACATACTTTCCATTTAGGAATGAATAAATTAGAGAACTCTCCTCCTTCTGTATCAGATGTCTCCCATCTTCAAAGGTTTTTAGGATTGACATTCTTTTAAGGAAATGATTTAAAGCAGCCTTCCCCAACCTGGTGCCCTTCAAGTGTGTCCCATAATTCTCAATGGCCATGCTGGCTGGGAATTATGGGAGCTGCAGACCAACACATACAGAGGGCACAAGGTTGGAGAAGGCTAGTTTAGATTATGGTGATATCCACTAACCACAAGCCCCAATAATAGTTCACAACTGTATTGCCAACAATGTATAATAACAGAAATAAATGCATATATACATAACAGAGTGCCGGTCAAAATCTGTTTCAGTAAATTGCCTTTATCAAGTTTTAGCAATTTGCTGAAATAGATTTTGACCAGCATTCTGCTGTTATGTATATATGCATTCATTCCTGTTATTATGCATTGTTGACAATACAGCTGTGAACTATTATTAGGGTTTGTGATTGGTGGATATTAACTTAGAACCCCTAGCTGTGAAGTATTTATCCTTACAGTATGCTGAGCCATGTTTTGGAACCCTACACCTCTGATACATAAACCACGTTCTCCTAAACCCGTTCAATGATTATTTTGAGTGGAGAGCCACTTTGATGAGGGGGGGGGGCAACTGAATACACAAAAATTACTCCTTCAGCACCTTAAAGACTAACAGATATATTATGGCACAATTAATGTTATAATTAATTTTATATTTTTATTATGGCAAGTGAGTGAGGGATGGATGGCTAAAACCTCATGCCCCAGCCCCAAAATGCCTGCTGCCAAAGTTCCTTTGACTCATCCACACCCATCTTTGGAGTTGGCAACTGGGGATGCGGATGGAATTACTCAGAGGTCCACATTTGGCCCACAGGTCTCCAGTAGCTGATCTTTGTCTTAACCCACTTAACTGTCAGAATTCTTGTTCTGAGGTAGATACATGAACAGGTATAGTGCACCCCCCCCCCCCGCTATTTCTATCATCCCCCTGACCTCTACGGTACAGCTACTCATGATAGCTGAGCTACTAGTATTCTCAATGTTCTTCTTGCAGGGGACACAGTCACTGTCCCTTTTTTATTTTTATATGCTGATCTTTTTGAAGAGGTCAGTGCATTAAGAAACTTTCCAATAATTCCACCATAGCAAAGACCCCAATCTGGCTGGAACATTACACTGTAGTTTACTTATCGTATTGGTTAATCCTGACTTGGCTCCAAAGCTGCAGTTCAACCCAATATGTGTTTTGGCTGCTTCTCAAGATGGCTCCTACGTTCCCGTGCAGCGGCATAGCTCTATAGACTTCAACAGAGCTTCATTGATTGAACACCATCTTGGAATCAGAGCCTCAGGCTCTGCAGAACTCCTAAGTGCATACTCAAGAGTCCTAATGCTGAAGTCGACGATTCCCCCAGCATGAAATATTTATCAATTTAAATAAACAAAGCCATTAGCACACTTGCTGAGTCCCATTTTAAAAACTATTGCTCCCTTTGTTTACTTATAAACATAACCCCACAAAACAATGTTATTTAACTAGCAAAATGCCCACCAATTGATGAGAAAACGTAGATAGAAACTCTGATGGTTACCACCCACCACCATGTGCCTATCCTCTCAATGTAGTTGTTTTATCAGGTCTTGGTAGTTTTTAATTGTTTTTTAGCCATTTTAAGTTGATTTACATGTGTGTATTTTTAAAGCCCTTTTGTAAGAGGCCTTGAGACTTTTTCTAAGAAAGGCATCTAATAAAGTAAATAAATCTTCATTCTTGATCGCTTGCTTCCAGGCAAGACCAGTATTAGGGGTCTGCATTATTGGGTAACAGCCAAGGCCCATGCCACAGCAGCCCCCTCCTCCAAACGCTTCCTGCTCCTCCTCCTCCTCCGTACTGGCTGGGTTCACACAACATGACAACATACTCAAGGTTGGGTATGGGTTGAGTGTAGGTTGTTGTTGAACTCTGGGTTGTTGAACCGTGGGTTCTTGTGTTGTGTGAACCCAGCCATGCTAACAAACCATGGTTTGTTAACCACGAACGACCCATGAAGAGAACCCATGGTCTGTGAACTGTGAGTTGTTCATGGTTAACAAACCATGGTTTGTTAGCATGGCTGGGTTCACATAACGCAACAACCACTCACACTCAACCCATGCTCAACCTTGAGTATGGGTTGTCAGCAGTGGAGGCTGGTGGCTCCAATGTCAGTGGGGCTGTCCACTCTGGGTTGGTAGTCTGAACTTTTAAGGAGCTATCCATGGTGTTGAACCTATCTTGGGGGGGGGGGGTAGGGTTCAGGACCATGGATAACTCCTTTAAAGTTCAGACTAAAACCCAGAGTGGATACACTGCCCCACTGACACTGGAGTCACCAGCCTCCCTCCACTGGTTGTCCTGTTGTGTGAACCCAGCCACTGTCTTTGCCTGTTGACTTGCCCACTCCAGGTGAGTGACCAGTGAGAGGATGGAGAAGAAGGACCAGCAGCTTCCACATCCTCTCTCAGTCTACTTAGAGCGCCATGCCCAAGGGCCCCCACAACCTGGAACTGACATTGCTTCCAGGCATGCAGTCTTTCCCCCCTTTCGTTAGTGGCACATGTGTTGCTTGCAAGGCATACAAATAGGGCTGAGATGAGGCTGGAGGTTGGTGCTATCAGGACCAGTGCAAGGCAGTTTGGTGCCCTAGGCAAGATCAGATATTTAGCACCCCCCTTTCCCACTTGAGAGCTCTGTATTTTTTTCCAAGGCGTTTCTGGTGCCCTCTTTAGCCCTGCGCCCTAGGCAGCTGCCTAGTTGGCCTAATGGTAGCACCGGCCCTGGGTGCTATGGTTGCTGATGTCACAAAGGCAGTGATATCTCCCTTAAGTGAGGCAAAGCAGCACTATGCCTGTATTCAGGTAACTAGGGAGAAGGGACTTTTGGGAGGGCTCTTTTCCAAGTAAAATGTTGCAGAACCCACCCCACCCCAAATACAGTCAACAGATGGGATATCTCCTGCCAGTGCTAGGATAGTAGTGCAGGGGATGGACAGACCAGGAGAGGTGTGGGACACTACTATTTAATGAGATCACATTCTTGATTGTTATACCCATATGAAGCAGGGAAGGGGTAGAGGGGCAGACACCATTCAGATACAGCCTTCCCCAGCCTAGTGCCCTCCAGATGTGCTGGACTACAACTTTGTAGTCCAGCACATCTGGAGGGTACCAGGTTTGAGAAGGCTGCAGTAAGACAACATATGAAATGTAATCCAAAAGGAATGTTCATACCACTTTTTTGAGAATAGATCGCTCAGATTTAATCACAATGTAGGCTCCATACAGATGACCACGTACCAAGCGGTTGCCATGGTGTGCACATTACTGCTAGGTAAGCCACCCAAACTGACCTGCAAAGTGGTGAGGAAAATCTTACTCCATTTCTGTGCCTGATCTGAAATCCAGGGAAATAGGGGCATGAGAAGACCCTCCTCACCACTTGGCACATTGAGACATATGACTGGTTTACCGAATGGTTACATGCACACCCTAGTAAGTTACCTCTTAGTAATGGTTGTCTGTATTTACATGGTGCTAGATTAACCTTCTTTAGGAAAACCGAAATAGTCTCAACTTCCTGTAGAATTTGTTCAGCTGCCGTCCTTGTGTTGGCAGGAAAAACCTAAGACAGGAGGATTTAGGATAGGCTGCTTTAACATAGTGGTGGCCAACTGTTTCAAGAGGCTCTTGTGCTCCTGTGCACAAACACCCCTTCTGCCTGTAGCACCTGTAATCCAGTTGGCTACTGATATTGTATTGCACCTGTGGCAGTGAAGCCTCTAACAGTAATTGGCTGAGCTGGTATCCATGAACAATTCAACTGCTCTGGAAACAAACCTGTTGGTAGCAGAATGTTCACAGTCCAGCATCTGTGGAAAGGGGCAGTTGTCAGTATGGGATTTAAAAGGGTACACGGATAGTGACCTGGTTTGCATGTAATGAGAAGCCACCATGGGTGAATTTCCCTGTGGGGCTTCTCATTGTGGCAGTGGCCATTTTGAATATTTGGGGCCATAGCTACTCATTACGTGTGAACCCAGTGAGGGTGGATTGCTGGGGTGGTTGACAAGCCACCCACAAAACATAGGCTGTTTCAGAATTGCAGGTGACTTGTCACCCACTCTTGCTAGGTTCCCATGCAACGAGAAGCTACAGCATGCCCCCACTGCACCCCAAACATTCAAAATGGCTGCTGCTGCTGCGATGATAAGTCCCATGGGGTTATTTCACTCATGGTGGGTTCTTGTTACATGGGAACCAGGCCCTGTGTACAGCAGGAGCTGTGCAGGGAAGGCTAAGGATGGGAAAGCCCAACGTTAGGGCAATTCTAAAATATAAGGGCTGTAACCGGTGGGGTCAGTCCCCAACAGTAAGAATCAAAGAGCCCAGAGGCAAGGGACCAAGTCAAGCAAAACTTGGTACATGCATATCCTTAAGCAAGTTTCTTTCTAAAATAGAAAAGACTTTCCTTGTGTGGAAAATCACTGCAGGGCTGCTCACATAAATTCACAGACTTTCCCCCCTGAGGTGCATCCTTCATTTCTGCTGAAACCATAGGGAGCTTTTGTCACTCAACAGCTCCCAGAGTAATTGCATTATTTACATGACGGCAGCTGTTCAAGGATCCGACTGAGATTTACATCCTGGTTATGCCGCAGTCTATATAAGCTTCAGGAAGACACAAAACACCAAATGTTTCTAGTCTAAGTACACAATACAGATGGGGAAGATGAAAGAACCCTGCATTTTGCAGGAAGGGCACTGAGGTAAAATAAATCTTGGCAGCAATTCTTAAGCACTGAAGACTGCTATTGCCATGAACCTCGACAGCAGGACCCAGGACTCTGCCACAGAGGAGGAGGAGGAGCCGGATGGATCAGGAAGAGCAGCGGGGCAGGCTGTGTCACACAGACGCAGGTCCCAACACCAAGCCTCGCCCCTAGCCAGGACACAGCCCTCCACATGTTGTTGGGCTCCAACTCCCATCAGCCCCTGCCAGCATGGCCCATAGTCAGGGATGATGGGAGTTTTAGTCCAACAACATCTGGAGGGCCACAGCTTCTCTATCCCTTCGGTAGGCCATGATCACGGAAGGGCAGTGCCACTGCACTGGGAGAGCATCTGGTGCACAGTTTCAGGTGAGCCTGAGTCTTGGGCCCTCTGCCATTGCTGCTGGAATGCCCCAAGCTACTACTGGACCCTTTGAGTTCTGAATCAGTAAACTGCTCTCCGATCCAAATTAAGTGTCAGATACCAGAGCCCTTACCTCTTTGGTCTCATTCTGACTCCTCATGTTTTCTGCAATGAACTGAACACTGTTAATGACCTCTTTGACCTCAGGGGAGTATTCTATTTGCTCAGCTGCCCGTTTCTCAGACTGGTGACTCAACTTCCTCTTCTTACCCATGGCCGGTTCACTGGGCTTGTCACAGTGGCAGCACCTGTGCTCACTGTGGACTTTCACTTCTCCGGAGTCATCATCAGCCTTTTCCTTGCTGGGTTTAGTGGCATCCTCTTTTGGGGGTATTTTCTTAGACTGGGTTTCAACGTGTTTCTGTATGGGCCTCTTCATCATCAGGACTTTGGGCAGGAGATGGAGGAAAACGGTCTTGACCCATTTGGGCATATTGTGCGTCATCGGAGTCCTGTAGTGGATGTTCAGCACAAACACAGTGACGACAATAGAAAGTGTCACAAAAATCATGGTGAACAGCAGGTATTCTCCCACCAGGGGGATTACCAGAGAGGTGGAGGGGATTGTCTCTGTGATTACCAACAGGAACACAGTCAAAGAAAGTAGGACAGAGATGCACAGGGTCACTTTCTCTCCACAGTCAGATGGAAGGTAAAAAACCAACACAGTCAGGAATGAAATGAACAGGCAGGGGATAATCAGATTAATAGTGTAGAACATGGGCAGCCTTCGGATATAAAAGGAGTAGGTTATATCAGTATAGATTTCCTCGCAGCAGTTATATTTGATGTCGTGTTTATAGCCGGAAGCATCAACTATTTCCCATTCGCTGTTCTCCCAAAGGTCATTCATATCCACTTTAGAACCAATAATTAGAAGGTCGATTTTAGCTTTGTCGTAAGTCCATGATCCAAATTTTAGGGAGCAGTTCTGGTGATCGAAGGGGAAGAAGGTAATATCCATGGGGCAGGAACTTTTAAAGATGGCAGGTGGTGTCCATGTGATGGTGCCATCGTACTTGAGAAGAGCTTTGGTCCGTCCTTCAACCTGGAAATCTCCAACAGCACTGGAAATACAAACACAAGGCAGTCTTAAGTCGAGCAACATCAACAGAAGATGCTTTAAAATGATCAGGAGTGAGAGTTCTTACTTGTTGTATAGCACAATATCGGGTTTCCAAATTTTATCTGCTGGCACCCGGATAAACTCAATCCCATCATATTCCAATGGATTCCATCGCAGTTTATAGTCATTCCAAATCTAAAAAAATAGAAATAATGAGTGTTTTGACCCTAGAACATTCACCTTGCACCTGCAGCTTGATTCTCAGGGCCTTTATATGGACCATACTTCTTTCCTCACCCCCAGCCTCTTTGTTTGGAGTGTGTATTTATGATGCATGTAATAAAATAAATAAATAAATAAATATGTGATCCAATGTGATGTAGTGGCTAGAGTGCTGGGTTTGGTGTGGTGAGTTCTGGGTTTAGATCATCACTCTGCCATAAAAATCACAGGGTGGCCTTGTTGTGGAGATAAAGCAAGATAACCCCACATATGCAGCCCTGAGGGTCAAGTTAGATGTTCTGAAGCACACAGCTGCCACATGTCTAGTTCCCCTCCCCAAGTTATCATATTTTGTATCTTGTTCCTGGTAAGGAGGTCATATTAGGCAAGGCTTAGACACAAAGAGGTTGTTTAAAAAATCCACTTCTGTTTCTTACAGTTTGTCTCCTTTCTTTCTACTCTCCATTTCCCTTTTCTCCTTCCTTCTCCCCTCTCCCGCTTTCTACCGGGGCCCTCTAGGGACAAACTGGAAACGGACAACATCTCTAAACTATGTCATTATCTCATAATGTTCCATACAGATCTCTGCCTGCAGCAGCCAATAATTTGAAGTGAAGACAGGAAAAACAGGATGTGATGACAGTACATGGGTAGGTCACACTAGATCATAGCTGGCTGGGGAATGCTGGGAGTTATAGTCCAACTTATCTGGAGGATACTAGGTTGGGGAAGGCTGTAGTGGTTGATACTAAGGCACTGGGAGGAGGAGGAAGGATCACACACACACACACACACACACACTTGCCATTTTTGGTGGCAACAGCATGCTTGCCACGATGTCTAGTTTGGCCCTGGCTCCTTGGAGGAAGGGTGGGATACAAATGTGATAAACAAATGGTGACGAGGTATTGACATTGTTGGTTTAATACTTTTCCTGTGTGTACATAAAAACCTCACATTTAATTGCCCATCATGGTACACAGGCAACAAAATAAAAATATTTAATAACTAAAGGTATTTAAGAAACCCATCAGTGGATTTTTGCAGAGGTTAACACGTGGCAGAAAAAAAGAGATATTTGTGTGTTTTTATTAGGACTGTAGTGATCCTCTCTAGATAGATCACTATTTCTCTTTACCGGATTCTCTACCTATCCAATAATAAACACACCTGCTAAGGCCCAGCACTACTGTAAAATGCACCGTGGTGCCTAAGGATTCACTTACATGTCGCAGCCAGAGATTGGTTTCCATAATCTGATTGACTTCATCCTAGAGACAGAAAAAGGCAAAAGTTTTACTTCTACAGATCTGTTATAGGGCTGGTTCACACAGTCCCCTAGGGTGTAGATCGCGGTGAGGACTCTGTGGCCATCCAAATGTTGTTGGCTAGTGTGGCCAGTGGTCAGTGATGATGGGAGTTGTAGTCCAACAACATCTGAAAGGCCACCATTTCCCCACCCCTGGTGTAGGCTCTACACATGGTGGAATACAGGAGACAATGTCAGGCTAGCCTGGGCCCTCCCGACTGCATCAGAATGTCAAGATTAGACACATGGGTCTATCAGTGGCAATTAGCCATGATAGCTAAGTGGAACTGCCATGCTGAGGGGCCGTATACCTCTGAGTATGCTGGGGACAAAAAGGAAAGGACTGTTGCACCTTCAGGCCATGCTTGTGAATGTACAAAGGTATCTGGCTGCCCTCTCTTGGGAGCAGGATGCTGGACTAGATGGACCTTTGGTCTGATCCGGCAAGACAATTCTTAATGTTCTTATCATGTATGACTGCCTTCCCTGACCTGGTTCCCTCCAGATGTGTTGGACCAACTCCCATAATCCGGGGAATTGTAGTCCAACACATCTGGAGGACACCAGGTTAGGGAACACTGATGTATGGTAACCTCCTTCATGTGTCTATATTGCTAGGCGCACATGGCCCTCTATGCACAATCTGTGCACCACAAAAAAAGTGCCTAAATCATGTGGTTGGGGCACAAGCAGGGCCGGCCCTACCATTAGGCAGAGTGAGGCAGTCACCTCAGGCAGCAGATGCTGGGAGGTGGCACATAATACACTGGGAAGTTCTCTTGCACAACCTGTGCCAAACAAATGTAATTGTGCAAGAGCATGATGAGCTTTTGTGCAAGCCTTGTGCAAGATAATCTTCCAGTGAATTGTGCCCATAGAAATGGAGCTAGAAGCCTAACCTACAAGTTATTTATGCTTTCCTTATAATGTGTAAGGAAGTGAGGTAGAAAAAGATGGGGGAAGCTAATTCAGCAAAAATTAGTGAGCAGATTATACAAATTGTTCCTGCAATTTGTTAAGGGACCGACTTAAAGGATGTAGTCTCATGAACAAAGGTTTTTAAATAATATAACGAAAACAACTATGCAATTCAATTTATACAATATAAGTCATTCCAAAGATGCACCTTTCACAACATTATTAATCCACAGTACGGGCCATAAATACATACCCATCACTCCTGTCATTGATTCACAATGTGATTCACAACAATTTGCCATTTCTCACTGTACATTTTTTGTCATCTTTCTTCTTTTAACAAATGGCAAAACCACCTGGGTGGTCCATAAGTGAACTTCTGAAGAACTAATATCTCTCTGTGATTTCATGAATATGTATAGTTTAGTATCCATCTCAGGGGCCCTTCTTCATACATTACTGCTTCCTCATACCATCTTCCAACACTACCATGGTAACTTTTTTTCTGTTCATATTTTCATTCATTTTAAGGCAGATGCAGGAACAATAGATAAAAAAAGAGATTGCCAGTAACTCACAAGCACTTGAATACCCAAGAACAGTGGAGCCCTAATATCGATGCTGCTAACCCTAGCAGAATCCCTCTCTGCTTCTGCATGCTCTATGTGGAGAGTGGGGACAGATTAGAGCTTCTGTAAATAATACACATCATGAGCCAAAGCTCCACAGGAGCTCTAATATAAGCACAGAGCTCCCTGCATGCAGGGACTCCCTGTTCTCTCTTATTGTGGGAGATGCTCGGTGTTTACAAAGGATTTTCTCAATTGCTCCCATGGAGCACTACACCAGCTGCATAGAAGAGAATGGGGAAATCCTCAGGTACGCAGAGTACGCCGCACACTTTGGAGTTGCCATGTATGTGTGCTGGAACCATCAGACCCAGCAGGGCAGGCATATTCTTCTGTGTCTGGGATTCTGGACTGCAAAGCACTTAAATATCTGGGTGGCACTGCCAATTCACCCTTACCACATTTGCAAGCTGCGTAATTGCCACTTCAAAATACACTGTAACTGGATCGGACACGTTTTCCACAGGCCTGATGTATTGATTGTACCGGGACAAGAGTTTGTGAAACAGCCTTTCTTCAGATTTGCATGCCAAGCCATCTATATGGGAGCAAGAAAGAGCAAGAGGAAGCAGTCACACAACATGCGGCAAGAACTTGGCGCGAGAAAAGAGAAGCGCCCAAAGAATTGCGTAATTATTATTTAGACTAGCAGTGTTGAACCTCTTTCAGCCTGAGGGCTGAACTCCATTTGAAGAAGCGCTCAGTGGTGGGCGGGGCTAAAGCCAAAGGAGGTGGGGCCCAAAATTCCGAAACTACCAGCATATTTTAGCTTAAAGCTCTTACTGCCAGTAATTAAGCCTCAGGAGACGCATTTCAACTGTTTAGAACGGGGGGGGGGGGAACTGCAAGAAAGCCAGGAAACCACCAAACAATAAAAATTATGGGGAAAGGGGAGTGACCATCTGGGGAACCCCATTGGCTGTACTGGCTGGGGCTGATGGGAATTGACGTCCAAAGCAGTTGGAGGGCACCAGGTTGTGGAAGGCTGTTCTACCATACAGCATTAGTGTTGTACATGGAGCCGCCTTAGAAAACTGCTCTGAAATGACAGTTTCAGTACAAAGCACAGCTGCTTAGGCTGCTGACTGGCACCAGGCGTCGGGAAAGTAGCTTGCCGGTGCTCAAAAAGCTTTAGTGCCTCCTCACCTATTTCCAAGCACAATTCAAAGTGCTGGTACTTATCTTTAAAGCCGAAGATGCCATGGGACATACATAACTGAAGGAACGTCTACCCCCACATCAGCCTGCCTGTGCACTTAGCTATGAGCTATGGAAGCCCTCCTCCAGGTCCACCCTGTGAGGTGGGTGGGAATTGGGAAGAGGGCCTTTTCAGTTGTGGCATCCTACTTCTGGAACACTCTCAGGACACTCTTGAACACCATCTGCAAGGGCAGCTCCATGTAGAGTGCATTGCAGTTATCTAACTTGGAGGTTACCGATGCATCGGCTGCTGAAGCCAGGTTATCCCTATCCAGATAGGGGCACAGCTTGGCCACAAAACAAAGCTGGCAGAGGCACTAGTGACAAAGATGGCTCCAGGAGAACCTCCAAGCTATGAACCTGCTCCTTCAGGGGGAGTGCAACCCCATGCAGAACAAGTTGAACACCCTCCACCTGGTCAGAAGAACCACCCACCAACGGCATCTCAGTCTTGTCTGGACTGAGTTTCAGTTTATTAGCCCTCATCCAGTCCATTGTCACAGCCAGGCACTAATTCAGCACATCCACAGCCTCACCTGATGAAAATGAAAAGGAGAAATAGAGCTGCGTGTCATCAGCATACTGTTGGCAATGCACTCCAAAACTCCTGCAGACCCCACACAATGGTTTCATGTAGATGTTAAATAGCATGGGGGACAAAACCAACCCCTGAGGTACCCCATGCTGGAGAATCCACTGGGCCAAGCAATATTCCCCAAGCACCACCTTCTGGAGCCAGCCATCAAAGTAGGAGTGAAACCACTACAATGCAGTTCCCTCCACTCCCAGCTCAAACAGTCACCCCAGAAGGTTACCATGGTCAATGGTATCGAAAGCCAGATCAAGGAGAGCCAACAGGGCCATGCTCCCCCTGTCTCTTTCCCAACATAGGTAATCATACAGGGCAACCAAGGTTGTTTCTGTGCCAAAACCCGGCCTGAACCCTGACTGAAATGGATCTAGATAATTGGTCTCATCCAACAGTGTCTGGAGTTGGTTGGCAACCACCTGCTCAAGGACCTTGCCCAGGAAAGGAACATTTGTCACTGGCCTAAAGTTGTTGAGATCTTCTGGGCCAAAATGGCACAACCCATGTATAAGAGGGAGGTATCAGCAGGCTTGGAGTACACACACCCCTCCAGGTTTGCAGAAGTACAAAAAATCTTTAGCGGGGAAGACACCAAAAACAGCTCTATGACAACCATGAAATGCTGACTAACTGTTGGGCAAAAACAACAGAGGGGAATGGAATAGGCCATTCTCAGGGAGGGCATGGCTGGCTGGCTGGCTGGCTGGCTGGCTGACACAGTGAAGAGGAGCACACCATACCGAAATATTTTGTTACAGGTCTCACTTGTAGGGGGAGGGGGTTTGTTTTTTGGTGTGTGTGTGTTTAACCTTGTTACCTGCCCTGGAAATATATGTATTGAAGATAGTGCTCGAATTATGGGAGAAAAAGTAGGGAGGCCCATAATAAAATCCAGAAAACCCACACCATGACTGCCCCCATTTTTAGCCAACTCATGATCCCCCAATGCCTTCTAAGAATGATAGCTAACAGACCCATCAAAAAAGGGGTCCGGGCACCCTCTGATTCCCTGTAATTCAAGCATTGAGGGAAGGGAAGGGTACAAATATATTAATTAAATAAGGGAATGATCCTATGGCTCCTAGACATTATCTGAGGAGCCATAGGATAGTTTGGATTCCCAGCTCTGAGGTCAGAGACAGCATTCTGACCTTGGAGCTGGGAATCAGAGCTCTGACCCCTCACCCACACACCCCTCACTGTGGCTCACGCTGGCTCAGCTTGTCTGAGTGTGGAAAGCTAAGCAGGGCCAGGCCTGGTTATTACTTGGATGGGAGACCCCTCCTCTAGTTTCCTGCATTGGGCAGGGGGTTGGACTCAATGGCCTTGTAGGCCCCTTCCAACTCTATGATCCTATGAAATCTATGAAACCATGTCGGTGCTCTCCAAGCAACCTCAGAGAGGGGTAAATGGGGCAGGGAGTGGGATGGGGAGTGGAGGGGAGGAGTCTGGAGAGGCCAGGGTACGAGGTAACAGCCATGCACTGAAAACAGCCATCTAGCAAAATGCAGAGTGGGAGGAGCGGGAAACGAAGATTGCCTCTGCTGCTCCTCCCGCTCTGCATTGGATGAGCATGCGCCTCTGAGTTTGGAGGCTTATGTTCATCTCTGTAGGACTGCGCTCTAAAACGGGTAGATTTCATGTGCTAACTGTGTGTGTGTGTCAGTCAGGCTGCTGTTAAAGACATAGGAGCAGCAGGGAACACTCTATGGCAGGGGTGGGCAGCTTGATGCCCTCCAGATGTTTTGGCCTAGAACTCCCATCAGCCCTAGCCAGCATAGCCTGTGGTGAGGAATCATGGGAGTTGTAGGCAGGACCGGTGCAGGGCTGTTTGGCGCCCTAGGCCAAATTATATTTAGCGCCCCCCCTCGTGTGCCGTGGTGGGGCCCTCCGGAGCAAAGCAGCCCTGCTCTGCAACCCCCCTGTGCGCCGCCGCCACCACCTACCTACCTACCCCCCCCCCCCCCGCTGCTGGCTGCTGGCTGCTGCTGCCGCCTCCTCCTCCTCCTCCTCCGAGGAGAAAGTAACGCGACGGGACCCCCACACTTTTTTTTTTTGCCGGGGAAACCAGGGCAACAGGGCTGTTTAAGCCCTGTTGCTCTGGTTCCTCCCGCCAAAACAACGCCGGCGGGGCTCTGGAAGCGACGCGAAGGTAGGTAGGTGGCTGGCTGGCGGGCGGGCGCGCGCGCGGGGGGGGAGGTGCAGCAGCAGCGGTGGCAGCGGGGGGGAGGTGCGGCGGTGGGCGGGGAGGCGGCAGGCGGGGCAGGAGCGCGCCGGCGGCGAGGAAGGAGTGCAGCTTCTGCGCCCTCTTCCGCCATGCGCCCTAGGCAGCCGCCTGGGTCTGCCTAGCGGTAGCGCCGGCCCTGGTTGTAGGCCAAAACCTCTGGAGAGCCACAAGCTGCCCATCCCTGCTTATACCCTCCCTTCTCCTCAGGGAACCCCAGCGCTCCTCCTGTAGCTTTACAAACAGCGAGACTCATTTTGAACAGATCAGGAATTCTTCCTCAAAGTTCACTACGGTGGTGCCTAAATAGCAAATTCCCAAGGGGTTCATGAGAGTTTTGTGGTATGTTGCCAGGATGGAAGTACAGGCACAGTGGGCTCAAGGGATTGCATTTCTGGCCTGGTAGGGTTGCCAAAAGACTAGGAAAGAAAACTGGCTTGGCTTGCTCATGTGCATCTAACATATGCAGGCATCAGCAGGTGAAACATTTTCATGGCACAGAGATAAATGTTACATTTTGCAGATAGGATGGCCAACTTTTAGAAAAGGTGTCAAGACACATGTTTTAACCTGGCCTTTTAAATTGTTTTTAGCAGTGTTGTCACTTTTAATGTTCTAATGATGCTTTTGTTTGTATGATATTGTGGCTCCTATTGTTGTTGTTGTTTTTAATTTGTGGTAGAAGGCCTTGGTGTGCAGAAGGGTGGTATAAAAATACAAATAAACAAGCCAGCAATTCCACTGTCCTCTGTTCCTCTCTCAGGAACATGATGTGCAGGCAGACATTTATTTGGCTATGCTGGCTGGGGATGATGGGCGTTGTAGTCCAAAACACCTGAAGGGTGCCAGGCTGGGCAAGACTGATTTAAGAAATGTATACCTCACATTTCCACTTAGAAAAAATAAAATAAACCCCAAAGGTGGCTATTACCACATGAGAGTCTAGCACTATCCAGATGTTACATGAATGCCTGGAGGGGAGGTGCATGCGCCTGACCTTGGTGTATCCCTGCAATTGTATGCGCAGATGACCCAGTGTGCTTGGAAATCCTGGGTCCCCAACTGCATGGAGAGAGCCCCCTGTGCATAGAATAGTACCCCATGTGGGGCTCTTTCACTTCCAGACCTTACAATGAATGAGTGGAAGTTAGGTGCTCATATAGCATTATTCCTCTCCCACTCCACCTGTTCAAATAACATCTGAATAGGGGTTCATGTTTATCTCCATGCCGTGAAAGGCTTCGCCTGCAGGTTTCTGTACATCATGGCACTGTTGGAGGCACAGATGCAGACCAGACTTTTTTTCTGGTCAATTGACAGCCCTAGCTGTGGAGAACAAACAAACTGCTGTCAAAGGCACAGGAGCCTAAAAAAAAAAGTTGGCAATTCTGGGCCAGGGGCTGAATCTGACAGATGAGTCTTGGCCTCCTTGATAAAAAGAAAACTCTGGCAATTGCTGACTTACAAACATGAGCTACAAGTCAGCTGCCATGGTGTGTGCATGTGTTATTTTTTTTTTACTAGCCCTGCTACTGTGTTTTTAACAGCTGGCTAACATGACAAAATGAAGCATGCTAAATTGCCTGCTTAATTTTTGCCTATCAGTCTGTTGTTAAAGGCAGAAGAGCAAGGCCAGTAAAATGTTGGCAACCCTAACTGCTTTCTCTTAAATCCAGCCACAAAAGGAGAATTTTACATTTTGCCCAGCAAGACTGACAACAGTTTGACAGATTTCCTAAAGTGCTACACAATCTCTCTCTCTTAATCCTTGCACCCTCCTTTCTCTCTGAACATGGTGATGATTCACAAAGTGGCATTGACAGCCAGATGCTATAAAGGCTTACTCAGGTGTAAGTTCCACTGAGTTTGATAGGGTTTACTCCCAAGTAAGTGCCCAAAGGATTGTTCCTATAGTCAGCATGCATGATACAAACCAGAGGCCAACAAGACTAATAATGATACTTTTTCCAATATAAAACAACTTTATCTTTTGAAATAACAGTTTGTATTTGATGTTTTATTACAGGTGCTATCTACTTTCCAGCAAGATAAAGCTCCCCCCCCCCCGTGATTTAAACTGCAATGAAGTGAGGAAAACACTCCCCTCTTAAATATAGAAATCTCATACTTTGCTTTCATAAAGAAAGCAGCCTCTTTAAATGGAGTATCTGGGTCACATACCTAGCAACGCTGAAAATAATAAAAACACAGACAAATCTTTTCTTTCAAGCCAGACCCTAAAAGGATTATACCAACAGTATTACAAATGTCAAAAGGGAAAGGTGGGGAGGCAGGAGGGAGGGGGAGAGAGAGAGAGAGAGAGAGAGAGAGAGAGAGAATAAAAACAACTTACCTGGAAGGAGGAAGAGGAACATGTTTGCCCACAAATAGAAAGTGAAATGGAGAAACCACAAGCATTTCTGAGAAAGCATTGTCAGAAGAGTATGGAGGAGGCTCTCTCTTTCAAGAGAGACAAGAAAAGTGCTTTGGGAAAACAAAAGAGCAGGAGGTGTAAGACCCTCAGATCTTCCCTGCTGCAGTGGCTATTTCGCTTTGGCATCCAGAGCTGCAGCTGTATCCAGATGATGGTTTTAAATAATGTACCATCCTTTAGGGTGTGTGTGTGTGTGTGTGTAATCTTCCAGAGCTGGAGGAGTTTTACTATCTTCAAATTAAGAGAAGGCAAAATTGGCTGACGTCAGGGGACCCTCACATTTCACAAGTGTGTGTGATGTGTGAATGAGTGAGAGAGAGAGACAGAGAGACTGCACAGCAGAGAGGCTGTGCAGTGCAGGAGCACATCCCAAGTACCGCTCGGAGACTTGTGCAGCACTGCAGCGTTGATCTGACTCGGGAATCTCTCTACCTTTCCCACTCTTCGGCTTTTAATTTTGTCTGCAGAGATATCGTGGGCCGTGGGTTGCTTGGCAAGGTGGCCACTTTTATTACTGGCTCAGCTCTTGAGCCCTTCTCAGAAGCCTGATGTGCAGAAACGGAAGCAAGTGAAGCTTAGCTTGGCTCCATAGAGAGATCAAGCGAGCGGGAAAGCCACACCTAATTTCTGCATATCGAGCTGCTGTTAAAAAAGAAAAGAAAAAGTGGCAACCATACAGCCAGCACTTCTGTGGGGGCATCTGTTATCCATCCAATCCCTTACATCAGTGTCTTCACCATATGATTACTACCTGACTGATCTTTGGACTGGCTCCCACCAACGAGAGCTGCAGGACGTCCATGACAGCTGGCATGGTGTGGTGGTGCAGGGGTAGGCAACCTGTTGTCTTCTGCTGCCTAATTTTCAAAGCCCTCTGCCAACACTCAGTTCAAACTTTTCCCTACCCTGGCAGCCTGCTAAGTGGGGAGAAGGAGAGGGGGAGAGAGAAAAGGGACTGGTAGAAAGAGAGAAAAGGAGTCGCCCACCCACTATTGACTCTGTCCCCGCCCACTATTGACTCTGGCCCCGCCCATTGCTGGCTTCAGCCCTGCCCACCACCTGGATGCAGCCCCTCACAGATTACCTCCAAGGGAATGTGGACACGGCAGAAATTAGTTCCCCCACTCCTGGTGTAGCAGCTCAAAGTGTGAGCAGTGATCTGGGGAGCCCCTGGTTCAAGTATCGCTGCTGCCACAAATTCAGTAAATATATTTAGATGAGTTGGCTTTAGATTATAGCTCTTTCCATAAGTTATTCTGCATGCAAATGAATGTGCCTAGGCGGGAGCGGTGGCACCTAGGCTCTGCACACGCACACGCATGACCTTCATGTGTTTGTCTCAGTGGCTGAACGACTTCAAGGCAGATGCCCAAGGGCCCCACTCAGCAGAATGAGCAGGAGCTGATTTACCACCTTTTCCCATGCTAGACGGGAATCATGGGAGTTGCAGTCCAGTGTTTCTGGAGGGCACTGGACTGGGGAATGCTGAAATAAAGAGGGGGGAGCATAAGAGCATTGAGTCCAGAGTCTAGAATTACTTAGCTGCGCCGCTGCATCTGAAATGGGAGCGAAGGCACCTCTCTGTGCATTCGGGAATGTACCAAGAAGGGGCTATGCACGTACAGGCCGATACTTGTAGGCTTGTTGCACGCATTGAATTACAGTGCCTGTAGTTCATTGCCACAGCAGAACTAGAGTGCTGTGTCGTTCATTTCTATGTAAACTATCTCACATCTGGAAAGAGCTTATGCCTCAAGCTCAGCCCCACAATTCCCATCTGCAGTATAGGGGTAATCTATATTGGCCCATCTTGCTGAAATAACAAAGAGCACTTTAGAAATGCTAGGGTGTGGTTATTATTATCGCATAGGTGAATGAGCCCTCACAGATCAAGAACTACATGGGCAACTATTGGCCCTCCAGATATTTTGGCCTACAACTCCCATGATCCCACACCACTGGCTCTGCTGGCTACAGCTGATGGGGAGTTGTAGACTAAAACATCTGGACGGCCACAAGTTGCCCACCCCTGGACTCCAGGCAGAAGCTGCATCTCACTTTGTATCACCACAACACACAAAGGACTCAGTTCACACATTCAGTCACAGCCTCATAGCCCTTGGGATCGTCTGGGGGCTGCAGCCAGGAAGCACTCATCATGCGGGTTTGGTACATGTGAGGGAACCAGTGCCTCCATGTGGGGGGCTCTGCACATGGCTGACGAGACCATTAAATTTATGGTGGTCCTATGAAAATTGGATGCCCCAATAAATTTGTGAATATCTTGCGACTTCTCCATGACAACATGACGGCAACGGTTTTGGACAACAACGGCTCTCATGGTGCTCCATTTAAAGTGGGATCAGGTGTTAAATAGGGATGTGTTATCGCCCCAACATTATTTGCCATTTTCATCACCATGGTTTTACATCTTGTCGAGGGGAAACTTCCCACTGGTGTGGGAATTATATATCGAACAGATGGAAAGCTTTTTAATCTCAGCAGGCTGAAAGCAAAAAGTAAGGTAATTACAACCTCCGTTGTGGAACTTCAGTATGCTGATGATAATGTGGTCTCCGCACATTCAGAGGATGATCTCCAAACTATCCTAAATGCTTTTGCAGAAGCATACGAAAAACTTGGTCTCTCACTTAACATCAAAAAAACCAAAGTGCAAGCTAACCCTTTGGTGATGCCATCTATCCAGCTTGGCGGGACAATACTGGAAAATGTCGATCATTTTCTCTATCTTGGCAGCTATCTTTCTGTTACAGCTAACATCGACAGTGAAATCCAGCATCGTTTGAGCTCCGCAAGTGCTGCATTTTCTCGAATGAAACATAGAGTGTTCGAGGATCGGGATATTTGTAAGAAGACCAAAACACTGGTTTATGAAGCCATTGTATTACCGACTTTATTGTATGCCTGCGAAACATGGACTATCTATAAACGTCACTTCCACTTCCTTGAAAGGTTTCATCAACGTTGCCTCCGGAAAATCCTGTGAATTACTTGGGAAGATAGACGAACAAATGTCAGTGTACTGGAAGAAGCAAAGACTACTAGCATTGAAAAAATGATCCTTCAACGCCAACTTCAGTGGACCGGTCATGTTGTTCGAATGCCTGACTGCCGTCTCCCAAAGCAGTTATTTTACTCCCAACTCAAGGATGGAAAGCGGAATATTGGTGGTCAATATAAGAGGTTTAAAGATGTTCATATCATAAGGCTAATCTAAAAAAATGCAATATAAACATCGAAAACTGGGAAGCTCTGGCCCATGAACGATCTAAATGGAGGTTGGCCTTTCACAAAGGTTCCATGGACTTTGAAGAAGCCTGAGTGCAAGGTGAAAGGGAGAAACGTGCTAAGCGAAAAGCACGTCAAATGAATCCTTTACAGGACCATCTTCTATCTGGTAACCTGTGTCCTCACTGTGGGAAGCTGTGTGGATCTAGAATTGGCCTCCACAGTCACTTACGGACCCATCGCTAGAGTCTACACAATCTTCTTTAGAATTTCCTCCTTTTATCCCGGAAGACAATCTTACTCAGTCACGAGTGAGTGATCGCCTGATGATGATGATATATATCCCGCATGTGTCTGTGCGGGGGCAGTGTCCGGTTCTCACAAAAGGCACCCACGGCATCCGTGCTGTGTCAGGAGCATGCAAGGGCTGTGGGCTCATGGCTAGGCAGTGCTCATGTGAGTAAGCATGCTAGTGCTGCAGCTGGGTATCTCTCAAGCACTGGCACCTCCACATGGAGGCTATATGTGCAGCTACTACTGCAACATGAGCGATCACAGCAGCCTGGAAAAAGGGCATGCCTTCTCTAAACCACACAGGCAGATGCACTGCCACTGTGAAAATGTGTCTGACAATTCCAAAAGCATGATATCATTTAACCTGAATGATTGCATGGCCTTTGAGTTCCATTTTGCACCACTGCTCAGGTTATGCTTAGGGCAGATTGCTCTGATCAGCCCACCCAAGTTATACTAGAGGGTTCCAGATTAGGGGTAGGCAACCCTTTTTGGGCCATTGGCACATTTGGCAATTTGAGAAACTGTCTTGGGCACCACCACAAAATGGCTGCCATGGGAGAGGTGGCAAAGGACAAGGAACCTGCCCAAAAGACTGAATACAGGGCAGAGATGGGGTCTGAGCTCCAACACACTAAACAATTCCTTTGAACCCACAGTTTCAGCACTGGCAGAAATCTATTTCACAGCAATCCCAGCTGCCAGTAAAAAAAAAAAAAAAGTGTTAAATGATTTAGAACGTGGGAAGGGTAGGACACCTTGGACACCAAGAAAGGTGCCTGGGGCACATTGGTGCCCACGGGCTCCACGTTGCCTACCCCTGTTGTAGATGGTGGGTGAGTGCTCCTTTCTCTAAGTTGCTGGACTGTTCTCTTGGGGGCAGTTTGTGAGGAACTGGATGCTTACACAGCAGCGCTAGGTAGTTCAAAAACAAGTCGTGATGGCCCTGGAAAGCACACAGCTGTTACAGCCTTGCATGCACAATTATTATTACACTAATCCATCATCAGAAAGACCAAAGCAGCATTCTGCTCGGCATTATGTAAGCACAGAGCAGCTGGGGCAATAACCTTTGATAACAGTTACGGGAAAGCAAAAAACAACAAAACCAGAGCTAAGGCTATATGAATTAGGAAATGCAGATTTCAGGTAATCCAAACATTGTGAAGAGGGAAGTGCCCCGTATCCATCAGGCTCCCACATGATTCAGAATACTAATTTTCCAGTGCTCAAAATCCACGTGGAGAGCACCCACGGATGCAGGAGGCTTGCCTCTTCAGAAAGTCACCCTCTACAAGTTCAGGGTGATGGAAGCAATGATGGAGGGCGGCAGGGCTGGCACCCCCCTTATCGCATGTTTACTCATGTTGGGACTTGAAAAAGATACTAGGAGAGGATATATTGTAGAGTAATATCCTTCCTATCTCACGTTAGTGAGATCAGCAGAGTCCCTTTCCAGCTTAAAAGAAGCTTAGATTTGGCTAGTTAGCCAGTTACCATTTGGTAATCCAGGATGCTTTAAGGCAGACTGGATTTCCCTGGTTTTGCCCCCTTTTCTCTCCCTCAGAACAATAATCAGAGACACAGTCTTGTAAAAGTTAAAAGTAAAATTTACTCACTCAGATTATGCAGTTCCATTCAGGCAGGCTTAAAAGAGTTTCTTACAGTTGGTTACAAGTTCATTTGGAAATACTTGGGGTCTGAACTTGTGGAGTTCAGACCAGCAACTCTGGCTACATGCTGCTACAAGGACCATGTGGAGACAACAACCTGGTGGTGCCACGCTCACTAGAGTCTGAACAGAAAGAGGAAGAAGCTGGGAGCAATGCCCACTTCCTGTTCAGGCTGTTAATAATTCAATGAGTACCTTCTAGGAAAACCACCCTAGAAGGTATCAGTGATCTTAACCATTTCACCCAATTATCTGGTGAAACATTAGCCATAGGTTTTGACTGCAATTTTAATTACCCAACAACTCAGAATACCTGAATAAGGCTCTGGTCCTCCTCCTCCTCCTCCACCTTTCTTCTGCCTGCAGTATAGTTCATCCCTCTCTTGTACTTGATTCCCTTTATGCTCTCGGGTTTGTCTATGATTCTGTCCTCAGTTGGTTCTCTTTTGACCTGTCTCATCACACTTTCAGGGCCAAACTACATGTTACTTTGAGCAGTGACATCTCCTCCACCCTTTTTTTTACTGTAACGTGAATGCAGTGGACCTGATCTGGATCTGTAACCTTTTAACCCTTTGCTCCCTGCTGTGATCCCAATCCAGATTAGGGACCCCACACCCTCAATTTACATTTCCGAAAAGTGACATCTTCAAACAAACGTCTCGCCTTCATGCACCCACTATGCACTGCTCTGTTGCCAGCATTGCTCACCTCTCTTGTTCTGACCGTTTGGCTCCCCTTCCTTAAGTTCCTTCACTGACTTCCTCTTGCTAAAGAAATTCTCTCAAAAACAGGTAGTTCACTGGAAGCCATCTTTATTCAGAACGACACGCGTTGGAGAGTGAACAAGCAAGGCAGGTCAGCTCTGCCACACAAGGCAGCGGCTCACCTTATATAGACTTACAAAGTGCGAGTCCAGGTCAGTACTACAGCCCACCCTTTCCGGCTCAGTGCCAGTAGTCAGTACACCGATGAGTTATTCTTTATATTCTTCGATCATGCCCTTCCTTCCTTGTCTATCATATTCTGTTCATGTGCTAATCTCCAGTTGGTTGGCTGTTAGCCAACCAATTACAGCAGCAAATCTCTGTAGTGTCTGCTAATTCACCTGAGTCAGTATGCTTTTCCTCATCTTGATTGCAACTTCTTTGTTCTATCTACCATGTGTCTGCTATGCACCTCTCAGTGAATGATTGGATAGATCAGCGCTCCCCAACCTTGGGTCCCCAGATGTTGCTGGACTACAGCTCCCAGAATCCCTTGCCATCAGCCATGCTGGCTGGGTATGCTGGGAGCTGTAGGCCAGCAACATTTGGGGACCCAAGGTTGGAGAGCCCTGGGATAGATGATTAACTAATCCCATCATTCGAATGTTTGCCTTATCTCATCACACTCTACTCCTGGGCACTGCACAAGTTTCTTGTCCTTACCTTCACAGCCCTCCATGACCTTTCCCCTCCTTATCTCTCTGTGTTTATATGCCAAATAAATCCCATCCTGTGACCTTTGCTCATCCAGCTCCACCACCTTCACCCATCCAAAGGTCTCCTGCACCATGAAATGACTCCACCCATTTCCCCTTTCTGCCTTATGCCTGGAAGTGCCTCCCTAAATGCCTCCATGTGACCACCTCCCTTATTTCCTTTAAGCCCTCCTCAAAACCCACCTTTTCCAGGAAGCCTTTGGATCATTCCCCAAGTCCCTATACCTCATTGTAACTAAGCCAAAGTATGTGTAATTGAAATAATCACATATTCTTTCCTTGCTTGTTTCCTGGTGTCTATTTTAGATTGTAAGCCCTATGGGGTCAGGACCAGTTAGACATGTTCTTTATAAAGTGCTGTGCACATAGATAGAGCTATATATAAAAATAAAATTTAAACATAGCATCCCCACTGGAGCTTTGACATTTCAAGTATTTTCCAAATAAGGAAACACAGCCTTTCCCCCATTCTGTTAGCTAAAATAAAACTGACTGGGGTGGGGGTGGGGAAGGAAGAATAAAAGGGATACCTAACTAGGCTGGAACCAAGGGATTTCAGGGCCCAGTGCAGTGCAATCCTCTGTAAATTTCAGCAAAAGGAATTTGCTAAAATGTAGGTCATTAACCCTTCTGGCATCAGCAGCCTTTGCTGGTGGGTTGTGCAATTACTTGCCAGACAACAAAGGAATACAGTCAGATACACAAGTATTTTTAAACTGTTTGCCTTGTTTCATTTATCTATCCATTAGCTGCAGATAACATGCTTGATTGCATTTAGGGCAAGCATCCTTACATAGGGGTGACAGATTTTTCAGTTGCCCTGCAGTAGCTTAGGGTTGGGCAATAGGTACCAAATGGACCTTGACATTTGTGGGAGTTGAGTAAATCCACCCCGCAAACCTGTTGTGTGGTTTTTTTAAAGTTTGGTGACAACACTATTTTTCAGCTATTGAATGCTGCTGCTGGTGGTGACGGAGGAGGTGAACTTGGCCAAGGACTGCTGATTGCACAGCAGAAGCCAACAGGATGTTTGCACCACAGGTTCTGAGCTGATGCACAATGCAGTAGCAAACCAGGGGGACATTCAGCAGCAATAGCCTGGATTATGAGCGGCATTCAAGGTACACAACCATTTCTCTTTACCTGCCCTTGAGTTAGAAAGAGAGAGGCCAGGCTAACATTGGTTTAATGTGAGTAAATGCAGTTACACAAATGTAGGCTTTATTTTGGTTGTAAATAGGAATTGTGGGGTTAAAATACTGCATCCAGTAATTTAAGACATTACATCCTGGGTTGGATCCAGATTTAGTCATGCATAGAGGAGACCCATTGAAATCAGTGGGATTTAATTCAGTCATGACTAACTTAACATCCTTTGATCTCAATGGGTCTGCTCTAAGTATGACTAGATTTGGATCTGACCTCCCAAGTGTACCTATGTGCACTTACTGGGGATAAAACTCAATTGAATTCAATGGGACTTACCTCTGAGTAATCTTGCATAGGAGCAGGCTCCATGTCAATTTACTGGCTTCCAGTTTGTTTCCAGATTCTTCTTCTTCTTCTTCTTCTTCTTCTTCTTCTTCTTCTTCTTCTCTTCTTCTTCTTCTTCTTCTTCATTTCTCCCTGCCTTTGAGGGCAAGCCCTTTGAAATCTTGAACTGCTGATTTTGACCTGTAAAGCCCTAAATGGCTTGGGATCAGGGTATCCAAAAGACCACATTTTTCCATATGGAATTGCTGGTGTGTTAAATAAGATCATCAACATAATTCACGGAGAAGGGCCATAGCTGAGTGGTAGAGCACATTCTTTACATGCAAATGGTCCCAGGTTCAATCCCTGGCATCTCCCACACCTTCAGAAGTGAGATGGATGCTTGCAGGCCTTTCTGGTTATGGCATCCTGACAGCTGAATGCCATCTGGGACGTATTTGTCTGGTGCCTGCACTCTCGCAGTCTTTTAGGTGCCAGCTGAAGGCAGTTACATTCTGCAGCTAGGGCTGGACCTTGGGGCTTAGGTCCAGGGCCCCGCAACTCAGGGGACCCCAAATGGCCATCCAGAGAGAGGCAGATGACGGGAACAATGGCAAACAGGTGTGGTGTCTGCACCTGGGCTGGCTTGGGCATGCTGGGTCCTACTGGGATTGACACTGCTCACCGCAGCACCCTTCCTTTCTTTTAATTAAAATAAATAAATAAATAAATAAAAGCAAGGAGGTGGCCAGCTGGCTAGGCTTGTACATGGATACTAATGTTCATTTTATTATTATTTTTACTTCAAATATATATTATCATATATATATATATATATATATATATATATTCCTTTTCTAAAACAAACATATATATATATATATATATATATATATATATATATACAAAACTGTGCTTATTCCCAAGTAAATGTGTTTAGTATCAGGTCAACAAAAGCAAGCTCCATTTTTATTCCTGTAGTGATGATGATGCTATGATTTAAGTGAGTTTTAAATGCAAAACTGCAGATGCTGAGTATCACTTCTTGTTTTTAATCAGGATTGGCAAACAGTTTTGTTGCTGTTTTGCTCTAACATATCAGGAATGTTGAAGCCCTTGTAAAGCGTGGGATGCCTGTGTGTGTGTGTGTGTGTGAAATGTTAGTTGTGAGCTTCACAAATGAAGTGAGGCAACATGGCCATCGAAAGAGGTGTGTGTGTTTGGGGGGGCTCTGTACAGCCATTAAGTCCTGGTCTAAAACTACCTAGCTGCACCATTGTTTTATTCTCTTCTGCTTTTAGCAAAACCTAGTTTAGATCCATTTGGGGTTGTTTTTTTGTTTTTTTTCATGCGGTGGTTGCTTTGTGTGCTTTGTTTCTTTTAAAATTTTGTTAGCTGCTTTGGAAGCTTTGTGCCAAAATACCTTTAAAAAAAAAATAAATGGCAAGAAGTGAGATTCCACACTAAGAACAGAACACAGCATGTGCACAAGGATAGCAAATGGTGTGTGTGTGTGTGTGTGTGTGTTTAATATATAGCAATTCTCCATTGGACTTCAATCAATTTTGTATTTATATCATGGATGATGATAAGTGGTATGCTTTCTGTGAATGTTTCTTTGTACTGTGGCTGAATCCGATCCATTACACATCATTAAAAATTAAACTAAGATGAATTCCAGTCAGGTGCCTTGCTGGTAACTTTAATGTGTAGTCTGAGAAAGAAGATTAAAAAGTTTCATATAACAACTGAAATATCTGGTGAGTAGGCCTTTTTGTATATGAGCCATTGGCTGAAATTCTGCACACAGTTGCTTGCAGACAAATCTAATTTAACAAGTCTAACTTAAGCCAATGGAGCTTAAGAACATGTGACCTGATGGATTGTACTCATTTGCTGTAATCAAGATGTTTTACCTATCTGGGAGTTTTACCTAATTGGAACTGTTTTCCTTTTACCTATCCTATCTCATCTGCATGTGCAAATAGTTGGTTGATCTTTCTCCTTATCCAGTTATAAAACCTTAGTTTTAAAAGGGGGTGTTTGGGGGGGAAGGGGGGAGAGTTATCTCTTAAAGGGACAGGATGGGAATAAATCCAGCAGAAGGGTGAGCTCTGGGAAAGGAAGTTGGACTCAGGAATGATATCAGCTGGAGATCGGGAACCTGTAGCCTTCCAGACAGGGCCGGTGCTACCATTAGGCCAACTAGGCAGCTGCCTAGGGCGCAGGGCTAAAGGGGGTGCCAGGAGCATAGGGCTGGAGGGAGGGTTCAAGTGGGAAGGGGGGGCGCTAAATATCTGATCTTGCCTAGGGCACCAAACTGCCTTGCACCGGCCCTGCTTCCAGATGTCGCTGGACCCCAACACCCATCAGTCCCAGCCACCATGGCTAGTGGTCGGGGTGATGGGAGTTGTAGTCCAACAACCTCTGGGGACTCATGTTCTCCACCCCTGAATTATTAGAGTTCTGTTTGCACCGAAGCGCTTGTTGAATCAAGTTGTTGTCGCATCCCTGAGACCTGTCCAAGGTCCTGAAGGACCGATCTCTGATCTACGTGAGCAACAATCCCCCTTTCTGTCTCTCCGGGAGAGAGGTAGGCTTACAATAATGCTGTATCAATTTGGAATCCTCCTCCAAATGTGTCTCAGAAGTAATTAATGGCTTTTGTTCAGGACTCTGTTACAAGGCAGGGCAAGGGAAGAAGCTCTAATCTAAACCTCCCACTGTATCCCTTCTTATATTAGCGCCACATGCCATTTCTCCTCCCTGGGAGCAGCAGATGCCACATGCCTCAGCAATTCCCCCAAGATTATCCTCTGCCCATTACATTTAGCCTAGTTTAAAGGGATAAAGTAGTATAGTGGTAAATTTTGAACTGCAGGTATGCGTTAGGACAGTCCCCCCCCAAATAGGATCAAAAAATGCAGGCAGCTGTGTTGCTCCATCTCTCTCTCTTAGATTGAAAGATAGATAGATAGATTGTAAAGCTAATGGATCTTAAATGATGGGAAAGCCACCTTAAAACACTTTGTATTACAACAGCGATAGCTTACAGCAAGCAAGATATTGTTTTTTTTGGGGGGGGAATCCATTTTCCCACCAGCTATTGTGAGGATTGCAGCTAAGCTCAGAGGGAACAGGGAAGCCTGAAGAGAGTGGCAGATGAGGTCATTGTCCCTGCTACAGAAAAAAAGATTAGTGCGGCATCCCTTTTGGCTGTGGAGCAGGATAAATGTTGCTATAAACAAACAAACTGTTGCCTTGTGTTCACTCCTGCTCTCTCCTTGCTAAATGCTCTGACTGGGATCTGAAGAGCCACTTGCACATAACATCTCCAACTGCTTTTGTGCATGAATCGGAAGACTGACGCTGAGCCTAGGGTGCAATTAGGCTCTTGAGACCTTTTCAGGTGTTGAAAGGAATAAGAATGTACCATATCAACCCATGTGATTGGCAAACAGTAAGAGACCTTTGGATTGGGCAGGCTCGGTATGGGTACTGGAAACCTGGCCTTCTGTTTTGCCTAGGCAACAACAGAGAACATCTCGGCTCCAGCTTTGGTCCCATTCCCTGTCTACTGAGTCCCAGAGTGGAAGAACAAATACGGTGGTTTGGTCTGCTTCAGTAAGTCCTCTTTGACAACACCAGAGCTCTTTGGATTTTCCCTTCTTTGTACAGCAATGGAGACCATTTCAATGAATCTCTACAAAAATGGCTTTGGGGGGGGCACAGAAGCTGGATCCTTCAGCAACTTCTAAATGTGCACAGAAGCTCTGCCTTTAGCTTTTGAATCCTGCTCTCTAATCTCATTAAAGTGGAGAGGTGGGCGGAAGGTAGATCTGGATCTCTGGGTGATTTTTTGCAGTAGATGTCTCAGTTATTATGCATATCATCCTGAGAGCTTCAGTTAGGGGGTGACTGATAAATAAAATAGATGATAGATAGAGAGGTACATAGATGATAGATAGAGAGGCAAGGATTGCTGACTCCCAATTATTTAACAGCAGCAACAAAATGGCCCTGCCTTGTTCTATCCACACCTTCTTTTTTTACAAACATGTTTTTAAAAGCTACAACTCTTATTGATTTATTGACTTTTACTGAAATCATTAGCAGTTAAAATCTTTAGTACCCCACCCCCATCTTTATTAATACTCCCAATCTTGGCCCTTGGAAACTCAAACAGCAAATCTCTGTGGTAATTAAATCATTTAACATTTTGGGGAGGTAACAAGAAAAGAGTATTCCCTGATGGACTCCTGAGATTTTTTTTTAAAAGAATACTGTTTGGAGAGAAGTAGATCTCTCTCTCTCTCTCTCTCTCTCTCTCTCTCTGAAAATACATTAAAGCTGCAGGGGGACATAAATTTGAATTGGCTTTCAACACCAACCATTTAATAAGCTGCATTAAACATAATCAGATTCCCTGCCTGCTTAGCAGACTGCTCAGATGCTATTTCATGGGAAATAAGAACATAAGAAGAGCCATGCAGGATCAGACCAAAGGCCTATCTAGTCCAGCATTCTGTTCACATTGGCCAATCGGATGCCTCTGGGAAGCCCACAAGTAGGACATGAGCACAACAGCACCCTCACAGGCATGATCCCCAGCGACTGGTATTCAAAGGCATACTGCCTCTGATACTGGAGATAATATATAGCCATCATGGCTAGTAATCATTTTAAGCTTTATCCTCCATGATTTTGTCTAATCCCCTTTTAAAGCTCTCCAAGTTGGCAGCCATCACTTCATCTTGTGGTAGTGAATTCCATAGTTTAACTATGCACTGTGTGAAGAAGCACTGCCTTTTATCTGTCCTGAATCTCCCACCAATCAGCTTCATGGGATGACCCAAGTTCTAGTATTATGAGAGAAGGAATGACATCTCCCTATCTATGTTTTTCACACCATGCATAATTTTATACACCTCTATGATATCCCCCCTTACTCACCCTTTCTCTAAGCTAAAAAGCCCCAAACAATGTAGCCTTTCCTCGTAAGAGAATTGCTCCAGCCCCTTGATTGTTTTGACTGCCCTTTTTTTGCACCTTTTCCAGCTCTACAATATCCCTTTTAAGATGTAGTCACCAGAACTGTACACATTATTCCAAGTGCGGTCGCACCATAGATCACACTGGGGCTGGGCCACATTTGCTATTTTAATGCCAACCCACACACTCCAGTCTGGAGAGATCCTTTAGGAACTCTTCACAATCTGATTTTGTTTTTCACCACCCTAATATTCCCCCCCTCTCACCGCTATGCAGTGGGAATCAAAGAGTGCTGGACAATTTTATCTTACTTTCTGAAATGCTTTCTTGTGCACGTTTCTTTACAGACTACCAGTATTCAGATTCAGATTTTTCTTTTTGAAGGGTGTGCATGCATCTTCACTTCTCTAGAGCTTAAGAAAGCTTGATTCACATGAGCTGAATACAAAACATGTATTTTGTACCACTTTATATCTCATCATTTGATGACTTGCCAGTGCATGACCTACAGTCAATGATGAGTTCATACATGCACTTGACAAATGCAACACCAAGTGATGGCTTGTCCTGCAGGTACGAAACAAGCATCACCTATCAAAAGTCACAGGTAGTTTTCCAACATCTAACGCAATGTTTTTCAGTGGAAGCAGTTCACCCATTCAGCTGCTAGTGGCTCTTACTGCAGTACTGTATCGCTGCTGTGATTTGCAGGGCACACAACGCACTCACTTTTCAGTGCTGGTCGCACTAGTCCTGTGTAATTGTTCTTTGTTTCTTCTGGAATTTCCTGGACTAGATTTATCACGTTTTTGTTTTTTTTAGTTATAGTGGTTCACCGTCATAGTACGTGGCTAGTGTGTGCTAAATTGGTGCTATTGTTGCCCATCCAAGGTGTGGCCATGAAAGTGTCGTCACTGGAGTTAGTCAATAGTTTTTGAGGGACGGGGGAAATGCGGTGTCACATGTGTCTCCCAAACTGGTGGGGAAGAGAGGTAACCATCATTTGTTGTTGCGCAGCGGTTCAACTTCTTCCCTGAAAGCTTGTTAAGTTTTTGTTTGTTCATTTGTAAACCTTCCCATGCACCTCCACACCTCCAAGCAAGCTGCTTCGGGCAATTGCGTTTCGGTGCTTTTAAAATATTTTTTAAAACAATTTCGCTCCTGTGGTCCGCATAGACGGCAGAGCAGAAAAAACCTTCCTCTTTGTGAAATGACTGTTTCCCCTGCATGTGAAAGGCAGTACCCCCAGGATAACCGCCATGAAGTTTGAGAGGGGACAGTTCCCCCCACTTTTTTAACAGCCGCATTCAGCCCCTTGCCCAAAGAACAGGGAGCTGTAAATTAGCCAAAAGGCATGTCTGCTCACAAGTAAATCACATTCTCTCCAATGCCCTAACTCCAAGTGAATCACATTGATTTAACAGGAGCCTTGTGCTTGGGAAACTCAGAACAGGAAGAACACTACTTTGGGAAATTGCATTTGGGTGGAGAGGAGGGGTGGGCTGATCCTGCTGGCTTCATCCTGACCTTGCAGGAGGGCGGCAGCAGCAACAGCAGCAGCCTTCTTCTCCTTTTTTTGTGAGGGGCTAGAAGAGCTTTTTCCTTTCTCTTTTTAAAGATCGCTCCTGCGCTCGTTCATACCTGCACTGAGTTGATGAAGCAAAACAAACAAACAACCCTGTTCAAGGCAACTCCCAGTTCTACCACTACAGAGTTAGGTGTGGGGTTGCAAACCGGGATGACTGCAGTGCATTTAATGAGGGTGTGCCCTGTGAGTAGTGACTGCGGAACATGAATAGCAGTACCATTCTGCTAACTTGACAATATACCATATACGTAATGTGGATCCACCATATGTCTCCATAGTCGCTGATGTTTCTTTCTCCGTAGATTTGTTTATATATTTTTATTTTGTGTGTGCTATTTTGTTGTGCGTTGCCTTAATGTCATTGGGAGGAAAGGTGAGAGAGATGTCTAAATAAATGGTTCAAGTTGGGAAATAGGCAAACAAGATGGCACACTTTGGGTGGGTGGGTGGTAATCTACAACTGACAACTGAACCTTCAAGGTTAATGGTGAGAGAAGGAAATAAGTCTAGGTGCTTTATTGAATGCACAGCTCTCTGAACATCATGTGTTCAGACATTTCTGGGACAGCAAAAGCCTTCTGTGCCTCCCATGCCTCTAGCCAAAAACAAAACAAAATTAAGTAGAAATCCTGATGTCATTAGGGTGGGAAGGAAACTTCCTCTGTGTCTTGCCTGGATGGGCTTGAGAGAGCATATGGCAGGAGAAGAAAGTTATCTAGGAGAACAGCAACTTGCCTTGCAACAGAAGGAGAGAGTAGTTAATTAACCGACCCAATAAGCTGCAGTGAAAAATGCTTGCAGCAATATTGGAGTGGAGTGGTCTCTTTCTATTAATGGTCAAATTCAGATCCTCTGTAATTGACCATTTTGATATCGCTGTATTTGCTCTGACCATTTTTACTTAATTTGGTCAAAGTTTAAGAATCAGCTAACAATGTAGCTCTGTGCTTTGTAGTGGTATTCTAGAACAGGGTTGGGGAACCTGTGAGCCTCCAGGTGGGACTTTAACTTCCATCATCCCTGACCAATGACCATGCTGGCTGGGGCTGATGGATGTTGGAGTCCAACCACATCTGGAGGCTCACAGGTTCCCCACCATTGGGCTAGAACTCTCAAGTGACAAACGCTTCTGCACACTTCAAATACATGTTAGTAAGAGCCAATTCACACAAACTTTTCCAAATGCTGCAATGTGGGATGACTCAGGCTGCAGATGGAGGATAGTATTTAAGAGAGCTGAAGATTGTATGATAAAGGCAGAGGAACATAGGGACCTGCCTTATACTGAGTCAGATTGTTGGTCCATCTAGCTCAGTATTGCCCACACTGATTGGCAGCGACTCTCCAGGGTTTCAGGCAGGGGTCTTTCCCCGTTCTAGGAATGAACCTGCAACCTTTTGCATGCAAAGCATCTGTTCTACCACCTAGCTATGCCAATGGGCACATTGCCTATAATGCGCAATCATGAAGGGTGGCTTTGTATAGCAAACATCAACCTTCTTACAAAATCCCAAGATTAGCCTTATTTCCTCATGTTTTAAGTGTTCAAGTTAAATAGTTTAACCTCCAACAATAATGAGAAACTGCATAATAGAGCAAAGCTCGCAACTCAGAAAGGTAAGCCGCAAAACAACATATGTTAAAATGTGCAGACACACATGCCTCTGTAGGAATGCACCAAAAATAAGCCGGAATCTTCACCAAGAAATCTGGAACAAAGAACACAAGCCAATGTAACTCCCAGGGAGAAAAATATGTACCCTTTCCTGGAAGTAAGCCTGACTGAGTGCAGTGGACTTACCCCTTTAGCAAATGTACATCAGATTATGCTGTAAATAAATGGATACGATGGCATAAATTCACCTTTCTTCGTCTGGACCCAGCAAAAAGGCCAATGGGCTGGAGATGCCGCTAGAAGTGGCAAAGCAACTTGGGGCGCAATGCTATGCATGTTTTGACAGGAAAAAGTCCTACAACTTCAAGGTGCTGGTCTTAACCTTTAAAGCCCTATACGGCTTGGGACCACAATACTTGACGGAACACCTCTCCCAACCACAATCTACCTGGACACTACGCTCAACATCTGGGGCCTTCCTCCGGTTGCTGCCTCCAAGGGAGGCTTGGCAGGCGGCGACAAGGGGGAGGGCCTTCTCTGTGGTAGCCCCCCAACTCTGGAACAAGCTCCCTCCAGAGGCCCGCCTGGCACCAACTTTACAATCTTTTCGGTGCCAGGTTAAGACTGCCCTCTATATTGAGGCCTTTAACTCTACATAGTGTATGGTGGGGTGGTTGCTTTTTAATTGGTCTCACTGCATTTCCTGTTTTATCTATATGTTTATTTGTTTGTTTATTTGTTAAAATTGGGTTTTTAAATTTTGTATAATGTTTTTATTGCATATTGTATTGTGTGTTTTTATGGATTGTTGTAAATTGCCCAGAGAGCTTCAGCTGTTGGGTGGTATATAAATAAAATTAATAATAATAATACTGTACTGTACTGTAGTACGGCTTAAATTAAAAATCTCTGTACAATTTTTTTGGGGGGATTTCATTTTGATATAAGAGTGTTTTGGATTACAAGCACGTTTCCGGAACAAATTATGCTCTCAATCCAAGGCATGACTATAAATTAATTAAATAATCAAAGGCTCCTCTGCACCTTTATCCACAAAGGAGGCTGCCCATTCTGTCTCAGAGTGATTCACTGCTCTGGCCTGACCTTCTTTCACTAAGCCTCTTTGTTTCTGCGTAGGGGTGGGGGCTAGGTACAAAAAAGATCTGGGGCTCAGGCCCACAGGACAAAAAAAGAGCACAAATTTACATATGCTGTAAAGCAGAGGGTCTCAACCAGGGGGGAATTCTCCTGCAGGGGGGGGATTTTAGGGTTTTTTTGGGGGGGATTGGGACTACGGACTCAAACTGTTGGAATACTGATCTTTCTACAAATTACAATTCTACAGATTGTACATAATCTACAGGACACCACACCTTATTGTATGGCACAGATTAAGTCACAATCTTGGAAAGGGGGGGAATTACATTCTGGACTGGCATATGGTGAAAGGGGTGCATGGGGCAAAAAAGGTTGAGAACCATTGCTCTAAAGTCTGTGTGTGTGTGTGTGTGTGTGTGTGTCTTTAAAGGACCCTGTCTCCTACGGACACCCCTATTTGTAAAAAGGGATACATGGACAGGGGAGAGGGGGGCATTTGAAAACCTCAGGCAGAAAGATTCAGTGGCGGAGGGAAGCAGGAGGGAAGCACACGTGGGCAAAAAGCCAGCTAATCCAAAGGGATCAGATGCCACAGAGATCATCAGGGCCCCTGTACCTTTATTTCAGCAAGTGCCCACAGACAGCAGGGTGGTGGGGCAGATGGCCTCCCAGACAGGGCCGGCGCTACCGCTAGGCAGACCCAGGCGGCTGCCTAGGGCGCATGGCAGAAGAGGGCGCAGAAACGCTGCGCTCCTTCCTCGCCGCCGGCGCGCTCTTGCCCCGCCTGGCCGCCTCGCCGACAAAGGCACCGGTCCGCAACCACCAGGTCTGTGCGGGGCGGGGATTGTGGGCGCCGGGCGGGCTCGCCGTCGCGCTCGGCTTTCCTCTGCGCCTGGAGCTAGGCCGGGTCAGGAGAGCGTGCGGCGGCGGCGGCGACAGGTTGGCAGCGGGGAAAGCGGCTGCTGGAGGAGGAGGCCGGCGGGCGGGCGGGCGGGTGGGCGGGGGGGGGGCGCTGGGCAAGCAGGCATTTCCTGGCTGCTTTGCTCTGGAGCCCTCCCCCCCGGCACGAGAGGGGGGGCGCTAAATATAAGCCAGCCTAGGGCGCCAAACTGCCCTGCACCGGTCCTGCTCCCAGAGATTCAGGGCTCCAACTGAAAGATTCGGGGCTCCAGCCCTAGTGGGCCATCCCCTAATGCTGCCTCTGTCTCTGGGTTGTGACTGGATCATTCAGTCATTTCTAATGCAGAAATATGTCAGAATTACCTGCCCTCAGAAGAGATACTCCCACCCAGAACAGTGACTCACACAGGAATACTGGGAGGACACTCCTCTGATGGGTGTACTTTATAAGTAAACCTTTACAGATGTGAGTGAAGTGTTCCTTGTTTGGAAAAGACTGACCAAGCAACTGCCAGCTGGGAGAAACGTGCTGTTTACTGAATAGTGCAGGGGTGTTGAACCTCTTTCAACCTGAGGGCCAAACTCAATTTTAGAGAAGCTCTTGGGGGCCACAGTCCAGTAGTGGGTGGGGCCGAAGGCAATTGGGGCAGGGCCAAAGTTCCAAAAATACCAGCATATTTTAGCTTAAAGTGCTTACTGCCAGTAACTAAGCCTTAGGAGAAGCATTCCAGATTTTAGAATTGGGGGGGGGGGAGGGGAACCGTGCAAAAGCCAGGAAACCACCAAACAATTGGCAGACAGGGTGAAGGGGGTGAGGCCAGGGAAAGGGTGCATGAGAGAAGCCCGGAGGGCCAGACCGGGACCCCAGATAGGCCGGATTTGGCCCGTGGGCCTGAAGTTCAACACTCCAGGATAGCGGGACAGCTTTTTCTGGCAATGCTGGTGAATGGTTCATGATATGACTGACGCTCACAATTTCTCACACACATAGGGCACCATGGAGATACAGCACCCTGAAACAAAGGGCATCTATGGATAATGAAGGAAAGGTTGTTTGACAATGCTAGTTGTGGACAACACTTACAGTATACGTGACGGCGTGGCATAGGGAGACCTGTGGTAGCCAGCCCAGAGGATGCCTGGATGATTCATAGAGTCTTAATGGTGATGGACGGCTATTGCAGCCTGGCTGAGCTTCACACTCTTGTTCTTTGGCAGGTGCTAGTCAGCTTCTCTCTGGAATTATTGTAGTGGAAATCCTTGAAATTCTTGCCAGCACGGTCAGGCTTTGTTTCCTAGATAAAAGTTTCCGGAGGGTTAATCGAACAACGTGGAAAAGGCATGATTTTTCACTTCTTCTGTTACTCCTTTTGGAAACTGAGTTGATGCCAGAGAGGTGATGTGAGTGGGCAGGGAAGCATTTGCATCGTGGCCTGGTGGTCCGGAAGCAGCTGTTTGTGAGGGTAATGTGGGACAACCACACAACCACAGAAATACAGGGATAGTGACCAGAAATAGCCCAAGATGTCATAGCTGGATTTGGGCGGTGGGTGGGCTTATTAATAATCACCTCAGGCTCTTCGGGGAAGAGAGAGAGAGATTCATAAGTGTTATAACAATAACAACAACATATTTCTGTTTATTTATATAGCAGCATCAAGGGAAATTATTCTTTACATAGGAGCAGAAGCAAGCAGCCACAAAGATAGGGCCCTGCCCTGATGAACATCAGTGGTGCAATGGCGCTAGGGATGCTGGAGAAATCCTCCATGGGTCCAGATCACTTCAGATTGCTATGAATCTGATCTGTAGATTCTGCAATGAGCCAACTTTTCCCAAGTCGCACAGATTCCCTGGACTTGTGGACTGCTTTTTTCTACTTTCTGGAATTTTATGCAAAATTTGTTGTACAAAAATATGAACGCTGCTGGAAAATATGCTAATATATGCACAATTTAAAACAACAACAACACAATGATATATATATATATATATATATATATATCTGATCTCTCTTCAACCTCTGCTATGTAGCAACTTTGTGTGTGTGTGCTCTGCTCATTGACTGTACACTGAGCTAAGAAAAATACACAAAATGTGATGTGCCAGTGAAAGTTCCATAAATTGTGGAGGACCTTTTTTGCCTGCTTTTCTGATGTGTGTGTGTGTGTGTGGTCCAAATTCGTCAATGAGCAGACAGCACACCGAAAGACTCCTGACAATCCAGGGGGTTGGACTCGATGGCCTTGTAGGCCCCTTCCAACTCTATGATCCTATGACCTATGACAAACAGAATGAATTACACGAACTCTGTACATCCCTAAGTGGAGCCAGGGCTCGCAGGGATGCAGCAGCACCAGCCCTTTTGGAGTAGCAGGAACTGTGGCGCCATCTGCCACCCCCACCCCACTTGGACTTCCCTGTTCCCTCTGAGTTTAGCTGCAATCCTCACATTCCCTAGGGGGAAATGAATTTTCCAAGCAGCAATATACTGTTCTCTGTTGCAATGCAAAGTCTTTGGGAGGGTGCGGTTGGTGCAGGCAATTCAGACCCATTGGCTTTACAAAAGGCCTGCTCCTGGTGGAGATAAAACTGCTAGAACTAGTTTGTTGATATGGATCAATGCAGCTGCCTGAATTTTTTCACTCTCCTTGAAGACTTGACTATGGGGACTGTCATGATGAGCGCCTGCATTTCAAAATGTACCACCACACCACTGATGAAAATACAGTCTAAAGTCGGAGAGTGCAAGAGACAACAAAAGGAGAGGCAGAATGAAGAGGGGGAGAAGATAAGTTTGCAGGATTGTACTGGAGAAAGGTCCGGAAGAGGGTTCTCTTTACGCATTCTCGGGTGGAGACTGTTCTAGCAGGGATGCACCCTTGGTGGTGTTGAGTGGATTAAAAGAGCTGCCAACAAATGATTAGAACAACCTTCCCCAACATGAACAGGCAGTGTGGGGTCTTTAATTTAAAATAAAAATGTGCTGAAACACTTTTTTATTGAACCATATTGTATAAACATTTAAATATTTTTAAAATAGGCAAAAAAGCGAAAATTATTTTATTTATTTTGTTTGTTTGTTACATTTATATCCCACCTTTTCCTCCAAGGAGCCCAAGGCGGCATGCATGATTCCCCCTCCTCCTCTCAATTTTATCCTTGCAACAACCCTGTGTGAGGTAGGTTAGGCTGAGAGTCAGTGTTGCCCTAAGTCACCCAGTGAGCTTCATGGCCGAGCGGGGACTAGAACCTGAGTTTCTTGAGTCCCAGACCAACACTCTCACCACTATGCCACACTGGCTCTCCAGTGATCCAATTAATTGATCCAGTTAACAGATCACTTAGATAGAAGAGCAGAGCTAAGGTGACCTACCCCTGCAGGGAGTGAACTACTGTTCTCTTCTTTCCTTTTAAAAGTCGGATTTCCTGCAGTCTGAAAAATGATGTTAGAAACATGGGAGGAATGCAGAACAATTTGATGATGATGTCATGCAGATGCCTTGTAGCCACCTTGAGTGCCATTTTTTTTTGGGGGGGGGTAGAAAGCTGGGGCATAAATCGAATGAATGAATGAATAATAAAATGTGAGTGAACAAAGTGTGGCTATTCCACAATAAACACCTAGTGTGGAAGCACCCCATATCTGTGCACTCTTTCACACTGTCTCCCTTGGGCCAACCCTGAGCATGTTTCCTAGTTGTTAGATATATGGCTCTTCAAGCATTGCAGTAGCAACGCGAGTGTTTAAGCATTGAGTTTTCCTCATGCAAATCTCACTAACAGACCACAAAAAGGTGAGTTAATCACAGAAGGAGGAATAGTGTCATGCCCAAATATGCTAGCATTCACCCCACACAACACACAAACCAAAGGCTATATAATCGGCCACTAAGCATTGAATTTTGCAGTCGGCATTTTGTGGTGTATGGTACTCCTCTGAACTCTACCTTTCAGTTTAGAAGTATCACTTAAGGGGCTCTCAGCCTGCCCCATTCCATAGCCTGGGATTAAAATAGCAGAGCCACAAAGTCACTGGCATGAAAATGATGGACAGCTTTGCAAATTGGTCCAAGTGAACCATAAAACTGTCACATAAATGAGACATGCTAGTTGTGACGGCCCCATGCTTTCCAGAAAGCTTCCAGAAATAAAGCAGAGCTATAATGGAAGACTTTGGTATGGCATTAAACATTAATTAGGGCTTACACAAGATGAATATAAAAAAGGATTAGCAACACACTGTTGATTTGCCAGAATGGAGATCAAGCAAAAGGGGTTGCTTCTTCTTTTTTCTGTTTGTTATGGTGTTTGAACTTTGGCATCATGGTTCATTATACTCAACAGGAAAAATATACACATTAGAAAAATAATGAATTGACAGAAGAAAACTCCCCCCCCCTTCCATTCCATTTGGTTCAACAAACAATTCAAGGGAAATGCTTCTTGTCAATTATTCACAGAACAGCTGACTGGAAGGGCAGTTTGGAATGCTGCCTTCAGAGGTCATGAGGAGGTATTTGTGGAGAAGTGGATGTTCCGGTTGGATTGAAGGGAGACTTATGAAGGGGGAAACTTCCATAATCAAGTCACCACAGAAGGAGGTATCAGGAGATTCCCATGACAAGAGAAAGAGAGAGAAGAGAGAGAGACTGAATTTCACTTATGCATAATTTGTACATGATAAGCAGGGGTGTGTGTACTCCGGATTCTGTGCCAAGAAAAGCAAAATCCCATGTCCCTCCAGGCCCCAATACATTTATGCAAATCTGGCACATTTGCATAACCTCTTCTTTTGCATAATTGAATCTGCTTCTGGTACATGATGATGATGACGACCATAGACCGATGATCTACATTTTTATTGAGGTTTTTTTCTTGTTGTTGTTACACAATATGAACAGAAGGGGAGAAGGGAAGGGAAAAGAAAGGGTTAGTCATATAAAGCTAGTGAAAGTCTTGATTTGGTTTGGGGATCAGGGGAAATGGGGAAGGAACACGCAGCAAATGAAAAACCGCAATATGTCGAAGAACAAAAAAGAAAAGAACAAATACAAAACCAACACATAGGGTTGTCCCATGTGCAAAACGGGTCAAGTTGCTTCCAAACAAGTGATGTCTCAGACCTTGTAGGGCAGGTCTGCAGGCCCGTAGTAAGCCTGAGTTCAAATATTAAAGGCAGCATAATGGCAATACTAACTATAGCAATAAAATTCTTACTACTACTACTACTACTACTACTACTGGAATAAATAATCATACACACACATAAGTATGTGTGCATGTGTATGCCTATTTATTCATATATATATATATATATATATAGTATAAAATACATACACACATATACACCATCAATCATGACTTAAAATAATTTGGCCACTCATGCCAATGCTAACGGTGCAGGAGACTAGTGGGACAAACCACGAGCTGGGGAGAGTTTTGGTGTTGTGTGCGAGTTGGGAGATTTATAATCCTATCTGTGTGCTAACAGATGCCTGAAATTCCACACACAGATCTTCCAGATCTCACCTCCCTGCGCAGCGTGCTGTGTCGGTACCAGTTTTGGCCAGCCCAGTCTGCCCTGTAATCAGACTTGCTTCCAGCTTCCCTGTTGCAGATTAATCCATGGAGTCAGGAAAAACTCTGGAACACCACCGGTCTAATTCTGCCTGTTTATTTACTTAGCAAGTAAAGTTCTACAGAGTATACATTTCCTAGTTACAGTCCATGTGCAGAGTATAAATGCATAGCAAGCATTACATCCAGTGGAGTAAGTTGAGCTTCACTCCACCTCAGCAAAGACGTTACATTGTTGCAGGAACAAAGTCTAACAAGAAGAACAAGAACAGAGAAAGCAGTCCACCTTCTCTCTAAGATGGCTTCAGACAGAAAACAAGTTAGCACGTCATCAGAACATACAAACCATGTGACCAGCTCATATTGTTCCCACAGTCCAGAATACAAGGATTCTAGTAAGACATAACAAAACCTGTTTACCGAGCCATTCTGTCTCTTCCATGTGTAAACAATGTGCTGCAGCTGGTAAAGTGATACATATCACAACAGAGAGGAGGAAACAGAAAAGAAAAACACTCAAAAGGATGTGGACGGCGCTAGCTGAGTTGGGGAGGCCAGTTTAATAAATAAATAGTACAACAATTCAAAAAATTACTCAGATCAGTATCTTAGAATAAAACCAAGTGCAAGTTAAAACCATGCAGTTTAAGAGCAGGAAAATAAAACCTTTAATCCATATTAAAAAGTTCAGTGGAAGACAAAGGTTTTAGCAGCAGACCTTGAAGCCTAAAAAAGAGATCTCTCCACCACTGGCTGAGAGTGTAGAGATATTACTGGCTGGTGCTGATGGGGGATGTGTAGAGATGCAAGCAGTGTGTGCACACATTATTCATGCATAGGGCACTCACAAGTAGCTGCAGGAGCAGGGCTGTGTTCCTGGCTCCGCCCCCAATGTCACACTCCTGGGCTCGCTTCACACACACACCCCACTTTCTGTGTTAAGTGTGGAGGTCTGAACAGGCCCTTCTACTCGTGAATAGTGTTCACATGGTGGGGTGGCCAGGTATCCTGCTTGACAGATGACAGTCCTCTATTTGAAGGGCTGTCAGAGGATGGTTCTCTATTTGGCAGCACCCTGTAGTTGAAGGGCTGTCCAGTCCAAGTCTGGTTTAAGGTGCAATCCTATGCCTGTTTAGTCAGAGAGAAGGCTTACAACTCCCAGTATGCCCCTGCCAGCATGGAAGCTGGTGACTCCTGTGTAGGAGCTATCCATGGTGCTCCATGGTGGTGAACCTATTTTGGGGGTGGATTTCAGCACCATGGATAGCTTCTATAAAGCTCACACGAAAGGATGCAATGGATAAGGAGATTCAGGAGACCCTGCTGAATAGGGTGAGCTGTGGTACCTGGGGGAGGGAGGATCCCCAAAAATCAGACAGAGGGACTTTCCTCAAGTGGAAGGCAGATCCTGGGTCCAAGGACTTTTCTACATGAGGCTTTAAACCCACCACTTTACTGAGGCTTTACCGAGGCTTCTGCTTCTGGATTCTTTGGTGGATTAAGATTGGCTCTTGTATACATTTTTTTCATTCGGGTTTCTTTCTCTGCCTTTCTATATGTTCCATTACACAACCACTAAGTGGCACTGTGGTATAGCAGAATTGCACAAGTACACGAGGGTTTCATGCTGCCATTCACAGATAGTACCAGACTTCACACTTTCCTCGATCTAAAAAAAGCTGCTGAAATGGTTGCAAAGAACAGGAGAGGTCCTGGAAGATGATGATATCATCATGTAAAGGGCCTGCAAACTACTGTGCATGAGGAATCACAAGTGCACAATAAGCACCTCATGTAGAAAGGCTCCAACACAGTGCTGCCACTTTCTATGGCAGCCTCACATTTAGTGTAGAGTCCACTTTATCTTAAAACTAAGCAATGTGGTTGCCTGATGGCTGTCCAGGGGAGGCTGTTCAGTAACAGTAGTGCCTTTACAGAAACCAAAACAAAACCCAAGAATATCATGCAATCCCCAACTACAATTTGCTATTAGGAATATCCTGCTCTTGCAGTGCACATTTTTATTATTAGTCAAGCAAACCAGAGTAATGGCAGGAAATGAAATCTGAGTTTGGCAGGCGGCAGCAGTTAAGCTCAGCGTGGTGTAATAGTTACTGAAAACCAATTCCCTCAACTGGGGTTTTAAACTGCAGATTATTGTCAATTTCTGCTGCTCTCTCCTCAGCCACGGGAGAGCCAATAAAGCTATCATTGTCAGACAAAAATGGAGATGGGTCAGCCACATGCTGTAGGAAGCAAATACTGAAGTTATAAGGCAACTTGTTTAACAGAACCTCAAGGAGAGACACTGGCAACAGGAAGGCTAGAGAAGTCCCAGAGATAATAAAGTTTAAAAGAGTGTTCTTACCCAAACCGAGGTCAAATGCTATCCCTATCCAGGTGTTCTCATTCCCGCACATCAGTGTGGCTGGGAATTCATAGATTCATAGATCATAGAGTTGGAAGGCGCCTACAAGGCCATCGAGTCCAACCCCCTGCTCAATGCAGGAAACTAGAGGAGAGGTCTCCCATCCAAGTAATAGCCTGCCCCACATGAAGAGAGAAAGTGGGGACGTTCCCCACCCCACACACAAGTTAGAGGGTGAATATCCACAAAGAAGGGCCTACTCTTTCATGCAGGGTCCCTGTACAATTTAAAACCCTGGAAAATCATGACTCTGAATCATGCAGGGAGTTGAGTCAGCTCAGACATTCACTTTCCAGGTTTTGGAGGCAACGGCAACACACTCCCCACGCTCCCTCACTGTGTAGGGCAGGGGCGGGCAACTTGTGGCCCTCCAGATGTTTTGGCCTACAACTCCCATCAGCCCTAGCCAGCATAGCCAATGGTAAGGGATGATGGGAGTTGTAGGCCAAAACCTCTGGAGGACCACAAGTTGCCCAGCCCTAGATGCCTGAATGGGGCTCACGGGTCAGAGAAATGCTGGAACATTGTAGTGAAGACAACAAGGGGAATAGAAACCTGAACAGGTGAGTGGAAGGTGTGAACTGAAATCAAATACTCTGTGTACTTTCTTGATGCTTTGGGTCTAGGGTGGCCAGGTGTCCTACTTTACAGAGGGCAGTCCTCTATTAGAAGGGCTGTCAGACCACAGTCCTCTGTTTGAAAGCACCCACTATTTGAAGGGCTGTCCAGTCCAAGTCTGGTTTAAAGGTATCATAAAAGTGCCATAGAAAGGGAAACCAGGGGCATTGGAGTCTCCCTGGACAGCAGACTGAGCAGGTGCACAGGTCACCTGGTTGCAGTTTTCCCAAAAGGGTGAGATACGGTATATTCTGTTTCTATTGAAATTATGGTAATTATTTCTAAATGTGCATGTATATTTATAAATTAGCCCATGCAAATTTTCTGTCCTCTTTTTTTGTGTAAATGGCCACCCTAGTGGCTTCTGACTATTTTCCTATTAGGTCGTATAAGGTTTGTCTAAAAGGCGGCTGCTCCTGCTCCTGCTCCTGCTCCTGCTCCTGCTCCTGCTCCTGCTCCTGCTCCTGCTCCTGCTCCTGCTCCTGCTCCTGCTCCTGCTGCTCCTCCTCCTCCTCCTCCTCCACTGTATATCAGGTGTATGCAAAACTCAGGCTTGCAGGATCTAGCCTGTTTTTTACTAGAACACCAAGATCACCAACTGGAGCCAGGTGCAACACACACACACACACACACACACACACACACACAGAATTAAAGTATTCTGAGCCGAAGAAATTGTTTTGAGTACTAGCATTGAACTGAGCTCACAGTCCTTCTACATTAAAAAGAAAAATTTTAAAAATCCACTCCTGGTCACCCCACCACTCAATCTTTCTTAACTTGACTTTCATGCATTTCATTAGAGTCATTTTGTGGCTGCCCGGGGGGTGCTGGGAGTTGTAGTCCAACACATCTGGAGGGGGCCAGATTGGGGAGTGCTGCCATAAGATATATTGCAGCTAACAGCAAATACTTGTCTCTGGCCCCACCTCAGTTCTTGGGGTTTTGTGGGGCTCCTATCTTCAGCCCTGTGGGAAGAGAGGACAGGCAGTACAGTTTGCTCTACCTACTGATCTGAATCCAAATGTCCCTTTAAATCCAATGCTATACATGTTCATGTTCAGGAGCACTGTCCTTGCCCAGGGGTGGGTGGGGGAGTGTTGCCATTTGCTGCTACAACCTAGGCAGCAAAATGACTCAAGCCGGTCCCAGGAGTCACACGAAAAGATATATAGCAGGAAAGACAACAGAGTTGAGGAGAGATGAAATGGGACACACGTTCCAGAAATTTCAGAGGCTGCCCTGAGATGCAGGCTTCCAAAATCCTACGGACATGGCTTACAGAAGATAATTAAATGCAGTCTAAAATAAAGAAGTCTGCTCTTTCAGACATCTGCATCATGCCAGGGGTGGGCAAGGCCAAAGCCCAAAACTGGAGATGCCAAAGTCACCTACACACAGATCATAGGGCAAGGATAGACCAATGTGCCCCAGGACACTTTTCTTGATACCCACCAAGGTACCCTACCCCTCCCAGTAATAAATTTTCTTACCGGCAGCTGAGTTGGCTATAAATTAGGTTTCTGTTGGTGCTGAAAACTGCGGTAAAGGAGTTGTTTAGGGTGTTGGTGACTCCTGTTTCAGTGGGGCTCCTAATCTATTGCAGGCTTTATTTGGAGCTTTATAGGAGCTATCCGTGGTGCTGAACCACACCCCCAAAATAGGTTCACCACCTTGGAGCACCATGCATAGTTCCTATAAAGCTCCAAATAAAACCTGCAATGGATTAGGAGCCCCACTGAAATAGGAGGGCTCAGACCCCATGTCTGCCTTGTTCTCAGTCTTTTGGGCAGGTTACTTGTCATGCAGCCTGAGCGGCTGGGTTCCATTTCAGAGATGTAGGGGGATGCCTTCCGGGGATTGGTGGGGCAAAAGGGATAGGGCCAAAACCACCAAAAATGCCAGCATATTTTAGCTTAAAGCTCTGACTGCCAATAACTACACTTCAGTAGAGGCATTTCAGGCTTTTAGGGTGGGAGGAAAGACTGCTGAAAAGCTGGGAAACCATGAAATGATGATCCGTGGTCATGGGAAAGGGGGCAAGGCCAGGGGAAGGGGGCAGGACTGCCTGGGGAACACCAGAGATTCAATGTGGAAAATCCAGGAAGGCCAGCCAGATTTGGTCCCTGGGCCTGGGATTCTGCACCCCTGGTTTAACTGGAAGTTCCTCAGTTGCTACTCCGGTTGGTGGCAGTGAAAGTAAAATACCTCTCTCGGCAAAAACAAACAAACAAAAACTTCTATCAGAGGGATAAGGACTGGGAGCAAAAGGAAAATCCTACTCATTGAGATCTAGTAACTTGATATCTCTCAAGCCATATGGAATTCTCCTCACCAGGTAAAAGTGGGCAGGTGAAATGTTTTATAAGGTTGTAGGAGTGTTCCTCATCTGGGGGGTAATATTTGGCCTCTAATGAATGAGAAAATAATTGACAATAACTGTCATGGGTGACATGGGTCTGTATCCAATTGATAGCCGTGACATATACTGACTACTGCAAATGGCATTTTCTCAGCTGCAAAATAAGTGTTGGGGAAATGTGGCTTTCCTTGAAACAAGACTCAATAATTTGTTGGGTGGGTGGAAATCATCCAGAAAGGCCCGCAGTTTCCAAAATAAAAGCAGCTATGAAGCAGTGGTGTTTGTACTAGGGAGAGGAGGGAAGTGGTGCATAATATCCATAATATTAATCCATAATATTATGGATATTATGAGAAATATGGAGCATGCTTTAAAATAAGAGGCTGCTGGAAATCCCACAGGACACTGATACAGAAAGTCTCTTCCCTGGAAGATGGAAGTGAGAAAGAAAATGTTATTTAGAAATACATGTGATGCTCTCTTCCTCAAGTGAAAGATGAGGGGGGGCATCCAGATTAATGCTGAGATCAACAGGGCTTTTTATATTTATAAATGTGCTCTAAGTATTCATTTCCCTTGAGACATACTGAATTGTGATGGCAGGCAACCATTTGAAAAATTTATTTATCACATTCATACCCTGCCCTTCCTCAGGAGCATGGTGGAGATGGTGGTGGTGGGGATACATCTCTCATTTTATCCTTACAGCAACCCTGTGAGATGGGTTGGACCAAGCTAGATGCAATGTGGAAAATCCATGAATACAATATTCTGCATTTTTTTTAAAAAAATAGCTGTTGCTGGAGTGGGGGACAATTTGAATAAATAAAGTAGTGCTGTGAAAAGGGTCTTTTAGGATTTCCACCATGCTGTTTTTCTGATTAAATGTTCCCCATGTTTGCCCTATCTGGCAAAACATATAGTTACCGATGTGATACCTGAATGTTTTACCTTGCAGGGCAAATAGAAATTTAGGGTGCAATCCTGTGCTCCCTGGGAGAGGGGCTGAGGGAGGTCTGCTCCCACAGGCTTCCCTGCTGCGGCGATGGAAAATTCAAGAAACAAGGTATTCTGAGGGCATGTCAGGAGAGGCCGTGGATCTAAACATGGACGGAAATATAATACAAAGCACCCACACATATTTTAGTTTTAAAACTCTTCCTGCCAGTAACTAAGCCTTAGGAGAGGCATTTTCACCTTTTAGAATGGGGAAAAAACTACACAAAAGCCAGGAAACACCAAACGATTGGTGGTTGAAGGAAAGGGGGTGGGACCAGGGGAAGGGGACATGCATGACCAAATCTGGCCCCAGAGGGCCAGATTTGGTCCTGGTCCTGAGGTTCCCACTCCTGTCCTAAATCATCTACTGAACTTCATGGCTAAGCAGGGCCATGAAACTCAGGGCTTCACAATCCAAGCCCAACACTTTATCCATCACAGCATACTGGCTTTCCAAATCCAAGGGTCCTGACCATGTCCAAATGTGTCCAATTTACAGAATGCTGTGATGTCACCAAGGCTATAACTTTCTATGGGGATGAAAGAACTTGCAGTGCATTTCCTGTGACCTTTTCTGATCACGTTGAATAAGTATCCTCAAGGCCATAAAGATGTGTGTGTGTGTGTGTGTGTGTGTGTGTGTGTGTGTGTGTTTCTCAGCATATCCTGCTGCCAGCAGAATATCAAGCCCATTCTGTTAGGAACTTTGCTAGGCTGAACTTCCCCACCCAAATGCTGTTGCTGTTGCTGTTTAAAATCCCAGACTTGCTGCGTGTTCCTGGCTACAATCATTTAAGTGTGCTTGCTGGATTGCACATGGATGAAGTGCATACACACTTCCCAGAGATGTTCTTCCAGGGCTTCAATGAAAGGCATACTGTGTTGATGTGCAGAATAATAGGTGAAAAATTGCCTGCACAGTTCAGAAAAGGCTGGCGTGCCTCCCTAAGGGCAAATAACTGGGCAACGCAACTGGTCCTCCTTTGCAGTCGGTTGCTCTGTATTTATTTATGTTAGTCTAATTAGAACCCCCACAAAAAGGCACAATACCGACTTTACTTTTCTCACTTTCTGGGACCAAAATAGCAATTCACAGAAGAAATGTCAACACAGATGGTTAAAAACAGGTTTTAGAAGCTGTCCAGACCATTTGCAGTGTCCAGCTGCCACCTCCTGGACAAATGACACCACACACCTGTTACAGCAATCTCTTTTATACATTTTATGAGCAACCCCCACCCCTAAAAACAAAGGGTGAAAACAAATCCAATGTCACACAATCAGACATCCACTTGCACAATGGGGCTTTCTGGTCCCACCCACTTTTGGCTTTGGCCCTGCCCACCACTGCCATGCACCTCCTCTGGTGAGAGTGTTGGACTGGGACTCGGGAGTTCCGGGTTCTAGTCCCCGCTCGACCATGAAACTCACTGGGTGACTTTGGGCCAGTCACTGACTCTCAGCCTAACCTACCTCACAGGGTTGTTGTGAGGATAAAATGGAGAGGAGGAGGAGGATTATGTAAGCCGCCTTGGGTTCCTTGCAGGAAAAAAGGTGGGGTATAAATATAATAAATAAATGAATAAATAAATAAATAAATAAATATAAGTGAATCCGATATGAAACAGGCTTCTTTCAGTGTGTAGACAGGCCTTTCCTCAAGGTGCTTGTAATTTGGCATTGTATGTAGAAACAACAGTAGGTATTTGAGAATGTCAAAATGGATCGACCCCAAAGCCTATTCTGGGCTGTTTCTAGCTATCATTTAGTCCAGTATTAAGAGCCACAAGGCATCTCCAGCAATGGTGAGGAGGAGGAGGAGGAGGAGGAGGAGGAGGAGGAGGAGGAGGAGCAGCAGGTCCAGGGAGCTCTTATCAGTAGCCCCCCCTCTGAGGTATGGGTCCTTGGCAAGTGCCCGACCATGCCGACCCTTGAAGCTGGACTTGTACATGAATATTTGTTAGCAAACCCAGGCTTATTGCTGTGTAATGTGTGAAGCGGCCACAGAGATGGGGATTGAAGCAGGGAAATGCTGCCAGTTCTGGCATCATGCACAAAATTACTGTTTTATATTGTTCAGTGATAACGCTGCTCCTGATTGGCTGGCGACTGCAACATCAAGTGATGTGTGAATCATGTGTGATACAACACCAAAAAGAGAACATTTGTATCTCCTCACATCAACTTTAGATGCAATGCTTTTCAGAAGATACAGCTAATACATTCAGCTGCAAAAATAATTAAGTGCACAGCAACTGTGCAGCCAAATCAAGTAATGTACTCACATGTGTGATCCATCAGCAGCTGAATGTGTGAACTTCATTCAAAAGGTGGAGGTGATGTGAAGAGATATGACAGTTCTGTCTGTGGTGTTAAATATCTGTGATGTCTCATTAATGCATGCAAGTCATCAGTCCTTAAGAGTCATCAGGTGTTGATCATACCTGCGGCAGGAGCAGGCAGAGGGAACATCAGGGCCTGCTCCAGTTGGACTGCCCCCCTCCAGGGCTAACTGACATCAAGGGCCCTGTGGGGAAGAGGAAGGAGTGAAGGCAGCAGGAGCAGGCAGAGGGAACATCAGGGTCTGCTCCAGTTGGACTCCCCCCGCCCCCGGACTAACTGACGCTCTGTTTTGTTTTGGTTTTTGTATTTAATTAGTCTGTACATCGCTCAGAGTGGCCAGATGACTGGCCAGATGGGCGATTCAAAAATAGAATAAATAAATAAATACATGTGTAAACCAACCTTAAGTCAGAACAGAGAAATCAACCTTCCAGCTGCCAGTTCTCTTGCATTCCATAATCATTCTCTTTCTAGTGCTTCTATCAGTGCTTTATTTCTTGTGTGCATTCTTATAAGTAGGAAGGAGGTTCAAAAGAGATCCTGCATGCAGATCGAGAACAGCAGATGGCAGCAGAATTCTGCATGGGTCATCCCCATATTTATCTGACGGTGATTAAGTGCATTGCGATGGATCATTAAGCGGCAACTATTATAAATCACTTCTTAAATCACTCCCGATGGTTTGTAATTATTTACAGATCTTAAAAGTTCAGCGCCAAGAGAAATGTGGCAGTCCTATAAACGCATTGCTGGCTGAAGCTGTGATCATGCAGTAAGTGGAGAGGATCCAAAATTTTTTGATGCAGATGATACCTTTTAAGGGACACAGTTGTGTTGTAGCAAATGTATGAGTTGCACATAACAAGATCAACTACAGCTGCTACTGCAACAACAATAATAATCCATTCTTTTATTATTGTACTCAGAGCAGCTAACTCTGTACAGATAAAAAAAGAAGCCTTTCTCAGCTTTTGAGGTGCCCTCATTAATATAGTTGGCCCAATAGAATATTGCACATGAATCATTTAGCATCCTATTTTGTTACTAATGCGGCACCCTGTTTTGTTTATTTGTTGTGTTTGGATCTTACTATTCCTCTAAAGAAGTCAGGTTAGATTAAGGTGACCATTTTTTTCCAATTTAAAACCAGGTCATTTATTTATTTATTTATTTATTTTCTATTCTGCCCCACAGCCAAAGCTCTCTCGGCGGTACATAAAACAACAATAAAAACATACAAAATAGTTAAAAAGATTAAAAACCAAATTAAAAAGCACAGTTTAAAATACAATCCAAAAGTTAATAAAACTAAGTCTACAGGTGACAATTCCCCCCCCCCCACCGGTGCTATTTTGAGCTCTTAACTATTGAATGCCTTGGCATAGAGGGAAGTCTTAACCTGGCGCCGAAAAGATAGTAAGGTTGGCGCCAGGCGGGTCTCAGTGGGGAGCTTATCCCATAATTGGGGGGCTACCACTGAGAAGGCCCTCCTCCTTGTTGCTACCAACCGAGCCTCTCTTGGAGGTGGCAGTTCGAGGAGGGCCCCAGATGTTGAGTGTAGTGTCCGGGTAGATTGCAGTTGGGAGAGATGAGACGTTCCGTCAGGTATTGTGGTCCTAAGCTGCGTAGGGCTTTATAGGTTAGAACCAGCACCTTGAATTCAGCACAGAAGCATATTGGCAGCCAGTGCAAACAGGCCAGAACCGGTGTAATGTGGTCGGACCTTCCGGTCCCCGCAATAAGCCTGGCTGCCGCATTTTGCACAAGCTGCAGCTTCCGAACAGTCTTCAAAGGCAGCCCCACGTAGAGTCCATTGCAGTAGTCTAGTTTAGAGATCACCAGAGCATAGATTACTGAGACCAGGCTATCCCTGTCCAGATAGGGGCATAGCTGGGCCACCAGCCGGAGCTGGTAGAAGGCACTCCTTGCCACTGAGGCCACTTGAACCTCAAGTGACAAAGATGGCTCCAGGAGCACCCCCAAGCTACAAACCTTCTCCTTCAAGGGGAGTGCAACCCCATCCAGAACAGGTTGAACACCCTCCATCCGGTCATAGGAACCACCCACTAACAGCATCTCAGTCTTGTCTGGATTGAGCCTCAGTTTGTTAGCCCTCATCCAGTCCATTGTCGCAACCAGGCACCAGTTCAGCACATCCACAGCCTCACCTGCTGAAGATGAAAAGGAGAAATAGAGCTGTGTGTCATCAACATACTGATGGCAATGCACTCCAAAACTCTGGATGACCCCACTCAGTGGTTTCATGTAGATGTTAAATAGCATGGGGGATAAGACCGACCCCTGAGGAACCCCGTACTGGAGAGTCCATGGGGCCGAGCAACATTTCCCAAGCACCACCCTCTGGAGCCGGCCATCCAAGTAGGAGCGGAACCACTGCAATGCAGTGCCCCCCACCTCCAACTCAGACAGCCGCTCCAGAAGGATACCATGGTTGATGGTATTGAAAGCCGCCGAGAGATCCAGCAGTATCAACAGGGTCGCACTCCCCCTGTCTCTTTCCCGACATAGGTAATCATACAGGGTGACCAAAGCTGTTTCTGTGCCAAAACCAGAACTGAACCCCGACTGAAATGGATCCAGATAATCAGTCTCATCCAAGAGCACCTGGAGCTGGTTGGCCACCACCCGCTCAAGGACCTTGCCCAGGAAAGGAACATTCGCCACCGGCCTAAAGTTGTTGAGATCTTCCGGGTCCAGAGAGGGTTTCTTCAGGAGTGGTCTCACCACCGCCTGTTTCAGGTGGCATGGGACCACTCCCTCTCGCAAGGAGGCATTGATCACCTCTCTGGCCCAGCCGGCCGTTCCCTCCCTGCTAGTTTTTATAAGCCAAGAGGGGCAAGGATCCAGAACAGACGTGGTTGCACGAACCCGTCCAAGTACCTTGTCGACATCCTCGAGCTGTACCAACTGAAACTCATCCAAAATAACTAGACCAGGCTGTGCTCTGGGTACCTCTCCTGATTCTACTGCTATAACATTGGAGTCTAAGTCCCTGCGGATGCAAGAGATTTTTTCCTGGAAGTACCTAGCGAATATATTGCAGCGGGCATCAGATGGGTCGATGATGTCCCTGGGGCCAGCGTACAACAGGCCCCGGATGACCCTAAAGAGCTCCGCTGGGTGGCAAAGAGATGATTGGATAGAGGCAGTGAGGTTTTGTCTCTTTGCCACCCTCACTGCCTCTAGGCATGTACCAGGGCTCGATTGCATCCACTAGGAGTTTTCTTCCACCTGCACTCAAGCCGTCTCCTGTTTTGCTTCATCACTCTCAGCTCTGGGGTATACCACAGAGTCGTACGAGCTCTACTACAGAGTGGGAGCTCAGGAGCGATCGTGTCAACCGCCCGGGTCATCTCTGTATTCCAGAGATCAACCAGGGATTTGACAGGACTGCCAGCCATATCAGCCGGAAACCCCCCAAAGGCCCTCTGGAAACCATCCGGATCCATCAGCCCCCGGGGGCGGACCATCTTAATAGGTCCCCCACCCTTGCAGAGGGGGAATGCTGCTGTTAGCCTAAATCTCAGCAGGTAGTGATCTGACCATGACAAGGGGACCAATTCAAAGTCCCCCACCTTCAGATCACCATCTCCATGCTCGGCTGAAAAAACCAGGTCTAGAGTGTGCCCTGCTACATGTGTTGGGCCGATGACATGTTGGGACAGTCCCATGGTTGTCATGGAGTCCATGAATTCCTGAGCCACACCAGACAAGGTGCCCTCAGCATGGATGTTAACATCCCCCAGGACCAACAGCCTGGGGGACCTCAGCATCGCCAGCGAGACCACCTCCGTCAGCTCAGCCAGGGAGTCTGTTGAGCAGTGGAGTGGGCGGTACACCAACAGAATCCCTAATCTGTCCCGCTGGCCCAACACAAGGTGCAAACACTCCAGACCAGTAGTCAGACGGACAGGGAGCCTGGAGAGAGAGATAGAATTCCTATAGACCACGGCAACCCCCCCTCCCCGGCCCTCAGGTCTACCCTGATGCTGCACCAAGTACCCCGGTGGGCAAAGCTGGGAGAGACTAACTCCTCCCTGTTCTCCCACCCAGGTCTCGATAATGCATGCCAGATCGGCTGCCTCATCCACTATTAAATTGTGGATGAGGGAGGTTTTATTTTGCACCAATCTGGCATTTAGTAGCAGCATCCAGAGACCTGAGGGCAGGCTGATAGGGCAACCACCAAACCTGCAGGTGCGAGGAGGACCAGTCCGGAACAAGGCACAGCCATTAAGTGTCTGGGCTGTGTTCCCCTTACCAGACTAGCCCTCCTCCCAATGCCATATCTCCCTCTACCCATCACTACACTAATTGGGGCCCCCACAGAACCCCCCACTTGGCCCCATGACTCCCCTCCAAGGCACATGTTCAGGCCCTAGACAGGGAAAAACAATCCCCCCCACCAAGGGCACCGAGCAACAAGTAGCAGTGTTAGGGGGGTGGCCCTTGCCCTTGTGGCACCCCCGAAGTCACAAATGCCCCCTCCCATCAGGAGATATTTGGGCCTTCAGGCTTCAACCCAACTCAAGCCTGGGTAGGCCTCAATCCTTCACAGTAGTCCAACAAGATCTGGAGGGTCATAGGTTCCCCACGCTTGATCTAGCTCATTGTTGCCTACACACTGACTGGCAGTGGCTCTCCAGGGGTTTACACAGGAGTCTTTCCCACTCTCACCTGGAGATACCGGGGATGAAACCCAGGATCTTTTGCACGCAAGATGGGTGCTCTGCCTTTGAGCAATGGCCCCCTCCCCTCTGATAAAAAAAGCCATGGTGTAGTGGAGTGGGAACACTGGGCCCCAGAGCTCTGGCACTTTTTTCAGCTGATCCTAATAAATTAGCTAGTACAGTAATACCTTGGATTACGAGCATAATTCGTTCCAGAACCATGCTCGTGATCCAAAATACTCGTACATCAAAGCGAGTTTCCCAATTAGAAATAATGGGAACTCAGATGATTCGTTCCACAACCATTTAATCACTGCTTTGCCCCATGAAGGGAGCCGGCAAAGCAGTGATTAAATGGTTGTGGAATGAATCAGTGGAGTTCCCATTATTTCTAATGGGGAAACTTGCTTTGATGTACTGTACCTATAGTAGAAGAGAAAAGGGAGCCGCTTCAGGATGCGACCCGGGTATGGCAGCGCGGGCAGCTCGCCGCAGAGAGGCGAGCCGCCGCTGGAAAAGAAAAGGTGGGGAGCGGTGGGAGCGCCTCCACGCATGGAGGCGGCAGTGCTTTTCCGGCTCCCTGGCAGGGAGCCGCGGAGGCCAGGCGTGAGCGCTCACTCTGCGCCAGCTCCCGGGCGGCTCCACGTAGCGTGGAGCCGCCCAGAGCCAGCAGCGAGTAACCCAGTGTGCTCGTTTTTCAAGACCTCGCTCGTTCAGCGAGTCAAAAAATTTTAAAAATTTTTGCTCGTCTTTCAAAATGCTCGCACACCGGGTTACTCGTAATCCAAGGTATTACTGTATGCTATGGACTGACTTTCTTTGTGGGTATCTATCTATAATGGATCAACACAGCTGCCTGCATTTTGTCCTTGGGGTATGGTTATTGGGGCTGTAATGATGAGCGCCTGCACTTCAAAATTTAGTACTGAACTACCATTAAGTAATATTGTACTAATAAGGAGGAAGTTATCACTGGCTACACACACAGCGCCTTTCCCTTGCCACTCTGTAACCCCACAGCTAGGCCTGCACACAGCCAGAGTGGATCATGGGGACAATGGCCTAAAGACCATGGTGGGGACTGATGGTTATCCACAATGACTGGGTTCAGGCAACATGATAACCCACACTCAGGGGTTGAGTATGGATTGAGTGTGGGTTGTTGCTGAAATGTGGGTTATCGTGTTGTCTGAACCCACCTGCACTAACAAGCCATGGCTTCTTAACCACTACCAACCCACAAAGAGAACCCATGGTTGTTATTGGGCTGTGAACTGTGGGTTGTTCACCATGGTTTCTTATCTCAGCTGGGTTCAGATGACAACCCACGGTTCAATGACAACCCTTACTCAGCCCTGAGTGTGGGTTATCATGTTGTCTGAACCTAGTCAGTGTATTAATACAGAAGGAAAGAGCACTCAGTGGCTTGCAGAGGGATCTGATAGGGGTTTGTACTGGAAAGTGACTCCCACTGGCTTCAATAGGGCTAACCAACTCCTTACTACAGCCTTCTCCAACCTAGTGCCCTCCAGATATGTGGGGCTACAACTCCCAGCACCCCCCAGCCAGCTGGCTGGTTGGGGATGCTGGGAGTTGTAGTCCGACACATCCACAGGTTGAGAACGGCTGCGCTAGCAATAAGCGTGTCTTAGCTTTGCCTGCAGTCCGATGTGCCCTGAGCTCGCCTGCTCGTCCGGCCGCCTGCCACACACTGCGCCTCCTCCTTAGTGCGAGCTGCATGGCTTCGCTCTCCCCATCCAGTCTTCTTAGCACTTTAAGAAAAGGCTGATCCTCCTAAGCCCGCCCCTAACCTCCACGGCCCACCTCCTTCAGGTCCCGTCCTAACTGGCTGACCAGGGCATGAATATGTATGCCCTGACCGCTGTCCTCTCCCTCGCCGCCATGCAGAGAGGCTCGGTGTGCATGTGGGTCTCCTCTCAGCTGCCTCCGCCGTCGCCACCACCGGCAGACCCCCGTCTCGCGTCCTGGCGTGATCCTGCCGCAGAGCGTGCAGGGGGTCTGTGTCCCTTCGGTGCCTGCCCGGGTCTTCATGCTCCCACCCGGCGCTGCCTCTTGCCACCCACCCATGTGTCAGCTCCGCCATCTTGCCTGCTTGCCCAGGGTTCGGCACCCGCCAGAGGAATGCAGGGGCCTGTCTGGCTGGATGGTGCTGCTGGCGCTCGGCAGCTGGCTCCGGCTGCGGGCGAAGGGCGCTGTGCCCCAGTCTGATTTCTACCACTTCAGGCTTGCGCAGGGGGATGCTTCCCCGCAGCAAGACAGCAACGGCTCCGGGCTCTGGCCCATCGCCGTGAAGTTCCCTTTCTTCGGTGTGGCTCACACAGTGCTCTAGACTACGTCAGTAGTCACCCTGTCTAAGGGCTAAGGAGAGCGCGGGAGCAGCTCTGCATGGGGCTTGGCTCACCCCCCCCCCGAGGTTTCTTAACACGGAGAGTCTTATGAGAAATAAACAAGCCGCGTTCAGTTTTTTACAAAAAATTAAAAACTATATATAGTTTACTAAAAATGGGACAAAATTGACATTTATATTAAAAAGAAGGGACAGTCAGGAAATATGAAAAAAACGGGATTGTCCCTTTTAAAACGCTATGTATGGTCAGCCTAGTCCTGGCGAAGCAGTGAGGTGCGCCATGAAAACAGCGGAGCGAAAAGCTCCAGTAACCGAGAGAGCGTGGAGCTCTGACAGCCAGTGTCACGGTCCGAAGATGCCAGATCACTGGTGCCTGTCTTGTGCTGTGGAGGGCCTTTTATAGTCCGAAGCTAACACCGAATTGGCTGATTTTGGCGGGATCTGTGTGATGACGTCATCATCGAGTTCCCATGGTCGTGCTGTATGTACTGCGCGGGAGTATTATCAAAGAGTCGCCGCGGCCACAATATAGTGAGAGTGCGTGTGCTGAATGCCGAGTATTGCCGAGATCCAACGACGAGAACCATCGTGTAAAATAAAACTAAAACTAGGATAAATTAATAAAATTGATTTAGGCTGGTTTATCAAGGATTGATTTGATGTACTCAATCTTTTGATAAATTAATAATTTTTGATTTTGTAGTCCTAAACTGTGCTGGTTACATCTCACGACTAACCAGGACAATGTCCAAAAACCAGTACTGTACTGGTAAAACCAGTACATATGGTCACCTTAGGTTAGATACAGACTTGGGTTCACACATGCATATTACTCACCTGGTGACTGCAACATTGTGATATCTTCCATGTGTGAATGGCCATCACAGATGTAACACCATAGATAAAATTTCTGTATCACCTCAGTGGAGTCAGTTCACACATTCACTTGCCAGTCATCACTTATACAGTCATCACTTATATGTACAGTTATACAGGATAAGGTTTTTTTCATGTGATATACATGTGTGTGAGCATGTACAGTTTCCAGGCGATCTCCCATCCAGGCAGTGTTTGAGGGCCAGACCCTGTTGGTTTCAACAGCAACACTGTGTTATGGGTCTTCTGACCAATCTCTGAATTTCCATAGCAGGGTATGGACTTTCAAAATATTCTTCTACTAGAGTAAGCACTAAAATCAATGTATATCTATTTCCGTGGCCCCTGTCCAGTGACAGGAAATGTTCAGTATAGCACTGTCTAGGGTGGCCATGTGTCCTGTTTTTACAGAGGACAGCCCTCTGTCTGAAGGGCTGCCAGAGGACTATCCTCTATTTTGAAGGAGTCCTCTATTTCAAGGGCTGTCCAGTCCAAGCCCACTTTAAAGATAAAGACCCATCAGAAGGAAGAGCTGTGCCCTGTGAAGCTGCCCATCAACAGCATCCAGGCAGCAGATTGAGCAAGGCACGCAGGTCACCGGGTCACAGCTTTCTACACTATGGTGGGGTGCATTGTGATTCTATTTCATTTATAGTAATTATTTCTAAATGTATTATTTCTATGTATATATCCTGGGAGGCTGAAGTGTTCTCCTATTGGTTTCTGAATATTGCCGTTTCTGATCCATATGCAAATGTTATGCTAAACAGTATCTTCTTTTGCCCCCCCCCCCCTTTTGGTGATGTATTTCCTCTTTCTGGCAATTCATAGGTGGTCACCCTAGCACTGTCTTAGCACAAGGAGAACAAGTTAAGAAAATGGACAATGCACCCAGCCTGTTAGCTCCCTTGTTGTGGGACAAATACGGAGAGCCCACTGGGCTGTGTGGTGGGATAGAAGTACCAGGGATGTTGAAGAGCCCTTGGTCTCGAATCACGAGTCGAGTCACGAGCCTTTGGACCCGAGTCTCGAGTCCGAGTCCGAGTCCTTGGTCCAAAATGGTGACTCATGAGTCCCGAGTCACTCCCAAAGCTGACTCCACGAGTCCCTATTAAAATCAATGGGGGGTTTTCCCAACAAAATAAGGCTACTTCAGATGTGTGGCTTAAATAAATTCTAGGCACAAGTGTGCCTTTTTATTTCAAAACTTTGCAACTGATTTTGGCAAGAACAGACCAGGCTGACAAACCCAAAATAACCAGGCAGGCAGAGGAGGCAGGGAACCCCAAAGCAGGCAGGCAGAGGCCTTTGTCTTGGACAATTCAAACTGTTGAACTGGTCAAGAAGAGACCAGGCAGGCAGAGGAGGCTGGGAACCCCAGACAGGCAGGCAGAGGCAGCCAAACCCAAAATGTCTGAAAGGTTGCATTTTAGAAAAATGATTTTAAAAAATAAACTTGGTGTACTTCCTAAAACTTATCCATGTTGCATTTGAAGAACATGATTTTTTCTAAATGTTTGGCCCCCATTCTGGAATGGTAAGATCTAATCACAATTCCACCCTCACTGAACACCCGCTCCACTGGTGATGAACTTGCTGGAACCAGAAACACACTCAGAGCAGCCACACAGAGTAATCTCAGGTCCTTCTTCTGCCTCTCCCAAGTATGCAACACATCAATCAAAATAAATCTTGACACACTGTTGGGGCTGCACTCCTGGTAGCCGTCCATAGTGGCCGAGCAGCGGCACATCTCGCTTCCATGCGCTCTTCGCTGGCAATCACGCTCCACTCCTTCTGGCAGAGCCCAGGGATGTTGAAGAGTCCTTGGTCTCGAGTCCCGAGTCGAGTCCTCGAGTCTGAGTCCCCATCCCTGAGAAGTACAAAAATAAATATAAATGCATTTTAAAAATGGGGGGGGCGCGCGCTTAACCTTAAGTGTCAAATGAATCCCTCCAGTGCTCCCCCAGACCCTATGTAACAGAAAGGCAATTTTGGTTACAACATGAAAGCCTGCCTTAGACAGCTCCTGGGCTCCACTGGTGGCATGCTCACTATCCTGCCTGGTGCAAGATAGGCAGAGAGGAGGAAAAGAGGTGAATTGGGACCATGCACAGCAGCTATATCTTATGAATGGGTCCTCCCACCTCAGTTTGTCACTCAGCAGTTGCAGTGGGGAAATCTGGTAATGGCTTGGTTGCCTGGTGGGTTACTGGTATTTCATCCTGCACAAGACCATGGGAGTTGCCTTGTATTTTCTTCTCACCATCATCCCACATGACACCATCCAGCGACTATCTGGGACTTCAGTGTAAAAGGCCTTCCTTTCTCTAAAAGCATATAAAAACCCATGAGTATACCATCTTCTATTCTGTATTTATGCATTTTTTTTATTTTTAAAAATTTTCAAGAAAGAATACAAAAGTTGCCATGCACTTGAAACCATGGGCTATACTTCACAAATGTCCACTGGGGCCTCCAGCAAAGCCTGCTTCTGATGAAGTGTCTTTGCCATACCTGTCTGATGCTCACTGAAGAACACAACATTACTTTCCTTCATTTTTGACAACCTATTTTATGTAAGACTCTTCGATAAACAAGCAGAGGGCCTAATACTCAGATGACATAACTTGGCAGAGGACCAGTGATATGAATGAAATGTGGATGATAAAGCTGTCCTTGAAAAAACAGAATCAAAGGAAGAATTTCAGAGGCAGAAATTATTGCACAACCAGGCACCAAAGGAAGTACAAGCTTTTCTTCCGTTTTATTGAAAGTTATCTTGGGCTGCAATCTTATAACCACTTACCTGGGAACAAGCCCCATTGAACTCAGTCGGACTTACTTCTGAGTAGACATGCCTAGGATTCCACTATTAGTCCACCAAAAATTCTCTTTGACCTAGACTGTTCCAGGATATCTTCCTCCACAGAATCTCTGGTATAATGTGAGCCTACTTTGTGGCCTGCCATTGGGGGAACTTTGATGTGGCAGGTGTGATTTAGCTAATCATCAGGAGCATGTTGTTAAATTTCAGCCATGGGAAGGCCAGTAGATGCTTTGCAAAAGCTAATGTTGCTGTAATGTAGTCACAGATCCTATGCAGTCACAGCAGCAAAGCAGAAAGCCAAATAATAATTCTAGAAACACCAAGACACCCACTTAGTAAGACCTTGGCAACTTTACCACACCCATTACTGAGACTGGGCTCACACAGCACAACAAGCAACGGTAGTTACTCACCATTGCCTGTTCCCCATGTCATGCAAACCCAGTCGTGCTGACCGACCATTGTGACTTATCATGGTTGTCAGTCACGATAAGTCATGATGGTCTGTTCTAGGGTTTGTTTGTGCCATGATGGCTTGTCGTGTCCTCCGAACCCAGACAACATGACCCATCGTGGTGCAATACCCAGAACAAGTGAGCCGCTCTTGCTAAGCAGCTGGCCACAGAGCGCAGCTGACAGCTGCCCCCAAAGTGCCCACATGGCACTAGGAGGCAGCTATCAGAGGCTTCTTTTGCCTCCGCCACAGAGTGGATCAGGCACCCCACCCCCTCCTCTAGAGTAGACCTAGAGGCGGTGATCTGCTCCTGTTCGGCTGCTCCGCATGCCAAGTACCACAGGGATCAGAGCACAGCCTCCTCCTGCTGACAGGTTTTCTCCCAGGCAGGAAGCTGTGCTCTGATCCCTGCAGCTGCTCTGTGCACGGAGAGCAACCGTGGGGATGGAGGCACTTCCCGCTGTCACCAACGCTGCTGCACCGATGACAGCAGGAAGTGCCCGCCCACTCCACCCTCTGCTTTCCCAGGATCTCCGTTGTGCTGCCCCTCCCTGCCTGAGAGGTTTACCCTTTGAGTAAACCTTTCTGGCTAGAGGCTGTGATCCAGTCCCCAGGGCTGCTCCGTGCATGGAATTGTAGTCCCAAATATTTGGAGCAGGTCTGGTGTCAAGGCTAAGAATAGTTGGGAACCTGCTGAGGATCCACACCCAAGCTAGGGGCCCACTGACAAGAGTGCCCCCCTCAAATTGCTCCTCCTCTTCATCATTGCAATCTGCTCGTTCACCTGCCTCTCGCTCTTGCCCAGCCAATGGTAGTGGTGAGAAGGAGGAGCAGCAGGTGGTGCTGCCTGCTTGCTCACTGGGTCTCTGCCTGTCAAGCAAGCAAGTGGTGTCAATGATGAGAAAGAGGAGGAGGAGAAAAGCAGTTGGTGACAATGGCAGTGAGAAGGTAGACTCACTGGGGGAGGGGGGCATTGAGGGTGTCCTGCTCAAGAGCCCTCAAAAACCTGGAACCGGCACTGATTTGGAGGACACCAGGTTGCGGAAGGCTGGACTAAGTTGTGCAGAGATGATCCTGTCCCCACGGTACCCATGCAGAGGAAACAGCAGCATGTGACAGTGGTGGGATAATGTGGATATTGTTGAACACCTTAACTAGCCATAAGGATGGTTCACACTGAAAGGGTGATTACACAGCCCTGAAGGCTTTCAACCAATCCACCCTGTAGGCCCGCCGGCCTCGTGGAAAAGCAGAGCGATTCACTTGTGTGTGAGATGGAAGATTTAAGAGCCTGTTCCTGTATGTAACGGCCCATTTAGCTACACACAGAACTCCAGACCTCTGTCTCTGCCATCCTGCAGCATTCCAAGCGTCTCGGATTTCAGCCAGCCCACAGCCTCCTCCTGCAGCTTCCAGTAATAAGGAAATAACTCTGTAGACTCCACAGGTTTAATTGCTACCTGTTTATTACTACATCAGAGTATACATCCCTTTGTTACATATGCAGATTATAATGCATAGCACGCATTAGTCCAGTGGACAAATCCACCTCAGCACAGACATTACATGTTTGCATAAGTCAGCAAGCAATAGTCAGAGCATCAGAGAGAAGAAGAAGCAATCCATCTCTCTACTAAAAATGGCTACAGAACGAAAGCTAACAAAATCAATTCTACGTCACCAGAACATACAAACCATGTGACCAGCTCGTATTTCTTTCACACCTACTTTTCCCATGAGAACAGGACAGGAAGTAGCAGACATAACATGACTTGTTTTTCATCCATTCTGTACTTTTCCAAATGTCAACAATTGTGCCACAGCTGTTGTTTTGTTACATGTCACAACACACACATGTTATTATTATAACATAATCAAGCCGAGGAAAAGCTGAAAGGCCTGGGTAACAAGAGCCCTGCCCACCCGAGGCAGTTTGAACATCTGGCCCTAAAGGCCTCTTCAGAGTGGGCAGGGCATTTCCCAGTAGGCCAAGCCTCCTTCTTTGCAGGAGTGACTTCAGAGTAGAACAAGGACTACCCCATTTAATTCTAAGAACAAAAAGCAAGACTTCAAGGCACAGTGGCCCTTGAAGCATAAAGAAGGTGTTAGAGGGATTTTTATCTTTGCTGCTTTTTAAAGTAGTTGCAGCAGGAACAACTGGGAAGCCAGTATAGGATTTTTATCTACCTTTCCCCTGTCCTTCCATATTGCTTCCATGGTGAGGGCCAACACCAGCTGTTTTCACTCCTTCTGCTTTGATCTGCATTATTTTTAAGATTGTGTGCCTAGGATATGTTTTTGATGATCACCTAGGGATCATCAGGGGGCCCCCATAAGGGTAGTTATGGGTAGGAGGTAAATATGGTGCTGGGGGATTGAAATTTTCTAAGCACTGCACAGAGATAAAAAGAAAAAGCAGCCACTGCCAACAGGATCACACTATAATATGCACAACACAAAAGGAAAATGAAGGGAAGAGAAAGCAAGTAAATTCAGGCAACAATTCTTGAAGTTACATAACCTCAGCAGTATCAGCTGATCTGGACAGGTGGGCCTCCCTGCCTTTAAGTACATATATACACATAAACCCAGCAGCCTGTAGTCCTCCAGCTGATGGCAGAGGCCAGAGTGTGCTTGCCTTCAGCTCTGTAGGATCACTTGATTTCTCCTCTCAGTTACTCAACCCTTGCTGACTGGCAGCTGGCCAAATGTGTGAAATGATTCCACTAAAAAAAGTTTTGTGTTTCAGATGAAGTGAGGTGATATGAAAGCGTTCTCTGTGATGATAGATGTTGTGGCTGATTCACACATACAAATCACTTGTGTGAATTAGCCCTTAGTCAGGGCCCACCCAAGATATTTTGCTGGCCGAAGTAGAGAAGCAAATGGCACCCTTTCTCCCAAGTCAAGATGCATAGTACCCAAGGCTGGACAAGTTATGTTGGCACCTGGGGCAGAAAACTTTGCAAGCGCCTCTCCCCTGCCTTGCCGGTAGCCATACAACAATAATACATTAAAAAATAATAATTTGCTGCCTTTGCATGGCACCCAAAATCAACTGTCTGAGGCAGCTGCCTCACTGTACCTAGTGATAGGGCTGGCCCTGCCCCAGCTGACTGGAGCTCTGAGAGAGTTCCAGTGAGTTCCCCCCTCAAAACTGTCCCCACAAAATGCGACAGTAGGGAGGTGGTTTAACCCACTCTTTCCCCCAATTCGGCTTATAGTGCTGTTCCAGGTATTAATTTTTGCAAGGCCAAGCTTCATTTTACACTGGAGATCCATTACTGGATCTCCTGCCATGTTTTTCTTTCCCCAGCTGTGGGAGAACCCAGTTTAGGGGTGTGGTGTCAAGGTGAGCGGGGGTGGGGGTGGGGGTGGGGGTGGGGTTAAATTCCCTGATGAAAATTGCCCCCTCCATAAAGTTGCAATTAACTGTGAAGGGGGAAACATACAGTGTGCCTATATGGTTTTCCCTCCATGGCTGATAGCAGCTTTGGTGGTGGTGGGATTTGAATCAGGGCTGTGGCATGGGGCAGAAACATTAGGAACCCTCTCCCACTGCTGTGGTTCTAATCCAAAACAGGGCTCCTCATGTCTACTTTTAATAAAATAAAAAGACATTGGGAGTTCTCATCATGGATTTCTCACATCATTTCTGGTTTGAGACTAAGAATGTGAGGAACAGAACAAGTCAGCCATGGGCTGGGAGGGAGTGTGGAATGTATTTATTTATTTTATTTTATTTTATTTTATTTATTTATTTATTTATTTATTTATTTATTTATTTATTATATTTATACCCTGCCTTTTTTCCTGCAAGGAACCCAAGGCATCTTACATAATCCTCCTCCTCTCCATTTTATCCTCACAACAACCCTGTGAGATAGGTTAGTATGAATGAACTGTATATGGCAGGGGGCCCTAACCTTTTTTGGCCTATGGGTACATTTGGAATTTTGAGAAAAAATGTTGGGAACACAACCACAAAATGGCTGCCATGGGGCACGGCCAGTCACAAAATGTATTGTAAACTATGTGTGGATTTGGCCCTCTTCCCACCTGCATTTGGGGATAATAATACTGGCCTACCTTGCAGGGCTGTTGTAAGGATTACGCTGGTCAGCTTGTCTGAGCGTGGAAAGCTAAGCAGGGTCAGGCCTGGTTATTACTTAGATGGGAGACCCCTCCTCTAGTTTCCTGCATTCAGCAGGGGGTTGGACTCGATAGCCTTGTAAGCTCCTTCCAACTCTAAAATCTATAATCTATAATCTATAATCTAAGATACTGAGTGTACATGAAGCACTGTGAGCACTTGTTGAGATATGCTATAAATATAAATGCTAAAACCATATATTATTGTGTGTGTTATACTATACCCATGCTTATATAATATTCACCACTTTCATAGTCCATGCATCTGAAGCAAGATCTTGTTTACAGAAAGCTTATGCAACAATATGCATAATTATGAGGATTATGTAAGCCGCCTTGGGTTCCTTTCAGAAAAAAAAAGGCGGGGTATAAATATAATAAATAAATAAATAAAGTGTTAGTCTTTAAGATACCACAGGACTCCTGGGCTCCTTTTAAATTTCATAAGTGCTCTCCTCACACATTCACCCCTCCCGTTTCCAGAATTAGTTGCTAATATCTGTGCTGTTGGGGGTGTGATGCAGACTTTCCACAGCTTAGTATGGGAAGAACAGGTTTGCCACTTCTTGTTTCCAAAAATTTGGCATCACACCCACTATATATTATATGGTATCTAAAGCTGCTTCCAAGATTTAAAAATCCTTGAATGTGCTATACCATGGTTGCTATTTCTTTCTCACCATCAGTACTTGACTGGGATACCTGACGTGAGCGGGAGGACCCACAGGGCGCTTATGAAAACAATGCTGGCATAGGGAAAGACCATGAAGAGGAAAACCAACAAAACTGGAATGATTGTATGAACCCAGTCTATGTTTTTTTCCAAGGCCATCGTTGAAAACATGAACGATCTCCTAGAAGGGTCGTGTGAACTCGCCCTCTGTCTCAACCCCAGCCTGTTTTTTCCACCTGTGTCTATGCCTAGGTCCTTCAAGGAAATTGAAGCTCAAATGTGCTGTGTCCTATCTTTACCCTTTAGGTCAGGCCTGCACAATTTGCTGTGATCTACCCAGTCAATAGCAGCCCACCAACCATGCTAAAGAAACCCCGTGATTTTGAAGCCTGCCTGGGACTGCAGAAAAGGGGGCAGGGAGGATAAGCAAGCCTAACACAGGTTACCCTATGTGGCTGGTAGGCCACATAGGTTCCAGGGCTGGCCCAAGATATTTTGCTGCCTGAGACAAAGGGCAAGATGGCACCCCCCTTCATTCCATGCACAGAAGCCAGCTGGACTGGCAGTTGAAACTTACTTCAACTCTGGCAGTGGAATAGGGTCTTCTACCACACCCAAATGCAGCAGGCTAGTTTAGAGGAGTGGAGCAGGCCAGGCCATGTGGCATACACAACTCTGTCCTGCAAGAGATGGGAATGGCTAGAGGACTCAGGAGGAATGGCCAGGAGGCTACTGCTCCTGTGCCCTATCCCCCCCCCCCCATATCTGCAGCCTGAGGCAGTTATCTCACTCTGCCCTGATTGGCCTGTTGGCTCATAGGTTGTACAGGCTTGCTTTAAGTTGGCTTTTTGTTTGTTTGTTTTTTTACTTGGGACCGGCTGGTCACATCTCTTTACTCCCATGGAATGTCACTCATCAAAGAGAGTTCTCATGTTCACAGTAGTCACACAGATTGTGGGAAGGGACCATAACTCGGTAGCAGAGCACAAGCTTTGCATGTAGGGGGTCACAGGTTCAATCCCAGGCATCTCAGAGTAAAAGGAACTCAGGTAGCAGGTAATGTGAAAGACCCTTGCCTGAGGCCCTGCTGAACTCCTACCAATCAGAGTAGACATTGCTGGACTAGAATCACAGAGTTGGAAGGGACCTTGGGGACCATCTAGGCCAACTCCCTGCTCAATGCAGGATCCCTGCTCAGTGTAGGATGCAACTACAGCAGCCCTGACAGATGGCTCCATGTAAATCCCTCCAGCAAAGGCTAGATGGACAAACAGCCATCAGGTATAAGGCAGTTCCCTATGTTGAATTAAAAAGAACTGTCTCTGCCTGAAGTTCCCTTGAAATCACTGAGTGGAAACCTGGTCTTCTAAAAAATAAACACTGAGGTGGTTAGGTCAGATGTCTGTGTTAGGCAGCTTCTTTTGTTTCTGTGATCAGTGTACTTAGCTATAACAGGTGAACTTTTCTAGGGTGTGTGTTCTCCCCCATAGGATTTCTCCCTATTTTAATCTATTCATTGGTTTAGTTTTGCCTGCGCTTCCCTGTCGTAAACAGTCTCTTCATGCGGTCTCTCTCTCTTTGACACTGTCACTGCCCGCTGTGCTGCTTGGCGGATACTTCCAACTTGCTTTCGTATCTCTCCAGTTTCTCTGTCTGCCTAGAGTCTTACATGACACCCACTTGCAGAAGCATCGGTTACCTTTTGTAGCAGATACTTTGGCTCGGCAAAGGCAATCGTCTTTCCCTTTTCAAGGAACAAACTCATGTGACACATCCCATTCTCTTTTGTAAGGTGCATTGGCTTGACGTTGACATTTGTATTTTCTCTTCCCAGCAGGCTTTTCACATCATGTTTTGTCAGCTCTTACAGAAATGGCACTCGATACATTACCAGGGTGACACTTCATGCAACATGTTTCACAACAACCGTTTTGAACTCAAACACGTTACCTTTTCAGTAACAGACGTCTAGTTTTGTCTGCGTTTCTTGGTGTCAGTTTATTCCAAAACTACCGGGCATGTGAAATAAATTAAGCAATTTTTGGCTCCTGTGTAGCAATTTTTGGCTCTACCATTAGGCATTAGAGTAAGATGGCTGCCTCAGGCAGTTGATTTTGGGTGTCATGAAGGTGCAGCAAATTATCTATCTATCTATCTATCTATCTATCTATCGTAGTATTTTTCATACCAGGGAAGAGGAGAGGCGATTGCAGAATTTTCTGCCACAGTAGCCAAAATAACTTGACCAGATTTTGCTATTATACACGATGACTTACGGCAGTAGAGGTACTATTTGCTGCTCTGCTTTAAGCAGCAAAATGTCTTCACCAAGCCCCAATACCCACCCACAGAGGTTGCCTGTGATGTCTCTGCATGATTCACTACTTTGGCCATGTCTCTTTCCAATCAGCCACTGCTGGGAGCAGGTAATTCTCCTGTATCTTTGCATCAGGTGTGTGACGGACTCATTCAATCACTTCTAATGTGCAGAAGCTATACAAATCACTGTTCTGGATACCTCCTTTCAGTCAGTGTAGCTCAGTGGTAGAGCACATGCTTTGCATGCAGAAGATTTAAGGTCTGATCCCTGGTATTTCCAGGCAGGGCTAGGAGAAACCTCTGTCTGAAACACTGGAGAGCCACTTGCCAGTGAGTGGAGATGATACTGTGCTAGATGGTCTGACTCGGTGTAAGGCAGCTTCCTATGTTCCAGTGTAGCAGAATTATCTGCTTTCAGAGGAGAGCTGTTTATTATTTATATCTTGCTTTTTAAAAGAAGTATCCAAAGTTGCTTATATGTGAATAATATACAATATGAAGTAAAACCCATGTTAAAAATAAGCCCATTGCATATCTCTACAATTACCGTATTTATTTTAAAGATTTCTAGACTGCTTTCCCAAAAGGTACTCAAAGGTGCTTTCAAAAAATAAAGCTGAAACTAAAGCAACAAATAAAAATTGCATACCAATAGCCAGAGTAATCAATCAAAATTCTGCTCCAAATTCTGCAACAGGAAGTGCTAAATCTGTGGCCAGGGTAAATTATTCAGAATAAGAAAAATCTGCATTATTTGTCTTGCTATGCATGAAATATTCTGCTTCTGCATGGAGAAATGGAGGGAGCTTTACAAGATACTGGAAGAAAGGAACCTTGTCATCTGATCACTGGAGAGCTTTTCCCCCCTCCGCCCCCCCATTATTTTGGCTTCTGAGATTTCTCCAGGGATTAGGGATAGAAATTTGCTTTATTTATTTATTTATTTATTACATTTCTAATCTACCCAATAACTAATGTTCTCTGGGTGGATTACAAACAGTTAAAAAATTTAAATGCCATGTAACAGTTAAAAAATATAAAATATAATACAAATATTTAAATTATTTAAAGAATAAAATACAGTATAATGCAAAACAATAAACTGCTCAGGAATCGATTAAAAAAAAAAGCCATAATAACCTAGAACTAGGCCTCTAAAAAAGAAATGAAATTGTTAGGAACCTGAATTTTGAAACCTATATCACATTCTGCAGGTTTTTTGAGCTTTTGCAGAATTAGATTATATAGTTGGAGTTAGGTATATGTGGACAGATTGTGATAATAACTTAGTCCTTAATTGTTTCAGCCCCACAACTGACCAGGGAAAAAATTAAAATTAATTTCACCCCCCACCTAACATCTTTTTCCTTATCTACAATCATCTGAATCCTGGCAAGGAACATGGATGTTTGAGTATCTGGGGAAACAAATGTGTCATTTTTATAACCTCTATTTTCACATTCATAGTTTAGACACTGTCAACAAAAGGTTGATTAAAAGTGGCAGATGCAGATCTGAGTTATGATCTATTTATGATTTTAGAAAAAAAAAACATTGCAAGGGATGAGCTATACTTTTCTAGTGTGTGCCTGGAGAGTGAGTGAGCAAGCGAGAGAGCAGAAATAGTTTTATAGAAGAAGAAAAATAATTACTCTCGTATAGATTTAATTGCTGTGATGTCTCTATAGAAAATGAGAATTACAATCTTAATTATGATTACTGTGGGGTTAGACAGAAGTCCCAGCACACCATCAAAAACTGAGGCTCTTTCACCAATGCTGCTTTTGTAATGTATCATGAGGACAATAACTAGCTATTAAAAATTAAATGGGAAAAGGGACGTCTGATTGGTTGGGTTTTAAAAGGTCATGAGGTTGAGTAGCTGTATTAGCCATGTTCTACTGAAATAAACTATCAAAACTATTAACAAACTGATGCATATTACTGAGCTGGTCATGGCAAAGGCTGGTTTTAGTCAGTCATCTTTTCCAATGCGGTGTTATAAAATTGAATTACTGCCACACATGGATTTTCTATGGATAACCTTTGAGTGACTGGAGGGATAGCATTGCATAGGACATGGCAGAGGTCAGCAATATGTGGCCCCAGGGCCAAATCCAGCCCCTGGAAGCACACTGTCCAGTTCTATAGTAAACAATCAGAGGCAAAGTAGAAGCATGGGAAGAGGGTGAGCTGTTGCCATGTGATCTGCTGACAAGGCACTTCAGAGGTGGGAACTTTTCACTGGGAAATCTTGCCATATTTACCTTTCATGCTTTTCTGCTTACTTGCCCCACAATATGGTGAAATAAAATAAAATACATATAGTGTGAAGTGTTGTGGTTGGCGTTTTTTGTTTCTGTTTTTAATTCCTGGATTTGTGTGGTTGAATCTCAGCTCTGCCACATGAGGTGCTCTTTTTTAGGTTTCTGGCTAATTACAATTTTCTATATCTAATATCAAATAAAATATTATGGGGGAAAGTTATGAAAGGGAATAATATAAAGCGGCCTTCCCCAACCTTGTCCAGGGTGAGATCTACACTAGAGCTCCTTGCGTGTATCAGGGAGCACTGTCATGGTATTCATGAGAAATGCATTTACCATTGTTGGGGCACATGCTAATGATTACAGTGCAGTTTCCACTGTGTTGAAAACATCTTGTGTCACACACAAATTCAATTGTGGGAGAAGTAGGAGGAGTTGGAAAGGTGATGTGTGCAGGGAAATGGCCCTTTAAGTTTCATTTTTTTTAGATCTATTAAGCTTAGGCACGCTAGTGTGAAGGAGTGGAGATTTAAAGAAAGGTAACCCACAGCTCCTTCCAAAGCAAACCACCCTGTTCTGTGCGGACGTTTGCAGGAGTAAACATCATTGAAAAATTGGCAGGGGTGGTCAAGCTATCTTTCAGGGAAACTTATCTGCCATTGCTAAAGTTTTCATGGCAGAACCCCTAGTAAACTTCCAGTGAACCCCAATGTTCCCTAAAACACAATTTGAAAACCACTGATATAAGGGAGAAGAGGGTAGAAAACCAGAATGGGAAAAGCGGTGCATTTATAAGAACAGGAGGTAATCACACAAGGATGACAGGAAATGGTCACCTGTTTGATTTGGTTTATTTATTTAGATCCCAACTTTTTGTATAAAATACATTCAAGGCAGCTTGCAATAAATAAAATAAGACAGTTAATGCTTAATAAAGCACACATCAAAAGCAAAAATGCATCAGACTATAGGTTTCATAGAAACAATTTGATTAAGAATGTCTTAACATTCACTGGAACACTGTTGCCTTTAATGAAGATCACAGCGTTTTTAGTATGGGAGGATGAAGTTCTTCAGATGGTGACATTTTCTCCCCAGAAGAAGTGTTGGTATATGGTAAACTTACTCTAATTTGAACTACATAATAAAAAAAGATACAGGTTTTATTCCCAGGACTAAATCGAATAGATGGTTGAACTAAAGCAGTGTTCACAGACCAATATAACATTAGAACAATAGATCTGTAGTGGCTATGAGGGATCTAGGATGCTACACTACAAGATGCCTGCTGGCACTGCTGGAGAAATCTGATGAAAGGAATTTATAAGTGTTTACGATGCTGCTGTGTTCAGGAGTATAGGTTTAAAGGACAAGGGGAATTGTTTGCATATTCACTACTGAGCAACAAAGAAATTGAGGGGGGAGGAAATATAAAAACATACAATATTATAACAATTCCATTATTTATTATACATTAATTCTATTAAGAGCTGTCTTCCCTCCCTTGCTTCAAAAGTAAGTTCACAAAAATCAAAGTTATTGCTGCTGCTGCTGCTGCGGGGATAAAAAAGGGAAAGGAGGGAAAAAAACACTGGTGACAGGTGTAGCATCCCCCCCCCACCGTAAATTTATACTCTTGGGCCATCCAAACATTATTTTGGCCTCTGCAGTAGTTAAAAGTGCAATCTTATGCAAGTTTATTCCACAATAAATCCCATGGTATTCACTTGTGCTTTCTCCCTAGTAAATGTGTTTATGATTGCACCCTATGGGTGCAATCCTATGGATATTTAGACATTTAAAAAGTCCTACAAATTTCAGCATGCCCTAGCCAGTCATGCTGAGACTTGTAGGTCTTTTTTCTGTCTAACCCAGCATAGGACATACCCCCCAACATTTCACAGATGAAAATAGGGACACACATGTGAATTTGTAAGAGGTATGGTTAAGCAACATGAAGGTGTGATCAAGAGGGTGTGGCCAGGCATCATGAGGGTGTGGCCAAAGGTATGGCCAGGCAACCAAAGGGCATGGTCAAGTACAAAAGTTATTAGAGGAAACACACAAAATCATACATATTATAATTATTACATTATTATATTGTTTTATAATATTTTATAAGTGGCTTTTGTAGTTTTTTTTATTTTTTTACCTTATTTAAACCCTTAATTGTTGATATCTGGTGTTTTTCGTGGGGGTGGGGGGTCAATGCTTGCAGGGCAATCTCTTTCTTTTTGTTTTAAAATTGTCAGGATTGGCACAAATTCAACAGGTGAAGCTTACCCACCCTCCCCACACCCCCAAACATGGAGCTTCAGAGAGAAGGGGAAGTTTCTTGCATTTCCCTCTGACACTGTGCCTCACCTGTTAGAGGCACAGAGTCAGTTCCGTTAGGAAATAAAATCTTTGGCAATATAAAGATAGGAATCATGTGATAAATTCCCTCATTCACCTCTCCCTCTGTGCACATGCACGCGCGCGCACACACACACATCCTTTAGTCGAGTCTGTTCCTTCCCTGCTCTCTTTCTCTCTGTGGGCAGCCCTTTGAGCCTAAGCAGAGCTATCTTAAAGGGACCATGGGCAAAATTGCAGCTAAGCTAAAAGTTTTAGTTTAGTTGCAATTTTGCCCATGGCCCCTTTAAGTAGCTTGCAGTTGTGGGAGGCAGGGGAATTCAGGACTCTGCATAACAAAGTGAGAAGCCATGATGGCTTAAGGGTTTTTGGGATGGTCCCAACATTTTGGGGCAGTTGGAGACTATGATAGGATGATGATGCCCTAAATGTTGTTCCCGATGTCTCTTTTCGAGACCCATATAATTATAAATAGCATTTCATTAAAAGTGGCGAGTGTTCCATCGATCCAGTCGATAAATTAACTTGTGCAGGATTTTTTGCATTTTTTTTTAAAACGTTAATTCCGAAAAACCCTTCATAAGTTTCACTTTAGGGCTTGTTGACATGGGCCTGGACTGAAGTACAGATAAATGCAAAGCAATGCAGAAAGCTCCTGGTTGGATTTGGGGGCAGGGAGAAGGAGTCCACTCCTGGCTTGTCTTCTTGGGATAACTGGTAATGTAAATGCCAGTCAATTTTCTTCCCTCCCTCCCTCCTTTTTTTTGGGGGGGGGGTGGCATTTCCAGTACCTTGGAAGGACAGAACTCATAATTCAGTGCGTGTGCAGCATGACCTGAGAGTGACCTGTGGTACTATGCACAAGTGTGTGGTGGCTGAACAACACCGGGATGGGATCCCATGCATTTGTCATAACATTGGTCATTTGTCATCAGCCCCCCCCCCCGTAGTCAGCCTAAAAATTCTGCGGGTGGGGGGTGCCAAAAAAGTAGGGGGGCAGTTCATCTGGTTTGCAAGCCTTTAAAAGACAAAATTGTAAACTGATTTTTAATTATTTGTTTGTAAAAAAAATTAGGGGTGTGTGAAAATTTAGGGGGCAGGCCCCCCCCTCAGCCCCCGCACTGCAGGCCCCTTTGTCACAACAAATTCCCCAAATATAAAGGGTAAAGAAGCTCAGTCTAAGGTACACACATTTTCATGAAAAGTATTTTCAGTGCTGATGCAAATTTTGTGGCTAAATTGTGTGACCATTAAACAAAAAACAACGGAGCAGCAAAGAGAGAGAGGGAGAGAAAGGAAGAGGTCTCTCTCTGGGGGAAAGATGGTATGGAAGAAAGGGAAAGGCAGAAAGATAGTATTTTCTTCCGTTGGGAACAATAAAACCTGTACTGGGGTGCAACAGATTCCTCAAGTGATCCTGCACCGCCTGTCTTGACAGCAACTTCCCCTCGAAACCCTCTCCCCCTCCCCCTCCCCCTCCCCTATTAGACTACAGACAGCGTCGTCGTGAGGTAATTTTCTGACAGGAAAAATTGCTCTAGTAGCGACGTGAAAAAGAACAAGCGAGGCGCCGCCGCCGCCGCCTCCTCGCACTGCCTGACATGCAGCTCTAGACTAGAGGCACTCTCGTCCTAGCGTAGAAAACACTGCTGCTGACGTGCTGGCCCCGAGTTACGGTTACGGAGGCAGCGGGAATGTGGCAAATCTCTCACAAGCGGCGATGTCCCTTTCTCCCGCCTCCTCCCCCTTCCATACACACACATCAGCTTCTCTCTTTCCCACTCTTGTCTGGCACTAGGGAAGGTGCAGAGCGCTTGTGAGGGAGGGAGGAGGGGTGGCGGGAGACCGCAGGCACGCACACACCACCCATCGCCACAGCCTAGATAAGTCACTGGCACTTCGATGTAGTTATTAGCAGCAATAAACCTGAGTGCAGGGAGATGTAATTGGGGCAAATGTGCTTGTTTTCCGTGGTGGCAAGCCGGCTGGTTGGCTTATTATCATTACTATTAGGCAGCGGCTGGCTCGCTCCATCACTCAGAGCTGACAGGAAGAGTTCCTTCTTCGCATTGTCTGGTGTCTGCTTAGACTCCTGGTTGTGGCTTGACAATGCTCTCAGAGAGGTGTCTAGGATTAATATATTCTGGCTTGTATCTCTGGGCATCCTTGTTCCTGTCTTTTTTAAAAGGTAAGTTCTGGATTTCCCTGATATGATGCTGATGTTTCCTCCTCCTCCTCAACATGACCTGTTCTAATTTCCCTGGAGAGATGCATCTAGAAACTTTTTCCAGGAGCTGTCATTTGTCCCCAATAAAATCAAGGGGCTGCATGCCAATGTTTGAAATGGGACTACAGTAAAGCAGAGGTGCTGTTGTTTTTAAATTGTAAACCGATGTTGTATTTTGAACATTTTCGGTCCTGAAAAGGGGCGGGTGCAGGTGGGAGAGAAACATTGAATAAATGATTACAGGGGAGGAAATCTGCTAGAGTTTTTTTGCTTTGTTTTTCTTGCTTTGACAACTTTCTCTGTGAAAAGATACAGTATCAGCAATAGGAATGAGAGACTGTGATGGGTACAAATACGCAGTGTTCTATTCCTAACAGAAAATGACATAAACTTATATTTTCAGATATGACAGGATAAAGGTAGGAGAGCATTAAGAGCACTCATGGATTATTTTACTGGACTGTACATGTATGGATGAGGGAGATGAACAATCTTTTTTTTTTTGCTTTTTTTCTTCTTAATTTTTATGACACAAGGTTCCTAGGTCAGGGATGGATTTTTTTATTATTATTTTTTGCTTAAAGAGTATTAACTAGAGAGAAGAAACCTGACTCACTCTGTAGTTGGTACACTGTTGGATTTAATCTTATATATTCCTATCGTGCCAATGGGTCTAAATAGATATTGGCTTAAGTTTAGTTGGTGGATCAGGCTGGATATGAATCTATTATATAAGGTACATAAAATGAATCTATAATCCAATGATTTATAGCTACAATGAGGTATAAAACTGAACAGGAGTGGTGCACTTCAGTACATATTACAGGAAAATTGAAATCCAGACTGAGGGCTAAAAGATGGATATTATAACTGTCCTAAGGCAGATTCAGCAGACTATCAGAAAAGTTTTAGAGGTTCCAAAATAAAGATACATAAAAATAAGTGTCAGTGCAACACAGAGGGAAAAACTCTGTGTATCTGAGAAACTTGATTTATCTGAAGAGAAATCTGTTCTAATCTAGATCAGTCATAACCTCATTTAGGGGCCTTAAGCAAGTTACACACTCTCTCCCAGATCCTGCCTCATTTCTCCTTCTGTAAAATGAGGAAAAGATTAGCCTACCTTACAAGGTTGCTGTGGAGAGAAACACAAGAAAACCCATAAAGCACTTTGCTCATTGAAAGGGCTATTATTTCACTCCCCTCCTCTCTAAATTTGGTTGACAACTATTCTAATTGTAAATATGAAAATGTAACAGTTCCATTAAGCAGAGGATTTAACACACACATATATTCTAAGTGGTAAAATCAGATGTGAGGAAAGAAGAGTTTCTGACAATTCAGCGTTTCTCTAGTTCTTCCTCCTGCTATCTTAAAAAAAAGAACCCCAAAACAAAGACAAACCCCCACCTTGTTAGAATGATTTACAATGGTAATCATATGATACCCATATTATTTGTAAAGCAGTTAGAATGGAAGCTGTGAAATGGATAATATGTAAACCACAGTGCAATCATATACATGTTTACTTAGAAGTAAGCACCATTTATTTCAATAGGACTTACTTGCAGGTAAGTGTGTACAGCCCCAATTTTCATGACCCAGCAAAGCCAATCTGGGTGCAGAGGCAGGCTTGTACATGTAGATTCCCTTATATAGTCTAAGCACCAAAGCATGCTGTTAAAGTTGCCAGTGAACTCTGCAATTGGCAGGCCAGATTACCAGCTTTAGAGGATCCATTTCAGAATCTGGGTGAAACGCCTGGACTCAGAATTGGGCTCAAAAGGGATGCATAGGATTCCACTGGAGTCCTCAGATGTGTGAAGGGAACTAGAGGCTAGACTGCTTCATAACTAATTTGGGTGGGGGTGGGGGGACAGATTAATTCCTGTTTAGCAAGAGTATATCCAGGTAATTATCTGGTTTTTGAGATTAATTATAGCATTTCCCACACATTGCACTGCATGCATAGAGTGAGAGAGAGAGTGGGGAGTGGGATTGGATGCATCGTCCCTGCTCCTGAACTCCACACATACATTTTAATGTGTGCAAAACCCCTACACACATAGAACTGTAGGTGTGTAGTGCTCTTTCTGTGTGATTAGGAACCCTGGAAAAGCAGGGTTCCCGATCACACAGGGAAAGCCGTAGGCACATTCCGTTGTATGTGCATAGGATACATACACATATTAAGCTGAAGTCATGAAGGTTGGGAGAGGGGAAGGCATGCATGCAGGAGCCTATTCCTTCCCATCCATGCATTCAATGGAACATGTGAAAAGTGCTTATCAATTGGACCATGGTAGTGGCACCAGCTTGTCTGCTCATCCTTTAGTGTTGTGCATTGAGCACACACAGCAGCATTCGTTGTTTCCTTTTGCTGGGTTGGGTCATGCATTAAAAAGATGGTTGCTCAGAACTGTCAGCTTTGACAGCTCCAATCACTTCTTTAGTGGGGTGGTGGGATTTAATTTATACCCTCTTTTCTCCACCCTAACAGGTCAGTGCCATTTTTAATGTTGACAGCTTCTGTCAACTGTTCAAGAGCTGTGCACATGGACAGTGCAGTGCTGCCTAGAGGGATCTTGACAGGCCTATAAAACCTGGAGAGACTCCCAGCTAGGGTACGATCCCATCTCCAATCTAAAGGGAAAAGCTCCAAAATTCTGGTTTTTCCCATATTCAGCAGGACCCCTAATCATAATTCTTGGTACTTATATAGTGCTTCTCCCAAAGTATTCAAAATGCTTCATATACTTTCTCCCTATGATTATTAGTATTCTTGGTCGCTTGTGGGTTCAGCCGTCCTATGCATGCTTTCTTATTGTAATGGGGACTTACTCTCAGGTAAGTGTGCACAGGATTGCATCCTGGGAAGCAAATATATACTTGCAATCTGCCTTCTACAAAGTACAGGTTGTCTTCAGTCAGAAATACCTGCTCAACCTACAGCATCCATTTCATTAGACCCCTTGCTCATGGGTTGTCTGCATGCCAGTACAACATGCAGAATACAATTTGGAGTGACACATAAGGCTGTTGTAAGCAATATCTGCCCATGTTAAAGAAGGCAAAGCCAATACCTTCTAAAGAAACAGAGAAAGCATAGAACAGATGGTGTGTGAATTTTGTAAATAAAAACAGGATTCTCCATACTTTCAATCATCCCTTATTACAATTTTCAGGAAAGGGCTTCATTTTAAGCACACAATATATTAGATTAACTTATACTCTTACCACTTTCCCCTTTAATAGTAGCAGATATAATAATATGTGAATATCACCAACCTTTACGCAATAACGTTTACTGTGTGTACAATAGTGGGTAAAAGCATGAGCCAGAAACTCCCAGTTCAAATCTCACCGGATCCATGAACTCACTGAATGACCTTGGGGAAACCACTGTCTCTCAGTCTTGTGTTGCCCCATCCCCAATCTGTAATTTGGGAATAACAATTCCAGCCTGCCTGAGTATATGAACTGTTTTTAGCTCTATTAATACTATGCATGATGGCAATTAGAGATGCGTGGAGTGCAATCCTATGCAGATTTACTTAGAAGTAAACCCACTTGCATTCAGTGAGGTTTACTCCCAGATATGTGTGTGAGGGAATTGCATGCGAAAATCCAGTAAAGCTTGAGATTTGGGCTGGATTTCCAGGTTCTGCTCAAGCGGAACTCCACAGTGTGCACAAGCCCCTCTAGTCTTGTTCAGTGTTCTCTAGACATTACCACATGCACAAGACACCATCAGTGTGTGGCAGCTCCCAGAAGCTTCTTAGCAGCCTACACAGTATACTACAGATGGGACATATCTCCAACCCCTGCAAAGTCACCCAGGGGACCAGGAGCAAGTACTCATATATGTCCCACAGGCTACAACCTACCCAAATGCATTAAATGTTTTTCTGTATGATGCATGGTGCATTCAGGATGGCACAGAATAATGAGGACTCTAGTTCCCATGGCCAGTGGGATGTTAAATGCAGTAGGGGAGTGTTCATTTTTATTTATTTTATTATATTTGTTAATCGCCCATCCGGCCGGTCACCCGGCCACGTGGCATTGTGCAGGCTATAAAGGCTATGCAGCAGGGATCAGATCCTCCCTAGTCCCTATTCTATCTCGGGATGGTGAAGTCTGCAGAGTTGGGCCAATCCAAGACCACAGCCTTCCTAGGAAGCTCTAATCGCTGCTGCACAACAATGATGTAATCGTTGGTAGTACAGGGATCTCTAGAAGCTGGCAAGGGTCCTGTTCAGTTCAGGCACAAGCTGCCAGTGAACCCTAGAAATATGTGGGAATCTAATTCCTAATTTATCTGCAGAATTGCTCTGGCTGGGTTTGATCCATCCAAATTGATGGATGATGGCGGCCTAAGAAGATTTTGCAACAGGAGACAGGGAAGAGACTTTCCTTCTCCATTTCTGTTTTGGTGCACATGCTGCTGCTTCTCTTCAGGAACAGCAGGCAAGTAAGCAACAATGGAGATGCTGTGTAATCCGTAAGCAATGTTCCATTTCAGCCAGGCATTTTTTTGGTAAGTGTGAGAGTCAGAGCCATTTGTAGAATTTCTGTTCTGACCCCTTAATCTACCTCACTGCTATGAGTAAAGGTCACATAAGTGACTTAGTTGTGAATTCTCAGAGAGTGAGGTAATTGCCCCCAGACTTATCCTTTCAAGTTTCATAAAGGGTATCCTGTATACCTGATTCTGTGAGGGGTTTTGTTTTTGTTTGTTTTTCTTCATGTAGCCTTCTCCATCCTCTTGTTAGAGGGAAGCAGTCACTGCAGATCCCAGCTAAGCTTGTCAAGCTGCAGCCCAGAGAATGTACATCATTTACCTTCAAACAGCCAGATAAAGTAGAAGGTGAAGTAGCTGGGGCTGCTTCTGCCCAGTTCTTCCCTGATCCATTCACTCTCCTTCACCTGCAGTGGCAAATGGGAACTCATGTTTGCCTAATTACAAGTGTGAAATGAGGGCAGACAGAAAGACTAGGGAAGAAATGTGTGGAAGCAGTCATGGGTAGCTCATCTGCCGCTTTCTCAATGCATTTAAATGTAAACACAAAAGACACAGGCACCAAAAGAGCACTGGCCTGCAGGGAAAACAACTCAGGCTCATCTCCATAGTCCAAGACCGATACAAGTCCATTAAAATTAATTCAGCTTGTGACACTGGAATAGTTTGGAGATCAGCATCCCAGTCAAGCAGGAATTATGAGGATCCATGATATTACAAAATGCCCTTAGTACTATAATAAATTAAATCAGGCCTGCCACAACTTGTGACCTACCAAGCTGAACATGTCCCATTGGTTGTGGCCTGCCAGGTGTTTAACAAGCCCTCAGTTTGTGTAGTCCCAGGCAGGCAATAACAATAAAAGGTTTATAAAGCCTTGGTGAGCTGCTATGGACAGCTGGTAGGCTGTGTTGGGCTTGATGGATCAAAAGCTGGGCAGGCCTAATTTGGGTTGACAGAGTGGTCCACATCAGGGACACCATGGAAACACTTACACAAGAGGCGCTGAAGGGCAGGCTATGTGAAAACCATGCACCAAGCAGGATTAGAGTGGCCACTTCTGAACTGCCAAAAAAGGAGGACATGCATAACCAAAAAGGAGGGCATCAGTTTGCATATACCAATTTATGTGTATAGATGTAAATTTAGAAGTAATTAGTATATTAGAAATAATTATTTAGAAATTATTACATTATATGGAAATAAAATAAAAATAATAAAAACTGCATGGGGATTTTAATACAGTAAGCAGTAAAAAGTATTACAAATAAATAAATAACATAACATAACATATAAAGTACAGTACATCTCACCATGAGGTAGAAGTCTGGGAGCAGGTGACCCGTGTGCCTTTCTCAATCTGCTGTCCAGGTGCTGTTGATGGGCAACTTCAAGGCTCAGTTCTTCCTTCTGACAGTTCTTTATCCTTAAAATTGGACTTGGATTGGACAGCCCTTCAAACAGAGGATGCCTTCAAAATAGAGGACAGTTCTCTGGCAGTCCATCAAATAGGGGACTATCCTTTGTAAAAGAGGACACATGGCCACCCTAAATCAGTATACAAGATACACAGGATTGTATCTAATGTTAGTCATAATTAGAGTAGACCCACTGAAATGAATGGGACTTAAGTTAGACTAACACTGGATATTAGATACTACCTTCATGTTTCCTGTCAGGATGACAGCGTGGGAGAATTTCCTTCTATGACAAAATAATTTTTGGCAAGGCATTATTATTCCATATGATTTTCCTGTATTTTAATGTATTTCTGTTTAGGATGTAATACAGATGAACATTGAAGGAAAGGACTCATTAATGTGGCAGCCTCTGTACAGTGTCAGCAGCACTGTGTCAGGCTAGCAGCCAAGTCTGTCCACTGTTCTTTCACATAGTTGAGGGTGGATTTTTTTTAAAATTAAAAAAAACCCTGCCTCAGGCACTGATTTGGCAAACCAAGTAAGGCATGTGCTTAACTTTGTAGTTATTGCCATGCAGACTATTTGCATCCACAAAGGAGCCTCAGGTGCATTTGATTACCCTAGGACAGACTTCCCCAATCTGGTGTCCTCTAGATGTGTTGAACTGCAACTTCCACCATTCCCAGCCAACAGTAAAGGAGGACAGGGCTCTTGCACCTTTAATAGTTGTGTGAGCTAGTGTCGTGTAGTGGTTAGAGTGTTGGACTGGGACTCGGGAGATCCGGGTTCTAGTCCCCACCTGTCCATGAAGCTCACTGGGTGACCTTGGGCAAGCCACTAACTCTCAGCCTAACCTACCTCACAGGGTTGTTGCAAGGATAAAATGGAGAGGAGGCGGACCATGTAAGTCACCTTGGGGTACTTGCAAGAGGAAATAAAGCAGATATAAATGTAATAAATAAACATGGGAATTCTGGCAGGTGCATCTTGGTGTGCAATGGGGGAAAAGCTGCACCTGCCATAAAAGGTAATGGCATTTCAGTTTTCAGTAAGACATGTGTGTACAAAGAAACTTCTGTAGCAGGTGAGGGAAAGATTCTCAGCAAGGTTTAAAGGCCTGTTCTGGGACATTCTGAATCCCTTTCAAGCAGTGTGCTTTAAGAGCATTAGCTGTGATTACTTTTTTTAGTTGTTTTATTTTTAATCTGTTTGTCTTTATGTTATGTTGTAATTAATGTTATTATTGTTAGCTACTTGAGTGTCATTTTTAGTGGAAAGGCAGGATATAAATTTAATAAATAAAACATTGCAGAATAACTCTAGCAATGTAATAATTATAACCTATAACTTTAGCAGTGTTGAAAGCTGGTGTAGTAGAGTGGCTTAAGAGCCTGGATAATGGAATCTTGCTTCAGCCATGAAATCATGGTGACCTTAGTCAAGCCACACTTTTCTCTCAGCCTTCCATCTGCAATAGGGGAATAGAGGTGAAGTTGTGGAGGTGCTGAATTGGTGTCTGGAACTGGCAATAAACTGGCTGAGGGCCAATAAACTGATGCTCAAATCTTATAAGACAGTGTTGCTCTTGGTAGGTGAGTTGTTTGACCTAGGAAATGGTGTCTGGCTTGTTTTTGAGGGATTGCACTCCCCCTGAAGGATCAGGTTTGCAGTCTTGGGAATGCTATTAGACCCAGCCCTATCCTTGGAAGCTCAAATGACATTGGCCAAGTGGAGCACCTTTCATTGGCTAAACTGGGTGAGCCAGATGAAGCTTTTCTTGGACAGAGATAGCCTGGCTGCAGTTATTCATTCTTGTGTAAAGTCCTGTTTCAGTTACTGCAGTGTGTTCTGTGTGGGGCTGTCCTTGAAGATGATTTGGAAACCCCAGTTAGTATAAAATATGGCAACTGGCTTACCAACTGGTATAAGATGCTTCAGGGATCCAAGAAAAACCAGAGAAAGTATTCAGGGCAAAGCATGGTTTTATTAAAATGACTTTACTAGAAAGAAGCATATAGAATGACGCTTATCAGAACTTTTCATAGCTATCTAATGAGAGAGCCAGAATAAAAACATGGGTTGGAATATCTCCAGATTCCAGCATGCTAAAACTGCTGGAAAAACATGGACTGGATTTCTAAACATTACACCTGGAACCCGGAGCATGGAACACATTTGCCAGTTTTAACACCACACTGGCTGGGCCCAATTCAAAGTGCTGGTTTTAACCTTTAAAGCTTGGGACCTGGGTACCTCAAGAACCACCTCTTACCATATCAGCCTGCCCAACTATTAAGAATGTGTGAGAAGTCCATTTACAGACCCTTGACTGTCTGAGGTGTTGACTTGTGGTATGGCCTTTTCAGTTGTGGTGCCCCGACTCTAGAGCACTCTCCCAGAGAGTCTCATAAGACACAGAGTCAGATAAATTTTTGGAGCCAAGTGAAGACCTTTTTATTTGTCTAGTGTTTTAGCGTATTTGTTTTTTATTCATCTGAACCCCGTAAAATTCTGTGAATGAGGCAGGGAGACTGCATAATAAAAGCCTCATCTGGACGCACCTCTAGAGGAAAGGATGTGTTGAATATGAGGGGACTGCTGGAACGGTGATGAAACAGGGTCATAAAATGCCCTTTACAGTTAATTGGCTGGATATCATGGACCTCTTCTGTGGTGTGCAACTGGAACTCACATCTTCCAGTAAAGAAATTACCACAAAAGCCACTATATATATGTGGGACCTACAACAAACTGTTGCAGTGTGGAGTGCTTCTTTTCATGGTTCCAGCCAACCCACCATGCCCCCTTCCAGGATATTCCATTCCATTCCCCCATCCCCCTGATTTTCTTTCTCACCATCAATGTTACTACCACAGTTCAAAGTTCTAGGGTTTGTCTAGACTGTCATTTAGAGGGACAGTCTTCTGTTTGAAGGGCTGTCCAGTCCAAGCCTGGTATAAAAATAAAGACCCATCAGAAGGAAGAGCTAGGCCTTGAGGTTGCTCATCCAAAGCACCTGGACAGCAGACTGAGCAAGGCACATAGGTCACCTGGTCACAATCTTCCACACTATGGTGGAATGTACGGTATTTCTATGTAAATTATAATAATGATGACTAAATGTGCATTTATACACATAAATTAGCATATGCAAATTTTATGCAAACACATGTCCTCTTTTGTCCTTTTGTGTGTGATGCATGCCCTCTATTTTGGTGATTCACAAGTGGCCACCCTAGTTGGAACAGTCACCACTTTTTTTATTTTAAACTAAGGAATGTGTTGCTTTAGCATGCACACTGACCGCTTAGGCCCATTTAACTGTTTTATTATAATAATCACTCATTGTGTAGAATCAGTGAATTTGCTAGAAATATAGGCGCTTCTGGGGAACACATCCAACATCTCTTATAGCTGTTTATTCCAGGGGAAGAGTGAGAGCAATTATTATTTGCCCAATGTGTTTCAGGACATGTGAAAGTTATTCTTAACTTTCTCATAGAGTTGCAACTTAACACATTAGGAAGGAAAATAACATTCCATTCAGCCACCAGCAAAACCTACATAAGGTCAAATACTCTAGACAGGTAAGGAGTTATTTGACCAGAAAATAGATGTTGCCTCTGGCTTTGGTTGAAGAATAAGAGGTTGCATTGCCACCTTACTGCACATTTATGTTTGTCATGTGAATTTTAACACATCTTTGAAGAACTTTCTTTCTCCCCCCCCCCATCTGTTTTAAGGGCTCTCCAAGGACTTTTCTTATTATTTATTTAGTTATTATTTATTTATTTAATACATTTTTATACCGCCCAATAGCTGAAGCTCTCTGGGCGGTTTACAACAGTTAAAACCATAAAATACAATATAATATAACTATAAAATTTAAAACTATAGATTAAAACAAACAGCAAGGCTAGCAGCAGTTCAAATTACAGCAACAGTTAAAAACGACCAGATAAAAATGATTAAGATGATTAAAATGATTAAAAAGATTTTCTCAGTAATGGTAATAGAATAGTTACAGATTTTTGTAAAGGGGGGTAAATTTGGATTGTAAAGATACATGGCATAACATTGGGGCCAGGATAACCTTGTATTTAATCCAGAGGAATTGTTTACAGAGTGGTTTCTTTTCCAATTATTTATCAGGATTTGAGAAAACACTCTTTTTATCCAATGATTTATTTAACTCAATGAATTTCCATGACAAGAAATTGAGGCATGTCATGGTAATGTAAAGGTTTGTATGGCCTCTTTTGTGGCATAGTTGAAGAACTTTAATGCATTTATGAAGCTACCTACTACTACAGCAAACTCGGCCCACTTGTCCTAGAAGCAAACGGGAGACATTCTGTTTGAGTGCACCCACTCATTTTCTATAATATATGTACTGATTCAGTGGTGTGGGAACTTCACCTATATGGTCTAATCCCATCTAGATGTTGCTGATGTGGCATTGGACCAGACTACAGAATAGCAGCTCCCATACCACTGGTCAGAATGACACATGAATGACTGTGAATGTGGTCAGCATTTGGCCAACATTGGTCAGATTTACCACAGAAATGCTGGATTATCTATTTATCTGGTTACACAAAATTCCTTAATTTATAATATGCAGCACTGCCATGTTTAAAAATTGTACACTTCAAATGTCCCAATTTTCTGTCTTTCTTTTAAAAAGGCAGCAAAAAAGGACAGCTTACAAAAAAGATTGTACTGATGTATATATGGCCCTGTAAATTGACACTGCGTATATTATGGTGACAACAAAACTAAAAATGATCACATATTTATAAATTATGTCTGAGGCAAGGCAAGCAAAGAATATATGTTATTTTTAAATGTATTTGCTGATGTTCCCCCCTTCTATCTGAACTTTCCTCTTAAAAGCATGTGTTATGAAAATAAAATACTAATGCCTATCAGCCAGCACTTTAAGGCAGAGAGCAGGAGGAATTTGGGTGAGGGAATGCTTTCTGGCTCTCACCTCTTTCACCTCTTCTTTTAATTTAGTGATAAATCATCAAGCCAATATTAGAAAATTAAAAGTAACATCTTCCAGTATGCTGGCAGGTTATAAAGAAAAGAAATGCACTGGGAGGAGAAGAGAGAAAAAGAGAGGAAATGGCTGGAGGGAACTCTTAGGGAACTTGCTGCATTGAGTGAGAGGTGGAGGGGAAACCAGGCGTGGATTTTTTTGTGGATGGAAAGAACTGTGGGTTCAGCCCTTATTCTGAAAATCCTGCCTATGCATGTGTTCAGAGTCTGAGCATTCTGTGTGGGGATTAGAGAGGCAGGAGATGGGCGATTAACAAATATAATAAATAAGTAAATAAATAAGTAATTGTTCTGCATTGAGGGAAAGGCACTATGCACAGACGCAGAGGTATTCTTCTTCCCATATTCCATTTCCAGGACTCAAGATTCTTAGACCCCTGGACTGTCCTGGTGAAATCTTGACACAAATTACCGTAAGCCAGGGGAGAGGAGAGAATAGGCAAGCTGATAACAAGGATGCTCCTGGGGGAGGTGTGTGTGTGTGTGTGTGTGTGTGTGGTATAGGAGGAGGAGGAGGAGGAGGATTCCGTCATTCTTACATCCTGACTTAGTTCGCATGACACAACAACCCACTGTGGCTTACCCCAAACCACTACAGAGCTGCTTGACAAGAGCAGCAAAATCCCTTTGCCACTCCACCACTGCCAGCCACCCCCAAAGTGCCTTTTGAGATCCCTGTTTTTGCAGCTATGAGCAGTCCTTCCAAAGTGCCCTAGCTGTACCTTGGAGGGGCCGCCCATGGCTGTCCACCATTTAAATTTTTTTTGGGGGGTGTACATATTGTGTGCACAAAAATTAATATTTATTTATTTATTTATTTATTTTGCACAAAAAATGAGAGCCCCACAGCAAGAGTGGCAAAGTACCCTTGCCATTCTTGCCATGGGGCTCCCAGGCAAGCACCAGTGCCAGCTGCCCCCAGAGTGTCCAAGCAGCACTTGGGGGCAGCTGGCACTGGCTTCCCCCACTACCCAGCACCGTGGCCAGCCATTTGGGCTCACCACAGTTTGGCTGTCCATTTAACACTTTTTTTTTTCCAGATTTTTTTTGTGATCCCCCTTTTGACAGCTACAAGCTGTCCCTCCAAGGTGCCCTGGTGGTACCTTGGAGTGGTTGCCAGTGACTGCCAAGTATTTTTTTAAAAATATTTTTGTCCCCCCTAATTTTCACAATTATTTGTAAAAAAAAAATATTATTTTTATTGGCACCCTTTTGCAACTGCAGACAACTGCAGTTAGGTGGGAGCAGCAGTGGGGAACCTGTGGAAGGTAATGGGCAGAGGGGGTACCTGCTGGCAAAGTCCAAGAGGTACCCACCCTGTCGAGTGCCCCCCCCTGGAGGTGCAGGTAAGTTAAGTCCCCTATTGGAACCCACTGACAGCTGGCAGAAGCCAATCTGTCAAAGTGTTCCAAAGCCCAGAGTGATCCTTGCTTGTGAAAGGGGGGGATCATTCAGCCCTTTCGCAGCAGGATCCTCAGGGTTTTTTGCAGGGTGGATCATGTATCCTAAGTGTCCCCTCAGTTTGCAAGTGTCCCCGAGATGGTAGCCTCTGGGGAACATGCAAAACTAGCAGGGATTCTCAGGTACAGGGGTAATTGCTCTCTGACAGCTCAGCTGAGCTGTCAAAGTGCAGACCTCCATTTTTAGGGTGGGATTTTGAAGGGGTTAACATTTCTTTTTTGGCAGGAAAGGATACAGGGAGATAGAGTTGAGGTTTCCCATTTTGGACCCCTGCAAGTGTGCACCTCTGCACTTGTGCAAGTCCGACTAATTTTTGTTTTACTCGATGAAAAGATTTGTGCATTTTTTTTGCACTTAAAAATAATTTTAAAAAATGGGTGATGTACCAGTGACAGCCCCTCCAATGTGCCGCTTGGGCACTTTGGAGGGGCTGTCACTGGCTATCAACTTGGAGATTGCAACTTGGAGATTGCAAAAGGCAATCTCTGGGGAAAAAATAGAGGAAAAGTGGTAAAAAGCTGTGGCAAGCAAAAAAGGGCTTACAAATGTGGCAGGGGACATTGAGCCAGTGACAGTTGCTCCATCATGCCACTTGGGCATCGCTAGGGCTGCTGGCACTGGCGGTGGCCCAGGTGAGCTCGGCAAGAGCAACAAAGGGTTTTTGCTGCTCTTGCCGAGTGGCTCACTCATCACTTCCTGCAGCCCACTATGGGGTTGGTCACCCTGGTTTGGATGACACAACAAAGTATCATTGGTTTGAGACAACCCCCAAAACAAGGCATGGGTTGTCAGGGTGGCTTGTTGCTCTCAAACAAGTCACCCTGCGGGAAGACGTCCAAGTTTACATGACACGACAACCCACCGTAGCTTGTCACCCACGATGGGTTGTCGCATTGTGTAAACTCAGTCTCTGTCTAAACAAAAAGGTATTTCTTCTCATCTTTCAGAGCTTTGCTAACAAGCTGTTCTGAGAAGCCTCTCTTCATGGTGAGGTCTGTAAGGATACTAGTGACCATGGAATGTTTTTAAGGTGGTGGTGGGGTTCTAGGTGGTCCAATCTTAAAGTAGTACATTTAAAAGGTATTACTACCATACTGAAAAGGCACAACATGAGTGTTATAGAATGGTTGAAGAACTAGAATTTAGCTAGAAGTTTAGGGCTTGGCCTCTTCACTCTTAACAGTAACTTGTTTCTCTCTCCATGCATTAGCGTTCAGTTCCTCCCTACACAGCAAAGCTCTGCTCCTAGGGCACAGCAAGCAAAATGGCGCAATCATTTACAGGGTCCTAGAAAACCAGCTGCCCTTCCTTTTTCATCAGTCAGTCTTGACTACAACAGCAGTCTTTTTTGCCTGCTTATCTGGGGGGTGAGGGGTGGTGCTCTCAGCGTCTTGGTCAATCTTAGACAGGGCTCTAGCACCCTTTGCTCCCCTCTCTAGGGTCCCTGGCTAATACAGAAAATGCCCACTCCTTTGTAACTTAACCTCAGATAGTGAGTGTACAAGGAGCAGGGCCAAATGAGTGCAGGAAAGTAAACAGTAGTTTTCCTTGAAATCTATTCATCTAGGAAGCCACCTCCTGGGACACCAGATAGAAAGATAGTCTCCCTCTATGTTTGTGAAAGGTCTGTGTAAGGAATGTACGGCTCGGTCTAGTTTTGTGGGTTGAGGGATGCTGGTGGCTTAAAGCAGGTGGTGGCAGCAATGGTAAATGCTGGCGGTGGCAGCAACAGTGAAGAAAGCAAACACAAATTCTGCATTATAGATAACACAGAGACTTTCTGCCTGAGGCTCAGAGTTAAGCTAATAGGGCTGTGAGGAAAAGATAAGCAGTTGTATGAACAGCTTCTTATTTTTGGGTTGGTTGGGGAAATTGGGTGACCTTTGCTCAATTCCTTTATGAAGCTGGCTTATTCTGATTTGATATGCTGCAGTAAATAAAAGGACACTGCAACAGACAATGTGAAGAAGTACCGGTAGTCTATTTTGCCAGAACTGTAACTTTAAAATGAACAACTCAAAGCAATCTAAAGCAACTTGTTCTGTTCAGTTCTCAGGGTACCAGACACACGATGAATTTCTTACATCAAATAACTTCTGTATAACAAACTGTTTGAATCCCACATATAGATTGGCATGGGTGATGATCTCACATGCATGTACACCAACCTTCCTCAACCTGGTGCCTTTCAGATGTTTTAAACTACAATTCCCATTAGCCCTGCCAGCATGGCCAATTGTCAAGGATGATGGGAGTTGCAGTTCAAATCATCTGGAGGGTGCCGGGTTGGGGAAGGCTAGTGTACACTGTACAGCATGTGTAAAAATAGTGAATTAATGTGTAACTGTTACACATTAAGATTGTGATTCTCTCAAAATCTTACATGGAAGTGATATCTTTGTGGGTATTTTGTCATGTGTGAAGTGAGCTGTAGCCCTTCCTAGTTTCAAACCAGTACCTTAGGTATGGATTTCCAAAAAATGAAGTGTAAAACCTAGCATTAAGTGTGAAGTTCACACATGTGTAAAATTAGGTGCATGTGCATCTAAAATACTTTGAAGCTTTAACTTCTTTCCTGATTGCCACTTCTGAATATTTTAAAGAGATATACTCCACATTTTGTTCACATACAGCATGCTAACTCAACAAGAGGTTCATGTATTTTGAATTGGGGTGTGAGTAAATGCTTGAATAGAAAATGTAAAATGTGAATTGGCCCTTCTACAGATTCCAGGAGTCAGGAGTCAGGAGTCAGATTTTAAGTGCAATAAAATGTTGGAGGACTTGCAGTCTAGCTGTGAAGTCTTTAATTTATTCAGACATAGGGCTGATTCACACAACCCTTTTGGTGTTTCAGAAATGGCTGATTGAGTGCCCTGTTTCAGCACAGACTCAAACAGTTATCTCTCTGGCTTGAAGCATCTAGGCAACACCACCACAAGTAAAATGACCTTGAGAACCCTGGAGTTCCTTTCAAGCTTAGTAGGGAGCAGGTTTCATCAACAAAAACTTGATGTCAGCTGCCCCATGTCCGAGCAACAGGGCTGGAGCATTTCCTTAACCAGTGAATAAGGTGTTCCAGGAAGGATACACCTCAGAATCCATAAGATATCCTAGAAGACTTAACAATGGCAACCAGGTGGATGGACTTACAGTGGTGTACTTTAAACAAAATAGCACTGTGGAAGTCACTTTTCCATGGGGGCAACATCATCACACATTTAATAATTAAAGTCTTGCAACCACATGGGCAGCACCATTCACATAGGTCCTTACCAGAAAATTGTCACCCCAAGCTTGAAAAGGCCATGATTTTGTGTTAGGTATTTTCAGAACTGTCCTCACTCACATGGTTACTGACCGTCTCCATAAATCTTGTGGAGACACACCACAGGGCTGGGAGAGATTTCAGCTAAAGAAAATTCCCTTGAAGTAATGGGAATGACAGAGATAAGCCTTATTTACTCCTTAGAGTCGTCCTTTGTAGTTTTAATTACCATTCTTGTGACTGGGGGAGTACTCGGAGTCAAGGATTAACAACTTCTTCTTGATGCTGTGGCTGGAGACCTGAAAAGGACACTTAAGCCTGCAAACTCTTCATTTCTTTTAAGATTTATGCTGCCAGTTCATAATGAGGAGAGATTTTTATCTACAACAAATTATCTACAATGAAGTTCAAATTTCCTACATGGTCGCAATCTTTTTTCAGGAAATTCTAAAAGAAATATGGTTTAAAGCCTCACGATGAGAAGATCAATAAACAAGTTCTGAAATGGGAAAGAAAGAGGCACCTTAATTTTTTAAAATTCTTAATCTTGGGAAAGTTTATAAAAGAAGTAGCTGTGTGATAAATTTGCACAGTGTGAGAACAGTTTTTGTTGTCTCTGGTGCTGGAAACAAAGCGTCAAAATGGCTACACAGGACTTGTGGTTTAAGCTAACTGGAAAAATGATGAATAGATTTAATGCATTCGAGGGGAAAAAATTATTGGCAAGCTAGAGGATTTAGAAGTGCATTTTTTACAAAAAATTGAAAATGTGCATTCAGTGGAAGACCGACAACCTGGTCTTCTGCGTGGGTTCAATGCTAAGGGGGTAGCGAGTCCTGGGGCGGGCCTTCTCTGAGGTCTCCAGCGCCTCACCCTTAGCCCAGAACAAAGGGATAACTTATAGCCACAAAAGTATCTTTTAGAAAACAGGTTTATTTACAAAATTACCTTCACAAACCCAGACCCACGCCAGCAATACAGCTTATCAGTATGATACAAAGTAACAAGCAAGAAGTCTCAAGGACACCGTGAGTTCAGGGCTCTCAGCTAGTTAGTTCAGCTCGGGCTCCAGCAGAGGCCCGGTCAACCGCATGCTGCTAGCTGGGTTCCCGGCGGAGGTCCGGTCTACCCAAGCGGCTAGCTGGGTTCCCGGCGGAGGCCCGGTCTACCCAAGCGGCGAACTGGGTTCCCGGCGGGGGCCCGGTCAACCGCACGCGGCTAGCTGGGTTCCCGGCGGAGGCCCGGTCTACCCAAGCGGCTAGTTGGGTTCCCGGCGGGGCCCGGTCAACCGCACGCGGCTAGCTGGGTTCCCGGCGGAGGCCCGGTCTACCCAAGCGGCTAACTGGGTTCCCGGCGGGGGCCCGGTCTACCCAAGCGGCTTGTGAGTGATTTCAGCTTGGTTTCCCGGGGGTCCGGTCAACCCAAGCGGCCAGTGATTTCAGTTTGGTTTCCCGGGGGTCCAGTCAACCCAAGCGGCCAGTGATTTCAGCTAGATGGAGCGTGCCGGGTGCTGCTACCCGGGGTTGCCGATCCTTCGTTCCCTTACCCCAGGCATGGGCAAGATTGCTGAACTGCTGCCAGTTCCCTTGCGCAGGGTGTTTTATACCTTGGTGTTTCAGGTAGCCCTTCCCTCCGTGATCAGGTGGGTTGACACCCTCCCTGAGGGGCGGCCTTTTGGGTCAGGTGGGGTGACGCCCTCCCCCCATGGGATGGGGTCCCTTTGAAGCCACTTGCTTAATGGTCTCATCCTATGGTGTTGAGTGGCCATTTCTTAGGGGTGCCGAAGTGTCTGCTCTGGAGAGGTATTCCAGTCTTATGTAGATGGGGCTGATATGCGAGAGCATTGACAAACCTGGTGATGCTTCCTGCCTTCCCCCCTGGGGTGATTCTATGCAGATGTTGTTTGTCCCCTTTGGCATCTGTGGAGACTGGCTGTCTCCCCCCCCCCGGGTCTCCTTCCCCCCTCCTTGGTGAGTGCGTGTGTGTCAGGCAGGGGGCTTAGGTTGGCTTTCTCCACATCTCCCCCCCGGGGAAAAGATGGCATTGGGGTCCCACACCCCAATTTCCCATTGACTTGCCCATCACCTGAGAAAGCCCGGGAGAGTGCATCAGCCAGGACATTGTCCTTACCCTTGATGTGCTCAATTTCGAAGTCAAAGTCTTGCAGTGCCAGACTCCACCGTAGGAGTTTTTGGTTGTTGCCCTTGACTCTATCTAACCAGCACAGGGGGGAATGGTCGGTCTGCAGGCGGAACCGTCTCCCCCAGAGGTAGGGGCGCAACTTGGTGATGGCCCACACCACAGCCAGGCACTCTTTCTCAATGGTGGCAAGACTACGTTCTCTGGGCAGGAGTTTCTTGCTCAGGTAGGCAACGGGGCGCAGCCCTTCTCCTACCTTCTCCTGTAATAACACCGCCCCCATCCCAGCCTCAGAGGCATCTGTCTGTAGAACGAAGGGGGATTCGAAGTTTGGGGCTTGCAGAATGGGAGCTGCCGTGAGGCAGGCTTTTAACCCGTCGAAAGCGGTCTGGCAAGCCGCGGTCCACTGGACCCTGTTCGGTTGGCGCTTTTTACAAAGATCAGTCAGAGGGGCTGCTAGCTGACTGAAGTGTGGCACAAACTTCCGATAGTACCCCGCAAGTCCCAGAAAAGTCTGCACCTGTTTTTTGGTTGCGGGTTGGGGCCATTTCTGAACCGACTCTATCTTAGTTTCCATGGGTTTGATGCTCCCCCCTCCGACCCGATGTCCAAGGTACTCAACTTCCCCTAGCCCCACCTGGCACTTTTTTGCTTTCACTGTCAACCCAGCGTCCCGGATCTGCTGGAAGACCTGCTGGACATGCTGCAGATGCTGTTCCCAAGTGGAGCTAAAGATAGCTATGTCGTCCAGATAGGCACAGGCAACTTCTCCCAACCCGTTCAGCATTCCATTCATCAGCCTCTGAAAGGTTGCCGGACCGTTCCGGACTCCGAAGGGAAGAGTGGTGAACTGGAATAAACCCAGGTGTGTGACAAAGGCAGACTTGAGAGCAGCATCCGCGTCCAGCGGGACTTGCCAGTAGCCCTTGGTGAGGTCTAGGGTGGTAATGTACTTGGCCCTCCCTAGCTTCTCCAGCAAGACATCCATGTTGGGGATGGGGTAGGGGTCAGGGACGGTCACCTTATTGATTTTCCGATAGTCCACACAGAACCGCACCCCCCCCATCCTTTTTGGCCACCAGGACAATCGGGGAGGACCATGGGCTAGAACTAGGAACGATCACCCCTAGGTCTAACATGGCTTTGACTTCCTCTGCAATGACCTGAACGTGGGGTCCCACCGCCCGGTATGGCAGAGATTGCAGAGGGGGGCTGTCACCCATTTGAATGGTGTGCTGGATGAGTGGGGTCCGCCCGGGGCGGTCTGTGAACATGGTCCCAAATTCATCCAGCACCCGCTTCATTTGCTCCCGCTGAGCCTCGGACAGGGCGGGTGACAGTGAAATTTCTTCCATCCCCCCGCCATCCCCCCATTCTCCCAACAGATCCCCATCAGCGAAATCCTTATCATTGTGTTCCTTCACACAGCCTACTCCCACACTCCGGTCCACATATAATTTCAACATATTCACATGAAACACTTTACATTTTTCAGGAGTCCTGGCAAAGAGTATTCTGTAGTTGACTGGTCTAAGTTTCTCAACTACAGTCTCCGGACCCTCCCACTTAAGACACAGCTTGTCTGTTTTGAGGGTACGCAGAACCAATACTTTATCACCCACTTCAAAAGTCCGGGCTACTGCGGTTTTATCATACAGCTCCTTTTGCCGCTGCTGGGCTGCCTTCAGATGCTGTTGGGCGGCTTCTTGAACGCTGTGGAGGGTGTCCCGTAGCCGCCGCAGAAAAGTGTGAACCGGCACGGGCGAACTGTCGGCAGCCCCCTCCCACTCCTCCCGCAACAAAGCCAAGGGCCCCTGTAGTTCTCTGCCAAACATCAGTTCATTCGGGGAAAACCCGAGGCTTTCCTGAGGAGCATCCCGGTAGGCAAAGAGGAGGTAGGGTAGGGCTTGGTCCCAAGTTCCCGGGTGACGGCTAGCGTACGCCCGGATCATTTCCCCCAAAGTCTGGTTGAAGCGTTCAACCAGTCCGCTGGTCTCGTGGTGGTAAGGCACCGAAGTTACATGGTCAACCCCCCCCCCACATCTTCTGGAACAGTTTAGACATGAACCCGGTGCCGCAGTCCGACACGACCATGCGGGGCATTCCTAAGCGGGCAAAGAGAGAGAGCAGAGTCTTAGCCAGGCTGGCTGCAGAGATGGAGGCTAGCGCAAAAGCCTCCGCGTAGTGGGTGGCAAAGTCCACTACCGTCAGTACAAACTTCTTCCCTGTCTTGGTGGGCGGGTTCAGGGGACCCACTATGTCCATAGCAATCTGTTCAAAAGGGATCCCCACCACTGGAAAAGGCTGAAGGGGAGCTCTTGGGTGATCGTGATTGAGTCCCACCCGCTGGCACACATCGCAGGACCGACAGTAAGCTTTAATGTCGGAGGCGATCATGGGCCAGTAGAACCCCTCTGTGATTCGAGCTTGGGTCCGCTTCTGCCCCAGGTGTCCTCCTCATGCCACGTCATGGGCGAGGTGCAGCACGGCGCGGCGGTACCATTGGGGAACCACCAGTTGCCTTTGCTTGCGCCCCGGTGCCACTTCCCCCTTTGGCTCGAACTCCCGGTACAAAGTTCCATTGTCCCAGACAAATTTTTCGGTGGCAAGGGATACCCCGGGGTCTTGGTTGGCCAGTTCGCGACACTCCTGCAAGGAAGGGTCCAGCCGCTGGGCTTCCTTGAATTGGGCTTGAGTCCCAAAGTCTTTAGCCATCTGGGCAAACCCTTCATCCTTCGGGGGCTCCGCTATGGCCTGGTTCTCCCCGGAGTGCCCCGCAAGGGATGGGGTCACCCCGGTTGGTGGAGGGGGCACGGGCTTAGGCTTTGGGACCGGTGCGGTTACGGGCGGCCCCCCTCTTCTTGCCTATCCCCGGGTGACGACCCCCATCTTAGCTTTGGCCACCCGGAACACGAGGTTGTTCCCGATGATGATGCCCCACTCCTTTTGGCGATGGATGATTACGTCCATCTCTCCTTCCCACCCCTGGTACTTGACCCGGACCCGGGCGATGGGGACGGTGATGTCGGGGGAGTTTTAGGGTTTGATCGTACACGTACGTCCTGACAAAAGTTGGGACCTTTCTACGCGGTCCCGGGGCAGAGCCGTTACATCTGCCCCAGTCTCCCTATACCCCATCCGGGAAACATTGTTGATATAGATGGACTCACAGAATTGTTTGCGGCTCCATCTCAGCTGGTCCGGGGAGGCGATGCGATACAGCGATGCACGGGGTCCGGGACGGTAGAGATCCCACTCTTGGAGATCCTCCTTGGCGCCGCGATCCTCGGGGAGGCTGACTTAGCTACACCAGCTCATACATAAGAGGTAAAACACCACCACTAATTTTTCCATATTATGGAAAAGAATTAAAAGAATCGGCACTTGAAGCGAAAGAGTTAAAAAAAAGTCTGCTCCTGCCAATCGGCTGGTAGGCCGGATAAAAAGGCAAGGCGGGCCGGATGTGGCCCGCGGGCCTTAGTTAGAAGACCCCTGGTGTGGGGGATTGCTAAAAGAGCTGGGAGAGGATATTAGGAGATATTATCTCTCCCCTCTTGCATTTGCAAGCACAGCAGAGCAGACCCCAACTACAGTGGAAAAACGTGAGTGTGCGGAGCTGCTGGTTAGAGCAGGTTCAGTTAGTGGGTACAGGCTGCCCTTTTGGCAGACTGGATCTTTACCTGGCTTCTCCCTTATACTACCAATAAGACAAACAGTCTTTTGGAGGTTAAAAGCAGAGTTTACTCACTTAGATCTTGCAGATTGGATACAGGCAGGCTTAGGAATGTACAGTATTTTTCCATGTATAAGACTATACTTTTTCCTAAAATCGTTAGACTAAAAATTGAGGGTCGTCTTATACACGGAAGTAAGCTGGGGAGAGAACCGTGTGGTTGCGAAACTGCCCAGTGGGGGGCGTCTTATACACGGAAAAATACAGTTGTGCAGGAATCATTTGGTAGTCGATCCGTTCTGAACTTGGGAAAAGTTCAGACATGCTACTCTCTGCTACATCTTTAGACATGCCGCAGTTACAGATTCATGGCTCAGACTGAATTCCCAGGCAGGAAGAGAAGGCATTGGCTACGCCCACATCCTGCCCCGGAGGACGTCTGGGTAATGTCCACAGAGTGTCTACTCTAGGAGGCACAACTCTGTGGTCCCAATTACGTCATGCACCTATACATGGCGTGTGAGGTTTTTGGCTGGACATTCCCTACAGTTAGAAACATCTGAGCAATATCTTTGTAAGACTCAGAAAATGGAGAGCCAGTAATGGTGGCTTGGTGGCTTTAGGTGTGCCTGCTGCCGCTTTGCTCCTACAGATTTTCTGCTGGGTTCATAGTGTCCCTCTTTTTGTTGCATAGCTCCCTGTGGGTGGGGGTGGGGAGTATAAATAGTGGTAATTGTGGAGGAAGAGGGGGGGCTGGCTGGCCCGCCAGACCTCCACCCTTTCCTACTTCAAAGGAATCTCAGCGCTTGCCACCATGTGGCCCGGAAGGGGGGGCTGGCTGGCCCGCCACCACCCCACCCTTACCTACCTAAAGGAAACTAAGACCCTTTGAGATCTCAAGATACCAGATTGCCAGCCTCAGCTGTCTGCAATCTTACTTGAATCTCTGTTTAGGGACTCGCCTTCAATTTCTGTAACCTGGATTTAGATACCGTACTGAACTTACAGAGCACTACAAAACCAATTTGGGGTGAAACTAAGATAAGGTTTATTCTGGTAGCATCTTACAACAAGATTAGGGAAATAAGAAGCACACAAAATAGAGAGACACTTTAGTACACAGTAAAGCTGCAAAACAATAAAACCTGATTCTTTAAGATCTCTCAGGCACACACATGTTACCTGAGGGTGTTCTCTTCAAGGGTTAGATCCAGCACAGCCTCGCTGCCCGAGGAGAACTACTCCATCTACCCGCAGGTCTGAGATGGGTAAACTCCCACAAGGCTTGCCTTTCACCAGAGCTCTCAATCCAGCTAATTTTACTAGGAGCTGCCTGGGGTCGGTTCCGGAGGGCCCCCCCCCAAAGGCTTGGGCCCCTCGCTGGCGTGCTGCCATGGCTCCAACCAGGCACGCTACCAAAAAGACTAAGACCAACAACAAAGGCTACACGTGGGGAAATAGCTCTCCCCCCTCCCTTTTTCTGTAGCCTTCTTGCTTCAGCCAATCAATTTGAACTTCACCTGGCCAGGCAGCGGGGAGGGAACTGGCCAGGCAGGGGGGAGGGAACTCGTGAGTCATGGCTTGAACTATCTACATATGAACGCCCTAGTCGTCTAGGCGCCACCTATGTCATCCGAGGCCCTCGCCTCCTCCCAGCCCCCACCTGGTTCGCACATGAGGAGGCGTGTGTGTGTGTGTGTGTGTGTGTGTGTGTGTGTGTGTTCCTGCATGCCTGCATGCAGGAACCCCCAAAAGCTCCACAGTAATCAGAAAAAACACACAACAAAGCCCATTCAAAACCAGAGGCTGCTATCAAATTAAATTACTCAATCAAGTAAAGTTATCACATTTTAATTCTCAAATGCCAATTATTTGGTTTTCTGGTTTCAGAATTTAACGCCAAACTATTTATGTTGGAGCTCAGTGGTTTGAGCTCCCAACATAAATTTCTTTTTCTAAATATAACTTTAAAAGGGGATTGGACAAATTCATGGAGGATAAGGCTATCAATGGCTACCAGTCCTGATAACTATATGCCACCTCCAGTATCAGAGGCAGTATGCCTATGTACACCAGTTGCTGGGGAACATGGGGTGATGTTGCACTCATGTCCTGTTAGTGGGTTTCCCATGGGCAGCTGGTTGGCCACTGTGTGAACAGAATGCTGGACTAGATAGACCCTTGGTCTGATCCAGCATGGCTCTTCTTTTGTTCTTATACAGGGGGAGCAGTATCATGTCTGCAGGCCAACATGTTTTCAGTATAATGTATGCACAGAGCCTGTAGACATACATGTAGGCTCCACCCACATGATTGGGAACCTTGCAAAAGCAGGGTTCTTCCCATTCATGTGTGCATTGGCCATGTGCATGTAGGAGGAGGATAAGAGTCCCTGCTTCTCCCCACCCCCTCCACCATGAGTGCATTTATTGTAAAGCGTAGACAGTCCTTACATGTCAGGGAGAAGTGTTCTAGCCTAGTTGTGTCCACAACATGCTTGTTTTATATTTGATGGAAATTTCATTGATGAAGGAATAATGAAGAGTATGATCCCCACACCTGTAGCCAGCAGTAGTAACAGTCCAGGGATAGGTGTGCAGCACAATTCTATGAGGGTCTTCTCAGAAGTAAGTCCTACTGAGTTCATAGGTAAGTGTGTATAGCAGGGGTTGGCAACTTGTGGCCCTCCAGATGTTTTGGCTTATAGCTCCCATCAACCCTAGCCAGCATAGCCAGTGGTGAGGGATGATGGGAGTCGTGGCCCTCCAGATGTTTTAGCCTACAAGCCCACCCCTGGTGTATAGAAAGGATTGCAGCCTTAACTACTAAATAAGAGCTATGCCTTTGATGCAAGGAATTTCATAAGCACTAAAGAAGTAATTGAAACATTGTCAGGGAGCAATTTGGACAACAGTATACAGAAATTTGTCTAGAATAAGATTGAAACTAGTGTGCCAATTTGCCCTGGTACTTCTTTTTCTTCTTACCAAATCCAATTTGAAATCATCTTCCCAGGTTTAAGACAGATCCCGCAAGATCTTTGTTTTTCAGACAGCAACATAATTTGATCAGACAAATGAGGTCACAACTCTTCTTACCGATATAGTCTTAAAAGTTACATTGAACTTTAGATTCATTCATAGACATTCCAGCTGGAAACCTAAAGTGCTTCTCAGAGCCTGAGGGTGCTTCCTGACAAGGCTTTTCTTGTGCTATCGCCCTGCCCTATTCATGGAATTTTAGAGGAGATTTAGATGCCATTGTCTTCTACTTGTAACCCTCCTGTGTTTTCCCACTGCCTTTTATGTCTTCTTTTCCTTACCTAAGAAAATCTGTTCAGGAGGAAAAGACAGAATAGCTGCATAATGCCTTCTGATTGGTAGTGCTTGGAGCCCTCTCCTCTGTCTGGAAGCACCCTAACTCTCTCAACTGTATTAATCATTTGAACCTCTAAGCTCTGATTCTTCATTTTTCCCCCCATTCCCTTAAAGTGGTTTTTCCTGACATCACTCATGTCCACTGACATAATTTCCATACTAGCAACTCTGTCTGTAGTCCCAATAATGCATCTCAAAGTCAGTTAAAGGAACAAATTAATTCCTGGCTTAAGTGGCAGGAGGGGGAGCGGAAAATGAAAAGTAGGAGAGAGAATGAACAAAGAGGAGAGTACACAAAGCCAGCAGCTGTACAAGTGAGGAAGGCTGAACATATATTATCTTGCTGTCAAACAATCCATAAAATCTTTGGCTTCAGATCTCTAGTCCTAACCAATAAATTAGCTGGACTGCACTGAAGAAACTTCAAATATTAGGGGGCAAGTATTGTTCTTCAGGGAGAGGCTGTGTTTCTCTTGCATCCCTGTCAGTGCCTATGACACTTGTCCTGCCTTTAATCCCAACCTGAGGGCCATAGTAGGTGTGACAGAGGTACAGTAACAGCAATCCAATCTCTTTAAACTGTCATGGGATGGGAGGCAAACTGGATTAGGACCTCGGGAGAGAGGAGGGGCTAACCCTTTCTCTTGCACCACTTCCCTGATGAAAACTGGCATCACCTCCACCTTGCAAAGCTCCTCCCTGCCCTGTTAGGAACAATATACATATAAACTTAGATCTGGGTATGTTGGTTGGTACCCCTGTCAAGGTTCCACCTGTACCAGGACACCTTGATCAGCTCCTTAAAGATATCTGCCTCTTTAACAGCCCCTCCTGTATCAGGATGCCAATTCTCTGCCTTTTTACCTCCTGTTCCCAGTAACATGGGATTAGGCCTTAGCCATGGTGCAAAAGACACTCCAACAACTGAATTTTAACAATAACTGTTTACTGTAGTAATTATTGGTAAAGTAGAATCACATTAACTTAGGGTAATTGCACAAATAGAGCTGTAAGATTACAAAAAGCAAGTATAAGGGAAATAAAAGGAAAAATAACGCAAGGTTCTCTAACCTAGCTACACTGTCACCTGTAAGCCTTAGTTAAGAGATTCCTTCTCCAGCCTAGCTCTGGCTGTTCTGCATTCTTCAGTGAAATTCAGACCCTGCTTCTCTGTCTGCTTCACTCTCTGCAGCCTCTCTCTCTCTCTCTCTCTCTCTCTCTCTCTCTCTCTCTCTCTCTCTCTCTCCAATTTCGCTCTCTCCCTCTGCCCCCACTGCAGTTCCAGATCCACTCTTTATATACACTCCTGCCCAGACCTAGAAGGTTACAATCCTGTGACCCCAAACTGGGGAAATGAAACTTAACTCTATTAAAGGGAAAAGGAGGCTTCTCTCAATGAAAAGGAAACTTAACTCCATGAGGGGAAAATGAAACTCACAAACTCAGGAGATGTTTGGGCCTACAGGCTTCAAACTAACTCAAGCCTGTGTAGGCCTCAATTCTTCACAACCCCTCTTGCCCAGCAAAGCAACATCACAAAATATGTTATTCTGACAGCCCAGACACAATACCAGCTTTCCAGGGAGTCTACTAGCACGGATGTTTTGGCTTGGGCATAAACCGTGTTTGCATTCTGATGTTTCATTCCCAAGTTACTGCCTGTCAACTGAAAAGTGAGATGGAAAGCACTATTGCCAGATCTGGATGAACATCTCTAATCCAGGCTAGCCCTGGCATTATCTCCATTAACTGAATATTCAGAACAACAACAACAACAACAACAACAACTACTACTACTACTACTACTACTACTACTACTACTACTACTATTATTATTATTATTATTATTATTATTATTATCCTTTGTGACATGCTTTCTTCAGCTCCCAGGATACAAACCGTGCTACCACCTACTCTTCCTATTGTACCCTCTTTAGATTAGTTTTAAAACCATACTCCGTCACTCATTTGCCCGATTTTAGTTTATGACAGAATGAGCAACTTTTGCCTTATTTTCTTCATAGGTTGCTCAAGGCACCGTTTATTCAACTATTTGTTTAGCTTGCTGTATGTGTATATCCCTCTTTTCTGAGTAAGAACCAAAGTGACTTAGGGTGCAACCCTATCGATTGCACCCTCACTGCTTGGAAACCCCTGAACGTGGAGGCTTGAGTTTCCTATGCCCTGCCAGGCTGAAGCCAGGCAGGCAGGAGGAGCAGCAGAGGTGATCTTCGCCTCCCCATCCTCCGATTTCTGGTATTTTAACTGGACGGGGTTTTCAGATTGCCTAGTGAGGGAGCTTTGGAGGGGTAGCAAAGGAGGCTGGAGGAGGTTCAGGATAACTTGTATCCTGCCCAAGGCCGGTGCAAGGCAGTTTGGTGCCCTAGGCAAGATCAGATATTTAGCGCCCCCCCCCCCTTGAGCCTTCCCTCCCTCCAGCCCTATAGCCCATTATGAAATAAAAGTCAATTGGCAAAACCTAAAAAATGTATTGATCTAAACATTGACAAACATACATAAAAAACATGTTGATGTAGTACCAATTTGCTATATAGAAAAATTCCTAGTGAAGTGTGATAGAAACTACATTTAATGTTTAAAACTTCATTTTCCTTGCCTTTTCTTGGCAAACTGGCAAACCATTTCTTTAATGTCTAAAGAAGATGCTAACTCAGATTCAATTGAAATGGTTGCCAAGCCAACCAGTCTTTCTTAGCACATTGTTGAACGCAGATAATTTTTTATTAATTTTAATTTGAAAAAACTTCTTTCTCGAGTCCAACCCCCTGCTCAATGCAGGAAACTAGAGGAGAGGTCTCCCATCCAAGTAATAACCAGGCTTGACACATACGATATAGCAAGCTGTAAATTTTTTGTGCTAATGCAGATTCAACACAGGACTCATTCTTAATACAGCAGAAGTTGAAGGAGTAGAGAATTTGCTCCTACAAACACTGTGCTTCAGGCTAAATACAGCTAAGTTTCTCCTGGTACTGCACACAGTTTCTTCTGGAACTACCTATATAGAAAGTTCACATTTAGAAAGCTCCTCCAACTTTGGTGCGAAACAGAAAGAAATCCCTACGTCAGCCTCCCCCAACCTGGTGCTCCCCAGATGGGTTGGGTTGCAACTTCCATCATTCCCAACCAGCATCACCATGCTGGCTGAGAATGATGGGAACCGCAGTCCAACCCATCTGAAGGGCTAGGTTAGGGAAGTCTGCTGTAAGTACACACATGACCAAACTGCTGGTGGTAGAGCGCTCTCATCTATCATCCTACCAAGCAGCCAGCAGGGTTTGACCACCCTTCAGGTGCCAACGTGTGCCCAGATGGCTGTCCATAGGAGCTTGCTTGCATTCTGCTTACAGCTGATCAGTTCCAGACCCTGCTGGTCAGGATGCTGACAAAGGCCCAGTGCCAACAGGTGGAGGAGGAGGAATGGGAGCAAGAGAGCCCAATGGAGAGAAACAACCAAAGCTAGGAAAACAGCCAAACTCAGAGGACAGACACCTGAAGCACAACCTCCTTTTACAGGCTTTCTTGGGGCCGGGCCATCTGGGGATCAGCCCTCACGTTAAGAATGATCACCTCTAGACCCTAGGGCAGTCTTCCCCAACCTGGTGCCCTTCAGATGTTCTGGACCACGTCCCAGCATTCCTAACCATTGGCCATGCTGGCTGAGGCTGATGGGAGTTGACATCCAACACATCCAGAGGGCACCAGGTGGTGCGGGGGAGCCTGTCCAATGGCATGTTTACCAGGAAGCAAGTCTCACAGAGCTCAGTGGGTACAAAGAAGCCCATACAGAGGCAGCACACTTGTTCCCAGATTTGCAAAATGGTCAGCTACCAGGTACACAAGTGGCCCAAGGTCTCAGAGGCTGCCCCCTGCTCTGAACTCCCAGCTCAGCCCCGTGAACTGAGGCAGCAAAGGCATGCTGGGCATCTTCTCACAGGCCCATCTCCTCCATCTACCTGCCCAGGAACAAGACAATTTGGCCTGATTATCCGCTGGAGCCCTTTAGAGATGGACCCGGCTGCGTTCGTTTTCCTGCTCCTCACTCAAAGCTCCGGAGGATTTCCCCTGGCAAGAGCCCCCGGCAGGGCGCCTGCTTTGTTCGGTAGCACGTCCAGGCAAGAAGGGAGAACTTCTTTCCGGCAGCACGTCCAGGCAGGGAAAGCCCCCTCTCTTTCCGGGGCTCCGGGGAGCTGCCAGTCCAAGGGCGGGCTTCAGCAGGGGCAGGCAAGCCAGGGCTTTAAACTACAGCTTCCAGCCAGGGATGCTGGGAGCTGTAGTCCCTTAGAGCAGCCTCCCCCAACCCGGCGCCCTCCAGTTGCCTAGTTCCACCCTCTGCTGCAATGTGCCTGCCAAGAGCCTTCCCAAATTAGAATTTGGCCCATGGGCCAAAAATGGTTTCCTACCCCTGCTTTAGGAGATACTGATTTCCTTATGGTATAATGCAGGGCTCTCCAACCTTGGGTCCCCAGATGTTACTGGCCTACAGCTCCCAGAATCCCTTGCCATTTGGCCGCAGCTTCCGGGCTGCCTGGGGATGATGGGGGTCGCAGTCCCACACAGCCGAGGGGCACCAGGTCGGGGAAGGCCGGGCCAGGAGGTCCCCGAAGGCCTCGGCCGCCTCCCTCAGCCGCCGCAGGAATGCCGCCCCGGGCTGGGACCTAAAAGGCCAGCCCCTTCCCACCGCCCGACGGAGGAGCTGCGGGAGGTTTGTACCCGGCGGCCGCAAGGCGGAGGTGAAGGGGCAGCGAGCGACTCGGGACTCGGCTTGGCCGGCCAAGCGGGCTGCTAGGTGCCTCCGCACGCCCTGGGGCTGCCGCGCCCGGCCTGGGCTGGAGTGCAGCCGCCGCGCCAGGCGGCACAGCAAGCAGCAGGAGCGACGCGGGCACCAACGCAGCCTCTCCCAGGGCCGCCTGCAGCCCGTCCCGCCGCTCAGGGGAGCACTGCAGTCTGCAGCGCTCATATCTCCGGAATGCGGGCGGGTGCGGGGCTGGGGCTGGCCACAGGCACACCGGGGAGACGATGCTTCCCTCCCTCCCTCCTACCTGGAGGCCGATCCTCGGCCTCGCGTAGCACACAGCCCCCGGGCCAGCGGCGATTCCAGCAGCTGGAGAGGGGAGGAGGTGCCTTAAGGGGCGAGGAATCACGCCCCCTTTAGCCATGCGCTCTAGGCAGTAGCCTAGTTCGCCTAGCTATAGCGCCGGCCCTGATCCTGCCCTTTCTAGTCTCATCCCCTCCCCACCAACTAGAACGCCCCTTTCCCACTCTCAGAGGTTCAGTTTCCAACCCCAGAGAGGTAGCTAGCACAGTTCTTTCCTTGCCAGCTGTGAGGGGGAGGCTCAGGTTGGATTTCCTCAGAAGCAATCCTATGGTCCCTGGGATGCTTGCCCAGGGATTATAGAATTACTGTTTTACCAAAACAGTAATACAAGAAATTACAACACTTTGGGGGTTGGAACTTAATAAGCACAGTTAGTAGACTGATTTTCCAGTATGAAGTTTCTTTTTCTCATCAATTGTCTGGTCTCCCTTAGTTTCTCTTATCATGTTTTCTTCCCCTTTTTTGGTCTTTTTTCTTTTTTGGGGGGGGTCAATTTCACAGGAAGACCAAATATTTCTGGAACCTATCTGAGGGAGCATCTATTGCTGATCTACTCATTATACCAGGGCACTCCAACCTTGGGCCCCCAGATGTTGCTGGCCTATAGCTCTCAGCATACCCAGCCAGCATGGCTAATGGCAAGGGATTCTGGGAGCTGTAGGCCAGTAACATCTGGGGACCCAAGGTTGGAGAGCCCTGCATTATACCATAAGGAAATCAGTATCTCCTAAAGCAGGGGTAGGAAACCATTTTTGGCCCATGGGCCAAATTCTAATTTGGGAAGGCTCTTGGCAGGCACATTGCAGCAGAGGGTGGAACTAGGCAAGGCCAAGAACATATGTAATTCTTACCAATTTGGACATTTTCCTACCAAGCATACAAAACACAGCTCCATTCTAAGCAAGCGTACTCAGGAGTTAGCCCCAGTACAACAGCTCTTATGCCTGTAAAAGCACAGCCCAATTCCATGCATGGTATTAAAGTTTAATTGCCTTTAAATGCCCTCTTATCTCCAGTCACTGATTGGACATAACAGCAGAAGAAGCTTGTACCTGGTTGGAGGTTCCCCATCCCTGCCCTAAAGCAGCCTTCCCCAATCTTGTGCCCTCCAGATGTTTTGGACTTTAACTCCCATCAGCCCCAGCCAGCATGACCAATGGTCAGGAATGCTGGGAATTGTAATTAATGTTGGGGAAAGTCTGCTCTAAAGCATTGGTGGCCAGCATTGTTTGCAAGTGTGTGATAGTGCCAGTTAGATGCTTGCTATACGACATGCAGTCCCATCAAGAATAATGTTCTATAGCATACACCTACCATTTCACATACTGCAGCTGGTAAGCTTCATTTTGAACTATTGATCATGTATTACTGAACAATTACATTTTTCTAGTATGTCTTTAACAAACGAGCAAATACCCTCTTTGCTTCTCAACAGTGGGTTCTAATGATGCTCTGGGATGTAGCCTGGGTTGCAGGTTCTGCCATAGATCAGATCTTGAGCAGGGGTCAGGTCAGGTCAGGTTTCTTAGGAAGCAAGAGATCAGCACCATAGAAAGCTTCAAGTGGTGCTAGAGCTGGGAGCTAGACAAGGTTGCCTGTATGTTGTTCCAACAAGGATCAGAGGAAGACTGAGGTTTAAATAGAAGTAGTGCTGGATTTAGGCTGGTTGGTCCTGCCTCCATACTGATGAAGGTATTGACTGGGTTCGCACAACACACTAAACCTCAGTAGGTTACTTCCTACTGAGGTTTAGTGTGTTGTCTGAGCCCCACAGGGTGCTTTAGAAGCCAATCTGGTGTGGCTTCAAAACCAGCGCGCGAAGTGTTGGATTGTATTAGGGTTATGCTAACCCTAGTAGGTTTAGTGTGTTGTCTGAACCCAGATGACACACTAATCTACTTGCAAGCCAAAAGGGCATAGAGCCCCTTGGCCAGAACAGCAAACAAAGGCTGCCGCTTTGGCCAAGGGGCTCTGGCCGATGACAGCCAGCCAAATGCTCAAGCAGCACTTAGCGCAGATGTCATTGGCTTCCCCAGAGCACGCCTTCCAATGACAGGGCAGCGGGATTGCTTGTGAGCAATCCCACTATCCCGGCATCACCCAGAGCGCGGGGGGAAGCCCCAAAGATCTGCAGCGGCGGCAGGGGATCCAGGCACCTGGCCTTGCTTGCTCCCGAGAGCAAGTGAGGCCTGGCGCCTTGATCCCCTGCTGCTGCTTTCACCGCTGCTGCTATCCTTTGGAGTGAAAAGACAGCAGCGAGGGTGGGATGGTGGCTGGATCCTCCCCCTCCCCCACTTTTTGCCCAAAAAGGCAGCAGCAGTGAAGGCGGCACCTCCTCCCCAATCCCTGCTCAAGGCGCCATTGCTAGGGAACGTAGGGACGACGGCAGTGACGGTGGGAGAGGTTGGCTGCGTACTGTTGAATTGCTAGGGAGCATGGCCCTGGCAACTGGGCAGGAGGGGGGATTCTCTCTGCCAGCACCGTGGACATGCATGGCACTGGCAGGGAGAATGAGCCCCCACCAACTGCAGGAGTCGCTCCTGCAGTGGGCAGGGGCTCATTCTCCCCCCCGTTTCCCATTCTCCCAGGTGCCGCAGTCAAACAGTGCCCAGGAGGAAGAGAAGGGGGGGGGGACCATTCCCGGTGCTGGGTTTACATAGAAATAAGGCTGCCAGAAGGGAGCATTTTATATGTTCTCTTCTGCTGGGCTTACTTCTACATAAACCCAGCACAGGCAACAATTCTCCTTTCCCTCACCCTCCTTCCCTCTTCTCCCCGGTGCCGCACAGACAGGGGGAAGGAGAACCCGCAGGGCACACCCCTGATGCCAGACCCTCGCTGCTGCCACTGCCACCAACAGGTAAGTGCAGGGATAGGGGGTGAGGCTGGGGGTGGAACCTTTCTTGGTGCGGCAGATGTTTAGCGGAGCAGCAGCCACGCTGAGAAAGGGCAAATGAAACCTGGCGAAAGTGCCGCTTGGGCACCTTTTGCCAGCCGTCATCCCCACTCCTCTTAGTGCTCCCACGTGGTGTCCCCTGGGATCCAGCAGGAGGACTGAGCAGGGAAGAAGGGAGAGGCGGTGCCTCCGGACCCCCACTGTGCCCATCTAATAGTCGGGCACAGCCGGTGCCTGGGGCAACTTTAAACCCACAGAGGTTTCAGAACCTCTGTGGGTTTAAAGTGACGTGCAAACCCGCCCATTGTCTCTTAAAGGAGCCTGACCTATTTTACAAACTCAGCCTGCAACAACATGGGAGTGGCTATGACATGCTAGTTTCCTCATGGCCTGAGTCCTCTGAGTCTGAGGACAGTAATGCAACCTCCTCTGGACACAGGGAAGCTGAACGCTCAGGTCTTTCTGGAGAACTGGGTCCCAGGGAGGTGGAAGCCTCATGATGCTTTTGCGCAGCAGAGTCTTTTCCCTGAACCATTACTTCTGGAGTCTCTTCTTCTGAGGACAAAGGACTGAAATCCTCTGAGGATGAGGGTTCAGGGTCCTGGTCCGTAGCATTCTGGCCAGGTGTGCCCCAGACCTCACTCCCCATGCCACAGGTTGGTTCCCCATGTTCTCAGAGTGTCAGCAAGTATTCTTAAAGAAGTATAGACCATTGTCAGTTGAGAGTGAGGGTTTTCTTGTGTGAGTCTGTGTTGAGCCAAAAGATCTATTCAGGAGTCACCCTTTCAGTGGTGGTAGTGGTGTGGCAAGGTTCAAGTTCTAAAGGACTGCTCTTGGATATTTTCATGATTAAGTTAAGGGCCCTGCTGTGATTATGTCTTCAAACCAATTCAGCTTTTTAGAAAGGGCAGAGTCCTCATGGCTGAGGCAGCGCCAACCCAGAATTCGTGCAGGGAATTGCATCCTTGAAAAACTTGCACTGTTGCAAAAGTAGCTTGTAAGTAACACGTTTCAGGAGTAGGAGACCATATTTGCTATACACATTAGCATGCCTCCAGCTTTCTTCTGTTTTTCTTTTCTTTGAAATGCAATGGTTAATCTTAATATTTTGTGGTGCCTCCTTGATAAAACTGTGCACAGGGCCAACCCTACCATTAGGCAGGTGGCAGATGCTGGGAGGCAGCAGCAACGTGTTGGAGGAAAGACCTGTGTGCCATGCAATGTGCTGTGTGCTTCCTAAATTAGCCAGCTGCCTTCAGGTGGAGTGGAGGATGCTGTCCCATCACCAATGTTGAAGGAAGATTCAACTGCAAGTCAAGTTGGCTTTTGTACATGGAATGGGAGGTTGCACCATCTTATCCTTCGCCTCAGGCAGCAACATGTCTTGGGCTGCCCCTGCGTGGGCAGATCTACACTACAGTCAGTATCTGTCTAACAGTGCAATTATTTACAGTATTTTTCCATGTATAAGACTATACTTTTTCCTAAAATTGTTAGACTAAAAATTGAGGGTTGTCTTATACACGGAAGTAAGCCGAGGAGAGAACCGCGCGGTTGCGAAACTGCCCAGTGGGGGGCGTCTTATACATGGGGGCGTCTTATACACGGAAAAATACGGCTACATGTTTAGTCCCACTGTGGCTTTGCTCCCTCATAAGTGTATGTAGAATTGCAGTTTAAACCATTGTTTTCTTTACACAGGGAATTCTACAAACTGTAGCTTGATGAGGGGGAAACAGGGATCTCTAAGTAACAGTATTCACTCCAAATTATACTGTAATTCCCAGGATCCCAGAGGGGAAGCCCATGCCATTTAAACTGTCGTGAAATTGATATAATTTTTAAGGTAGATTTGTCCTGATGTTGCATAATCTGCTTCTAATTTAGGGAATGGTTAATATATTTTAGCTTTTGAATAAAAGAAAACTCTGTGTTCGATATTGTTAATTAATTTGGAAGTCTTCATGTAAAGTAATAATTAATTTAGAAAAAATGAAACATTCTGAATAGCAGCCTATTCTATAGAGACTGCAGCCACCAATGTTATTATTATGCACATTTTCATTTACATCATAAGTATTTTCCTGGCAGTTATAACCATCTGCACCAGCGTAACTAGAGTATATTTCCCTATAATTTCCCAGCTTTCTTATTATGTAACATCCTGTATTATCTTCTTTTTTTCTAAGTTGCTTAATAGTACATCACATCTGCACTGGACTTGTGCCTTTAGTGGCAGCCTCAAGTGACCTTTAACATGGGTCACTGGGAATCAGATCTCAATCGGGCCAGCTTTTCTTTATCAAATGTTGAGGCTTTAATGTCCAGAAATAAAATAGGTTGTTTGTCTCTCTCCTTGTTCATCAATATCCAATGGGACCTGAAGGTTAAATTCAACATAGAAACAATGGTTCTGAAGGTTAGGATCAAAATAGATTTTTTCCATAAGTAAGCTAGATAAAAACTGTTCTAACTAAAGACAAGCAACAAAGCAAAATGCTTTTGATAGTTCTCATGAAACTGTTTTCACTGTTTTATCCATTCAGAAAAGGGGTGTTTATGTTTTTTCCCCACATTTTGCTTTTAGTGCATTAAACAACAACAGGAACAACCATGTAGTGTTAAGGATATTTATACAAGTGCTTGCAGTTGTAGGCAAATGCCACAGTGCTGACTGCACCAAGAACAAAGCAGATGGAACACATTTATATCTGTGGGGATTAAGTGACATATGGTGGTAGCACGCTTTACGTTTTCTGAAATCTGCAAAATACACCAAGTAAGCTGTATGCCTTGCACATATCTGCCAAAGAGGATGAAATATCCTGCATTTTGGTAAGGCCATTTAGGCTGCAGTTCATTATGCTTGTGCTACAGAGCATTCCCATGGGTGTAATGCTATTCTCTGGGTGTCTACTCCAGAGAAGGTGGTTTGCTTCTTTATAGCCCCAGTACTGGGACTGCGACCCTAGGCACACTTACTTGGAAGTAAGCAAAGTGGGACTTCTGTATAAACATGCATAGGTTCTCACTTCATGGCCTGCTACATCAACACAATGTCCCCCAACATACAGCATCGCACAGGTCTTCCAGAGATATTATGATGGCACTGTAAGAAAAGATATAAGATTGGGATACTGGGATGCAGTTCTGATATGCTAAAATCAGTGGGGTCTTTTCTTTTGATTGTGTTGATTTTCCTCCATTTTTTTTAACCCCATAGGAAAATGTTGCACCTGTAAGAGTTCATTTAGAAACTCTTTAAAGGCTTTGCATAGAAGCTCTGTAATGATTTTAGATTGTGAAGCTGTGGGCACAAACCGTGAATTTTAAAAAAGTTTGTTCTTTTAGTTGCCTTATAAATAAAATATATGGGGCCTACACCAAGAGATTTGTGTGGTGATTTCATAGTAACATGGGACTTTTAGCTTTCCTCACCTCTGCAGCTCCTGCCCATAGCCCTGTTCAGATGGTGGCTAAAAATGTACAGCAAATGTGTGAAGTGGTGGGCAGTGGAATTGTGGTGCCATGTCCTGGCCCTACCCCACCCTTTGTATATTCACTAAACTGCACAGTCCCTATGAGCGTACAAAGCAAAAAACAGGGTCTGATTTTATGGACAAGTTGGGTGGCCATTTATAAATCACTAAAAAAGAGGAAATGCATCACCAAAAAACAGGACAAAAGCAGATGCAGATTTGCATACAGGTTTGCATATACTAATTTATATGTATAGATGCACATTTGAAATGGACTGCTGTACTTTAAATAGAAATACAATAAATCCCATTGATTTCAGTGGGTCTACTCTAAGTATGAGTAAATCTGGATCCAGCCCCAAACATCTCACCATAGTGGGGAAGACTGTGACCTGTGTGCCTGCTCAGTCTACTGTCCAGGTGGTAACTGTTGATGGGCAACTTCAAGGCCCCTCCTCTCCCATCTGATAGTTCTTTATCTTTAAACTGAACTTGGAGAGGACAGCCCTTCAAATAGAGGATGCCTTCAAAATAGAGGACAGTCCTCTAGCAGCCCTTCAAATAGAGGATTGTCCTCTGTAAAATAAGGCACATGCCCATCCTATGACAAGCCTACAGGGACTGTAGAGGCACTAATGAATACATGTAGGGTGAGGGTGGGGCCTGCAGCCATGATCCACCTCCTCCCATGCACCTCATCTGCCTAGGTCTTACATGCTTATGTACACTTTCTCTGCCTATTTTCTCTCCCAGTTTTCTTCCTGTGTTGACTTCTCTTTTTTCCTATTTTCCTGGACCTACTCTCCTTTAAACTCTACCTTCCTAAGTTTTCTAGGTTGTTGTTATTGTTTAACTCCTTGTGCTTGCCCTGTTGTATCTAGGATCACAACAGCTCAGCCAGTGGGAGCCAGAGATTCTCCAAAATGGGCAGACTCCCTAACATGCAGGCAACTGAGCCACTCACTTCCACTGGCTTATAATCATTCTTGCAACCACCACAAAAATCTCTTAGTGCATTACATATTTATGTTTGTAATTATAGAATAGGCTTTGCATGGTATTATGGCCTTTACCTAAGGGAAACTTAACCATTCTTATGATTTGAGAAATATATATACCTATGTAAGGAGAAAGTGTTGAAGAAAACAGATGGTACAGAAGTAAGGAAATAATACTTCGAGTGAAATCATGTGGACTACATACAGGTAGAATTAGTTAACGATAGCCTACAACAGTGGTTTTCAAAGTATGTTCTGAGAAATGTTGGGATCCCTTGGAAGCTTATCAGTGGTGCCAGACATTTTGCTGCCTGAGGCAAAGGACAAGATGGCACCCTACTTCCATGTACAGCGGCAAACTGGACTGGCACTGACTGGACTGGCACTAGAATCTTGCTTCGACACTGGCAACAGAGCACTATCCATCACCACAACTGGGGGTAGCACATTCATGTGCAAGTCAGGTCATGTGGCATACACAACTTTGCCCGCTAACACCTTGATGCCGCTCCCTGCCCCGCAGCATCTGCTGCCAGAGGAAGTTGCCTCACTGCCTAATGGTAGGACTGGCCCTGAGTTGTTCCACAATGAGAAGATCAGTAATGGTGGACAAGCTTCCAAACTGCTATTGGCCCAAAAATGTGCAGCTGCAAAGGAGTGCTGGATGTATGTATATTCTCAGTTAATACACAAGCCAACAGGGAGGCTCAACATAGGACTTGGCCTGAAATGAGTTCTAGAACACATCCCAGAATCCTCTGCAATGTACAGTGATTCTGTGGCAGCGATGGAGGGGTTCCTTAGACTAGTTGATGTGGAAAGGATTCCTTAAAGGTAGTGTGGTGTGGTGTTTAGAGTGTTGGACTAGGACTGTGGAAACCAAGTTCAAGTCTGCACTCAGCAACAAAACTCTCTGAGTGACCTTGGGTCAACCACTATCTCTTCTCCACCTAACCTACCTCACAGGGTTGTTGTGTGGATAAAATGGGAGAGAGAACCATGTATGCTACCTTGGAGAAAAGGTGGGATACAAATGTAATGAATGAATGAAAGCTTGGAAACTATTAGTCTAAGCAATTAGGGGCTTGTATAAATATATTAAGGAATTCACTATTAGCAGTTCAGAGGTATGCCCACTGGAATGAAACTGAAAATTATTCAAAGAGATTAAATTAACAGTGCTTGCTTAAATCAGGGATAACAAGGCAGCTATAATGAAGATGTATGGGCAACTGAAAAACAATGGAAACATAAGAAATGACTGTCGGCACAACGTGATGAAAAACTAGGACAATGACATGGACCAAGATAGATAAGACAGGTCCTACAACAAAGAGTCTGTGCTGTACTGCCAGTTATACCTGTGAGAAACTTTTTTGAGATCAAGGGGTTGTGTTTGTACTCATCCACATCTGTTTCATGGAATTCTGTGTGAGGGAGCTTGAATTACTAGGGTAGGAGATAGGGTAGCAAAGGTTTTAGCGCAAGGGCCAATTTTGGGCACAGGGTTAAGCATGCATAAGCCCATTGATTTTAATCGTTCTCAGTGGTCTGTTTTAGATTGTAGTCACAAGACATAATACCTACACCAGTGCAATTAACCAGGCTCAACACTGTTCTGTTCATTGCCTGCAAGGGTAATCACGCTCTGAAGTGTGTTACTCTTGGGTGCTTTCATTTGACCACTGTGATGCAGTAAATATATCAGGGCTTGAATTATGGAGGGAAAGGTATGAGGCCTATAACGAAATCCACAAACTCCATCATCCGATTCCCTACAGCTTTAGCCAAATCATGCCCACCATAGCCTTTTAAAACAGTAGCTAAGGAGGCTGTCAGAAAAGGCAAAGAGACTTCCCCCCTCCCCCATCATTTGAACACTGAAATAAATACACATCATAGTTAGCATGTGAGAAGAGAAGCCCAGGCCTGGGAGCTCCTGCCATCAGCTCCTGAAACAACCATCACCAGCCTGAGAGGACTGTTGGGGCAGCCCCTCCCCCACCTTCCCTGGGGCTATTTAAGTCCTGTGTGCCCTGAGGGAAGGCAGAAGAGAAGCCCAGGCCAGGGAGATTGTACCAGCAGCTCCAGAAGAAACCTTCAGTTGGCCTGAGAGAACTGGTGTATGTTTGGTTTGGGGTGGGTGGATAATGTTTGTTTGTTTGTTGTTTGAGTATTTAAACATTGTAAACCGCTTTCGGTGCCTTAGCAGAAAGGCGGTATAGAAATGTAATAAATAAATAAATAACAGCAAGCAGGAGAACCACAGAATGAACCTGCTCGGTTCACCTCAGGTATGACAGTAACACTAGCAAACTGCCTGTCATTATGATGAGTGGACCAAGAGCCTTTAGGTACTACTACTCCATCTGTTCTGCAGTCATGGATTTATTTTAACACAGAGAGAGACCCACATATCACCACCATGGATCCTTGTCAGTGGGGACCAGGCTACCCAGTGTTGGGGATGGATGGGCAGGCTTTATTCTTCTCCCAAGAGTTGTCTTCTAGCGCAGTGCTTTACTTTTACCCCCACAGGAATGAATGGCAAACTTACTGATATAGGAAAAATAAACATAAAGGGGTGCACCATTGTGGTTGGGTCTGAATGTGATTTCTACTGCTGGTGACTCCAGTGTCTGGGGTAAAGCTCAGGTTAGCCTCTAGTATGTGCTAGGTGCTTTAGAAAGTTGGTGAGGAGCTACAAGGGCATTCAAAGGCACTTAAGAGTTCAGAGAGGCAGGTTAAAGCTTCTCATCACTGCCATTTACAATAATAATGTAAGCATATGACTTTATGTACCATTTCCATCAAAACATATCACATGAAGTCTAGTTTTAAAACCCACAGAGTGAAACATAAATATAAACATAATGAAAACATAAAGATAAATAAAAATCCCAATATTTTAACAGTAGCTTTTCTGGATATTAGTACAGGTTGCATCTTCCCATGTATTTGTAATGGCTACTCTTTTCATCATATAAATGCATTCCTACAAATGACCAGGTCTGATGACACTGGCTTTTGTCACAGCATATCCTATTTTTTAATTACTGCTTCTTGCATCTTTTTTTGTGCTTAGGACAAAGTTGTGACACGGGCTGTCTCGCACACACATGCCACAACCCCATCTCATACATACAATGTCATGAGTCATTTCTATTTTCACCTCACAAACTTTTGGTGGGTGTGGAGAAAGCCTGAGCACACACGCAGTGGCACGAACCCTGACATAGTTTCCCCTTAACGACCACACATAGTTTTCCCCTGGCAACCCCTTTCTGCATAATCCCCAACCAAGGGGGACAGGAGATGCAGGTCTGGCCAGACAGGTACACAATGGGACACATCTTCCCGAATCCACAAGAGGACACATGGACCATCCGGAGGTAAAGGGCAGTCTCAAAGAGCTGCAAAGTATCCCCTGAAGGACACCGGTAAATGCAAGACGTCACCTTTTCCGGGCAGGAATAAGCCCACCTGACCGCAAGGGGCAGGGATAAGCCACCTGACCAGCAAGGGGCAGGAAGGGGGGAAAGACGAGGTAGAAAACCCCTCTGTCCACCCGAAAGGGGTTGTTGGGAACACGAGCAAGCTGACACTTTCCAAGTCCAGCCCCGGCTGGGTCAAGCAGTTCTTTGTGGTCTCTGTGCATCACACACATATGGGTTCTCTGCGCTGAGATCGTTCGGGAAAATTCTATAGCTGAGGCGAATTGGGTGGGAGCCCCTCCCCCTGCACGTGCTCCTTAGTGTGGCTCCCGCCCGTCTCCTCAGTTCCTCTTCGACGCCATTGCGACTAGTCGTTGGGTTCTTCTCTTCTCTCTCTTCGGAGTCGTATAGCTGAGTTTGTTCTTCTTTTAATACTATATCCAAAACTTTTCTCTCAGAAATCTTTCTATTCTCGATTCTCTTTCAATCTATAACTTCATTCCCCCCCCAAAAAAAATCTTCAAAAAAATCCTTACTATATCCTCATCTCTCCCCCATTCTTATCCTCCTATTGTCTAATCTTCTTCTAATAATGCCTCTTAAGGCAGCCTTTCAGAAGTGCCAGCAATGTGGAATGAAAATCCCACCCGCTGACAAACACCCGCTGTGCTTGCTCTGCCTGGGGCAAGAACATAAAATGGAGTCCTGCCAGCACTGCCAGGCCTTTACAAAACAGGCCCCAAAACACCGCCAAACCAAGCTGTGAGCTCTCCTCTGGGAGCAGTCTCTGTCAGCGAAAGGTCCTACTCCGGAGGAGAGACCTGGGGGATCTCAGGTAGCCAAAAAGCCATCGAAATCGCAGGACACTTCGACGGCTAAAAAATTGGCTAAGAAGGCCCACGAAGACAAAACAGAATGTCTTAAAAGGAAAATGGCGGAGAAAGGCGGTGAAGACGCTGGACCATCAACTTCTACCACCATGGTGGTCTCAGAGCGAACTGCTCTGTTTATGACGGCTGTGACTGAGGCTCGGGATCGAGCTACAGGACCGATTGCCCACCAGTCCCCTCCGGCCTCAACAACGTCTCCTAGAGGCCAAGAGTCGGGTTCGAAAACCCCAATAAAACAGCCACCAACTGCAGCCACCTTCCTGTCGGAAGGAGAAATTGTGGCTTCGCCGCTGTTGAAGTGACCTCGTTCGGGCTCGAGAGGTCCTCCACCACGTCTATCACCTCCTACAGCATATGCTAGAGAGGAACAGATGGAACATTGCCGATCACGGTCTCCTCGATACCGGAGACGTGATTCACCACTACGCCAGTGTGGCGTAGTGGTGAGAGTGTTGGACTGGGACTCAGGAAATCCAGGTTCAAATCCCCGCTCAGCCATGAAACTCACTGGGTGACTTTGGGCCAGTCACTGCCTCTCAGCCTAACCTACCTCACAGGGTTGTTGTGAGGATAAAATGGAGAGGAGAAGGAGGATTATGTAAGCCGCCTTGAGTTCCTTGCAGGAAAAAAGACGGGGTATAAATGTAATAAAATAAAAAATAAATAAAAATCCACCTCTCGGTCTGTCTACTCGCGCCACCGAGATGACAGGTCTTGGTTGGGCTCCTACTATTCGGAATCGAGATCAAGGAGTTACCGATCCCGATCCCAAGGCTCTCCAGACCGGAGAAGACCAGACTATTATTATCGCCGCCACCAACGCTTGCCCTCTCGGGATCAACGCCATAGCCGCAGATCCAGGACACCTACACCGCGACGGGATACAGCTGTGTCCCGCGTGCCCACCGAGACCGTCACACAACCTACTGCCTCGACATCGACCGCTCAGTCAGTTTTTGTGCCTGCTGCTGCGGTTCACTCCTTGTCGGGATCGGCGTATGTGTCGGACTCAGACTCGGTGGTCTCCTCCTCCCATTCCACTTCCCCAGATGAACAGGTGGAATCTAAGGAAGCGATCTCCCCATCAGAGGACATGGGGAGTTTCGCTGAGCATGTCAACTGGATGGTGACAGCTCTGGGAGTCGAGGCAAAAATGGCAAAGGGGAAAGCAAAAGACGATATATATGCTATCCTGAAGACCACCCAGTCCAACCATCTGCTCCTTCCTTTCTTGCCAACATTGCTGGAGACGGTGCAAGAAACCTGGAAGGCCCCAGCCTCCACGAAACCGACAGCTAAGAGGCTGGAGTCAATGTACAAGATCCAGGAAGAGGGAGCAAAGTTTCTGTTTTCCCATCCGACCCCGAACTCGCTCATAGTAAAATCGGCGCAGTCTCGTGGGGGAAAACAGCATACTACGCTGGCAGATAAAGAGGGTAAGACATTAGACTCCTATGGCCGTAGGGTCTATTCCTCGTCTTCCCTCGGACTAAAATCTAACTATGAAGCATTGCTAGCTAGATACCAAATGTTCATCACAGAGAAGCTGGGAGACCTCTGTGATTATCTGCCGGATGACAAGAAGGATCAGGCGGCGCAGTACATCAAAGAGGCAACCAGCATCGGTGCACTACAAATGAATACTGTGCGCCACCAGGTCGACAGCCACGCCAGGTCGATGATTGGGTCCATGGTCCTGAGGAGGCACGCCTGGCTTCGCTCTACCAACTTGACTCCCGATGAATATGGGGTGGGTTAGGTTTTTAAAAGAATTTTTTATATTGTTTTAATTATTATATTTTATTGTATTGTTTTATTGTATTGTTTTATTGTATTTTAATTGTACATCGCCCAGGGTGGCCGGGTGGCCGGCCAGATGGGCGATTAATAAATATAATAAATAAATAAATAAATAAATAAATAGACTCCCGATGATAGAGCGAAGATTGAAGACCTCCCATTTGATGGAGAGTAGTTATTCAATGCCACTACGGATGACTCCCTAGACTCCGCTCAGAAGGCTTTGGCAACGGCCAAGAAGATGGGGCTCGTCCACCAACAACCACCGCAGCCCTTCAGGCCAAGACGCTGGTCTCGGTTCCCATACCCATCTACCCAATATCAGCCATCGGGTCAAGGTAGGGGTGGGAACCACCGACCTCGTGCCTCACAGCCGCAAGCACCGCAGCACTCTTATACCCAGCAGCGGTCCAGGGGCTCCAGGAGAGGAGGCGACTTTGGCCATCGGTGTCTTTGACTCCTTCACCAGCCCGACCGAACTGTCTCCACCACTTCAATCAGCTCTCAACGCCACTATTCCAACCGCCATGTCTCCTCCACCTCAGACAACTCTCTTCGGCTCCCGACTTTGGCAACACCTTCGATCCTGGAGGAACATCACGATGGATCGCTGGGTGTTAAGCATCATCGAGCACGGCTACAGGATTGAATTCAGAGTCCTCCCTCCCTTTCTCGGCATCAAGACCACCCGTCCAACTCGAGTGCTCTTGGAGGAAGTATCAACCCTCCTACAGAAAGGGGCGATACAACCGGTTCCCGCAGAAAACTTGGAAGACGGTCTATACTCCAGGTACTTCATAGAAGAAAAAGGGAGGACTCAGACCGATCCTGGACCTTTGCACTGTGAACCTCTTCATTCCACCGAAGAGATTCCGTATGGTCACACTCCAATCAATCCTGCTTCTACTTCGAAGGAACAATTGGTTTGCATCCATCGACCTCAAGGACGCATACTTTCACGTCGCCATCCACAAGGGCAGTCAGAAATACCTTCGGTTTCGAGTGGGGGACGACACCTACCAATTCGTCGTTCTTCCTTTCGGTCTCTCCACCGCACCGAGGGTATTCACAAAGTCATGGCGGTGGTGTGTGCAAGTCTACGGGCAAGAGGAATCACAGTCTTCCCATATCTAGACGACTGGTTGCTGGTGGCATCGTTGAGACTGGAGCTTCAACACGCACTAGGAGAAACCCTCCACTTCCTAGACGAGTTGGGACTCTGTCTGAACATGGAGAAGTCAGTCCTTCAACCAGTGAAGGAGATACAATACATCGGCGCAAGACTAAGCACGTTTGATGGTCGGGCATACCTACCAAACGACAGGGTGCAAAGTATACTTACCCTTGCAAAAAAGGTCTTCAAACAACCAGTTTGCTCAGCTCACACGGTTCAACGCCTCCTAGGGCACATGGCCTCGACGATTGCGGTCGTACGATATGCGAGACTTCGCATGTGACCCCTACAAACCTGGTTTATCAGAAACTTCAAACCAGAAAAAGACAAACCATCCATCTGATTGAACCTTCCACAAGCCGTAAGAGAGTCTTTGGGGTGGTGGCAGCAGGAGTCGAACCTGACTGGAGGCGTACCATTTCATCCTCCGATACCGACCCGCATATTGACGATGGACGCGTCGCTGCTGGGATGGGGGCCCCACTCCGATGACCACGTCGTGCAAGGCACATGGACGTCGACACAAAGCATCAAACATATCAATTGGCTGGAACTGATGGCCGTTTGGAAAGCACTACAAGCCTTGGAGCAACATCTCTCGGGCTGCCACATCCAAGTTGTGACTGACAATACCACGGTGGTCGCGTACATAAACAAGCAAGGCGGCAAGAAATCGACCCGCCTCACACGGCTGACTCTGCAACTCTACGAATGGGCTCTACCTCGAAGAATGTCTTTCGTAGCAATTCACATCGTAGGGAAGTCCAATGTGCTGGCAGACACATTGAGCCATGTGTCAATGCAGTTGCACGAGTGGAAACTGGACAGGAAAGTAGTCAATTCACTGTTCCAACGTTGGGGTCGTCCAAAAATAGACTTATTCGCCACCAGCGAGAACATGGCCTGCTCCATATTCTGCAGCAGGGCTGCCTCGGATCCGAATTCGATCACCGACGCTTTCCTGATGGATTGGAGCAACGACTTTTACTACCTGTTCCCTCCAATTCCACTTCTGACGCGTGTACTCACCAAAGTATCTCAGGACAGTACCAACTGCATTCTGATATCCCCGTGGTGGCCATGTCAACCCTGGTTTTCACGCCTAAGCCTTTCGCAGGGAGATTATCTCCCATTACCACTTCAAGACAATCTATTAACACAACACAAAGGCAAAGTGCTTCATCCCAATCTACATTCCCTGACCCTTATGGCTTGGAGGATCAGATAACAAAAGATACAGACCTCTCCGCTGCTGTGAAAGAGGTTCTATTGGCAGCACGAAAGCCCTCCACGAGGCTCTCCTATGCCAGAAAATGGGCAGCTTTCACCAATTTTGTATCGTCCTTGGGCAGAGATCCTATTACATGCTCGATCTCAACCGTCCTCGATTTTCTCCATTCACTGATGACCCGTGGCCTTAAATTCTCTTCAATTAAAGTATATCTAGCTGCGTTAACAGCGTATAGAACTACTTCGACTGGGACATCTTTGTTTGTGCATCCGTTAGTGAAACAATTTTTGAAAGGTTTTAGAAATCTACGACCCCCAATCCGAAACATGGTACCGGGTTGGGACCTCCCGTTGGTCTTGAAAGCCTTGACGAAATCTCCATTCGAGCCCATGGTGAAAGCAGACTTATGCCTAGTATCATTTAAAACATTATTTCTAATAGCAATTACATCAGCAAGACAAGTCAGTGAGCTGCGTGCTCTCAGAATAGATCCCCCTTACACGATTTTCCATAAGGACAAAGTCGTTCTAAGGCCAGATATAACTTTTTTACCCAAGGTGGTTTCTGAATTTCACCTGGAACAGGACGTTATTCTTCCTACTTTCTTTTCGTCTCCATCATCACCGGCTGAAAGATCAATGCACAACCTCGATGTCTGTCGGGCACTGCTTTTCTACCAGGCCCGCACGGAGTCGATAAGGAAAACCCAGCAACTTTTTGTGTGTTAAGGTCCTCCGAAATTGGGCTATCCAGTATCGAAACAGAGACTGTCCTCCTGGATAGTAGACACTATCAAACTTGCGTATCAACTTGCTAAAAGCACTCTGCCAGGATCCGTAAGAGCTCATTCTACCAGAGCTCTGTCGACCTCGACAGCATTCGGGAGAGGGATCTCCTTGCCGGACCTATGCAGGGCAGCAACTTGGTCTACTCCCTCCACTTTTATCCGACACTACTGCCTCGACGTTCGAGCCAGGGCGCAGAACGCATTCGGATCTTCGATCACCATCTGACTACCGACACCGACCCACCTCCGGTAAGTCAGCTTGCTAATCTACCCATATGTGTGTGATGCACAGAGACCACGAAGAAGGACAGGTTGCTTACCTGTAACTGTAGTTCTTCGAGTGGTCATCTGTGCATTCACACAACCCGCCCTCCTTCCCCTCTCAGTGTCTACATCGAGTTCGATGGATATCCAAAAGGAAATGGGCTGGGAGAATGATTTACTTCACTCGATATCGAGAAATATATCGAATTTGAGATTGTGGTGTAGGAAAATGTTAAATATATCATCCTCGGTCCCGAGGGTCGCAATAGGCGGTCTCAGGGAACTGAGGAGACGGGCGGGAGCCGCGCTAAGGAGCACGCGCAGGCGGAGGGGCTCCCGCCCGATTCACCTCAGCTATAGAATTTTCCCGAACGATCTCAGCGCAGGCGCAGAGAACCCATATGTGTGTGAATGCACAGATGACCACTCCAAGAACTACAGTTACAGGTAAGCAACCTGTCCTTCTCTTCCCCGAGCACGGACAGGCTCGGAGTCCAGCTAGGCAGACCAGAAGCGAGGAAGTGTAAAGTCTCTGGTGTAAGGTAACTCTGTTGCTGCAATACGCTAGCCTGGGAAAACAAGGATTTCCGATCTATGAGGTCACGACCTAGTTTTGTTTATGCTGTAGTATTCCTAGAAGTCTATTAGTTCCGTTCCATTAACCTAACCTAAATAAAGCGTCTGTTCTTTGATGTGAATGGTTATGTGTGCTTTTTAGGTAGCGGTTGAGTTTAAATCGCTTAATATCCCCTTGACGGGCTATATCTCCATGCCGGTTAACCCGTTAAGTGCCAAACTCACGCAGAAGACCCGGTTGTTGGTCTTCCACAGCGGGAAATCTCTCTCTCTCTCTCTCTCTCTCTCTCTCTCTCTCTCTTAAATGCTCCTGTTGTACATAGTGAAGGATTCCTCTTCACATTACTACAGTGCGCTAAGGAAAAATCTTCCTCCCCAGTTTCGGATATCACAAGTAGCTGATAGGCTCTCCAGATTTGTTAAACATACACTTTTTAAAAATGCATGTGCATTTTAAATTGCTTTTACCTTTTATGATGGGTATAGTATATAGTATAGTATATGATGGGGCATTTATGTCAGTTGACTTTTTAACATGTCTCGTATTTTTACTGAAATTGTTTTTAGCTGTTTAAATTTTTTAAATTTTGTATATTGAAATCTTATGTGGTATTTTATTATTTGAGGTTTGTAATTTTATGAATTGTTGTGAACCATACAGAGAGCTTCAACTATGGGGTGGTATAGCAATGAAATAAATAAATAAATAATAAATATTTTAGTTCTGAAATTTTCTGTGTTTCTGAAATTATATCATGGCCCACATGGGAGCTTTTCTACCATGTCCCCCACCACAAACACCTTTTTGTTATTTTTGTTTAATATAACATGCAGCCTGAAAAAGAGTCATACAAAGTTTGCTGACTATTTTGTAACTTTTTGGCTGGGCCTGCTAAAGGTATTATTCTGTGAAGTTTTGATTTTTTAAATTTTTTTTGAATGGAATTTAGAATTAATTGACCTTTGCTGAATAGGACTTACAAGTATGTAAATATTATGTAATGTAAACATGGCTCTTGGCCATGGGGAAGAGCACTCCTGGATAATATAGTACTATACTAAGCGCTTTGTGGAACCTCTTCTTTAATCCCACTTCAAGCTAATTGTAGAAAAGAAATACCTCAACAGCGCTAATGGGCTCTAGTATGCAAACCTCCTGTTAGGGAGGAGAGAAAAGTCAGAGTAGGGTGAGAGATAAAAGGATAATACAGAAAGATGCTTTTCAGTTGTTTAGAGCACAGTCCTACAAGATTGGCACTTTCTAGACAGAGGGCTCTGATCTTGGAGCCTTCTGTGCATCCAAAGCCCTGCTGGCAAGAGCCAGGCTGGGGGGGGGGGGCTGTCGGAAATTGTAATGTTGCTGCTTAAATCAACGAGGTAATGTAACCACTAGTTACAGTGGGAGGAAAGCATTAATTGAACAATCCTCAGGGTGAATGTTTTGTAACCCCCTCCTCCCTACTTCCGGCCTCTCTGTGGCCAGCTCTCTCTCTCTCTCCCCCTCTCCAACCTGATGGACACAAGGTCTGAGCTGGCTTCCAGCCAGTGACCTCCAATGAAGCAGACTCTTAACACCAAAGACTCTAACCTGCCTATATGCATCCTGCATATATGAATAAACCAATTGTAAGTAAAACTAATAAATGTCTTTATTAGTTTTAAACCTTGTTTGGACAATCTGTTTCCTTTTAAGAGCCTTTTAGCAGGGTTTAACAACCCACGTGGTGATAACCAGTTTCAAGAAACAGGCTGTGCATAAGGGGGGAAACTGCTTTGTCCTAACCAGTATAGGGCTGACTACTTTCCATATCCTCCAACAGGGGCAGGGGCGGGGAGGAACTGCAGGTGCATTTGCACCTCCCATTCCTCCTATAAAACATTTTGAGCTAGATGGGCCTCTGAGTCAAAGTTACCCACCTAGCTGACGACGGGGACAGGAGCTGAAAGGCTCATGGATCCACGGCCTCTCCTCTTCCCTCCTCTCTCACTGGCTTGCCCCCTTTCCTCCCTGCCTGCAATCTTCTGAGGTCACAGCACCAACCTTGGAAGAGGAAGCTGCTGCAGAGCTTTCTGTGGCAGCTGGGGGAGAGGGATGATCCATGATTGGATCTACTCCTCTCAAGTTGAATGCTCTGTCTCCAGCCATGGAGAGGGAGATTTGCAGCATCCTCTGGCCCCTCATATGCTCTCTAGCGGCCATAGAATTGCCCTCTTCTAGTATCAGGTGGATCCACAATTGGCTACAGAATCGGACTCAAAGAGTGCTTGTCAATGCTACCTTCTCAAACGGGGGAGAGGTAACGAGCGGGATAGTAGTAGGCGATCATTCGTGACCGAGTAAGATTGTCTTCCAGGATAAAATTATAAAAGGAGGAAATTCTAAAAAATTGTGTAGACTCTAGCGATGGGTCCGTAAGTGACTGTGGAGGCCAATTCTAGATCCACACAGCTTCCCACAGTGAGGACACAGGTTACCAGATGGAAGATGGTCCTGTAAAGGATTTGTTTGACGTGCTTTTCGCTTAGCACGTTTCTCCCTTTCACCTTGCACTTGGGCTTCTTCAAAGTTCATGGAACCTCCATTTAGATCGTTCATAGGCCAGAGCTTCCCATTTTTCAATGTTTATATTGCATTTTTTTTTTTAGATTAGTCTTAAAAACATCTTTAAACCCTTTATACTGACCACCAATATTCCGCTTTCCATCCTTTAGTTGGGAATAAAGTAACTGCTTTGGGAGACGGCAGTCAGACATTCGAACAACATGACCGGTCCATTGAAGTTGGCGTTGTAGTATCATTTTTTCAATGCTAGTAGTCTTTGCTTCTTCCAGTACACTGACATTTGTTCGCCTATCTTCCCAAGTAATTCGCAGGATTTTCCGGAGGCAACGTTGATGAAATCTTTCAAGGAGGTGTAAATGATGTTTATAGATAGTCCATGTTTCGCAGGCATACAGTAAAGTTGGTAATACAATGGCTTCATAAACCAGCGTTTTAGTCTTCTTACAGATATCCCGATCCTCGAACACTCTATGTTTCATTTGAGAAAATGCGGCACTTGCGAAGCTCAAACTATGCTGGATTTCACTGTCAATGTTAGCTGTAACGAGCGGGGTACCACAGGGCTCGGTCCTGGGCCAGTGCTCTTCAACATTTTTATTAATGACTTGGATGAGGAGGTGCAGGGAATGCTTATCAAATTTGCAGATGACACAAAGTTGGGTAGAACAGCTAATACTCTGGAAGACAGAAACAAAATTCAAAGCAATCTCGATAGGCTGGAGCGCTGGGCTTGGGCCAAAAACAACAGAATGAAATTTAATAGGGATAAATGCCAAGTGATGCACCTAGGGAAAGGAAACCAAATGCAGAGTTACAGAATGGGGGACACTTGGCTCAACAATACTACAAGTGAAAAGGATCTTGGAATTGTTGTAGATCACAAGCTGAATATGAGCCAGCAATGTGATGTGACTGCAAAGAAGGCAAATGCTATTTTGGGCTGCATTAATAGAAGTATAGCGTCCAAATCGCATGAAGTGATAATTCCCCTTTACTCAGCACTGGTTAGGCCTCATCTTGAGTACTGCGTCCAGTTCTGGGCACCACACTTTAAGAAGGACGTAGACAAACTGGAGAGGGTTCAGAGGAGGGCAACAAGGATGATTAAGGGACTGGAAACAAGGTCCTATGAGGAGAAACTGAAATAACTGGGCGTGTTTAGCCTTCAGAAGAGGAGACTGAGGGGAGATATGATAGCACTCTTCCAGTACTTTAAGGGCTGTCACAAAGAGGAGGGCCAGGATCTCTTCTCGATCATCCCAGTTTGCAGGACACGGAATATTGAACTCAAGTTACAGGAACCCAGATTCCACCTAAACATCAGAAAAAATTTCCTGACTGTTAAAGCAATAAGATAATGGAACCAACTACCTAGGGCAGGGGTCGGCAACCCGCGGCTCCGGAGCCGCATGCGGCTCTTTCAAGCCTTTGCCGCGGCTCCGCTCCGGCAGCAGGGACAGGAGCGTGAGAGAAGATGGCGGCCCGCGGCGCCTCTGCGAAGCGTGGAGCCGGGTCCGGGGGCTCTCGGGGGTCCGAGCCCCAAGAGGAGCCGCCTCCACCGCTCCAGGCCGTGCTGGTCGCCGACAGCTTCAACCGCCGCTTCTTCCCCATTTCCAAGGACCGGCCCCGGGTGAGTGACGGGCAGGCGGCGGAGGGGGATGCGGGCAGCTGCCGCCGAAGGCCTCGGCCTCCTCCCTTCGTTCTCCGCCGGGGAGGCGCTTTCGGTCTTCGGCGAGCTGTAGCGCTTCTGCAAAAAGCGCCTCCCCGGCGGAGAACGAAGGGAGGAGGCCGAGGCCTCCAACCGCCGCTTCTTCCCCATTTCCAAGGACCGGCCCCGGGTGAGCGACGGGCAGGCGGCGGAGGGGGATGCGGGCAGCTGCCGCCGAAGGCCTCGGCCTCCTCCCTTCGTTCTCCGCCGGGGAGGCGCTTCCTGCAGAAGCGCTACAGCTCGCCGAAGACCGAAAGCGCCTCCCCGGCGGAGAACGAAGGGAGGAGGCCGAGGCCTCCAACCGCCGCTTCTTCCCCATTTCCAAGGACCGGCCCCGGGTGAGCGACTGGGCAGGCGGCGGAGGGGGATGCGGGCAGCTGCCGCCGAAGGCCTCGGCCTCCTCCCTTCAGTTCTCCGCCGGGGAGGCGCTTTCGGTCTTCGGCAAGCTGTAGCGCTTCTGCAGAAAGCGCCTCCCCGGCGGAGAACGAAGGGAGGAGGCCGAGGCCGAGGCCTTCGGCGGCAGCTGCCCGCATCCCCCTCCGCCACAAATCCCTTTTGCTCATATATAAAGCAGGGGCCAGTTCTGGGCAGCATTTGAATTGAAATCCACTCCTTCCTTGCCAGCCACCTCTTCGTGCCTTGCCTCCAGTTAGGCTTGCCAGGATATTCTCCATGTTTAGACATGAAAAAAATCCTACAACTCCCAGCATGATAGCTGGGGCATCCCGGGAGATGTAGGACTTTTCCCCTGTCTTAACATGCATTGCACCCTAACATGCATTGCACTTTACTTCTTGCAAGGAACCCAAGGCAACTTACATAGTCCTCCTCCTCCTCCTCCTCCATCTCCATTTTATCCTCACAACAACCCTGTGAGGTAGGTTATGCTGAGAGTCAGGGACTCTTATAATGTTCCCCCTCCCATTTTATAATGTTCCCCCTCCCATCCCCGCAGCGATATTGTAATTTGTGTTTTATTCTTCTTTATAACCTGTTTTGGATTGTTTTTAAGAAATGCAGGGTTAAAAAAGCAGTTAATAAATAAATAAATTTATGGAGATATAATTTTGTTCTATTGCTATTAGTTTTCCAATAATTTGTACATGAATACATGATCCTGTATATATAGCATTAAGGTAAGAAACAATATATGCAGTGTTATATTTGTTTTAAATGTCACAATGGTTTTGCGGCTCCCAGGTTTTTTTTTCCTTCGGAAACGGGTCCAAGTGGCTCTTTTTGTCTTAAAGGTTGCAGACCCATGATCCTAGGGAGGTGGTGGGCTCTCTCACTCTGGAGGCATTCAAGGTGCAGCTGGACGGCCATCTGTCAGGGATGCTTTGACCTGGATTCCTGCATTGAGCAGGGGGTTGGACTCAATGGCCTTGTAGGCCCCTTCCAACTCAACTTTTCTATGATTCTATGATCTCCCCCCCTGCTGGTTATTATTAACATATTATAGCGAAGACTTCCCCATCTTGGTGCCCTCCAGTTTGCTGGACTACAGCTTCCATTATCTCCAGCCAGAATGGCCAACAGCCAGGTTGGGGAAGGCTGGGCTGTCCTTGAAGACTGCTCAGAAGCTGCAGCTTGTGCAAAATGCAGCAGCCAGACGAATGACTGGAACCAGAAGGTCTGAACATATAACACCAATTCTGGCCCACTTGCATTGGCTGTCTGTATGCTTGTTCAGAGTCCGATTCAGGGTGCTGGTTTTAACCTATAAAGCCTTACACGGCTCCCACCCTGAATCTACCTGGACACTACAATCAACATCTGAGGATTTCCTCCAAGTGCCACTTCTTACGGAGGCTCGGAGAATGGCAACAAGGCACCACCTTCTCAGTGGTGGCTCCCCAACCCTGGAATCCACTAAGGCCCACCTGTCACCAACTCCGTCATCTTTTCGGCACCACGTTAAGACTGCCCTCTTCTCCCAGACATTTAATGACATTTAACATGTCTAGTTTTGTACCAAAAATTATTTTAGCTGTTAAATTATTTTAAAATGTTGTATATTGGGGAAAAAATTGTGCCATTTTTATTGTATTGTGGTTCATGTTTTTATGAACTGTTGTGAACCACCCAAAGAGCTTCCGCTATTGGGCAGTATAGAAATGAAATAAATAAATAACTTTTGTTTATTAATAATTATTCATTATTTCACAATAACTATCCCTGCTTTTTCCATGTGCCTGAAGTAAAACTACTACCAGAATATCTCTTCTGTGTCTTGACAACCCCTTCTCAAGTGTGTCCCAGATTGCAGGCTATTAATTTTGTTTGATAATATTTAATAGAAGCCACTGAAAATCAAATCTGCTCCTATCTGTGCAGCCCTCTCCTGGTTTCTGTTAATTGCATGGCATAGGAATTACACAGCATGGATTGTTTCTTAGGCCGGATCCACACCTAAGGTTCATTGCAGTACAGTATCTCTGCTGTAACTTGTGGGGCACACGAAGCACGCACTTTTCAGTGCCAGTTGTGCTAGTCCTGCGTAATCGTTCCTTGTTTCTTCCAGAATTTCCCAGACTACGTTTATCAGGATTTTTTCCAGTTATTGTGGTTCACTGTTGCAGTACGTGGCTAGTGCATGCTAAAGTGGTGCTGCCGTTGCCCGCCTGAGGTGTGGCCATGAAAGTGTCATCACTGGAGTTAGCCAATTGTTTTTGAGGGGCAGGGGAAATGCGGTGTTACGTCTTCCCCAAACTGGTGGGGAAGAGAGTTGTGTGGCAAGTGTGGGGCAGGAAAAGCTTTTTCCCCCTTCTTTTTTAAAAATCTCAGTCTTTCACACGCTCTTCTGCAGCTTTGCATAGCTAATTAACCAAAACAAGAACAAACCCCCCTTTCTCTTAAAGCCCCCCCCCCCAAACAAGAAGGTGTAAATTGGCCAAAAGGCATGTCTCCACAGAAGTAAATCACATTCTCTTCACTGGCCTTGCTCCCAGGTAAATCACACTGATTTCAATGGAGCTTCTGCTTGGGAAGCTTAGCATGGGGCAGGGGTAAGACTGCTTTGGGAAACTGGTTTTGGGTGGAGGGGAAGGGGCTGATCCTGCTGGCTTCAGCGCACGGGAGGATGGTGGAGGATCCCTTCTCCTTCTGTTTTGTGAGTGGGCAAGGGGCAGGAAAAGCTTCCCCCCCCCAAAATCTTGGTCCTTCACGTTTGCTCCTCCGTAGCTTCACATAGCTAATTAACCAAAACAAACCAAAAAACCCCTTTCTCTTAAAATACCATTTCCCCTGCGTGTTCAAGGCAATGCCCAGTTCTACCGCTACGGAGTTAGGTGTGGGGTGACAAACTGGGATGACTGTGGTACATTTAACGAGAGTGTGAGTAGTGACTGCGGAACGTGAATATAGCAGTACCGTTCTGCTAACTTGACGATATACTGTGTAATGTGGATCCGGCCCTAGTCTTGCTATACTGTGATAGGAAATTGAGAAGTGGCTTTTATACAGATAGATAGATAGATAGATAGCTTTAACAAAAAATCTACATTTGTGATTTGTAATTGCCTTTTTTCACCCTTGTACTTCATTTTTTGTCCTGCCCTTCCCCTCCTCCATATTTTCCTTGTTTCACATTTACTTTTGCTTTGTGGCTGTTGCAAGGAGAACAACAGATAGCTTGATTAGATAGGCCAACCATGTACGACACCAACAGCTGCCTTGGTGATTTGCCAGGAATCCAACAGCTCTGCTTGCATAGGAATTTGCATAATGTTATAAACAAAAAATAAATAAATCTGGATGCAACCATATGGCTATAAAACACCATTTGTTATGTTAAAAACAATAGGTGATGGTTTAAACAACCCTACCTCTTGATTGTGAAAGTGAGTGACAGCTACTTCAGAGCACTCTGAAATAGGAGAGAACACAAAATGAACCCAAACTGCAACAATAAGAACATTCCTTTTAGTTCCCATTCCCAGGAGAAAGTGCTAACATACCGCTTTATAAAAAATGCAATTCTTAGGCTATGTTGAAATTTAATAAAATATAATGCTAAGTTTATTTGTCCTGGAGTATGAAAAACACCACGTGTGCCTTATCTCCACAAAGGGCTGCATTGTGTGGCTTAATTTAATGAACTTCTAGCAAAACTTGAATTTCAAATTTTGTGGTTAAACTCTAGAATCATGACACGTAGAAAGATTTTCAAGAACTAATATGTGTTCTTTTTGGTAAGCTGAAGGTGTGTGCCTACAATCTAAGAATGAAAATTAACTATATTTATTAAAGTTTATTAAACCGTTCCTCCAAAGAGCCCAAGACAATGTTTAAAGAATTATTCAATTTTATCCTCACAACTACCCGTTGAAGTAGGTTAAGCTGAGAGATAATGACTTGCCCAAGGCCAGTGCTGGCTCTGGGTTTTGAGGCTCCTTGGGCAAGATGCAGTGAGTGGAACCCCCTCCCTGAGTGTAAGGATGGGGGAGAAATCCATTCACTTTACATTTTAATGTAAACTTACCTGATGTCACACTTTCAAACCAATATACGAACCGAAACTCAATTATCCTTCGAAATTTGCACTTCTCCAAATTTTGCTATGGAGCTCTCCAATCCAAAAATGTGTATAAAATGTGTATATTAAAGTCCACACAAAAATGTGTATATTTACCTAAAATAATGTTTTAAAATGTAGGCAAATCGCTTATCAAAAATGTATATTAGGCAAAATTGCATACAAAAATGCATGTATTAGGAGAAATGCACACAAAAATGCATATGAATTTTCATGCATTTTTTTTTTTTAAATCACAGTTTCAGGTGAAGCAAACATAAGATTGGAAAAATGAGAAACCAAGGGAAACAAAAATCAACAAATTCATCCTTCCCTACCTGAGTGGGGCCCCTCCTCTTCCTCACCACTGCCCATGTAGTGACCCTTGTTCCCTGGGTCCAATCTGCATGGCAGCCCAGAGGGAGAGGCAGGGAGAGGCTGCGTCAACTTTTCCTCACCTGCTTGCCCACTCACTCTGGGCAGATGAAGAATAGGCAGCAACAGCAAGCAGGAGGAGTAGGAGGGCCTTGGGTTTCCAGTAGTTGGCAGTGGGTCCCCTGTTGAGGCTTGGAGCTTGGCAAGCGCCCAATGATGCTGACCCCTGACACCAGTTCTGCCCAGAGATAACTAATGAACATCATAGATGAGTAAGGATTTGAACCCTGGTCTACTCTGTCCAAATTAGCTGAAATAATACAAATATGTTAGGTAGGGCAGATTTATAAGGGTTTTCTGTCTTCATGGGCTTCCATCAATGGTTTGAAAAATCAGAGAAATGTATACAAGATTTTTTAAAAAACGTAACTGTCTCATAATTAAGAGAAATTGGTTGTTATCTTATGTAGCTTTCTTTTCTATTCTATTTTTAACTTTTATTAAATAATCATCTAAAGTTATCATCATCATATATAGTTTTAACAGAAGACAAATACGCAAACACATGTCTAACAAACCATAACAAAGTAGTCAATACAATCTAAAAAATTATACCTAAAAGAGGCTCTTCCTTTTCTTCTCCTAGTCTCCCAGCAAGGGGAAAACCAACGGCGACTCTACAGAGAACTACTGAAAAACTACAATCGCTTGGAACGGCCTGTAGCGAATGACTCACAACCCCTTGTAGTAGAGCTGCAACTGTCATTGCTGCAGATAATTGATGTGGTAAGTTGGCCATAATTCAGTTTCCTCTTCCTGAATAGTTCTTAAGCAAAATGGATTTTAAATCAGTGGTGCAGAGCACTGGTCCAGTGTTGGTGCATGTGAACAAGGCTCTATTTCAAGACCAGTTAAAACAAATCAGTTATCCAAGAACACATTTTTAACAATCCTATTGTACTGCTATCAGGATAGTTAAAGAATGGCAAAATGATGGATTTTCTCCCGTCTTTCCAGACTTCTTTATGTTTGGAGTGGGATTTTAATCATCTTAAGCTAATTATTCCATATTTAATATTTCCTGTAAAGACAGTTCCATGTGGTCAGATTAATATTTCTCCATGGTTTTGTAGCAACTTAGATTTTAAAACAGGGGTGGGAAACCTGAGGCCCTCCAGATGTTGTTGGACTACAAATTCCATCATTCCCAACCATTGGCCATGCTGACTGGGGCTTATGGGAGTTGTAGCCCAACATCATCTGAAGGGCTACAGGCTTTCCACCCCTATTTTAAAGTAATTCAAAATGTGAATGTATGATAATGTTTTGGAAAGTAACAATAAACATCTTGTTTTATTTTAAAACACACATTCTGCTTTTCTTCCAAAATAAGAAAAAGTGCACTACCCTAATAAAAATATAATATACCTAGGAGAAAGTGTGTTGAAAATTTCAAGAGTCTTCTGCATCTGACTCCGTGTGGGTGCTTTCATTATGAAACTTAACCAGAAGAGAATTACATGTGCATAATTTTGCCTGTCAAAAATGGTTTGGGCAATTTGCCCCTAATTATTGTAAGCATGGAATCTCTGTGGCCGGGTGGTAGTTGTTCAATTAATCCAAAGTAAAAGGAGTGACCCTGGATATATGGTGAATGTAAGTAGTGGGGATTGATTTTGGTTACTGAGAGAATTATTAGTAGGTGGTCATGCCTCCCTCCTACACATTGAATCTGGACTCCCCAACCCCCATCAGAATTAATTGAGTGGATATCTGCTGGACTGGATGTCTGGAAATTAATTCAATTTTGTTTCTGAATTAATTTTAAATCAGCAAACCTTCTAATGATGTCATTAGGAATGCAGCAGGGCCTAGAGGTTTCTCTGAAACCTACACCCCTCCTGACTTGAGTGGAATCTTCTCTGCTGTCCCCTGCCTCCATTACATTGTGCAAAATGGGAGGGTAATTGGCAAAGAGGGTCTTACCTAGGTCAGGAGGGGTGTAGACTGCAGGGAGGCCTCTAGGCCTATTGCACTCCTAATGATAAAATCAAGAACATACAGAAATAGGGTAGCCACTTATACATCACCAAAAAAGAGGGCAAAAGAAAGCACATACTTGCATAAAATTAATATATGCTAATTTATATGTATAGATGCAAATTTGGAAGGAATGACTATCATTTAAATAGAAATGCAATACGTCTCACCATAGTGGGAAGACTGTCTGTGACCTGTGTGCCTGCTCAGTTTGCTGCCCTGGTGCTACTTACTGTTGAGGGCAACTTCAAGGTCCGTGCTCTCCATTTGGATGGTTCTTTATCTTTAAACCAGACTTAGACTGGGCAGCCCTTTAAACAGAGGGCACCTTCAAGCAGAAGATTGTTCTCTGACAGTCCTCAAATAGATTTCATAGATCATAGAGCTGGAAGGAGCCTACAAGGCTATCGAGTCCAACCCCCTGCACAATGCAGGAAACAGGGGTCACAATGCAGAGGAGGGGTCTCCCATCCAAGTAATAACCAGGCCTGACCCTGCTTAGCTTTCCACACTCAGACAAGCTGAGCCATCGTAAGCCACAGGCCTGTAGAGGACTGTACTTCATAAAGTAGGACAGATGGCCACCCTATGCAGAAGCCTAGAGATCTCTCACTTGCAGCACCTCTCCTGACACACATTGGGCTCTAACGGCTGACCTTTCCTCCCTGCAGAGTCATCTGAGGAGGCAGGGGCAGTGTGAGACTAGATGGATCCTAGGTCTGATCTTGAATGGTTCCTCTTATGTCCTTATGTGAGAGGTACAGTGAGTTCTGAGGTCTCTAGGCCTTGGCTTCATTCTGATGATGTCATTGAGAGCATGCAGGGCCAAGAGGCTTTTTGGACCTTTTCAATTCCATTTTGGAGTCTGCAGCCTTCACATGGATTCTAGAGTAGTCCTCCTAAATCTGGTGGGCATATCCAGAGCTGGTTCAGTTCTGTCCCATCATTAGTGAGAATGCCACCAAACATTTGGACAATAAATGAATTATGTGAACCTCAGGGTGCTCCTTGATGGTCATCGTGCCGTTGCCTGCTATAATGTTCAACCAACCGTGTTGGAAATCAAATGTCCCTGGAAAAGACACGTACTTATTCTCACATCTGATCTGTGCTTACTATGGAATCCAGCAATGCAGTCTGCACAGCTTGCACAGATCCCACACCTCTCCCTGTCAACTTCAGGGTGGGTTGTGTTTATCATGTCCTGAAGGCCCCTATAAGGATCAGAATTGGAAGCAGGGTGTGCTCCTTACTGGTCTTCTATATTAGACCTCTCTGTACACTCCATCAACTGCTAGCATGCTCTTATTGAAAGAAATTGATCTAATTACTTGATTTCTGTTGTAAATTGTATGTGCCTGAATTCTGTCTCTTAACCAGACTGTTATCTAATTGTAATTGAAGACCAGAGGGGCTTTGATTAGGTGTTTCCCAGAATGTTAACACATGGTTTTGTCACTTTGGAATACTAAATGCTACTCTGAAATGTGCAGATGTCCCTGATGTTTCACAAGTAATTTGTTGATTAATTATGAAGCTTTTTAACAATTTTACGCAGGAGCATCCTGTATATTGAAAGAAATTATGAGCCATGTGTTCCTATAAATGATTCATCAGATGCTGTTCTCTGAGTTTTCTGCAAAGCTATAATTATGGTGTGTGTGCACCGCTTGCCTTGCAAATGTGCAGACTGTTTGGCTAGCATGCTGGAAATCCTCCGATGACTACATGAGCCTAACGTCTCAGGTTTGCAATGAGGCAGGTTTATAAAATAAGAACCATCCTTATGTCAGTGCACCACAGTTGTGAAATACTCTTTGTTGGGTGCCCTTCATTTAAGAAGATCCCAACTCTGTATGCTACCATTGCTACAGAGTATTTCTTAATTTTGAAGTATCCCAACATTCATAGGTAGCGCCCTTCAGGTTGAACAGGTACATCATCATCATCATCATCATCATCATCATCATCATCATCATCATCATCATGTAGGCAACTGCCTATTTATGTATTTATTATTTTAAAGAAAAACATAAGCTCTCTCAAGTAGTTCATAAAATAAAGCTTAAAACGATGCAGTATAAAAACGGAATAAAACATGATGTAACAATCTAACAAAGTTAAAAAGAAACAACCCAGAATAAAATCAAAGTAAAAACCAAGGTAGAAACCAACAGCACTATGAGTTCTAAAAGTTGCTTCCATACAAGGTCTCTTTACTGAGGGTTGAACTACATGTTACATGAATTGTGTAGTGTGTAGCTGAGTCTAATGGAATTTTTCTTTTACTGCAGAGTAACTGTGTGTGACACCGATTCAGAATAGGACCCCTGCACATCAGGATATTAAACCTTCCTCCCCCCATTTCCTCCCTGAAATCCCTTCCAGGGGCTGTAAAAAAGAAAGAAAGAAAGAAAGAAAGAAAGAAAGAAAGAAACCCTCCATTGATGCCAATGGAGACTATTCAGGGGGGAAACGGTGTGATGGCAAAGGTTTAATCCTCCCCTCCCAGTGCGTGGTGGTCCCAATGTGAATGAAGTCTGGGACTTTTATTTTCCCACAATCTGCTACAACTGGAATTCAAATGGTGGTTCCACACCACTATAGTGCTGTATTGACCTGGTTTGCACAACATGACAACCCACCATGACTGATGAGCCATGGTGGGTTGTCATATTTTGTGAACCCGGTGCGGTTTCTGCAGAGTGGCTTATTTTTCATGAACAAGCCACCCTGAGAACCCATGGCTTGTTTTTAGGGTTGTTGATGCCCATGGTGGCTTTTCGTGTCATCCAAACCTCATATGGTGACTTTGTCGTGGGTTGTCAGGAGTGGCTACAGAGCTGGCCAGCAAAAGCTGTGAAAAGCACTGCCACTCCTTGCAATCTTGCTAGTGCCGCCACCATCCTCCTTCATCCTTTCTCAGTGCCCTCCACCCCCTGCTCCTAAAAATACCAAAGAAAGGACACCACAGACTGTCCTGAACGTGTTTACAAGGTTTTTTAAAAGGTACACACACACACACACACACACACACACACACACACACATGGTCCTGCACAAATGCGTAGGAGCGAATGTCAGCTCTTAGGAAATTTGCGTAAATTTCTGTTTTATGGCTCTGCCTTGAAATTTGTACAATTTTGGACTCTGTTTTACCTCTCTGCCATGAGATTTGTATAATTTCCTCCTCTGTGTTACTGCTCTGCCATGAGATTTGCACAAATTTGGCCTCTGTCTGACTGCTCTGCCTTGAAATTTGCAGTTTTCCGCCCCTCTTTACTTCTTTGCCATGACATTTGCGTGTGTTTAGCAATTGTGCTCACTGCTCTGTAACCCATATGTATATCTGACAGCTAGCAATGGAGGGAAGCAACAAGCAGGAAGGGGGGGGAGTTGAAGGCGGCTTGAAAGAAGGTGCTTTGTGAGTGAGTGTTCTTACTTCAGTGTAAAGTGAAGCAGCCTATATATAAAAAAGGTGTTCACTAGGAAGGGGGTGGGGAGCTGAAAGCAGCTGGCTGCTACAGGAGAGAAGGGCGACTTCATCATGGGTGAAGGTGTGGGGAGCCAAATGTGGCTAGAGAGAAGGCGCTCTGCAAAAGGGTCTTCTTACTTCAGTGTAAAGTGAAGCAGCCTTCAAAATAAAGGTGTTCGCTAGCAAACTGAGGATGACATTGACAAGGACATTGACAAGAGAGGGATATCGGTATGCTAAGCTAAATATCAGAGAGGCGCTGTTATGCTCTTGCGCAAGAGCACATTTTCCCGAATGCACCAACAACATTTTTACTTTATTTTATTGGCCTTTTGGAACCCAGATCTCAAGGCAGCCATTATTTTGATTTTTAGAGGGGCCAATTGCTCTGGGCCTCAGATATAGAGGGGGCCACATAAGCACTCGCAAATGGTAACACTGGTCTGTGAAAATGTAAACCTCAGACCAGGAGTAATTTGTGTTTTCCCTTTACTCCATTTACTGGGCCATTAGCGTCAGGATGGTTTTGCTCTTATTAAACTGTTGTTTGACCTGCAGATTTAATCAACCTAATGTAGCCTATTGACTCCTTTCCTCTCCTTCACACTCCCAGGCAGGCCAATAGCTTGGCTGATAGGCTGGCAATCACCATAGTGTGGAGCAGCAAGACATATTATTTACTGGCTCAGTCACAGATTTTAACTTTGGACTTGATATTTATATTAGTTGATGAATCATGAAAATAGGATTCTACACGAAAGGAGTGCTCTGCTTTGCACATGAATACAACAGTATTGGTTTTCCCCCTTCAGTTTTTGAGACATAAAATCAACATAGAGCTGTATTAAAATTTGATATCTATAGACATTTTTGAGGAGATAATATGCATCTCTATTTATCCCCTCAACTATGAAAAAATATGTTGATGTATAGAGTGCATTGAAATGTAAGCGGGGGGGAGCCTTAGTAGAACATTCAGCCCCTGGGCTTCTCAGAATCTTTAAAAGGCCTTCTAGCCCAATTAGTAGGGATGGGGTTGGGGCTACACACAGATATCATGGTTGCAATAGTTTGTCTACCAAATGACAGTTAGGACAGAAGGACCACCTGTGGATATTGAGAAATATAAAAGTTGAAGGCTCCAACTCCACTTTAAAAAAAAAAAAAAAAAAAAAGCTGAGACTAGGGATGAGCAGATCAGTCTATTTCTGGTCCATGTCAGTTTTGTATGTTTTCTTCCCAAGTCCAAGTTAAAAAAAAAAAAAGTTTGCAAAAAATGTATTTAAATACTTATTTTTAATGTATTTACTTGCAAAATATACATTTCTAAGCATATTTTCTCTCAAAGTACACATATCTAAATGTATTTTATCATAAAATACACATTTTATATGCATTTTAATGTTTTTTGAATAAGGAACTGCACCATAAAATTCAAAGAAGTAGACAGTCCTAAGGATAACTGTGTTCCAATCCACATAATAGTTGCTGATGTCAATCAGGTCAGTTTGTATCAGAACTTGCAAAGAATGAATTCTTCAAGCATCCCCATATGCAAGAATACAAAACTGGAGTATATGGATAGGCTGGATTGGGGTTATGCACATTGGAGACTATGTACAGAGGCCTCTAGGCCAATGTGATGTCCAACATGCATGACTTCCAGGGAACAGGGGTGCAGGATGGCATTATCTTGATTCCCCCACTCCCATTGTGAGTACAAATAGATGTAAATGTCTGCATAGGGCTAGAGTAAAAGAGGGGTGCGTGTTACAGATGTTTGATCCCACTTGTTGGGTTAAAATATGAGTAGGACAACAAAATTGCATAATCTAAGTATTCATCCCCATGGTGAAAAAAAAACCCTCTCTTGGCACAAATATGTCATATTTGTACCCAAACAGGATTATTTGAGAAGATGTCTAGAAGAGACACCTTTTGCTCCAATTTGATGACTGAGTTAAATCTTCCTTTTTCCTCCAGGGTAATCGTGATTAAAAGTTTGGAAGTGGCATGTCCTTCCAAGCATAATTCACTCCCTCATTTGAGGATAACTGTGACTAAATCTGTGCTATGTTTTAGCATTTTGGGGTGGAGGGAACACTTGTCCACAGTGTAAAAATAAATATTTCAGACTCAATTGTGTGGAATTTTTTTTGATACAGAGTTAACTGTGTCATGAAAACCCTTCCACAAGAAGATATTTCTGTCTGAGGGTCAGAAATTATTATTGCATTCAATGGTACTAAGATTGCACATTTTGGGCAATGAGTTTAAAAGCTTCATTAGTCTCTTGGACCTCAATTCTTGCACAGTTTAAAATATTAACTCTCTTTCAGAAAAAGGTTTGTATTGGTTGAAATGCCCAAATACTGGCCACACACACACACACACACACACACACACATTCCAGAATCCTCTTTTGTGCTGACATTAAATGTTGACATTTTCCATGGGACTACTTCGGGACATGAATGTTCCTCTATTAAAATGAGACCTTTCCTTCCATGCACAAAAAAATTCACTGCTGGAACATAATTGCACACAAATTATCAGTGAAGGAGATGGCAGACCTAGAGGTAAGATAGGTCCATAGTGTAAGACATTTTTGCATACCATTTTATACCTGGGCAATTGTCCATCTGGAATGAGCAATGGCTTGGATCCAAAGAACAGTGAGCAGAAGGAGAAAAAGCATTAGTGTTTCATGAACTCTTGTGCAAGAGTTGGCAGAAGACTTCTGACAGTGCAGTACCATGGTGTAACAGGGGTTGCATTACAGTTGTTTTTACTAGAATTCTGAGATCCACTAACTTTAGCCTAAAACAAAAGACATATACTTAGAATTATAGAATTCTGGGCTCAGGAATATGTTTTGAATACCAGAATTGAACTGAGTCCACAGTCCTTCCACACAAAACTCCGCTCCTGCTTACTCCAAGCTTCCTTCATTTCAGCCATATAATTTAGGGTAAGGGAAGTCATTTTGTTGTTGCTACTGTTGAACAATGGGGAGTCAAAAATCATTGCCCAGCTACTGCAAATTACCGAGGGATCTACCAGTAAATCCAGATATACCTTCTGTTCACCCCTACATTAAAGTATAAGAAACTGTGAATAAAGAAAATACAGGCTGTAGTGTGTAAACTGTAGTGGGTCATGACAAGGTCTTGAATATGAGCCTGTGCAAGCACTTGTGTGAGCAGAGAACTCCCCTGAATTTTGGGCTCACTTGTGTCATGCAACACTTTTCTGCTAAGTTGAAAATAGCCTTTATGTTAGTGGAAGAACATGTTTGGATCTAACCCTATGTCCTGGATGAAGTTTGCCCATCCACTTCACACACCAAAAGACAAGATATCCCTATGTTTTAGGATTGGGCTCTTTGTTGTACATAATAATATACCAAGATTTTAAAAAGAAAGGGAAACAACAGACCAGGCTAAATAACTTGTAATATAGAGTGGTCAGCACATTATTCCCAATATAACATCTGGATTCACAAGATAAAACTATAATCCTTATAGTACATCCTGTATAAATCTTTTCCAACCAGTAAACTTCCACTGTGTAAGCTTGACCATCAAGACTGAAACATACAGAAAACATGATACAGAAAGCTTCAATAATGAAAGGATTATCCATCCAGTAAGTATTTTCATTTATAGAGTATTAATGGAAAATGACTATAAAAAGATAAAAGGAGCTGTTGTGGTGTGTGTATGTGTGTGAGGGATACCCTCTCTTTCCTGTAATTGTATATTTGATCCTCTGGTAATATAGCTACACTGTGTTGCTTTATAGAAAGATTGGAAGCATTCATAGCTTAAAAAACACTATTTTTGCTTTTATCACTGGCAGGTTCTCCTATGCACATATCTCTAGAGTACCTCTTGAAAATCAAAGGAATTACACCAGAGCAGTAATTTCCAAACGGCATGCTTTTTTGGGCATACTAGTGTGAAAAATAAATTAATTAAATGTTTCTGCAAACCGAAAACACTCACCCACATGGGAGGGCTGCCTGCTGCATCTTTACACTATTAAATAGACTTACCAGCTCCCAATCTACTGGGTGTAAGTAATTCTGCCCACTCTCTTCCTCTGGTGTGACTGGAGTTACTCATGATACAGAGAGGTGGCAGAATTATCCATCCACAGAGGAGGCTCCCATTGTATTTCTGTATGAATCACTACTAATCAAGAGGCAGGACCTGAATAGTGACTCAGACAGAAACACACAGTATATGCATGTGTTTGCCTGTCCACGTAACTGCAAATGCCTTTGTTAGTCTATTACTCTGCAAATGTATTCTGTTAGACAGACTTACCGTAGCTTTCTGTCTAGCCCAGCCTCCCCCAACCTGGTGCCCTCCACACCAGGTTGGGGAAGACTGGGCTAGCCCAATATTGTCTGCTCTGATTGTCAGTGTTTCTCCGGGGCCTCGGCAGGCGCAGGTATTTCTCAGCCACCTGACATCATTTTAACTGGAGATACCAGAGACTCAACCTGGGACCTTCTGCATGCAGAACATGTGCTTTGCCACTGATCTATGACCCCTATGCATGCTTGAATGGATATGTGTGTGGATACACATCCAGGGCCAGGGCAGGCTGTTTTGATGACCCAAGTGGCTGCACCATGTGACCTAACAGGGGCACCTCAGGATCCCTTGCAACAAGCAGCTGCACACATTCCATACATTGCACCCCAGGGTCCACCTGGAGATTGCATGGGATCCTAGGCTTTGATAACATGGTGTACTGTAGCCATGCCAGGGATTGAACCTGGGACCTTTTTCTTGGAAAGCATGTGGTTTGCCACTGAGCTATTGCCCTTCCTTTTACAAATATAGAGGCACATGTGCTAGGGCACAACTGAGGATGTACAGCTGCATGTATACTGTGAGCATCTTCTGCAGCTATTGCTAGGGATCTTGGTGTGCACTTCTCACATCATGTACTAATTCATTGGCACCGAAAAATCATTGCCCCATTTTTATTGCTTGGGGTCCTTGTGTAGTTGGGCCAGCCCTGCAAATTTCTATGTCTGTGTATCTTTGTATGTATCTATGCAATCCCGGATATATGGACTATAGTTCTGAAGCAGCAGAACAAGGTTCAAGGGCTGCAAGGGACTTATATGGCCATTTAATCAGCCATAATACTCAAACCTTCCTTGACAGATGTTTGTCTAGTCTATTTTCTAAAGATCTCCAACTGATGAGATTTCCCTTGGCATTTTTTCCTGACTATGCCTATCTTTAGAAAATTCTTCTTGATATTTAACCTCCTTCAGCTTAAGCCGCTTTACCTCTTGCCCTTGAACATACAGAGCAATTGTTTACCATCCCGTTTCCATGTTTGAAAACTGTTAATCCAATTGTTTTAGTTTATAATATTCACCCTTCTTCTCTCATCATGATGTGTGTATGTGGTGGAGCAGTAACAATGAATAATGAATACTTCAGAAATAACAGCTGGTGGTGTCTCATTCCCTTTATTGCAGCACCTGCAGGTTTTGGTGTGAAATGTACCACTGAATACTTAAGATGACAAGTCACGCAAGGGAAACCAGTATGCAAGTCATTGGCAGAATATGTACACAATATTCAGTTGACTGTGTTTAGAATCTTTAGTCACCACATTGGTGATGTAGGTTGGCAACCAGACCCTTCTCACTGGATACCCAAGTAAAATGTTCCAGAACTATCTCAGAGAGTTCATTTTTAGGATCCATCTGTGAAGTATTGTCATACTGGATTGCTTTGTGCTTTGACCAAGGGCTTATTTGCACATACCTGATCACTGCTTGATATCCGTCTCAGTGACTTATCAGTTGATGATTTACAGCTGAAAGTGTAAGCAACTTTCATTGAAAAACATTGTGTTCGTGGTAATATTTTGTTTACTTAACATTTCTATCCCACCTTTCAATTCACAAATGTAAGTTCCGACTGTGTTTTTTGCTCTCTCATTGTACTTTATGCAAATCACTGCTTGATGCTGAAGTCACTGAGGGGTGAACACGCATGGATGAATCAACTGTAAGTGATGAGGCACATCCACATTACATATTGCAGCTGGTTTAGCAGTCCTTTCCTTTTCCTAGGGAATGATGTAATTTGTAGTTCCGCATGGGGCAAGGATAAGTAAGGATCATGAAGGCTGCAATCCTGTGTATATTGTCCTGGAAGTAAGCTTCATTTACACTGAGGGACATACTTCTGAGTAAACATGCATAGGATTGTGCTGCACAAGAGAAGTTTCAGCATCTCACCAAACTACAATCCCCAGAATTCTATGGAGTTAAACAAGATAAAGTGTTATAAAGCTGATTTATAAATGTATAGTGTACATAAGGCCTAGGTAAATTACTGAGAAACCATGGTGTTCATGGGTTGAAAAGTGGACATGCTTTTAAATACTTGTTTTATATACCGTAATTCATGTCTTGCACTTATATTCCATCCTTCTTTCATGGACTTCAAAGTAGCATACACAGGGTTTCCAGGTGGTCTTCCATCCAGGTACTGATCAAACTTAGACCTTCTTAGCTTCAACAAAGTTGCTATATCAAGTGCCTTTATGTGACTGTTCTAAGGATTGACCTAGAAGACAGGAAGGAAGGAACTCAGCAGCTCCTTCCTCCAGCTGCTGCATGCAGAGTTCTTGCTTCAGGCCAGAGGGGGAGGAGAGGGGACTGGAGACCCCCCAAATGCTACATGTCTTACAGCAGCAGCAAATCCAGCAGGAAGTACCACACTCACAGTTTGAGAATTTAGGACTTAAAAGAGAAGTCTATGCTCACTGCAGGAACCCCCGTCATTCAGACTACAAGTCTCATGCTTGTGATACATCAGGTCCGCTTTTCTGTCACAGCGTATATTAGAGAGAGAGAGAGAGAGAGAGAGAGTGACTGAGAGAGTTTGGCATTTATTTAAATAGGAAATTTATAGTACAATCCCTGTCAATCCTGTGTTTTCACTTTGGGTTCTATATCTTTGGTTGTAGTAATATTAAGCGATGTAAGAATTTGGGTGGCACAACAAGGTGCTTCCAGGTGAGGTTTTGGGTTCAGATGATGATGCAGTCTTCCATTTGTAACCCTCTCATATTTTCCCACTATTTCTTCTGTAGTTTCTTACTATTTCTTCTGTAGCTTTTGCAAAATGCGGCAGCCAGATTAATAACTGGGACCAGAAGGTCCAAATATATAACACCAATTCTGGTCCGCTTGCATTGGCTGCCTATACACTTCCAAGCCCAATTCAAGGTGTTGGTTTTAACCTTTAAAGCCTTACACAGCTTGGGATCACAATACTTGACGGAACGCCTCTCTCAGCCACAATCTACCTGGACACTATGTTCAGTTCAACATCTGAGGCCTTCCTCTGAGTGCCTCCTCTAAGGCAGGCTCGGAGGGTGGCAACAAGTGGGAGGGCCTTCTCAATAGTGACCCCCAGACTGTTGAATGAGCTCCCCACCGAGGCCCACCAGAGTCAACTTTGTCATCTTTTCAGTGCCAGGCTAAGACAAGACAGCTCTCTATGTTGAGTTGTTTAAGGATGTCTAGGGTTATTTTAATGGCTTGATGGGGATACCCATGTCAGGTGTTTTTAACAGGTATTTAACATTCTGTATTAGTGGTTTTGTTGTTGGATTGTTTTTAATTTTTTAAAACCGTTTTAAATTCTGTATTAAATAATTATAACATTTTTATTGTATTATGGCCTTGTTTAGGCACTGTTGTAAACTGCCCAGAGAGCTTCAGCTATTGGGCGGTATAGAAATGAAATAAATAAATAAATATTTTCTCTTACCACACACACACACACACACACACACACACACACACACACACATAAATCAGTTAAGGAGGAAAAGATGGAATAGTTGCACAGTGCCTTTTAACTTATAGTATTAGGAGCTGTTTGGAAGCACCCTGGGTCTTTGAAATAACAGTGTCAGCAGGTGTTGGTGCCCTTGGATTTCTCTTACTTGTATTACTTGCTTAGAGGCTATGAAATTGAGTGATATTTTCCTATAATCCAAGTTCCTTTTATTAGTGGTTATTCTTACCTATAAAACAGATTACTAGCTTGTGTGTTGAGACTTACCCAGGAGCTGTCAGCTTTTGCTGGCAGGCAGTGTCAACAAGAGGCCATTCTGTTCTATGACTTGTCTATTTCCAGGTAACAGTTGTATGTAACTATGCAACTGGGGCTTGACTATGGCTGGAGATGCGCAACCTCAATATGCATGGCAAGGCAAATGAGATGACACATCCCCCTTCACATCCTGCAGTCTGAATGGGGATCTCATCAGATGCCTTGGGTTGTCAACTTGACCAGAAAAAAGTCTTGGCCTGCTCTTATGACTTTAACTGGGTGACTTTAACAGCATCTTGATGTGCAGAAATCTTGATGAGTGAAGATTTTCACAGCATAGAGATAAACATGATCACCTGCTAATATCCTCACCAAAAGCTGCTGTTTAGAGTCAGCATTCCTCTTACCTGGGACAAAAAATGGAGCCAGGCTTTCATGTTCTACTGTTGCCTCCCCTCCTTTTGACCATGATTCAACATGTAATCCAAGCAAGCTCCCCCTTAAAAGGGAAGGAAGACAAGTTTAATGGTCTGAGAGTGCAATACCACTATTTAAAAGCCTCAGCTCGGTAGCATTTAAGAAGCTTTATAGACTTACCATCTAGACATCAAAGGTATTTATAGAATTATTATTTTCAGGATAGACTATTTAATTCAGTGTATGAAGGAAAAGCAGCTGCCTTTGGCAAGGAGCGCCGGACCCTTTGAATCATTTTGACAACCCATCACATACCATGCAATGATGCATGTAACCTGGTCCACTCAGGGCTATCTGTGAGGGCACAAAGCTGAGTCCACTGGTCTTGGTAATGAACATTCTGTATGCAAAGCATCTGAGTAGTGAGCAAGAAGAGAAGGTGTAAAAATCTGGGTGTCACGTTTAATTTTTGCTGCCCAGGGTCAGGAGCATCCAATGAACTGAAGGTTTTCAACATATATGAATTCAACATCTGGTCTGTTTATTCAGGGAACATTCCATTAAGTGTGGAACTGTTGGAAATCAAAGTATAAAATAATATTTTTTAGCAGAGCACACAGAGAAGTATCGCACATCTAAATAGGATTCCTGCAACATACAGGTCCTTCCTCCATGTTTTTAAAATGTTCAAATATACATTTGACCACATGGGTGAAGCAACATAAGATGGCTTAAGAATGGTACATGTGGAGCGGTGGTAGGTGAGAATTTGGTTTCAGTTTACTTTTGATAAGAATTTACTAAAATTCGCAAAGTTCTCCATATTTGGGACAAAAATAACTTGAGATTTAAAAAACATTGATTTGGGCTTTGAGTACTTTGCTCTTAAATGTCTGGGATTGAATCCCTGTATAGTCAACCAAATGTTTGTTAGGGTTTCCACCAGTTTTTATCTGACAGGCTCCCCATTTTTAATATGGCAGGCAAGTACATCATGGTCCTCTCCATGCTGGGAATAGCTGTAATTTCGTTTCAGTTCACTTATAATGAGAATTTGCCAAAATTCACAAAGTTCTTCATTTGTGCCAGTGTGGCTTAGTGGTGAGAGTGTTGGAGTGTTGGACTGGGACTTGGGAGATCCGGGTTCTAGTTCCCGTTCGGCCATGAAACTCACTGGGTGACTTTGGGCCAGTCACTGACTCTCAGCCTAACCTACCTCACAGGGTTGTTATGAGGATAAAATGGAGAGGAGGAGGATTATGTAAGCCGCCTTGGGTTCCTTGCAGGAAAAAAGGCGGGGTATAAATATAATAAATAAATAAATACATAAAAAGAGATTTTAAAAATTCAAATGTGGGAGAAAACAAAACTGACAGCTTGAAATCACCATCCTCCACATGATAATTTCTCACATTAAAAATGAAAGAAAAGGAACCTCAAAGATGTACAGGGGCCAATTAGATTATTATGGCCCAACACATTTTGAGTCAATATACTCAGGGCAACTGAACCAGTTTCTTCATTGGAACTGTTGAAAGAGTATTATATGATGTGTTTGTTCCTATACTGGTGCCTCCGTGCCCCGTCCCTCTTATTTCTTGGCATATATCCCTGCCACAGTGCCACTGCCCCCATAATGTACAGAGTCAGCCACCATGATACAGTTGATGATATCATCCATACCTTGTGATATGAGCTGCCAATGAAAGTAGCAGACTTGTATTTCCTCTGTTTCTCACCCCACCCCCAGTAATACATAGCAAAACAAAGTAAGTGAGGTGACATCACTGTCTTCCAAGTTTCCTCCACCCCCACAAGCAGCAGCCAATTAATTGGAGCTGGAGGAACTCTGCACATTTTAATGTCATGTCACTCCATTTGTTTCATTACATGTCATCAAGCAGATTAGAGGAGACACAGGGGTGCTGCTTTTGGCAACTGTTACACATCTCTGTAATGTCTAGTTCTGCTCTATTCCAGCTGTTCTAGTTCTGAATATGGAGGAAACATTCAAACATTTTCTAGTATTCTCTTGGGGAAGGTAATCTGCATGCAACCGTTGGATAGTAGCACAGCTGTGGTTTAGTCAGTCATCTTTTACTTCTAAGGAAAGATTACATGGGTGAGATGCATGACATCTCAAAACTCTGGTGTCACTGCTGAGCTCAGGTTAGTTTCTGGCTTTAGTGACAGGTAGTTCTAATTTCCAGAGGGTAGTCATGTTAGTCTGTTGCAGCAAAAACAGCAAAGAGTCTTATGGCATTTTAAAGACTAGCAAATTTATTCTGGTATAAGCTTTTGTGGACTAGAGCCTACTTCATCAACGGTAATTCTAGACATACTGAGACCTGTACAAGGCAGCAGGAGAGTTGGGGCTACAGAAAATAACTTTGCATTGAGGATTTTGCCAATGTGTAGAGTTTTTACAAATCTTTGTGTGTGTGTTTTTTCAATGCTTAGCTCCGCAGTGACCTTGAGTTAGAGGAGTTCTTATTCTTATCCACACACATCTGCTCATCATCATCAGGCGATCACTCGTGACCGAGTAAGATTGTCTTCCGGGATAAAAGGAGGAAATTCTAAAGAAGATTGTGTAGACTCTAGCGATGGGTCCGTAAGTGACTGTGGAGGCCAATTCTAGATCCACACAGCTTCCCACAGTGAGGACACAGGTTACCAGATAGAAGATGGTCCTGTAAAGGATTCATTTGACGTGCTTTTCGCTTAGCACGTTTCTCCCTTTCACCTTGCACTCGGGCTTCTTCAAAGTCCATGGAACCTTTGTGAAAGGCCAACCTCCATTTAGATCGTTCATGGGCCAGAGCTTCCCAGTTTTCGATGTTTATATTGCATTTTTTTTGATTAGCCTTATGAACATCTTTAAACCTCTTATATTGACCACCGATATTCCGCTTTCCATCCTTGAGTTGGGAGTAAAGTAACTGCTTTGGGAGACGGCAGTCAGGCATTCGAACAACATGACCGGTCCACTGAAGTTGGCGTTGAAGGATCATTTTTTCAATGCTAGTAGTCTTTGCTTCTTCCAGTACACTGACATTTGTTCGCCTATCTTCCCAAGTAATTTGCAGGATTTTCCGGAGGCAACGTTGATGAAACCTTTCAAGGAGGTGGAAGTGACGTTTATAGATAGTCCATGTTTCGCAGGCATACAATAAAGTTGGTAATACAATGGCTTCATAAACCAGTGTTTTGGTCTTCTTACAAATATCCCGATCCTCGAACACTCTATGTTTCATTCGAGAAAATGCGGCACTTGCGGAGCTCAGACGATGCTGGATTTCACTGTCGATGTTAGCTGTAACAGAAAGATAGCTGCCAAGATAGAGAAAATGATCGACATTTTCCAGTATTGTCCCGCCAAGCTGGATAGATGGCATCACCAAAGGATTGGCTTGCACTTGCTGATGAAGCACTTTGGTTTTTTTGATGTTAAGTGAGAGACCAAGTTTTTCGTATGCTTCTGCAAAAGCATTTAGGATAGTTTGGAGATCATCCTCTGAATGTGCAGAGACCACATTATCATCAGCATACTGAAGTTCCACAACGGAGGTTGTAATTACCTTACTTTTTGCTTTCAGCCTGCTGAGATTAAAAAGCTTTCCATCTGTTCGATATATAATTCCCACACCGGTGGGAAGTTTCCCCTTGACAAGATGTAAAACCATGGCGATGAAAATGGCAAATAATGTTGGGGCGATAACACATCCCTGTTTAACACCTGATCCCACTTTAAATGGAGCACCATGAGAGCCGTTGTTGTCCAAAACTGTTGCCGTCATGTTGTCATGGAGAAGTCGCAAGATATTCACAAATTTATTGGGGCATCCAATTTTCATAAGGATAGTCCAGAGAGCTGTACGATCTACAGTATCAAAGGCCTTAGCCAAATCAATAAATGCCATATAAAGGGGTTGATTTTGCTCCTGGCATTTTTCTTGGAGCTGACGTGCAGTAAAAATCATGTCTACTGTCCCTCTAGAGGGGCGGAAACCATATTGAGTTTCAGGGAGGATCTCTTCTGAAATAGATAGAAGACGGTTTGCGAGAATCCTAGCAAATATTTTACCTGCGGTTGCTAAGAGAGAAATGCCCCGATAGTTTCCACAGTCTGTTCTATCACCCTTCTTAAAGAGGGTGATAATTATGGCATCCCTGAAGTCTTCTGGGATCTCTTCTCTTATCCAGATTTTTTCAATGAGTTTATGAAGATGTTGTACAAGTTCGGGGCCCCCTTCTTTAAAGATTTCAGCAGGAATCCCATCTGGTCCACTAGCTTTGTTGTTCTTCATTTGATTAATGGCTTTTTTTACTTCATCCAAAGTGGGGAGTATTGCAAGTTCCTCTTTAATTTGTTTTTGCGGGATTTGCGAAAAAATCTCATTATCCACCTTAGATTTACGATTTAAAAGGTCATAATAATGCTCTTTCCAACGCAGTGCAATAGACTCTTTGTCTTTTAAGAGTTTGGTGCCATCTTTTGATTGTAAAGGGTTTGTACCATAGGTTTTTGGTCCATAAATGGCCCTTGTGGCCTTAAAAAAGCCCCGTGCATCATGAGATTCTGCAAGTTGTTGAATTTCTTCAGCTTTCTTTTTCCACCAAGCGTTCTTAAGTTCTCTTGTTCTTCTTTGGACCTCAGCCTTTGCGCTAGCGTAGGTTTTTTTCTTGGCAGCGCAGTTAATATCATTTTGCCATATTTGGAAGGCTTTCCTTTTTTGGTCAATTATATATTTAATCTCATTGTCATTTTCATCAAACCAATCCTGATGTTTCTTAGTTTCATATCCAATAGTTTGTTCACAAGCTGCAGTAATGGAGGTTTTCAGCTTAGACCAATGGTCCTCAATGTTGTCAGGAGGTTCCGTAGGTAGATGTTCCTTAAGAAGTGATTGAAGACGAGTTTGCTTAATAGGATCTTGAAGGACTTGGATGTTCATTTTACGCCTTGGTTTCCTTCCTTGAAGCCTACGTTGGGGAGCAGTGTTGATAACCATTGTGGAACGGATTAGTCGGTGGTCTGTCCAGCAGTCGTCGGCACTCACCATGGCCCTAGTAAGAAGTACATCGCGGCGATCTCTAACACGGACAATTACATAATCCAGAAGATGCCAGTGCTTTGACCGTGGGTGCTGCCATGATGTTTTAAACTTATTCTTTTGTCGAAAGAGCGTGTTTGTGATAGTGAGATTATGCTCTGCACATATAGACAAAAGTAAGAGTCCGTTCGGGTTGCTATTACCAACTCCGTCTTTTCCAATAGTTTCTGGCCATAAATCAAAGTCACGCCCGACTCTTGCGTTAAAATCGCCCAGGAGGATAATTTTATCCTCCTTAGGTATCTCTGACAGGAGAGTGTCCAACTGGCTATAAAAACTTTCCTTGATGTCATCATCAGCATCTAATGTTGGTGCATAAGCGCTCAAAATAGTTACCTGTTGGTTATTGGCGAGCTTTAATCGAAGAGTTATCAGGCGTTCGTTAATGCCAGTAGGAACTTCTGACAAAGAGTTCACTAGTTCATTTTTGATGGCAAAGCCTACACCATGTATTCGTCGGTCCTGCTCAGGTAGTCCTTTCCAGAAGAAGGTATAACCTCCTTTTTCTTCTTTCAGCTGTCCCTCTCCTGCCCTTCGAGTTTCTTGAAGTGCTGCTATGTCAATCTTAAACCGTCTCAGCTCCCTTGCAATAATAGCAGTCCTACGCTCAGGGCGTTCACTATCTATGTTATCCAGCAATGTCCGTATATTCCATGTTCCAAAATTCAAATGTCTTTTTCGACCGCTAAAATGGTGACCCCACTGGACGCGGTAATCCAGTCAGGGGAGAAAGAGGTAGACTATGTTTAGGGCACCTTTTCTAGCCCCCTCCCCATACGGGGTGAGCAGAGTGGACACATCTGCTATGCTGGCAATGATGAGATACCGTCATTGTGCTACATCAGAGGAAGCAATAAAAAGAATGGTTTAAAAAACGTGTAGCACTTGTTATCCTCTTGCTGGAAAAGTCTGATTTTTAGTCCACAAACAGAAACAGTAGCACAATAAGTTTATAAATAAATAATGTTATTCATTTAGTATAATAGCAGCAGTATTTCATAGCAGAATAACTATTTGTAACTAAGAAGTCAAAACAGTGAGGAAGCCTTTGAGGTCAGCAGAACTCTTCTTCAGCCTGGATAAGCAAAACAAGAGAGGGGAGAGCACAGAGAGAAGCTTTCTCTTTGACATGCTTGGATTACTGCAATACTCTCTAGGTGGGGCTGCCTTCGAAGACTGTTCAGAAATCCCAGGTGGTTCAGAATGCTGCAGCCAGGCTGTTGACTAAGTTACAACACTTACACTGGCTGCCAGTCCATTTGTGGGCACAATTCAAAGTGCTGGTTATCACCTTTAAGCCCTAAATAACTTAGGACCAGGCTACCCGAAGGGCCTCCTGCTCCTTATTTAAATAGGCTTTTGGCCTACAGAGCTATTTGTTTTCTCAGCTGCCATTTGCTTTAACCTGAATTTCAATTTAATGATATTTTAACTAGCTGCTATTTTTATATGCTCTTATTTGAGTTTTAGATGGTTTTATAGTGTTTGTTTATGTTACTTTTTATTGTGAAATTTACTGCTGTTAGCCTCTTTGGGCATAGGGTGGCCATGTGTCCTCTTTTAAAGAGGACAGTCCTCTATTTGAAGGACTGCCAGAGGAACATCCTTTATTTGAAGGTGTCCTCTATTTGAAGGGCTGTTCTATCCAATTTTAATTTAATGAACCAGGGCTTTTTAAAAGGAATTTTCACTGGGGGACGACTCCTCAAAAGGGCATTATAAAATCATGCGAAAGGGCAAGAAAATCATGTTTAATTTTAAATAATTACCGTAAACACATAAAGAAATATCATGAAACTTTCATTTTAATAGCAAATGATTGCAATTTAAATACACTTGTTATTTAAAATTTAACAAAAAATGTCCAGAACTATGCAATATTTTTTTTTTACAAATTCCTGTTCAGCGTAAATCTCAGGAACAGGCTGATGTTGCCTTCTGTTTCCGGTTGAAGGAAAATGGACAACAGCAGGCCAGGCCGGGCATCATAATAGGCTACACCAATCCCATTCAGAGAGCTATGTTTAGCTGTCCATTAACTGTGTTGTTATACTTGTTTGTGTGTCATCCACTAGAAGATTAGGAACACAATTCTTTCAGTTTGCATTGAGTGTAGTGAGAGAGTTGTTGCGATTATTGCTGCCAGAGGTTTTTGCACCATGCCTGAAGTTACCCTGCCCTAGGTTCCTTAAATAGTTTCCCTGTGGGAAGTACTACTGTCCTATGTCTAATGCAATCTTTAATCAGCCCTTATATTTTCTGTTAAGTAGAGTGGTAGGCTGCCACCCAACCTCATCCCGCTCAATTGGGCTTCCAGTCATCTAGGCTTGGACTTTACAAAAAGTGGTAAACCTACCTGCGAATGTAATCAAAGTTTCAAGCTTCCTTCAGTGCAGGCTTTTAAAGCTGTAACTGGAGAATCCAAAAGCACCACAGACTTCCCAAAGCCAAAGCCTTCTTTCCATTCTGGACCTTGAAACCTCCATTTGCTTTTCCAGCCCTCCTACCTCAAAAGGCTGGACTACTGGGAAAGGGGAAGAGTCCCAGCAGGGCAGCCTTGTGGAAAATGGTGTCCCTGACTCATATTTCCTGGAAACAACAGTTATAGTTAAAAACACTCACAAATCTATTTTAAGTATTCTCCTCCCTCCATATGGATTTGAGAGACCCCAAGATAATAATTAGGTAACTAAGGCTCAGCCTTTAAAATAATTAGGTAGGCCAGACCTGCCCTGAATTCCACTCCTGCACCTCTTAGTCAAAACGGCTTCCAAAGCCCTGGAAGCCTTTTTCTCCTCCCATGTCCCTTAATCTCCTTAAAGTAATAGGTCTACTTGAGCCATATGAGTTACATATGCACAGGTTTTGCTTAAAACAGGATGGCAAATACTAAATCACAGAGTCTAGAAGAGAACATGAACAGAATCTAAATCTACATTTTGTTTTCCTCAAATGTAAACCAAGGACAAGAAGAATTAAAAGGGCACTGGTGGGGAGGGGGAATGTTGAGTCCACTGAGGGGGGCAGAATTCATGAGGGCTGGGGGGGGGTTTCCCTGCACTTAATATGGTAAAAATGCCCTGTAATGAACCATAAAAACTGTTTGCCCATCAACAGTTAGCACCAGAACAGCATTGAACAGGCAGGCACACAAGTCATCTGGTCACAGTCTTCCACACTATGGTGAGATGAACTGTATTTCTATTTAAATTATAATAATTATTTCTAAATGTGCCTCTATACATACACATTAGCACATGCAAATTTTATGCAAATCAGTGTTCTCTTTCATCCGCTTTTTTGTTGATGCATTTACTCTTTTGGGGGGGGGGCAATTCATAAGTAGCCACACTAGGTACAAATGTAATACGTATGTGAAAGGATTCATTCAGTCATTCATTTGTATGGAGTAGTTTTCAGTACTGTGAGCCACCTCCTGAAGACTGAATTGTGGTATACAGTATAGCTCAGAAGCAGGTTTGCCACCTCGGTTAGAACTAAGCCTATATTCCAGGGTGTTGCTTGTGTCCTGAAATTCTCCTGTTCCCTTGAAGTTGTCAGTCACAGGGTTATATAGACATCTATTTTTTGAAAGACGGTGATCTTTCTGTAAAAGGAAGTAGGAATGCTGGGAAAGATTCTTAAAAGGATTTTGTTGTAAAATGTAGGATTAGTAGCAGCTAAAGATGGAGTATATAAATGCTTGCATTATAAATGAAAGTGGTGCCAGAGTGAATTAATACTTAATAAAACGAACCAAGGTAATTGGACATGTGAATAAGCTCACATTTTGAAGTTTTTCCAAAGCTGGAAGAATTGAATTTGGGGGGGAAATACCAATGGGAAATAACAAGTTGTAACTGGCTACACAGTATTAAAATTTGATTCACATGAATGCTTTGGAAAAATTATTACATTTTAGAAATATTGATTTAAAAAACTTTTGTGTTCTACATGGAGATAAAGTATTTCTTTAAAAAAGAAAAGAAAAGAGAAATAATTTATTAGTATAAAGAGGAAAACAAATACAAAAAGCAAACCAAGAGCCATAACATCAGTTTTCAATTAAGATGCAGGTAGCGTATGATCTACTTAAACAGAGATGCTGAGTTTAGGATGACCTGAATGCAGGATACATGCAACTGGTATGAGGCTATCCCAATAATTCATTCCAGATCTACTGATGAACATGTGGTGGGTGCATTTGAGAGAAACAATCCAACCAGTGTTAAGCACCATTGGTTTCAATGAGAACTAGGCTGCAGTCCTATGCCCATTGAAATGGGAGAAAGTTGCATTGCACTCCTGAGTAAACATGCCTCAGATTGCTCTGTTAAGCACTGGCCTATCCCTCCCACTGAACTCACTGGCCTTTATTGTGACTCACATTAAAAAAGACAAAACCCCAAACGGGCCTGTTTGTAACAGCAAATCATGGGTTAATTAACCCAGAATTTGCCATTGTGTGCCAAGTGCTGCCATTTCAGAAATATAACCTCCAATTGGGCTGATCACAGGTCGCTCCATGTCACCCAAACGAAGGCACTAAACAACCCACAGTTAACCTAACAACTAATTGTAGGTTAACTTTGGGTTGTTTAACCCACAATTAACTTATAGTGCCCAGGTTTGGATGATACGGAGCAACCGCTGAATGGCCCAATCGGATGTTGCATATGAAAAATGGCGGTGGCATGCACCACAGCAAATCATGGGTTAATTAAATGGGTTGAGCTGGGTTGATTTCTAATTAACAAGCTGGGTCCCTGTTTTTTTCATACTTGATTCCCACAACAGAGTGTGATGTGCAGCATATTTGGAATTTGGCTCTTATACTACCACAGTATCTTAAAGAATGGAGTCAAACTTTCAGACATTTCAGAAGAATATGGGGAAGGGCACATATTTGAATTCTTTGCATTTCATTTTCAAAGATGCTTTGTTTTGACTGAAACTGAACATATATCCTGAGTCAAATGCACATTCTGAGGTGGTACTTTCCCACAGCAGCTATACTGCATACCTTTTCCTAATATTTGAGTTGACTCTCAGTATACAAAAAATAACAGGAGAGTTGCTATTTTTGCTGTTTGGAGTAAGTACTCACATTCAGCAAAAGAGAATGAAGATGTAAAGTTTCTGCAGAGCCAGCTCTAGGTTTTTGAAGGCCCTTGGGCAAGACACCTTCAATGGGCCCCTTCCCTCAGTGATTCTACTTTCTCACTGTCACTGCCATTGTCACCAGCTGCTATTGTTCCTCATCCTCTTTCTCATTCTTGCTACCACTTGCTTGCTTGACAGGTCGTGTGTTGGTCCTTGGCAGGCCCTTTATGCCAGCCCTGAAATAAATAATCTTCTTAATTATGGCTAGTAGTATATCATAGTCTCCAATTGCCCCAGAAATGCTGGGACCATCACAAAAACCCTTAAGTCATCACGGCTTCTCACTTTGTCATGCAGAGTCCCGAATTCCGCTGCCTCCTGCAACTGCAAGCTACTTAAGCTGCTCTTAAAGGGGCCATGGGCAAAATTGCAGCTAAGCTTGCAGTTTTAGCTTAGCTGTAATTTTGCCCATGGCCCCTTTAAGAGTAGCTCTTAGGCTTGAACAGCCACAGTAAGCAGGGAGGGAACAGATGCTGCTAAGCTGGGGGGGGGGAGGTGAGGATGTGTGTATGTGTGCGCATGCGCATGCATGCTCTACCTGATGCCTCTGCTGCACGTTGCAGTGGGAAAGGGATTAGCTGGGTGAAAAGAAAAGGAGATGGAGGCTACACCCGCTGGCCTGGACCAAGGGAGAGGTGAATGAGGGAATTTATCATGATTCCTATCTTTATATTGCCAAAGATTTTATTTCCTAACAGAGCTGATTCTGTTCCTCGAACAGGTGAGATTACAGTGTCAGAAGGAAATGCAAGAAACTTCCCCTTCTCTCTGAAGCTCTATGTTTGGGGGTGTGGGGTGGGTGGGTAAGCTTCACCTGTTGAATATGTGTCAATCCTGACAAATTTAAAACAAAAAGAAGGAGATTGCCTTGCAAGCACTGACACCCCCCCTGAAAAACACCAGATATCAACAATTAAGGGTTTAAGTAAGGTAAAAACAATATTTAAAAAGCCACTTATAAAATATTATAAAATAATATATAATATAATAATGTAATAATTATAATATATAAGATTTTGTGTGTTTCCTCTAATAACTTTTGTACTTGACCATGCCCTTTGGTTGCCTGGCCACACCCTCTTGATCACACCTTCATGTTGCTTAACCATACCTCTTACAAATTCACATGTGTGTCCCTATTTTCATCTGTGAAATGTTGGAGGGTATGGTATATCATTCTGTTTATAATAGCTTGTGTGTGTGTGTGTGTGTGTGTGTATTATGAAATGTTTATGCAGTCTGAATTTTATCTATTTATTTTGAATGATTTTTTAGGCCACCTTCAAGGGTGGCACCCTTATATGAAGACATACATTGGTAGATTTATTCATCCCCTCCTATTCTTGCAGCTTACAGAGCTGCACATCTGCAGATAGGTTTCTCCTAGGCCTCAGCGGAGACCTTTAACATTAATGCCCATCTTCTCCTCTGCTGGACACATGTAATGCCAGGCACACTGCAACACACCTAACCGCTACATGTATTGAAGCCCACAGATGTCTTTCATATATGGATCCAGCAGCCCCTGATCCTCTTCAACAGGGATGGGCAGAAGGTAGATCAGGATCTACTGGTAGATCTTGCAGTGATTTGCAGTAGATTGGCAAGTGTTTCTAACTCCCAGTTGCCTAATAGCAACAACTAAAAATATCCCCCCTACCCCAGAATTAGGTTGCTGAAAAAGAATACTGGCGAGGGTGTGGGGACCAGGCATGGATTTCTGTGTGAAAGGACTTGTGAGCTTGGTTCAGGTACTGATCATAAATTCCTGGACTGAGCATCTGCTCAGAAGCACCCTGTTTCTCAATTCTTAGTGTTTGTCCACCTGCCTGAGCAACTATTTTGCACCTGTCCCTGGTTAGTGGATCTCTACAAGGTACTACTTGCTCTACAAGTAGCCTGCGTGCCTCTTTGCCTCACCTTGAGGACTGAAGCCACTGACTCATGTATGGGTGATGTTCACAGGCCTCCCACTAAGGTCCAGTTCATATGACCCGGGCGGCAAGCGGGGGAAGCACCACCGGGCCGTCCGCGGGGTCTGGAGGGGTGCCGCAGACGACCTGTGCCCTGTGCATGTGGGCGGACCCCGGTGGAGCCGGCAGTCCCCGCACTGCAGTGCGGGCCTCCTGGCACTAGGGGGCGGCGGCTCGGGATGCCCAGAGGGGCCGTTTGGCCCTACAGGCTGGAGCGGCCGCAGCTCTGGGCACTCTGGGCTGCTGCCTCTGTGCGGCCACAGGAGGTCCCCGCAGGACGGCCGCCCACTGTTCACACGGCAGGGTGGCCACACGCGGTAGGGGCTTACCCCTCTACCGCCCATGGCCACTTTGCGTGCTTCCCGTGCGCGGCCTTCCCACAGGGGTGCCCCCGGCCGGCATTTGCACGACACGGGAACCGCGGGGGGCTTCTGCTTCCCTGCAGTTCCCGTGTTTTGTGAACCGGCCCTTAGAGTAATAGCTAGACATGTTACAGTGGAGCCTGACAGGGGAGGTAGAAAAGGGAATTAAGACTCGACTGAGCTGTAAAGAGATCCCGTCCCACTTGCACACCTCTGTGAGCTCTATGCACAAGGGGGTATTGGCCATACTTTTACTTCTGTGTTAAAATTATAGGGCACCCTCCAGCCAAAGTTGAGCACTTTTATGTTCTCTTGATTTCAAAGCAAGAGTTTTAAGGCATCTTTAATTCTCCCATTGAAATCAATGGGCCTTAAAAGTGTTTAACTTTGGCTGGATTGTGCCCATACTTTTTATCTGGATCTTATATTATTGATTTCATTTTGCTGTTCCTTTATAAATATATATATATATATATATATATATGATGTAATAGCCTATGGCTAAACACTTAATAAATATTGACTGGATTCTGTGACATAGAAATGCTGCCTCACTTCCAATGAATGATGTAGTTATATATATTTCATTGTAGCATTCAGGAACTGCCATCACTAATTTCTCATCATCTGAACATCTTTAAAATGCCAGAAACTGGTATTTTACCCAGTTATTTTTTAAAATTTATCTATCTACAGTATGCTTGTGTAAATAGGAGCACTCAACACTGCAACATTTATTGCTGTTTCCACTTGTATATCACACACACACACACACACACACACACACACAGAGAGAGAATCAGGAGCCTGTGCATACTTTGACAAAAACCTGATTATTTTAATGATTTTTCCTCCCACCTTTTTTTTAAGGATGAAAAGAACCAGGTCTTGATAACAAATGCTTGGCTGCAGATGGTAAGTAATTTTGCTATTATTCAACATAAAATGTTAGATGTTATTGAACATTAATTATTGAACATATATTATTTGCCAAAGAACAACTTCTTCACACGGAGAAAAGTGTGAAGGAAGAAGAAAATAAATCTTGGGATATTTAAAAATGATGTTGGCTATGATGATTTTTTTTTTAATGATTTGGTCTTACTTGATTTCAGAGAGAGCTGAGTAAGTAATTTCCACAAGAGGTTTTGAGCCAAATGAAATATGAGGCTAAATACATAACACTGTCAAAAATTGCAGCTGTGTACATGTAATTCTTTTTGGGAATGTGTGTGGAATTGCTAGTACAGAACCAGAGTGTGGGGTTTTGTTTGGGGGATATAGCAAAGCTCCATAAACTAGAGTTCAGTCCTCCTCCCAAATATTTTGTGTTTGATCCTGGTTTCCCCCAGTTGTTGGAAATGACATCCTCTAGTTCAGTGAGCTTTCTCCTGGTTCTGTTTTCTGTTCCTTCAGGGAATAGACAGATGTCCTGCTAGCACTGAGAATATGAAATGTAGGTGGACCCTTTTTGCCCTCTTTTCAGCTTGGACTTGGAAATTTTCTGTCTAGTAGCCTGATTTTATATATGTTTCTATGAGTGTATGCACTTGCACACTTGCACAGAAGAGATGAGAATGTTGGGGCTGAAAGGAGTGATATGTAAACAGAGTTGTAGCATTTGTACCTTTTGCTTTAGGTCAGGGATGGGCAACTTCTTCTTCATGGTCTCTGTGCATCACACATATGGGCTCTGTGCCTGCGCTGATCTAGCTTTGGAAGATTCTTTAGCTGAGGCGAAATGGGCGGGAACCCCTCCCCCACCGTGCCTGCTTAAAACGCCACTTAGTTGTCACTTAAAATGACGGAGACAACTAAAGTTTTGAAATCTCCGTCTTCGGCAAAACACTTGACGTCGACATGGAGGGACCCATCGACACCGAGGGTTACCCAGCCGTCACTGACAGCTGCAACAGAGAGATCCTTAACCAATAGCCACCGCCGCAGCAGGTCTCGATCGGAAGAGTCTGATAGACAATCTTCCCGATCTAGAGACGACTCCACCCATCGAGGTCGAGATGACCGTGCAACTCGCTATCGATCACCGCAATATCGAGCAGACCACAGGTCTCATAGCGGATGTCGAAACAGCTAATCTGATTCGGAAGAAGCTCCTCGACGTTGAAGGCAACGTACTAAAGTAGAGTTGTGAAATCGAGCCTCGACGGGGCAGAACGAGGCCAAATTTGGCCCCGCTCACGCCCCAGCGAGGCCTTACCTTTTCTTCGGGGAGGCTCATGCACTCCGCGGAGAGCCGCCCGCACTGCTCGTTCGGGCGGAGAGCCGCCCGCGCTCCCCGATCCATCGCGTCGCGTCACTTCCGGTACCGGAAATGACGCGACGGAACCCTGTGCATATTTTCACATCACCATTCACAGAGACAGTAGGAAATACCTACAATTCAAGATGAGAGACCGCCTTTTCATTCCGAGGACCATCAAGGCAACTCTGCTGTGGTGGATGGACAAGAGGAATCTGATCAAAGGAGTCCCCTTTCATCCACTAACACCAACAGATGCCTCCCTCTTGGGCTGGGGAGTGCACTGTACAGGCCATACGACTCAAGGCACCTGGAACTCAATTCAGCGCAAGATGCATATCAACATGCTAGAATTGTTGGCTGTATGGAACACCATGAAAACGCTGGAGTCACATCTGTGCAACCTACACATCCAGGTAGTCACAGACAATACGACCGTCGTTGCCTACCTCAACAAACAAGGAGGAACGCGGTCGATGAGACAAACGAGGCTGACACTCAAAATTCTCAATTCAATTGGGCAATTCAAAGATCCATCTCTCTTGTGGCGATTCACATCGCAGGCAAGGACAACACCTTGGCAGATGCCCAGAGCAGAGTCTCCTGCAATCCCACGAGTGGCAGCTGGATCCGGACTTATGCCACTGGATCTTCTCAACCTGGGGTCATCCACAGGTAGACCTCTTTGCCACATCAGAGAACACCGCATGCCTCCAGTTTTGCAGCAGGACAGCATCAGATCCAGACTCCATTACAGACACCTTTATGATGCAGTGGTCAGGGCAACTGTTCTACATCTTCCCACCGCTTCCTCTATTGACACGGGTCGTCTCAAAGATATGGAACGACGAGACGGACTGCATCCTGATAGTGCTGTGGTGGACAAGGCAATTGTGGTTCCCTCAACTCCTGCACCTTTCCAGAGGGGAATACCAGGGATGTTGAAGAGTCCTTGGTTTCGAGTCACGAGTCGAGTCACGAGTCTTTGGACCCGAGTCTCGAATCCAAGTCCTTGGTCCAAAATGGTGGCTCATGAGTCACGAGTCATGAGTCACTCCCAAAGCTGACTCCACGAGTCCCTATTAAAGTCAATGGGTTTCCCCCCCAACAAAATAAGGCTATTTCAGATGTGTGGCTTAAATAAATTCTAGACACAAGTGTGCCTTTTTATTTCAAAACTCTGCAACTGATTTTGGCAAGAACAGACCAGGCAGACAAACCCAAAATAACCAGACAGGCAGAGGAGGCAGGGAACCCCAAAACAGGAAGGCAGAGGCCTTTGTCTTGGACAATTCAAACTGTGGAACTGGTTAAGAAGAGACCAGGCAGGCAGAGGAGGCTGGGAACCCCAAACAGGCAGGCAGAGGCAGCCAAACCCAAAATGTCTGAAAGGTTGCATTTTAGGAAAATGATTTTAAAAAATAAACTTGCTGTACTTCCTAAAACCTATCCATGTTGCATTTGAGGAACACGATTTTGGAACGTGAGTCCTTGGTCTCGAGTCCCGAGTCGAGTCTCGAGTCCCATTAAAAATATTGAGACTCGAGTCTGACTTGAGTCCGAGGGGGGACTCAGTCCGACTCACAAGTTGAGTCCTGGAGTCCGAGTCCCCATCCCTGGAGAATACCGGTCACTGCCGATCACACCAACTTTGCTAACACAGGCTCAGGGCAATATCCGACACCCGGACCTGAAGAGTCTGGCGCTCATGGCATGGAGAATACGACACTTCTAGTACAGACAGAGCTTACCTCTAGCAATACAAGACATTCTAAAGGCTGCATGCAAACCATCCACTAGAGCATCTTATACCAGAAAATGGCTGGATTTCTCCAAATTTGTCATTGCGTATGGACAAGATCCAAAGACTTGTGCAATACAAACTATCCTGAAATACTTACACGCTCTAATGCTGAGAGGCTTGACGTTATTGTCCATACCATCAGGCGATCACTCGTGACCGAGTAAGATTGTCTTCCAGGATAAAAAATTTACAAAAAGAAAAATTTTAAAAGGAGGAAATTCTAAAGAAAATTGTGTAGACTCTAGCGATGGGTCCATAAGTGACTGTGGAGGCCAATTCTAGATCCACACAGCTTCCCACAGTGAGGACACAGGTTACCAGATGGAAGATGGTCCTGTAAAGGATTCGTTTGACGTGCTTTTCGCTTAGCACGTTTCTCCCTTTCGCCTTGCACTCGGGCTTCTTCAAAGTCCATGGAACCTTTGTGAGAGGCCAACCTCCATTTAGATCGTTCATGGGCCAGAGCTTCCCAGTTTTCGATGTTTATATTGCATTTTTTTTAGATTAGCCTTATGAACATCTTTAAACCTCTTATACTGACCACCGATATTCCGCTTTCCATCCTTGAGTTGGGAATAAAGTAACTGCTTTGGGAGACGGCAGTCAGACATTCGAACAACATGACCGGTCCACTGAAGTTAGTGTTGAAGGATCATTTTTTCAATGCTAGTAGTCTTTGCTTCTTCCAGTACACTGACATTTGTTCGCCTATCTTCCCAAGTAATTCTCAGGATTTTCCAGAGGCAACGTTGATGAAATCTTTCAAGGAGGTGGAAGTGACGTTTATAGATAGTCCATGTTTCGCAGGCACACAATAAAGTTGGTAATACAATGGCTTCATAAACCAGTGTTTTGGTCTTCTTACAAATATCCATATCCTCGAACACTCTATGTTTCATTCGAGAAAACGCGGCACTTGCGGAGCTCAAACGATGCTGGATTTCACTGTGAATGTTAGCTGTAACAGAAAGATAGCTGCCAAGATAGAGAAAATGATCGACATTTTCCAGTATTACCCCACCAAGCTGGATACTTGGCAGCAATTTCGGCCAATAGACCCTACTCTATCACAGGAACGGTCTTCACTTACCGTTCAGTGAGGCAATTCCTGGAAGACCTACGAAACATTATTCCTCCAGTAAAATACTTAATACCAGGTTGGGACCTGCCACTGGTGTTGCGTGCACTCCAACAAAAACTGTTTGAGCCGCTCGCCACCATAGACCACTGATTGTTAACGTGGAAGACAGCTTTCCTGGTCGCCATAACGTCGGCAAGGAGGTCCAGTGAACTCTGTGTACTAAGAGAAGACTCACCTTATATGGTCTTTCATAAAGACAAGGTGATTGTCTGTCCAAATCTCTCTTTCATGCCTAAAATAGTGTCCGAATTTCATACAAGCCAAGACATAATTCTGCCAGCCGATCTGGAAAGGAGAATGCACGCCTTAGATGTTCGTTGTGCATTGGCCTTTTACAAAGACCGAATGGCTTCATTCAGACAAACGACACAACTGTTCGTCTGCTATGGCGGGAAATCAAAAGGCCTACCTGTCTCCAGGCAAAGATTTGCAAAATGGATTGTGGAGACAATCAAACTTGCGTACCAGTTAACACACAAACAATTACCTGGTGCGGTGAAAGCGCATTCAACCCGAGCGCAATCAACGTCCATGGCATTTGGGAAGGGCATCCCTCTACAAGAACTGTGTAGAGCAGCCACCTGGTCCGCGCCATCGACGTTCGTCAAGCACTACAGACTTGATCTTCGAGCTCGGGAAGTGAATGCTTTTGGCCGGGCAGTCCTCTCATCAGTCTTACAATGACGTGTGCCGCCGTCCCAGCGCTGGGAAGTCAGCTTGTTACTCTGTCCATATGTGTGATGCACAGAGACCACAAAGAAGAAGGACAGGTTGCTTACCTGTAACTGTAGTTCTTCGAGTGGTCATCTGTGCAGTCACACAACCCACCCATCCATCCCCGCTCGGCGTCATTATCGATTTCGATGGACCTGCCAGTGGAGATTGGGTGCATTGCTCCAACTCATCTCTCTTGGATGAAAATGTTTTTAGTGTTATGGTCTAACAGCAAATAATAACACCACCACGTGTCTCTTGGTTCATGGGGTCGCAATACGCGGTCTCAGAGGAACTGAGGGAATGGGCGGTAGCCGCGCTAAGGAGCAGGCGCAGTGGAGGAGGGGTTCCCGCCCATTTCGCCTCAGCTAAAGAATCTTCCGAAGCTAGCTCAGCGCAGGCGCAGAGCCCATATGTGTGACTGCACAGATGACCACGCAAAGAACTACAGTTACAGTTAAGCAACCTGTCCTTGTGGCCCTCCAGATGTTTTGGCCTACAAATCCCATGATGCTGGCCAGAACTGGGGGGAGTTATAGGCCAAAACGTCTGGAGGCCCACAAGTTGCCCACAGCTGCTTTAGATAGTTCATCCCACAATACCACATCAGTGATAAACCTCCCCCATGATAGTAACTTCTTGTCACTGGCACTGTCATTCGATGCTTGTGATTGTATTCCTATTCATTCATATTGCAGCATTATCTAAATTGTACTAGTTGTTTTAGAAAGTATTGGAACAGATTTTCCTGCATCCTTGAACTTTATTAACAAAACTATCTTTCTCCACAGTCCTGGATCGATGCATATTTGTCATGGGATCAGTATGAATATCCTGGAGTTCAGAACTTAAGATTTCCATCTGATCAGATTTGGGTGCCAGACATTCTTCTGTACAACAGGTACTAAGGAACACATGTGTGAAGCTGGTTTTCCAAAGCAGGGCAAGTTGCAAAATGGTTGGAAATTGGTGTAGTTCCCGTAGGCTTCAGAATAATTATTGCAATTACTCAGGAAAGTCCAGTCAAATAGCACAGTGTGATGAGCTCTGTTCTTTTACAAGTCACATTAAACTAAATTGGGGATGGGGAATGTGTGGTCCTCCAGGTATTGTTGCACTGCAGTTCCCAACATCCTTCATGGTTATGCTGGCTAGGGCTGATGGAAATTGCAGTCCAACAACATCTGAAGGGCCACATGTTCCCCACCCCTGAACCAAATGAAGTGATAGGAGAGCGAAACTTGATGGCTTTCATGTAACACATTGCTACAACTACAATTTTACAGTTTCATCTGAATGTATAATTTGGCTGAGAACCATCCTGTTTTCCAAAAATGTTTGTTTATACAAACATTTCTTGGATTGGCTTAGCCTTCAGACTATGACCCTTCAATGAAAGAAATGGGAGACCTGCCCATAAGCTTCTCATATATTAGTTTTCCCTTACCAAATACCACAATGCTCTTGCTTTCTGGTGCTTATGAGCCCACCTGGCTGCTCAGGTCATTCTTGAGACCCTTTCTCTAGATCCCCTTAATGAAGCAACTAAGAAAATATGTGGAAGAAGCAGGGCCTTCTTGATGGTGACCCCAGTATTTTGGAATGACCTTTCCCAGGAAGTGTATTCATGCTCCCCTGAATTATTTAGGTGGTTGTACAAGGCCCATCTTTTTAGAATGGCTTTTGAACAGTGAGAAGGGCATGAGTTGGAAATGGTTGGTTAGGTTAAGGATGTTTGATATGGCATACCCCTCTCGAAATTGATATGACTTCTGCTTCTGCTAATATTTATGGGTTTAATCTGAAGTTTATCCATGCTTTACTGGTTTTTGTTGCATATTGTTTTTCATTTTAATAGTAACCTGCTTTGAGTATTGCAGAAAGGTGGAATACAAATATTTTTAAATATTTGTATTAATTAATTATTTTTATTTATTTATTTATTTATTTATTTATTTATTACATTTCTATACCACCCAATAGCTGAAGCTATACCATCCAATAACCAAAGTTAAATATTGGAAAGGGTGCTATATAAGATTAATGATAACAAACCATTGTGAACAATTCTGAAAATGTAAGGCACATCTAAATTAAATATTATATTTATACCAGTTTTAAGTGTCATGTTGTCCCCCAAGGAGCTCTGGGAAGCATAGTTTGGTTAGGGTGCAGAGCAGCACCAAGTTTGACTGGGCCCTGGGCAAGATATCCTGGAGGCCCACAAACACCTCCCTGTTAAGCCCACCCAAAGCTTACCAGGGTTGGATGGGGACCAGCAGTGGCAAACAGTAGAGGGGACCAGAGGAAATGGCAAGCAGTGAGCAAAGTTCCAAGTACCCAATATACCCACAGCCTAGCACTGGGCGCAAGGTAATTGGAGCTTGCTCTGACATCCTTATTCTCAGTGACTCTGGGCCCCACCCCTGATGTCTACTGTGCTATGTGAGGCAGTACAGCTGCTGCCTCTACTGCCATCTTCCTTTTTCCAAATACAATAAGGAAATTAGCAGTGGCTGCAGCTGTAGCTGTCTCACCCAGCGATGGAAAGAGAAACTCAAAGACATTGAGAATAAGGAGGCATTCTCCTCTGGCATACAAGCATGATTGCGCAAGTCTGCAAGTATATGCGCCCACAGAAACATATATGAAATCAGGCTACTAGTCATAGAAAATTTCCAAGTCCAAGCTGCCTTGCCCAGCACTTCTCTTTACTGTGCTGGGTGATTTTATTTATTTATTTATTTATTTAAAAGGGAGGCTGTCATTAGCTGCAGTGGACTCCAGAAAGCTGTGGCATTTGCCTGACTTTTCCAGGTGCTGACGCCAGGCCTGATACAAAGAATTTTGTCAGAGATTCCTAACCTCTCACGGAACTAGTTTCTGCTATTCCCTTGAATTTTATGATGTATTTAAAGGGGCAAGAAAGAAAAATATAAAGGGACATTATGGGAGACAAAAGGAGAAGGTAGATGAGGGAGGGTTTTTTTTTTTTTTTTTTTTAAACAACCTGCTGGATATTGGTCATTTCCATAAATATCCAAAATTTGGCATATTGATGGTGCTCAGCATCTAGAATCTAGGTCTTAGATGCCTCATGCCTAATTTCATACAGGACAAATGTTCTGGATTTTATTACTAATTAGAACAGCCATAGAAAAGAATTGTATTGTTAAAACATCTGGTAAAGTGAAATTCAGATTCAATATGTCAAAATACATAAAATCCAAACTTCTAAACTAATTCTACACAAATGGCCTGCAAATAAGAAAAATCTACCTGTCTATTCAAAAGTAATTTTATGTTCAGGTGTTGTTAAAGGATCAACTTTGGATATTCTGATACTTCCACTGAAGATGATAAAATTTTTAAACAAAAAATTATGCCAACATTCTTCAGTCAGTTGATAGCAATAATAATAATAATAATATAATAATAATAATAGATTTGATCCTTTACCATACAACAAATCAAAGCACTAAGCAGCACCCAGTTAATCCTTTTCTGCTGTATTTTGTAGTGCAGATGAGAGATTTGATGCAACGTTTCACACAAATGTTCTGGTAAACTACTCAGGATCTTGCCAGTATATACCTCCAGGTAAGACACCTTTAAAAACATGTATTTTAATAAATTAAAAGTTATCTCCTGGATAGGAAATTAATATACGTGGATCTGGATTAGAAGGCTTAAGCTATACACAGTACTGTTACCATGTGTGCTTTAATTACTGTGGCACAAAAATTCAATGAGGTTCTTGTTTAAGGCTATTAGAAAGGCTGGATCTTTACAAGTATCCAACAGTTAGAAGTTCCTTTTAACTCACTTTATCTGACAGCCAGATAAAGTGAATCGGGGCTAGTGTCAAGGGTAGGCATGGTTGCACACCTGCCGAGGGCCCCCACCCTGGTAGAGGACCACCGACTAGAGTCCCCTGGAGTGGTGCTTCCATTTCACTGTTGCAACTTGCTTGTTCATCTGCCTCTCATGCTGGCCAGACAATGGTGGTGGTGAGGAGGAGCAGTAGATGCCACATCCTAGTTGCTCACTGGCTCACTGCCTGTCAAGCAAGCAAGTGGTAGCAATGATGAGAAAGAGGATGAGGAGCAATAGCAGTGACAATGGTGGTGGTAAGTGAGACTCACTGAAGGAGAGGGCCCATTGAAGGTATCTTGCCCAAGGGCCCTCAAAAACCTGGGACTGGCACTGAGTTGAATACCCGCACATTACATTTTTAGTTATTATTTTGTCATCATAATCTACAGTGTAAATATGCTATATAGGTGGCCTCAAAAAAGTTGGTTTCTTGACCCACTGCCATGCTTGCTTGCCCACTTTCTGTCCTTCAGCTCTTCAAGCAAGCTGTTGCCTCTCCTTGTTGTAGCAGTGGCTTGGATGAGGATCAGGGAAGTGGTAGGAGAGACTTTCCCCCACTTCTAGACCCTTCAGTCAACTTGTCTCCATTGCTCCAGGGAGAGGACAGCGCAGAAGAGGAAAAGGAAGTAGCCCCTGGCTGCTTAGCTTGCCTCACCCTGGCCTGCCAATCAAGTGATGATGGACCAACTACTAGCATGTAATATCCTAATGTAGTTAAGTCTATGCAAATTCCAAGCAGTGAGTGGAAGCTGGAGTTATAAGAAACCAATTCTCCACCTTAACACGTTACACAACAAATTGTGTGTTTGAGGCATCTTATTGTTTCCTGCTTTCTTCTTTTATTTTTAACCAGTGGAACATAAGATAATTACATAACAAACAATATATGATAAATATTAATCCCTTACATAGTTTAGACTAGTGTCACATGAAATATTCATGCCAGAGCAGTCCCTTGAGGAGAACAAACTAAATCAAAGACAAAGATAGAGAAGAATGAATTTTTTACTGGAGAGCAAGATATAAGAAGAAACTGATCTAAATTGTTTGAGAGGGAATGTTTGGCCATTATAGGTTCTTTTATGAAAATGCAAAATTCACACCAGCTCCAAAGTGTGTTTTGTTTAAAAAGCCTTACAAATGTAATTCCAAACATTCTGTTAACATGTTCCAATTATTTTTTTCTCACCAAAGTTTTCAAAAGGAAGATGTTCCATTGAACTTTATTGAACTATGAGCACATTGCAGAAATGTAAGCACAAGAAATGTAAGCACAAGTAGAAATTTGTAAGGAGCTATGTAGAATCAAAACTTACAAAGTTTGAATCAAAATCTTGTAGAAATTCAGCTTGTGCCTAAATTTGTGTTAAAGTGCTAAATCTGATGAGTTCTGCTGGGGAAATAGTAGCTTTGGAGGAAGTTAACCCTCTTATCCATCAGCCCTAGATAGCACAGCCAATAGTGATGGATGATGGGAATTGCAGTCCAGCAACATCTGGAGGGCCACATGTTCCCTATCCCTGTGATAGGTATTGTGTTATAGACAAACAGAAGGACCCAAACAATTGAATTAAACCAAAAACCTCATTTTGCTCAGCCAGCCAGAAGAGCACAGTAGTCTCTCCTCGAAAAGAAACTGAGTCTGGAAAAGGCTATCCTGAAACTTCCTTCTGCCATGTGAAACGGAGATCATGAGACAGTGCTATAAGAACATCAGTTTGACAGCATGAATGACTTTTAATGCTAGCAATTCTGCTGTTGCTATCAGTTTTGCTTGCACAGTGTGATGGGTAATATCATACAATCCCTTAACTAGATGCATGCGGCTAAAAGAAAAGATCTGTATATTGAAGGTATAAGCTCCATTCAGCTTAACTGAGGCTTTAGATTTCTTTTTCAATCAGCTTTTTCATCTGATGTGCCTCTGAAGAGTGTGACTGAAACTCAGGCACTATTTGTTAACAGATCAATTCGGAATGCATTTCAAAGCTGTCTGCTCCCTTGAACTCTGGATAACAGATGGATATGAGTGCAATTTCATCCTATTTCACTCTTGCCCTGAAGATCTTATCTTTTTTTTTTTTTCCTTCAGAGAAATTCATAAACACATTTCTAATTACAGGCATCTTGAAGAGCACATGTTACATTGATGTCCGCTGGTTTCCTTTTGATGTGCAAAAATGTGATTTGAAATTTGGTTCATGGACGCACAATGGCTGGTTGCTTGATCTGCAGATGCTTGAAGCTGATATTTCCAATTACATATCAAATGGTGAATGGGATTTAGTGGGTAAGTTGGCTTTCTTAAAGAAATTTAATGAATCTAAACCTGTGTTTCCTTAAGTCCTGTTAGCTGAGACACACTTTTTTTCTGAATTAAAATTGCAGGCACACTTCAACTTGAGCGCACCCTTCTCAATGCTCAGGCTGCAACATGGCAGAATTGCCTGCCCTAAGAGGGACAGTAATCACCTACTTGCATCTCTTTGTAGGTTGTTACCGTGGGCATTCTTCCTATTTGGACTAGAGATGCATTGAGCCACCACTTCTGTGTGTTTCTGCATCAGATGTGAAAGAATCCTTCAAGCACTCCTAAATCCACAGTTGGGCAATAGCTTCATTAAGTCCAACCAAAAAGTCACAAATTAGTGAGGAAGCTTTCAAGTTCTCTAGAACTCTTCACCAGGATGGTTGTTAGGCAAAGTAGGAGCTGGCTGGGAGAAAAGAATGCTGGCTTGACATGGTAGCCATATATTTTGTTGATGGCTGCAACAAACTTGAAAGCTTACTCACTATTTTGGAGACTTTTTTGTTGCTCCTAATAAAAGTATAACCCCATTGTGGATTTTGAATTTTGAATTTTTTATTATGGACCAACATGATTTTTTTTCTTGTTGAGCTTTGTTTGTTGTCAGTCACTTCTGCCCTTACAGGAGGGCTGATTGGAAGGAGGCACAGTCAGTACCTTGCAACAATTCTCCCAAGTCACACTGGCTCCACTAGGCACAGAGTCTTCAGTGTAGACCTATGCATGTATGTGTCGAGCAGTGTGAGTCAGGAGGTTGTTCCCTATACCTTGTGCCACCTGCTGGTTAGGAGGAGGAACTACAGGCAGGTCAGGTTTGGGATATTAGCCCCATAACCCAGAATCTTACTGGTCCTGGGAACATCAGATACCTGATTCCACAGTGCAGGCCTGCTGCTCTCACTCAGTCTGGGCAACTGAGGGGATCAATCTGACTGGCTGGCCAGCTGTCTGACTGACATTCTGGTAGCTTCCTGCCCACCAGTAGGTACTTGCCAGCCCTTGGACTTAAGCACCTGACAGTTAGCCCCAGTCTGAGTGAACTGTTGCATGTAGGACCTACATATGGGGCCAAAGTATGAACCCTGATCTTACACTTACAAAAAATTGCTAAGAACAATGTTTCTCTTTATCCCATCTGCTGTTTCAACATGGAAGGAGGAGGGGATGCAAGGTAAATCAGAAAGAAGGAATGGTGTGGCATGAGAGGAATCTGCATGGTTACTGTTCTGACCCCTTCATAGATGGTGGCGTGAAATTGCACCATTTGGATTTTCTACTGTGGCTGCAGCTCAGCGCCTCGAAGTGTTACACGCAGCCACCTCAGGAAAAATGCCTATGTAAAAGTGCCCTATGAAATGGGATTGTATTTCTTACATCTCTTCTGTCATATTCTATAAAATGCTTACAGGGGTGGGGTGTGCATGGGAAATCTATTGGTCTCCTAGAGCTGCTGACCAGGTATAGCATCAGCATATTGGACATCCACCACAAAAAGCATTTCCCGGTAACAACAAATGTCCAGAATTTGTTCCTTAACTCATCAATGCTGCAGCCCAGATGAAGGGAGAAAGTCTCATTTTCATTCTCTTTATAGCTACTGCCAACAGAGTTGAGTATTCATCATGCTTTTTTCCCCACATTGAAAGCTGGCATTTTGGCCAGGTTTCCAAAATCTGGGCAGCTTCTTCCAGCACATTATTTTAAAGGCTCAGTGGCAACAATGACACAGCTTTTTTAGCCATGGCTCCAGAGCTTCCCCAGGCTTGCCCTCATAGGGCTTGCCTTCAGACTGTACAGCAATTTTTGCGGAGGCTGGTGAACTTACCCAGGCATGTCCCCTTTAGGGCTTGCTAGGAGAATCCGTAGCTCTGTTGAAAACTAACAAACGAAAGAGGTGCCATAAAACCTATGAAAAACAGAAGTAACATTTGTTCTATGCAACAACAACAAAAAGTGTAAACCATTTCAGCTCAGCACTGCTATAAACAGCTTGAGAACTGCAACCCATCATACTGTACCACTGAACATCATAATAACTATTGATTGTTGTCTGAATCTGATGGAGAGCTTAAAGAATGGCCTATTACATCTTACAGTCCCATAATGAAATTAACCAGAGGAGTAGTGGATACTATAGTCTTATGACATTTTTAAGCCATGTTGATAATTGTCATAATGGAAAAATCTACACCACGTATTTTCAGGCTGGATAATAGACAGATATAATTATTTTTCAGTATGTCAGCACAATCAAATGCTTAAAGAATTACATTAGTTCCACGAGAGAGCTAAATATCCATCAGCAGGTGTTGCTTTCACCTTATTTCTTGAGACACTAGAAATTATTGCATTCACAAGAGCTTTTGAGAATGAATGGGGGCAGATGAACGAAGGGGTAGTTAAAGGGCAAAATCTTCAAAGGTCATCCAAATACTTTGGACACCTGGCAACCTGTAATATGAATGAAGCCTGGATAAACAAATTAACATGCTTTAAGCAAGCCACAGTTCTCTCAGCCTCAGCTCCTCCTTGCCATCTGTAATAGGGGAACTTAGCTGGGATCTGGGGAATTAATTACCATCTCATGCTCCAGAGGAATTTGCCTGGACTGGCCAGGCCTAGTGGCATCAAGAAGCAGTATCACTGGCAGGCACTGTTGGGATGTCTCCAATTGCTCTGAACTCGGGAACTGCTTTATCACCTAAGATATGCTGCTAAGCGTGCAAGAACAAGTCACTGGGCAGGAAGTCCAGGGCTGTGGACAGACAGCTGGCAGGTGAGTTTAGGGAATCCCCAGTGGGATTTGCTTCAACGCTTTCATTTTTCGTCTGCTCACATCTCCCATTTCTAAGGCATGCTGGCTTCAGGACTGGAGCAATGGCTGATTTGGCAAACCAGCATCAAATCATGGTTTCATATTGTGGTTTGCTGCCTTAGCTCAAAATGTTGTCATACCCACAAAAAACACACTTAAGCCTTGCAAACCATGATTTGGTATGACATCTGAATTGACCCATTAATGGAGAATGAGGGGGTAGACCACTGACCTCATTAATTCAACAAGAGTCATGGCTTTCAATTTTCTTTTGTGCAGGTGTCCCAGGAAAAAGGAACGAGCTGTACTATGAGTGCTGTAAAGAGCCATATCCAGATGTGACTTACACAGTGACAATGCGCCGCCGCACCCTCTACTATGGATTGAACTTACTGATTCCCTGCGTTCTTATATCAGGCTTAGCGTTGCTGGTTTTCTTGCTGCCGGCTGACTCTGGAGAGAAAATATCTTTGGGTAAGAGCCAACATGGAGCCAACATGCACAACATGGAGCCAAACTCTAAGAGTTTGGAGCCAACATGCACATTAACAGAGAATGAAGTTGGTAGAATTCTGGACTGCAGGTGGAAGTAGTATTTTCCAGTTGGGATGGCTTCATTTTAAATATATAAAAAACCTGTATGTATTAAACTAGCACATCAAAGAGACAAGTTTAGCATAATCATCCCCCTGATGTGCTAATTTTCTACCTGTGGGGCAGCAATAAAAATATGACACATACGCACACACACCCCTACAGTCTGAAGTGCTAGAATATTACCATCTCCATCTCTGTTTTACCTCCTCAAGATTTGTCCTTATGCTACCTAAGACATGTCGAAGACATGGTAGCACAGCTTCCATCGCCGAGAAAGCACAAACCATATGGGAAGGGTCCACTATGGTGGCTCCTTTCCACGCCAGTGTTGCTGTCTCAAAACTGGAAAAATATTGGTATGGGAAGGAGCCAAACTGCATGCTCCGCTGCCACTCGGATAATGTCAGAATAGCTATTATATTTGCTGTAATTTGTGAAATGGCTCTGCTTCAACATTTTTGCTAGACAATGCAACACACATTTCTCTTAATCCCTGATTTACTAAGGTCTCTCAAGATGAAGCACAAAGATTAATATGTAAAATTTAATTACATATGTACTGACTATGCACAACATTTATCATCATTAAAATGGAAGGCATTCAAGAATACAGTTCCTGCCTCAGCTTTTGACTCCTTCGCAATTCTATTGCAGGTATTACTGTTCTCCTGTCCCTGACGGTTTTCATGCTGCTTGTAGCAGAGATAATGCCTGCCACCTCAGATTCTGTTCCCTTAATAGGTATGTTGATGGGGCACCAAATTCTTACAAAAAATTAGTGCTTTTAAGTGCCTTTGATTTCATTGGAAAGAGGTAAGCATGTGCATAATTAACTCACCTATTGAAATGAATCAGGCTTAACATTACTTGACTTTATCTGGATTATGCTTATGAGAAGAGGACAGGGTGAGTGGGAAAGAGTCATATATATTTTCTTATACATGTGCAGTATCCAACAGGGTGCAACCGCTAAAGTAAATTACATTGTAGTAGTGTAAACTACATCGAGCACAAAGCCAATAGCATTAGCTGGCATGCCATGTTTCCTTCAGAAAACTCAGCACACTGGCCAACCCTATTTTGGGTTAGATGTAGTTTTCACTAGAATAACATAATTTATGTTAGTGGTTGTGCCCTACTGGATACTACTCCATGTTTTCAGATTGGAACCCGGACATTCAAGTCTTTTCTTCTCAGGCTTACAGCAGGCCTGTAAATAGCAACTCTTCTGAGTGTTTGTGACAGGAAAGAATTGCCTGCAGGCTAATAAGCAGGAAAGTTTAGTAAAATAAATGAGGAAGATGGTTCTTCCAGGCTATCGATGGGCCACAAATGTGCTATAGATATGGATAGGTGGATGAGCTAGAAAAAACATGGTGGGAGGGGGCTGTGATAATATTTGCAAATCTCTGTTAGAAATTAATAAAAATCAGGACCTGGTGAGAATATTCTTTTTCAACAGGGCTTCCAAGGTTCAGCTCTGTTGCTTGGTCATCATTGAAAAGTGCAACATAAAGTGATACCTTGCATATTGAAAGAGCTATCCATAGATAAAATACTATGGACAGAGTCTTAAGATTGCTTAAAGTCACTATATAAACAATGCATTTTCAGTTGGAGGCAATTTACATGTTCAGCTTTGAGTAACTGTGTGTTAAGTAATCAAGTAGTGAGGTATTAAATCAAGTGAAGTATGTGTGTGAATGATTCCTAAAGCATGATGTCTCAGCTGCCAGAAAGACAGTTACCCATAGGGATGTATGAGAAATTTCAGTTCGTTTTTTGATCAGGAGGATTTACTCAGTTTGCAACTTCTGGACCAAGCACCAATGTGTTGTCGAAGTCCATACATTTCCAAGCTTGCAGTGTGATCCATGGACCAAAAAAAAAAAGCGTTCAACAGCATTCGTATGTTTGAAAAATGTGCATGAAAAAATGCATACTTTTGAAAAAAGCACAGAAATACAATACAACAATTTATTACTGCAAACAGCCAACTATAAAAACGGATAAACAAGATTAAATCGGATAGATAAAAATTGCTCCGCATTGTGTTGGAGAGGATGTAATGTAAAAGGTACATATGCCCACATGTGGTGGAGCTGTAAAAATGTTCTGGAATTTTGGCAGAAAGTATTTGCAGAAATATCAGAAATAATTGGAATGGAATTAGAAGTCTGCCCAAAATTAGCATTGTTAACAATTACAGAAAAGTTAGTTTGTTTAAAAAATACAAAAGAATTGATTGTGAATTTGTTAACAGCAACAAAATTAATGATAGCTAGGAATTGGAAGGTTCAACATGTGTTTTCAATTACTGAATGGTATAAAGAGGTATGGGATATCGCGTTAAATGATAAATTAACTTGTAATATTAAGTGTCAAAAAGGACAATTGGAGAAAGACACCTTTTTGAACATTTGGGGTAAATTTTTGGATTATGTGTTGGTAAAGGGGAGGGGGAACAAACCTTGTCAAGATTTGTTATATTTTTGGAATATAGAGTAATATCTTGTATATATACATAAAAAAAATTTGGGGGGAGAAATATAACTTGGTCCCAAGAGGTGGGGGGGGTGCACAATGTTTATGTTGTATCTTTTGTTGTTGTATTCATTAGTAGTTGTAAGATGTGAAAAATTAAAATTTAAAATAATAAATAAATAAATAAAAACAACGGATAAACAAAATACAATTTAATCAGTGAGAGAAGATCAATCAATGTACACAATTGATGTGTACATTTGGGAAAATATGCATGAAAATACGCTTGGATTTTCATGCGAAAGGAAAAAACAAAGCTCACAATCTGATACAGACTCAAGTCGGAAGAAGCTTCAAGATGGAATTCGGAGAACTTCTGCAAGCTTGTGTTTTGCTGATTCGCACATCTGTAACCCCATAGCACATTAATAGTGCTAGAGGCCAAAGGTTTTACCCACGATCACCACCAAATTTACTTCATTACTTTTGGGGAAGGATGGATGAGAAGGAACATTATTCACATATGAGTGATACTCATCTAGCTGGCTTGGTCCAAATGGTCCAGTGCATATTTAAAAAGATGCCTTTGTTGCTAGGGCTAACAGATGCTGTGGCTGTGGTTTTCTATGAAAATATTGTCGCCGCCTCCTCCTCCTCCTCCTCCTCCTCCTCCTCCTCCTCCTCCTCCTCCTTATTATTCATTACCAAACACTAATTATTCCAGTATATATTTAAAAAAACCCTCATCTTTGCAAAGTTCATTACAGTTCCCATTTCTATTTAAAAGTTGTATTCATCCAGATAACTTGTCTATTTCAGCCACCAAAAATGCTTTCCTTAACATCCTATAGGCCCGGTTTGGAAGTCGTGACAGCCTAGGGTATTTTTAAACCCTGGATTGTTGTGAATGGAGTATCCCTGGGTTGGAGCATCCCTGGGTTGTGAGTGACCAAACAGCATGCACCAGCATGTTCACTCACTCACAGCAACCTAGGGTTTAAAAAAAACTTCTGAGTTGTCGTGACATCCAAACTGGGTCATAGAGTATAATGACCCAGTCAATTTCCCAAGTCTTGCAAGTTGCAACAACAACCTTTGCTCTCACTAACAGATTTTTCAATAAGGGTCAAGCCTGGTTATTACTTGGATGGGAGACCCCTCCTCTAGTTTCCTGCATTGAGCAGGGAGTTGGACTCGATAGCCTTGTAAGCTCCTTCCAACTCTATGATCTATGAAATCAACAAAGTTACAAAAGGGTTGAGTCTCAACTTAATCCCTATGATTATAAAACTAATGATACCTTTCCCCCCAAACTTCCCACCACATATGCATTTAATTAGCATAATTCTCCTGACATTTCCAGTAGTTAATTTTTTCTGTAAGTCTTTGTGATGTGAGAAACCATGGGCTGCTTTGGATGTAATGCTAAACCATAGTTTAGCATTATGAGAATGAGCTGCAGCAATCCCCAGGCTCCTACACTCCCACCTCCTCTTCCTGCATGCCTGCGAGGAGTTTGGAAGTCTTCATTTCCATTTTAACCTAACTGTAGCTTGCCATGTCATCTGAACCTGGACAAACTGTAGTTAATCCTAACTATGGTTAGTTGAAACAAGTCAGCTTCAAACTATACTTTATGAAGGTGGATTGTGTCAATTAACCATAGTTAAAATTACTACAGTTCAAAGTTAGGCTGATATGGTAAACCAGGGGTTGGCAACTTCACCCCCTGGATTCCCCCCATGGGCCACCCCTGACCCCACAGGTACCAGAAATGGGGGAAATAAAAACAATAAAAACAAAATGGCATTCATAGCTATTACAAAGCGCCAAAGGGTCTAAATTAGCTTGCTTGCAAACTAATTTTGACCCTTTTCATGCTCTGTAGCTGCTATGGAGTCCCCAAAGGGTTAAGATGAGCTTGCAAACGAGCTAATTATGAGCCTTTTGGCACTCTGTAGCAGCTCTGGATGCCATTTTGTTTGAATGGATGCCAGGGGGTTGGCGGGGGTTGTATGGGGGGCTGTGGTGCCGCATGCAGCCCACAGGGTGCATGCTGTCCATCCCATACCAAACTGTAGTTAATCTAACACAGAAGCAGCCCATCTGTATAAAATGTTATGCCTCACATGGAAAGCTAAATAAAATAATCCAACAGAATCATATACAATTTTTTAAATATTTTCACTGTTGCTTTTGAAACACATTTTTTTTCTTCCTAAAGAAATTCAGAATATATGTGTACTCTTTTCACTTCATAGGTAAGAGAAATAAAATTGTGGGAGGTGAACAAATTGGGATAGTCCCATCATAACTGATCTGTACTTCAATTAGGAATTGAATTTATTCAACACTAACTGAAAACAGGAAAAAAGCACTTGGAAATGTCAAATCAAGGTGTTATCTGTAGAAAAACTGATCAGGTTTCAGTTCAACAGGTCTTGATCAGGTTATACTCAGTAAGACAATATTTTCAGTATTGGCTTCTAATCTGGCATTCCAACAGTATGTATTAGTCATGCAGGAATCATCTAAAAAGGGGCGGGGGGAAGCTGAAGGCCCAAATCTGCAGCCCAGGTTTTTAGACTGTTTCTCAGGTCTAAAAAGTCTAATTAATATTTCAAATATTGCAATATTTTTTGTAATGCCTAAACAATTAGAGCATATCGAATGTACTTGAATGCATCTTGCATTACAAGGCAGCCATCTAGGTCAAACATACTTCGTTTTTTTCATCTGCTTATTAGATTTTATTCTCCCTGCTGAAATGCCACAGCAAGGTAAAAAAAAAACCCCGCACCCAGGAGACTCATTGCAGCAAACAGGAAGGCAAATAGTTTGAACTAACCCTCATATGCCAGATCAGTGCATAATAAGATCTCCCTTATCCATGATCTAATAGTGGATGAAGCAGCTGATCTGGCATGTATAACCAAGATCTGGGTGGGCAAACAGGGAGTGGTTAGTCTCTCCCAGTTCTGCCCACCAGGCTTCTTGGTTCAGCATCAGGGCAGACTTGAGGGCTGAGGAGTAGGGGGTTGCCATGGTCTCTGAGAATTCTCTCTCTCTCTCCAGGCTCCTTCTTGTCCATCTGACTACTAGTTTGGAAGGTTTGCATCTTGTGTTAGGCCAGTAGGACAGATTGGGGATTCTGCTGGTGTACTGCCCACCCTGCTACCCAGCAGTCTTCCTACCTGAGCTGACAGAGGTGGTCTTGGATGTGATGCTGAGGTCCCCCAGGCTGCTGGTTTTTGGGGACGTCAACATTCATGCTGAGGGCACCTTGTCTGAGGCAGCTCAGGATTTCATGGCCTCCATGACAACCATGTCCCCAAATTTCTTCAGCCTGACATGGTGGGACCACTTGTGAAAAAATCCTCCCTGGATCTGGAAAATCATAACTTTAGACCAGTGACAAATGTTCCTTTCCTGGGCAAGGTCCTTGAGCAGGTGGTTGCCAATCAGCTCCAAATGGTTTTGGATGAGACCGATTATCTGGATCCATTTCAGTCAGGGTTCAGGTTGCGTTTTGGCACAGAAACAGCCCAGGTTGCCCTGTATGATGACCTATGTTGGGAGAGAGACAAGGGGAGTGTGACCCTGTTGACTGTTCCTAAACTCTCAGTGGCTTTCAATACCACTGACCATGGTATCCTTCTGGGGCAATTGACTCAGCTGGGAGTGGGGGTTACTGCATTGCAGTGGTTCTGCTGCTACTTGGATGCCGGGTCCAGAAGGTGGTGCTTGAGGAATGTTGCTTGGCCCCATGGATTCTTCAGCATGGGGTTCTTCAGGGGTCGGTTTTATCCCCTATACCAGTGATGGCAAACCTTTTTGAGCCCGAGTGCCCAAACTGCAACACAAAACCAACTTATTTATTTCAAAGTGCCAACACTGCAATTAAACCTGAATACTGGGGTTTTAGTTTAGTAAAAACAACTCATACAGTTGTCTGAACTAATTAACATATTTTGTCTTAAAAGAAAAACACAATAACAGGGCTTTCAATGATACAAACAGTTTTTTATTGAAAAAAACATCAACTCAAATTTTTAAAATAGTACTACATTGTACACATAGCCTGAAGGTAATTTAGATAGGTTTGGGGGAAAGAGGGCGGGGGATTGTGAAGAAGCCAGGGAGAATGTGAGGAAAGGAGGAGACCTCAAGCGTTTGGGGAAAAGAGGGGGGGATTGTGAAGAAGCCAGGGAGAATGTGGGGAAAGGAGGAGACCTCAAGCGTTTGGGGGAAAGAGGGGGGGATTGTGAAGAAGCCAGGGAGAATGTGGGGAAAGGAGGAGGAGGTGCTGGCTAGGAGGGAATGAGGCGGCTGGGGGGCAAGAATGAGGCGGCTGCATGGGAACGCACGACAGGGATGTAATACGAGCCTTACCTGGGCTCTTCCGATCGTTCCTGCGGCGGCCCGATCTCACTCTTCTGAGCGGCATGGAGCGTTCTCCGCGCCGCTCAAGCTGCCGCCGCCGCCGCCCATCACTCTTCTGAGCGGCATGGAGCGTTCTCCGTGCCGCTCAAGCTGCTGCCGCCGCCGCCCGTCACTCTTCTGAGCGGCGCGGAGCATTCTCCGCGCTGCTCAAGCTGCTGCTGCCGTCCGTCGCTCTTCTGAGCGGCGTGTTCTCCGCGCCGCTGAAGCCGCCTCCGCCTCTGGACCCGCCGTCGCAGCCCGTCGCGTCATGCCCTGTGCGCTGGATCCCCGCGCTCTGTTTTTGGCGGCGGCGGGGGGGAACCAGGGCAGCAACAGGACTTAAACAGCCCTGTTGCCCTGGTTCCCCCCCCGCCAAAAACAGAGCGCGGGGATCCAGCGCGCAGGACATGACGTGACGGGCGGCGGATCCGGCGCGCAGGACATGATGCGACGGGCAGCGGCGGGTCCAGCGCGGCCGGCACGGAGGCAGCAGGTAGGCCCGTCGTCCCCGTCCGCCGCATCACGGCCTGAGCCTTGGCGCGCAGCATGACGCTGCCTCACGCTGCCGCTGGAGACCTATGGCTGGTGGTGACCTATGGCTCACGTGTCAGCAGAATGGTCCACACGTGCCACCTGTGGCACGCGTGCCATAGGTTCGCCATCACTGCCCTATACTATTTAATATCTACATGAAACCAGCTGAGTGGGGTCATTCAGAGTGTAGGAGTGCATTGCCATCAGTATGCTGATGACACGCAACTTTATTTCTCCTTTTCACCATCATCAGGTAAAGCCGTGGATATGCTAAATCAGTGCCTCACTGCGACAATAGACCGGATGAAGGCTAATAAATTGAAGCTCAATCCAGACAAGGCATAGATGCTGTTGGTGGGTGGTTCTTCTGACTGGATGGAGGAGGTACATAGGTTGGGGCCATCATTGTCCCTAGAGGCTGAGGTGGCCTCAGTGACACGGAGTGCCTTCTACCAGCTTTGGCTGGTGGCCCAGCTATGCCCTTATCTGGACAGGGATAACCTGGCTTCAGTATTCTATGCTCTGGTAACCTCCAACTTAGATTACTGCAATGTGTTTATTTATTTATTTTATTTAATATTATTTATTTATTTAATACATTTTTATACCGCCCAATAGCCGAAGCTCTCTGGGCGGTTTACAACAGTTAAACATGAGACTGCCCTTGAAGACTGCTCAGAAGCTGCAGCTTGTGCAAAATGTGGCAACCAGATTAATTACAGGAACCAGAAGGCATATAACAATTCTGGCCCACTAGCATTGGCTGCCTGTGTGTTTCCAAGCCCAATTCAAGGTGCTGGTTTAAACTTATAAAGTCTTACATGGTGCAGGACTGCAGTACCTGACGAAGCACCTCTCCTGACATGACTCTACCTGGACACCACGATCCGGCTGCCCCCTTTTTCCCCTGGCAACACCCTGAAAATGCTACACAGAGAGCCAGGGGACCCTGTTGAATGGGGTTAGCTGTGGTGTGGTATGGAGGGTGGATTCCCCCAAAATTGCATGGCCTCAGACAGATATTTTGGCCCCCTTACTTTTCAGCCTATTTCTAAACAATCTAAACAATCTGGCTCCTCATCTTTATGAGGTTGAGTCTCACATCCCTAAATTATCTACTGTTAAAATTCCCCTATTGTATGCCAATGATGCTGTATTGCTTTCATTGTCTAGAACAGGTCTAAATCATTTATTCTGTATGAGCTCCCATGCCACTTGTGGGCCCTGTTTGCAATGTCTTTGCTACGGCAGGAAAGGACACGAATGGTAAGGAGGAGGAGGGCTTTCACAGCTATTGCCCTGAGGCTCTGGAATGCCCTTCCATGTAGCATTTGTCATCTCTTTCTCATGAGGAAGCAGAACATTGGCTGTTGAGACTGACTGTGTGTTAGTTATTATTAACATGGTCTGTTATGGTGGGTTAGTTTTCAACATAAATGTCGACATTTTTATTTTAAAAAATTCTTTCAGTATTATAATTCCCTTGAGCTGAGGAATGGCAGTATTAAATATTTTAAATAGTTAAACAAGTAGGGGAAAATACTGTGAAGAAAACTGAACCCAGTGTGGTGGAGGGAGAACAAGGAATTCCCTACTAATTTTCTTTTAGGTAAATCCTTTGAACCTCACCAGCATGCATGCAAGTAATCAACGGAGAAGTCAGGGCTTCGATCTCTTCAAATCTGTCTGTAAAAATTATGTTGGGTGAAAGCTCCTTCTTTATAATGCAGGAGGAATAGATATGAAATATAAAGATAATTGACTAAAACTAAGGCTACTACTACAGATTAATGTGCAATCTGTGCAAGAAACAAAGCCATGGAGACTGGCTGCATTTATATTTAGATGTCCCTTCATAAACAGTCATATTCCATTCTAGTGGTGCCGAAAAGACAATGGTTTGGCCAGAGCCAAGCTCAGCCATCTGTGATAAAATGAAGCTTGTTATACTGCTGAGCCTAGGGGAGGTCTACCAGTCCTGATGATTGACAATGGAGCTCAGCTCTTATAGAAATCCTTGAATCTGGATTATGCAACTAGGAAGGCAACCTGCCACGTTGCTCTTTGAATGCCTAATTTCTTTAATATTGTTTTGTGCTTCCTACCCTCAGTGGAAGAAAGTTCCAGGGTTCTTTATCCTTGTGAGAATAAAGAGTGTGTTTGTGTGTACTGGAGACTTGTGATGGTTTTGTAATGTAACTTTGTTTATAAATATACAATATCTCTGATACTGGAGGTAGCATATAGCTGTCTCGACTAGTAGCTATTGATAGCCTTATCCTTGATGAATTTGTTTAATCCCCTTTTAAAGCCATCCATGTTGGTGGCCATCAGTATCTCTCCACATAGTGTAAAACCACAAACACTCCACATATCCACAAAAGCAGATTGATGTGAATGTGTGTGGGGGTGGGAGGGGGAATAATGTGTGTGAGCTGGGATATTTGTTTTTTTTATGAGCAGGAATATTTCTTCATGTGGAAGCATTCAAATGTGTGAACACCCACTGCAGTCTGAAAGTGCTTCTTCACACACTGAATAATTAATTGATAGGTGTGGTGATCGCCACGAGCTCAGATGGCGTTAAAAAGGGATTACCGGTAGACAAATTCAAGGGAAGAGGATAGGTCTATCAATGACTACTAGCTGTGATTGATAAATGAAACATCTATGTGTTCAGAGACAATCTACCTCTGAATAGCAATTGCTGAAGGGCAAAAAACGGAAGGAAACCAAAAGCTTCCTATTAAAAGAAGTGAAGAACCACAACAGTATGACTTGGGAACCAACATGGTTTTAAATTAATCCCAGTCCAGATAAGCCCATTGTTTTGCAATTTAAAAACTAGACAGTGTGGCAAGAAGGAAAGTACCAATACAGGAAATCCCAGATAGTACTAGAAAATTAATCTGCTGTGTTTTACTACTTAACAGCAGCGGGGGCGGGGGGAGGCTTGCAACTGATCACTCAATGGAGAGATCTAATATTGGGTGTTAAACATTCACTGGCTTTGCTATGATTATTCTACAATCCACACAGATTTCAGAACTGAGCTTTGCAATCAGGGGTGTTGCTAGGCACTTAAAAGATCTGTGGCCCAGACCTATAGGATGCAAATCTGCATAAAATGTGCGTATGCTAATTTATATCTATATATGCAAGTTTAGAAATGCTAGGTTTTATTTAAATTTTTCAGAAGGCAAAGCCAGCCAATTAATTTCTCATCAAAATCACCACAAATACAATAAATTATTCCATTAATTAGCACCCTGCTCCAGATCAAGGAAGAAGATTAGGAAGGAAAGTAGAGGGGATTGTAAGAAAGGACAGGCAGTTTTGAGAGCTGGCACTGGAGCTGGCACTGGTTGTGCCACATTAAAAACTAAAAAAAATATTGTACTACAATAAATCTATTATTAGCGCCACAAGATTCTTTGTGGGTTTTGCCATAACAAACTAACATGTCTATCCCTCTGGCAAGGATGAAACTAGATGTGATCTCAGGAGATCCACAATTAGAACTCCTGCTGCTTAAAAATAATAGTAGTAGTAGTAGTAGTAGTAGTAGTAGTTTAATAGCAGCCATATGGTGGTGAATCCAGTTGGGGCCATGGAGCTGGGGAAAGGTTTTTCCCCAGTAGGAAATCCCCCCTCAGCTGCCATTTGCCACACAGGAGAAAGCACAAAGGTACCTTGAGTTGCACCTTCAGACTAGTTATCACTGTTCCCAGCACAAATTGCATGCATTGGCACTTTTTCCTAGCATCTTCCATAATCATCATGAGGTGACTGAGGACAAAAAAATCAGCCCCTCAATAGCCATTTTGGATAATTTCTTGCAGTGTGACACTTCATGAGTACAAAAACTACCTGAGGGAACTAACAGACCTGTGCCTGGCTGACTCCTAGAGTTGCATATTTTTCTTACAAGATAAAAGACATGCTATGAGTGGTACTGGCTAGAGGCAGGAAAAGTAAGATTTGTCTCCTCCTGCATTTGCTGTCTTCTGCTCACAGTTGTTTTGCTTCTACTGCCAATGAAACCTCTGTCTTTTCAGTGTTCCTTTGTCGCTTTGATTTTGTTTCAGCCAGAAAAGTGTTAAGCTAGGAAAATAACTTTTTCCAGTCCCTTGATTTTCTGTGTCAGTATATCTTAGTCTGCAGGCTAGGCTAGAACCTCTCTCCATGATAAATTAGTTTTCTATGTGGATGGTTTTAATTTTATTAATTTTTTTGTATAGAAGAGCACATGAACTTCACTGGCAGTTTGAAGTGGTACAGTCCAGACCCATGTTTACCACCTCAGTGAGACTGAAGACAAGATGATTGTCCAAGCACAGATTTTGCTACTTTGAATGAATATTTTAGAAAACATGCTCATTTCCCCCTCCATCTCCCCCCCGCCCACAAGATGTGGAACCTTAGGGGTGAATGCATATGGCAGCAGTAGCTGCCATGCAGTTGCAGCTACCATCACAGAAATCAGGGTGACCATGTACACTCTCTCTCCCCATTTCCCCCTGCCCATGATGAGGTACCAGTTCACATAAATGCTGCTGCTACATGAGCCCAGCCTGTCTGCAAGCCTGGCAGCAGGTTTACATGCTTCTGGGGTGTTTGCAGGAGTATATGAGCACCATTGATGTGCCTGATTCTTTACAGAGTTTACTCTGCCCAGGGGGCTTACAATCTACAATTTGATACAAGGGAGACAGCCAAGGAAGGGGAAGGAAATAGAGTTAGGGGTAAAAGAGTTAGGGGTAAAAGAGTTAGGGGTAAAGAGTATGCAGGACTGGCCCAAGTCACTTTTCTGCCTGAGGCGAAGGACAGGAAGGTGCCGCCTTCTGTTCCATGTACAAAAGCTGACCAGCCTGGCTGTTAAATCTTACTTCAACAATGGCAATGGGACAGCATCCTCCACTGCACCTGAGAGCAGCAGGCTACCTTAGGGGATGCAGGGCAGGCTGCACGACACACCCAACTTTGTCTGCTCCCTGTCTCTCAGCAATGCATCTGCTGCCTGAGGAAGCTGCCTCACTCTGGGGTTGTGCCAAAGTATATGCCACTCCTTTGCTGCCCTGACATAACCTGCCCTCCTTTAAACATAATTTGTGGGTGGAACTACTCGCACCACAATCTCTCCCTCTGTAATATGTGCAACTTCCTACCCACCATCTCAATGACATTGTGCTGAGAATTATCCTGCCTCCGCCAGCAACAGTCAGTGATGCAGAGCGGGGGCAGGAGCATGCACACAGTGCAGTGATGCCAGGACATGAGGTAAGTTGTACCCCATGCTATAGAGGAGGGAACACACCACTGTTTTTAGCATATGCCCTGTGTTTTCCTGTACCTTGGTCTGCCCCCCACCTCATTCTCCAGCGCTTCCAAATTTTCCACAGCTCTTTGGATGTCCTTGCAGTTATCTCACCATCTCAGCTTTTGTAGACGATTCAGATAATTTACCTTTGGTTGCACTGGAGCTGGAGACCAGCAGCACATGGGGTGCTGCCCCATCCTGACAAGCAGGAGATGGCTTTTGGTGACTTTACAGGATGTAACCACCTGCTGGCATATTTCATCAGGACCACTTCACACATTAAAAAAATATACATGGAAGGTACTTTGGTGTAGAGTGAAATTGCTTCTCAAAGCACTGGGTATTGTGAATGTTTAATAACAGTCCCAATTCACAGGCTGGAGGCTGATGCTTCAGATGGGCTCTTCACATAACCAGTCAACTATGAGAAAGCCTGTGTATGCTGGTTTTTTGCATTGTTGGGCCATTTGCAATGCATGATGCATGTACCTAGCTGTTTAACTTTCAAAGAGTGCACAGAGGACCAGAGTTTACATTCCATTTAGGCTTGTAATTGCCAGACATTCACTCAAGCTGCTGAACTCTTTTCATAGAGTAATGATTGGAGGACATCCCAAAGGTAATTTGGCCTGCATTCTTTCTCTACCATGGCAAGATTTCAATACCAAACCATATGCCTCCTATTAATCTAAATAATAAGGCACCTGTATTGCAGCCGTTTTTATTAATAGAGACTTCCCAGGGGGATCTTATTACTTTTGAAACTCTGATTAAGGGCAGATCTACACATGCATCAGAATGAGATGGTAGAGTCCTGAGTTGGTAGATGACAGTGCATCACTTCAGCCTGTGGGTGGGATATACCATTTTTAAAAATGTTTTGCCATGGGAAAAAAAACTTCACAGAAAGTAGAAAACTAGCTTATCAATGAAATAGATTTTAGCACAGTATTCTCTTTGCTGTGCTAGCTTTCTGTTTTCAGATTGTTGCTGTTATAAAACATAGGGGGAGAATTACCATGTGATCTTTGCAGTTTAAAGTAGTACAGGCCATTATACCATTTCAGAGTACTACCACTTTATTCCCTCACATTCTACCACTTGTGTTGATCCAACCTAAGGGCTCTTCTAGCTCAGAGGGTCTCATTGAACTCTAGTTTCAAATGTAACCATTTCCACACAAGAACTCATGACTCCAGATGAGGATGTGTAACACTGTCTGTTACACATCCATCCAGTTACATGGGGCTTGGATGAGCATTGTAATACAAATAAATATCCACTAGCATTTTTCTGCAAATTGATGTCCCTCACTGGATTGGGGCATAGGTCTGCCATTTGTGGTGGCACTGCTACAGATGCCTAGTGCTGTGCTAGTCCTAACCCTAAGCAGGACCAGTCCCCCTTACTATCTTAGCAGCCATAACAGAGATGAAAATTATCTTATTTGCATGGAGATCTGGAGGTATGTGGTTGAGCACTGGAGAGGCTGAGTGCACAGGTCTAAGCTTTAAGCTCAAAAGAGAACTGAAAGAGTGAAAGAGAATCGGAGTGCTTTCAAGGGTATGGAGAGGAACATGTTAACAGCTTAAGGGAGTGACTTGTGATGGCTTGAATCCCATCTCAGGCACTATCCAATAGCTCTGTGAGACTAGCATGCCAACTGATCCCACAAGGACCAGCGGTCCTTGTTACATGAGCTGGAAATCACAATATATCAGAAAATTGACATACTGGTGATAAAATGTGATTCTCTTTTCATATGAGTATTCACTAGGATTACATTGTTTGGGTGGTTTCAGTGCAACCCCGCAATCCTCCCATTCCAAGATACACATCTGGTAAACCTGCATATTTACAATCTACAGCCCTTCATTTGTACTCTGCAGTATGGTCTTAAAACAGTCCAGTAGTCATTCCACCTCCCCAGAGCACCCTGGGAATCGTAGTTCTGTGAGGAGGACTGGGTATTTTCAATAGTGAATTCTCATCATCCTCACTGAAGACAATCCCCAAGATTCTTTCAGGGAAGCTATGGGAGTTAAACTGGCATAAAACTGATACGTTTGTAGTTAGATTGGCTTTTGCATGCAAGATTTTTTTTGGTCCAGGGAGTATTTTAAATAAAAGAATCAATGCCACAACAACATTGTTCTTGTGCCCTTATCTGTTAGGGCAAATGTCACTAATCCCAATTATTCTAAAGCAGTTGCACAAACAGAAAGGGAGGAAAATGAATGACTTTGTTTTCCTTTAAGACTTCTAGGTTCTGTTTAGTGCTTTCTCATGCCAAAAATCTCTTTACTTCAGTACTAGCATCACTGATATGGGTGCAGCTTCCCTAGCAATAATGTTTGTTAATGAAATATGTCTGCAGAGCTAAAGATAGGCTGCCTGATAAACTAGGGTTACCCTACAAATCCTGTGGAAAAAGGGCCTTCTAAAAATGTACTCAGAGCTGCTTGAAAAGTTCAATTTTTGTAACATGGAGATCAAGCTCAGTGTAGGGTAAAGATTGTCTTTTCTATCATTTGAAGTGTGGCGTGAGCATTCTTTTTGCCAGGAGTGTGCTGATCAGGTAACTGCTCAATCACTGTACTTGCATTGAAATGAACATTCGTGATGCACTTCAGAAAAAATCAGCGTGCACAACTTTGTGCCATGGAGAGACTGATCTCAGTCTAGGAAACTGAAACACATACAGGCATATGTAAAATCAGGCCTTAGGGTGCTGGATAAAAAGGGAATACTTATTTTAGCAGTGAAATGAAACTTCACTTCCTTAAATTTTGATGTCAAATGTTCAGCCTGCAGATAGAGAAACATGTGGTTGAATGTTTCCCTATGAAGAAGGAGGAGGGGGGAACCTAAACTCTATGCATACAAAATGGAGATATCAAAGTAAAGGCTAATTAGAATTCTTCTTCTTGACATCCAGTTTTCTATGTGCAGGATTTTTTTAAATGGAAGGACATTTGGTCATGTGGTTCCCCATATACAGTGTGGTACAGTCCAGGAATATTTTTACCTCCTCATCTTAGAGGCACTATTTTGGATGAGGGAGCAGGGAGAAAATAAGAAAACCTGAGGTAGCTGGTTGAAAGAGGAGAGAGTCTGCCAAGAGAATAAGACACCCCTCTCTCTTGCACACACATTTCACATTTTGTTGCTATTTGTTGAATTAAGTTCCTGTAACACTTTGCCACAGGCTGCCTGTTACCCTGCTTTCTGCCACCCAACAAGGATGCAGAAAGCAGAGGCCTTCAGACCAACGCTCTTCTCAGTTCTCTCAGTAAAGTTTAGCAGCTTCAGATCATCTCTCTCGATTAGCAATGTGGGAGAAATTTGTTTGGTACACATTTTAGTGCAAACGTAACAAATTTTACACTTTTGAGCCAACATGTGAACCGAAACTCAGTTGTTATTTGAAATACAAATTTTGCGATGGAGTTCTTAATTTAAAAATCCATACAAAATGTGTATATTAGGGAAATGTGCATACAAAAATGCATACCTTCACAAATACAATGTTAAAATGCATTATATTAGGAAAATAGCTTGTAAAAATGTCTATATTGGGCAAAATTGTGTACAAAATGAGTGTATTAGGAGAATAGCACACAAAAATGCATACACATTTTTATGCCAACTGTAAACAAAGCTCTTAAAGTTCAGGACAAACTGAATTTAAGACTAGAAAAACAAAAAAAATGAAGAGAAACCAAAACTGACAGACTTGTCCCTCCCTACCCTTGATGATGGTTCTCTTTCTTGATAGAAGGCTGAAGGTTCCCTTTCTCAAAATGGTGGCTATGCCCATGTACTGTACAAGCAGCGGTAAAACCTGGACCCATAAAAGACATAGTCCTTAACATCCAGGAGCTACAACAAAAGTCTAAAACCTGTATTTGTAACAATCTGACACGTCCATCTCTATTTCCCTCAGTAAAGATTTTTTTGTGTGTGCCTTGGAGAGTGCCCTCATTTTCCATTTCCATATAATACATTCTCTTGTGATGAACAGTGGCCATCTCCTGTAGGCAAAACATTTCCATCCTGCCTTTCAGGAAAAGCTTTAATAGTAAATAGCATCAGCTATTCATTAGCTAACTTTCTTTTTTAGTGTAGGTCTCAGAGCTTCCTTCTGATTAGACTTTTTGTGTAAGTGCTATGTGGAGGGTAGTAATATAACTTGCTTCTGAGCCATTATGAAAACCTTGACTGTTCCCTCTCAGGGATATAGCCACAGTCTTTCATTTGCACATAAGCATTGTTTGCAACATTTGAATGTAATGGTCCCTGGCATGCTGGTACGACACAATCCAAGGCTAATTAAAAATCTTGTTTGCTTTCCTTTTTAATTTGTGCAGCATTAGGTCTTCCTTCCTTCATCTCTACAGCAGCTTGTATGCCAGCCAAAAGATGCTGCACTGGAACCTGCTGTGCATCACAGGAACTCCTGTCTTGTAGCACAGCTGTGGTGTTTACCCTCCCTACCCTTTCCATTTGTAGCTTGCAGCTATTGTTCTCAGCCTGAGACCTGTGACCTGCACTCATGCACATGTTTAAGAGCGGGTGAGCAAGAGAGAAATAGATTTATGAGGTCTGTAATCACCATTATAGCCTTTCCATTTCATACTATGAAGAGAGGGGGAGGGAGGGGGAGGGGGGAGAGAGAGAGGGAGAGGGAGAGGCAGACACTGCTTACAGGCTGACTGATTGAGGGCCTAACCTGTAAATCATGAGCTGACTGTCAAGTTAACTTCCCTGAAACAAATGTTCAAATGTGTGAGCAGCTTACCACCTTCATCAGAAAACAAAAGCCTTATTCATTCTGGTTCCATGGCCAGACATATTTCTGTGATACGTTTTCCCATTTATGACTGTCAGGAAGGCTACAAATGGACCAGGGAGATATACAACTGCAGAGACCTCTGTCAGGAGGTGTGGGTGGGACAGCTAAGCTAGAGTATGTGTGGGGGGAAACAGGTAGCAGAAAGGCCAACAGCTATATGGTATGCTCCTAGCTGATTAAGGGTTTAGACAGAAAAAGTTTAGACAGAAAAAGGCCTACAACTCCCAGCAGGCCCCAGCCAGCAGCTGGCTGGGCCTGCTGGGAGTTGTACGCCTTTTTTCTGTCTAAGCTTGCATAGGATTGCGCCTTTTGACAGGTTGCTATAACACTAAGAAAACATCAGCTGAAACCTTTGATGGCCTTATGGGTGGCTGAGAGACCACCAAAAGAAAGCGTAACTACAATGGTAAGCCATTAGAAGGGAAGGAGTAGTAGATCTAAGTATACCAGTGATATGGAGAAACAGGTTTTAATTCAGAGGGACAACTAATATGATGCTTTTGTGGCATGGTTGCCATTGTAAGACTGCTGTCTCATGGTGAGCTGCTCCCATGATGTAAAAGTCCCTCTCCTTTGAGCCTCCCTCTTCCCTGCCTAGTAAATTATCAGTCATTTCAGAGGCTGACAGTGAAAACCATCAGTTAGCTCATGTTCGTACCACCTTTGTAGCCCAGCTGCTCGATGGGCAGTTTGTGCTTCCAAAAATGGCCAAATGATTGGAATTTGCAGATTTTGGGTAAACATTAGAAGAAACATCTCAACCATGAGGGCTGATTGGCAGTGGAATATACTGCCTTGAGAGGTGGGAGGTTCTCCTTTGCTGGAGGTATTCAGAGGCTGGACAGCCATCTGTCAGGGATGCTGTAGCTGCATCCTGCATTGCAGAGCCTGCATTGAGCAGGTACTTGGGACTAGATGACCTCCAAGGTCCCTTCCAACTCTATGATTCTATGACACTATGTGTGGAAGATTCTTTCCACATGCGGATAGCTATGGCTGGGCGGCTGGGGGAAAAAAGATTATTGTGGTGGTGGTGGGTAGGGGGTAGAAATGGTAAAGGTGTCAAAGATAAGGAATGGTGAGAAGGGAATAAAAAGTGAATATAACATTAGAACTTGTGGCCCTCCAATTAAAATTGATTGCTTGTAAATTAATCACAGACAAAAGAAAGCACTTATTTACACAATGCACAATTAATATGAGATTCTTTAATACCAGAGTATGGGCAGGTTCGCATGTCATGCTAACCCACCCCGGCAATAAGCCATGGTGGGTTGGTTGTTGTGTGAAAAACTCATGGTGCGCCAGACAGACAATTGGGCTCACCATGGGTTGTTCTCCCTCTCCTTCCCCCTTGGTTCTCCAGACAGTATTCGAGGGGACTTGATGGCTGAAGCCACCTTGTCTCCTCTCCCCACTGCAATCGTGAGCCCTTTTTGGCTTGCTGTGGCTTTCCCCCCTTTTCTTTTTCAGAGATTGTGGCAACCCCTCTGAAGTGCCCAAGTGGCACATTGGAGGGGCTGTCACTGGTTCACCACTTTAAAAGTGCTCCAAATGTGCACACCTTTTATTGTATTTTTTTTTAGACAGGGTAAAACAAGGTAGTTTGGAGAGGGAAGTATACATATGGAATCAGTATACTCCCCTGTCCAGATTATTGTGTCTAGCTCTTCCTAAATCTCTGCTTTCAAAACAAGCCCTACTTCTGGCAGCTGTCAGAGTTAAGTGTTAGGTGGGGTGCACTTTTCCACCTTCCTGAACACCTAGGGTCTTGGGAATTGGTGGAAAAGTTGGGGGCATTTGGACCTGTGGGGTGGGACACTCAAAACCCTGAGGATCTTGCTGTGAAGGCAGGAAAAAAAGTGCCTACCCCATTCCGTGAGCAAAGATCACTTGCGGTTTCGCTTTGACAGCTCACCTTTTGACAGCACAGCTGTCAAATCAAATCAAAGTAAACACACACACACCAAAACCCTGTTTGGAGCCTCTCTGGGTCAATATCCAGGGTTGGTACCTGCTGCACTTTGACAGCAGGTATGTCCCAGGACATTGCCCAGGTGAGACTTCCCATTTAAGACCCATAGAAGTGCACACCTCTGCACTTGTGCAAGTCTGACTAGAATTTTTTTTTTAAATGAAAAATTGTGCACATTTGGAGCACAAATTCTTTTTTTAAATAAAGGGGTGCCCAACCAGCGACAGTCCTTCCAATGTGTGGCTTGGACACTTTGGAGGGGCTGTTACTGGTGGAGGCACAAGCAAGATCCCCAAGAGCGGCAAGGGTTTTTTTGCTGCTTTTGCGAAGTGCCTCACTTGCTGCTTCCCTTTATCCATGGTGGGATCGGTCACCCAGGTTCGGATGACACAACAACCCATTGTGGGTAAAACAACCCCTAGAACAGCCCATGGGTTCTCAGGGTGGCTTGTTGGAAAATACAAGCCACTCTGTGGGAAGTGGTATGGGTTCAGACCACACAACAACCCACTGTGACTAGTTACCCATGATGGATTGTTGTGTTGTGCAAACCAGGTCTATGTGGTGATGGCCGTTAGCTTAGCTGGCTTTCAACAAAGTCATGGAGTATATCTATCTATAGATATTAGCCATGATAAGCCAAATAGAGCCTCCATTATTAGAGGAAGTGTACCTCTGGTTGCTGGATGCTGAGGGAAAACAACAGTGAGTGGTCCATCATGCTCTACCTGTGAGCTTCTTGTGACTGGAGAAGGAAATGGAGTATTGAACTAGATGAGCTAGTGCTTTAATAATACTTCATAGGCAATTATTATACACTTATGCAAAGTAGTATTAAGGAATGATTCTGAACTTTTGCAGAATGCATTTCCATCATTGGTTGCCTACACACTGGCGGGGGTTCAGACAACATGATAACTCACACTCAATGGTTGAGTATAGGTTGACGCTGAACCGTAGATTGTTGTTGAAAAGTGGGTTATTGTGTTGTCTGAACCCAGCTGCGCTAACAAGCCATGGCTTGTTAACTACAAACAACCCATGAAGAGAACCCATGGTTTGTTGTTGGGTTGTGAACTGTGGGTTGTTCACCATGGTTTGTTATCTCAGCTGGGTTCAGACAACACGATAACCCATGTTTCAACAACAATCCACAGTTCAACGACAACCCACACTCAGCCCTTGAGTATGGGTTACTGTGTTGTCTGAACCCAGTCAATGAGTATCAGGAGACATGAGGTTGGATCCAGGATCTGCCTTCGGTGAGAGGAAGGGCTTTGCTCATGGAAGGTCCCTCTGCCCGATTTTTGAGGATCCTCCCCTCCTCAATCCCCATAGCTCAGCCCATTCAGCAGGTTTCCCTCTTTGTAGCATTTTCAGGAGGCTGGAGGGGCTGCTGTGGGATGGAGGCGATGGGGAAGTCCACTTCTGTCAGCACAATTGATCCAGCTTAAATCTGGATCCACCCCTTGGCTTCTGAGTCAGAGGCAGGCAGGCAAGCCCTGACAAATAGATATTGACCACTATCTGGTTGACAAGGAGGGAGTACTGTTGAAAACTTGGAAACAGCTATTGTCTGTTTCTTTGTTTTATCTATTCCTGGAGAAATTGAACAATTCTCCTTGCTTCCTCTAGGGAGGCCCACAATGACAGTGTTAAGAGTCAGGCACAATTAATCAATTAATGAACCCCACAACACGAAAAGCAATAAAATCTTATGTTGCTGGTGGATTGTTAGCAGTTACAACATCATGTATGATAAAAACAAAACAAAAATGAAATAGTTGTAATGGTGCATTATCACCAGCTGCATAATTTTTTTATTGATAGCTTTCTCTTTGTTCACAACTGTTTTTAGGCTCCACACAGCTAAGAGATTATAGGCTCCACACAGCTTATAATTGGAATTTGGGAATCTCTAAAGGATTCAACGATACCAATCAACACTAAACTACTGTTTAGAACACAGAGGAAGTTAAAGTATCATAATCCATCAAAACTGTAGTGGGAATTAGTTGCAGAGAAAGGGGAGACATGGCATCTGGTCAAGATAAAGATTTATTTTTGGCAGAAAAATGCTGAGAGGTTTTTAATGATTTGAGGTAATTGGTTTTCTCAGTTGAAGCCAGTAATCTCATTGCTCATCACCAACAATGAAGAGTAGAAAGACTATGCACACCAGTGCAATAATACTACTTCAGTGCTTATATAGTGCTGCTTTTCCTAATGCCACATAGATTGTCTAGAAGGCAGGCATTATTTATTATCCCCTCATTACAGATGGCAGTTGGAGGCTGTGATTGAGAGGCAGTGGTTTGCCTTCAGCTTCCCAGTGATTTCAAGACATGGGAGATGTTTGGATAAGGGACATCCTGGCTCTATAGTTCTCTTAACCAGAATGTTGCTGTGACTCTCAAGGCCAAACAAGACATAACATGATAGTTCTGGGACCAGGAGCTCCCATTTTTATTTTTTTACTGCATGGGGCTGCTCATTTGATTAAGTGAAGTGTCATGGGTGTGTGTGTCCTTCCTATAGGGTTTATATCCAAAGATGACCTGTATCCCACTGGTTCTCTCCATTCCACCAGGTTCATGTAATGCACATTATATCTAGGTTCTCCTTTAAAACCAGACACTCCAACTCTCCCATTTTGGCTTGGAGGCTTCTAGCATTTACGTAGAAACACCTATATGTGATGTCCCTGGCACGTGCCTCTTCTGCTGTGGCACTTAGGCCTCTTTGACTGGCTATCATGTTTCACCATATGCTCATGGCATATTTCCTACTCTTCTATGTTTGGGCAATTGGAAACTTTTTCATCTTCATGACCTAGGGATGATTTAACCCGAACCGGATGCTTCCCAGCTCCTGTCGGATTTCCCTCAGCTGCTCTGCCACTTTTTAACTGTTTGGTGCCAGCAGGCTTGTTCCATTTTGGTTCAAGTGGAGCCCATCCCTATTGTACAGGTCCAGCTTGTCCCAAAATGTTCCCAGGTGCCTAACAAATCTGAACCCCTCCTCCCTACACCATCATCTCATCCACGCACTGAGACTTCTCAGCATTGCCTGTCTAGCTGGCCCTGCCTGTGGAACAGGTAGCATTTCAGAAAAAGCCACCTTGGTGGTCCACCTTCTACCTAGCAACTTAAATTTGGCTTCTAGGAGCTCATGACTACATTTCCCCAAATTATTGGTATCAACATGGACCATGACCTCTGACCCCCCTCCCCCAGCATTACCTACAAAGCTATCTAGATGGTGCATGATATCTGCAACCTTTGCACCAGGCAGGCAATTTACCATGCGGTCTACATGCCCATCATATACCCAGCTGTCTATGTGACTACTGATTGAATCTCCCACTACCACAAGCCCCCTGACCCCAGAGGCACATCTTCGGTGCGAGAGGATATTTGTTTGTCTTCTGAGAAATGGGTCCCTTCTAAGGGATAATTTCCCTCTTCCTCAGCATGATGCCCTCCTTTCCCAAGACCCCATTCTCTGTGACAGCAGAGGAGCTATCAGCCAGGGATTGGGACACTGCTATTTGGTTCCCTGAAGGTCTTGTCCACCAACCTCTCTGCCTCTCTTAGCTTCTCCAGGTCAGCAACCGTGGCTTCAAGGGTATGAACTTGTTCCCTGAGAGCCAGGAGCTCATTACAACGGGCACGCACCGACAACTTCTGTCCAGTTGGCAGATAGTCATACAAGTGGCACTCAGTGCAATACATTGGATAGCCCCCACACCCCTGCTGGCTTTCTACCTTCATGACTGGGTTTCTAAATCGTTATTATTGGGTTTGTTTACCTGGAAAACTAAGTTGTTTACTAGGAGATGGTGGGGAATCTATTTATAGTTATTTATTTACAGTTACTTACTATGAGAAGGGGGGGAATAGTTGACTGTCCTGGCCTCCTTGCCCTGTTGCTAAACTCACACAGGTGCTTAACTCGCTTGCATGCTGATGCTTTGTCACTGGGGCTCACGCTCAGAGAGCTGGCTTCCTCAGAAGCCTGCCTGCTTATATAGCTCTAACTAGCTTGGCCCAACTGCTGCCACAGCCAATCTGGTTAGAGGGCCTTGTTTGAAAACCAGAGAGTCTGAGGCTGAGGTCTGCACTAGCTTCCAGTGAGTGGCAATGTAGGAGTAGAGATTTTCCGCTTAGGGGAGAGGACAATAGTCAATGGGGTCGCTGGAGGGAACAAGCAGACAAAGGGTAGGTGATTTGGGAAGGGGTGCAGCTTAGGGTTCCCTGGGGATGCAAGGGGCTGACACTGGGCATCTGATTGAGGAAGGGTTGTGGTTTGCAAGGGCTAAATCCTTTTTGTGTGTTTTTTAAAAACTAAATGATAAGCTGAGCTCTCAAACTTGGGATGAGTCTATTTCTGAGCTTTAGTTTATGAGCTGCTCTATAAGGGCTAAAACCTGAGCCTACACTGAAGCTAGCCTACAGGTTTTTTATGTATAAGCAGGCTCTTTCACTAGCTAGGCCTGCACAGTGGCTCTTGGCAATACGCTACGGGACCCTGCGCAGGCACAATACATCACGCGGGGGTCCAGCGCGCCTGCGCAGGGTCCCGTTGTGTCACTTCCGGGGCCGGATGTGACGCGACAGGACTGGTGCAGGCGGCTTGCCACGGAGAGGCGAGCCACCGCTGGACCAAGGTAGGCCCGCGTGAGCCCCGTCCGCTACGCCTGCATGAGGCGAATGTGCACACCCCTACCTGCAAGAAATGTAAGCCCTGTAAACTCCTATCAGTGCTGCAGCGAGGAACCATTTAGACTGGGGAAACAGCATGGGAGAAAAGGGTTAGACACTTTTTTGCCCCCAGCACCATACAGCTGCTTTGAAATAGAAAAAGACCTTTAAGAGATCCTGATCACAGATTTCTTGTGTGACAACTACTGTAGGGTGACCCCCAGTAGCAGGGAAAACATTTGTAGCCTTTGTATATTTCCTTTTTCTGAATTATAATAAGTGTAATATAGTTAATTAGCACCATATAACTTTGAAGGTAGGTCAGATGTTTATACCTATTGTAAGAAGAGCTACTGGGGCATCTGAAAGAACTTTGGGGCGGGCACGATTTACAGTAGGTATAAACTTCTAACAAAGCAGCATGCACTGTGCCACTTCTTACCTGCCAGGTGACTCAGTCAGTAAACACAAGAGTTCACTTCTCATGTTTTGCCCCAGAAGCAGCTGCAGGTGAGAATCTTCCCTTTCAGGGGTGGTAGATCTGGCCATAACCCATATGCTGCCAGTTGGCCATCCCAGGTGTAAAAGAATGGGGAACCTGTGGCCCCCCAGATGTTCTTGGGCTCCAACTCCCACCAGCTGCAACCAGCATGGCCAATCGTGATGGGAGTTGTAGTTCAACAACATCTGGAGAGGCACAGACTCCCCACCCCTGATCTACATCTTTAAAGGCAAGATTTCAAGGGCTACAAGCAGACGAAAGGCACAGCAGTGCCTTTCTCCAGGACAGTGTCTTTGCGATGTATGTATGTATTACATTTCTGTACCGTCCAATAGCCAAAGCTCCCTGGAGGGTTCACAACAATTAAAACCATAAATGGTTCCCCATTGCGATAGGGAAGAGAAAGAGGCCACTAAAACCAGGACTCTTACATCTTTTCATTGTGTGCAGTGGCAGCTTTATCTTCCTTTCTGCATGCTGATATACTGGTTGTTCTTGTTCTTAAATATCCTCTTGTGGAATAGCATCGTGGAAGAACATTAAAGCTCTGGCAGGGATTTTTCAGGTGGTATCTATCATCAGTCATATACATCCCTGTCTTTTGTCTAGGTATTGTAATTCCTGACACCTTTTGCTGCTCTGTGGCATAGTTACTAAACAATTAATTGGAGTGGGATGGAAATTCATGAGTTGTTCTAGTTCTGGTGGAGCCTCATATCTGTATATGAGCTCCAAATATTAAAGTTAACTATACTTCCAGTTAAGCAGGCAGATGGTGAAAGGGCAAAATAAGTAGAGCTGTCTGTATAGTCCTATCCCAAACATGCAAGGTAGATCTACATTTTGAACCTATATGAGTATTATACCAGTTTCCTCTATGGGTGGGCAAACTCTTTGCAATGGTGGGCAGTGGGTCAGGGGTTGCATGCTGAAAGTTGATATGGTTGGGGTGGGTGGGAGCGCCCTCTCTCCCTCACAAAAATGCACAAACCTAGCCTTCCCCCCTGCAGTCTCATATACACACACGGCCTTCTCCCCTTGCATACATTTGTTCTGGGAACACCTGAACTGCAGCTGGGCTGCACAGGAGCGGCTGTTTGGGGCCTGTGTGTGGTGGGTTGCCCATATGTGCCCTACAGAAGCTTGGGAACTGTAGGTTGATGAGGGTGCTCAAAATTCTTGGTTAGAGATCTTTGCATCACTCCTGCACAAAGTTCCCAGGATTTTTGGGGGAGACAGAATGACCAATAAATGACCAATAGATAAACCAATTTACGTCTATAGAGTAGATACACTGGGAGAGTAAAATATGACACCATCTTACAACTAACCTGGCTCTCAGGCTTGTCCTCCTTATTTAGTGGCTGCCTTTAACCCCAAGCGGAGAAGGCAAATAATCAGAAGATTTCTCAAGTGGTATATCTTTCTTCTTCATGGTCTCTGTGCATCACACATATGGGCTCTGCGCCTGCGTGGAGCCTGTTTTGGAAAGCTTCCATAGCTGAGGATTTTAGGTGGGAACCCCTCCCCCATCGTCCTACTGTATATGCTATTAGTGGGTTCCCTTTTATTCCCTCAATTCCTCTTCAACCGCCTTTGTGGGTGCCTCGGGGGAGCTTTCTCTGCATCTTTGACTGCAGCTGCTGAGGTCTAATTATCCTTTTATTCTTCTCCTCCTATCTTCTCAGTATTTTCCTCCTTTCTCATTAAACTTTGATTCTTCTTTTTGTTTGCTCCTCACGACTTCTTTCGTGAGGGGTCATTGCAAAGCAGATGGCTGTGAAGGCCCCGTTTTGCAAGAGCATTCATTGCGGTAGTAAATAGCACAACGAATGATGAAAAGATTTAAAATGGAAGTACCTACTCGAATTCAGAGATTCGGGAGGTTTGTGGACATTTCAACATTTCTTTTTTAAAAGAAAAGAAAAGAAAGATAAATGCATTAAATTGACAAATGTATTATGGTATGGACTGGGAACCTCCAGCAGCTGATCAGAGATAAGTGCTTTTCCCTGCTTAGCACTGAAAAGGCTCCCTTTTACATTCGGCCCACACAACACGAATGTGGTCCTGAGAGCTTCTCCTAATTGGAATCTGGCTCTGGGTATCTCAAAATTACAAGTAACCATTTACAGTAATACCTTGGATTACAAGTAACTTGGTTTGAGAGCATTTTGCAAGACAAGCAAATTTTTAAATATTTATTTATTTATTTTTTACTTGATATACAAGCGACGTCTTGCAATACAAGTACTGTAGTACGGCTTAAATTAAAAATCTCTGTACAAATTTTTTTGGGGGGATTTTGTTTTGATATAAGAGTGTTTTGGATTACAAACACGCTTCCGGAACGAATTATACTCTCCATCCAAGGCATGACTGTACTATCTTTCTCTCTTTTTAATCTACAGCTCAGTATTTTGCAAGCATCATGGTAATTGTTGGCTTATCTGTGGTGGTGACAGTCTTAGTTCTTCAGTTTCATCATCATGACCCACAAGCAGGAAAGATGCCCCAATGGGTAAGTGGCTAATGCAGATAAATCTCTAAAAACATATAAAGATTTTAAATATATATTTCATTATTTGGGAGGGAATGAAAAGAACTGAATATTTTAGAGAGGATCATAATTCTCCCTCTGTTTCCTATATATCACATTTGCTTTAGTCTGAGCCTGCATAATTTGTGACACATCAAGCTGAACACAGCTCACCAGCAACTCAGTTAACCTTTTATTTTTGCTGACTGCCTGGCACTGCATAAATAAGGGTGTGTGTGTGGGGGGGGGGCACAATACATCATTGTTGGGCTGTATCTGGTGTGGAAGGTCACAAGTTGTGGAAGTTTGTTGTAGGGCATGGGTAGGCAGATTTTAGGCTTGAAGGATCTACATTGTTTTTACCAGAATTTGGAGATCCACCAACTGGAGCTGGTGAAAACGATACACACCTAGAATTAAAGAATTCTGTGCCCAGGAATTAGTTTTGAGTACTAGAAGTGAACGGAGCTCACAGTCCTTTTATAAAAGAAACCCCTCTCCTGCTTAAATGCCTCTCCACTTCTGCAAGTTTTCTTCATTTCAGCAGTATAATTTAGGGTAAGGGTGAGTGATTTTGTTGCTGTTTGTTGTTAAACAATTGGGAGTTGGAAATCCTTGGAAATCACCCAGATATCTACCAGTAGTTCCAGATCTACTTTCTCATAGTCTCCGACTGCCCCCAAAATGCCGGGACTGTCCCGGAAACCCTTAAGCCATCACAGCTTCTCACTTTGTTATGCAGAGTCCTGAATTCCCTTGCCTCCCGCAACTGAAAGCTACTTAAAGAGGCCATGGGCAAAATTGCAACTAAGCTAAAACTTTTAGCTTAGCTGCAATATTGCCCATGGTCCCTTTAGGATAGCTGTGCTTAGGCTCAAAGGGCTGCCCACAGAGAGAAAGAGAGCAGGGAAGGGACAGCCGCGACTCAAGGATGTATGTGTGTGTGCACGTGTGCAGAGGGAGAAGTGAATGAGGGAATTTATCACATGATTCCTATCTTTATATTGCCAAAGATTTTATTTCCTAACAGAGCTGACTCTTTCTCTGTGCCTCTAACAGGTGAGTTCACAGTGTCAGAAGGAAATGCAAGAAACTTCCCCTTCTCTCTGAAGCTCCATGTTTGGGGTTGTGGGGTGGGTGGGTAAGTTTCACCTGTTGAATTTATGCCAATCCTGACAAATTTAAAACAAAAAGAAAGAGATTGCCCTGCAAGCACTTACCCCACCCCCATGAAAAACACCAGATATCAACAATTAAGGGTCTAAGTAAGGTAAAAACAATATTACAAAAGCCACTTATAAAATATAAAATAATATATAATATAATAATGTAATAATTATAATATATAATATAAGAGTTTGTGTGTTTCCTCTAATAACATTTGTACTTGACCATGCCCTTTGGTTGCCTGGCCACGTGCTTGGCCACGCCTTCATGTTGCCTGGCCACACCCTCTTGATCACACCTTCATGTTGCTTAACCATACCTCTTACAAATTCACATGTGTGTCCCTATTTTCATCTGTGAAATGTTGGAGGGTATGCCTTCTGCCCACCTCTGCTCTAAGGCTGCACAAGGTATGACCCACCAAACTAAATATAGCCCACCAGCAGCCAGGTATTGTGGCTTGCCAGATGCTTGACATCCCCCTTGTTTTTCAGTTCCAGGCATCAGCAAAAAGGATGCCTTGACCTGCAACAGTGCCTATGGAGAGGGGGATTGCAGGTTGGAGGAAATGACACTATCTTCCCATCAACCTGCCCCCCTTGCAGGACAGCCATGGTGTTGTGGGCTTCAGGAGGAAATGATATGATGACTGGGAGCTCTCAGACATCATGAGAAGTACAGTGAGACACAGAATTTGCTGGTCTCTCAAGATTTGGGGGGTGAGATTTGAGGGGAGCCTATAGAAGACCTCATCCCATGTGGCTCAGCCACAGTTCAACTGGATAACCAGTGGTACGTTGGGCTTTCTCTGCCTGTCTCTGGGGAAAGAAAGCCCTCAGAGACAGGCAGAGCTCTCCAGAATTCTCAGCAGGCAAGCCTGACTTATAATGTGGCTTATGTGATGAGTGTAATATATTACCAGGCTCTGAGACACTCTAGAGACACCTCTAGGATAGGATATGGGAATTGTACTACTGAGGGTGAGCCTCCACCAACAATGCCTCTCAGTGTGCCCATTTGTGACCACCAACCATACTGAACACAGCTTATGATCCCCAGTAATGTTGTGAGATTCCTGGCATGGACATTCCTAGAATCAATTTGCCCTAATAGATTGCTATCTTAGGAAGAAGGAAACATCACAGTGATGGCTGTTGTTAAATTATCTTCTGGCAAGTCATTTCAGCTGTTTCTTTTATCACTAACTCATGATTCATCTTGCAAACATTGGCTCCTGTGAATTTTAGCTGAAATAAAATAGATAGAAAAGTGTGCTTACTTGTTTGTGGGCATCACATTCTAAGAACCTTGAAGATTTTGGTAAGATTCTGGCCCTGCTGTCTTAATGCAGCAAAGAATACAGCAAGTTTTGCATAAGGTATAGTTTGGAACATGCAAGGGGCATGCTAAAGAGGATGTTCAATTTTGAACACAAAATTGGCCCAGGAGAGGTACAACATAGATTCATCTCTGAAGCTGTGCAAAGGAATGCCTCAATAGAATACTAAGAAGTCGCTTCGCTCATACAGACCAATAAAACTGGAGGAATGGTTGCTTTTATGATTCTCATCACATCAGCACTGTTATTCTTTCTCTAGTTCTCTTGCAGGCTGTATTACATTTTTCTTTCATAGGCATCCCTCTAGCTCTTAGCTTGGTAAGAAAGGGAATCTATTAGGAGAGCTATCTATAGAGAAGGGTGAATGGCCTCCCTGGGACATTTGTTTTCTGTCTATCTTATCTCAGTGGATTTTCACTTGCTCATAAATATTCTTCCCTATGGAGCAGAGTGTTCTCTTGATTTCATTTCTCAGTTTATAATTAATTGCCCATTGTTGTGTGATTGTTTCTCACCTTGAAAATAATTTTTAGAAAGCAGGGGCAGCTTCTTCAAGAGGTCATGCTAAAAATATACCCCCAAACAAAACCCCACTTCTTAATTAACCCCCTCTAGTTTAATTCTTCCCTGAACCTACAGTGAACTTTTACAAGTAAAGGAAAGTCCGTTGTTTGCCAGCTTATTGGCTAGTTTAGCTATTAGCAGCTAATTAACTGCAACAATTATATCATGTGTTACTAATCTGTACGTTGCTGGTGTATATAGGTTTGTTATATATGTATTACCCTGATCCAGCAGAAGAAACAGGCATATAAATGGGTATGCTCACATATTTTCCGGGGCTGAAAATCTAGGAATTGGCATAATATTATGTGGAATAGTGCTGGCCATCTGTTTTGGTGGGAGCAGAAGGCTAGACTCAGTTTCCCTCTTCCACGCTCCCTAAAACAAATGATTGCTATTCTAGACAATATTGGCACAACACTTGGATCAGACTTTCAGCCCTGGGAAATGCAGCACTTGTTTGTTTCTCCCTGTTAGAAGGGCACCCTTGAGTGTGTTTTTTTAAATTAATCATTTTAAGCTATTTGAGATATTCAAAAACCCACCACATTATAAAGCCTATACTGTATCTCAAAGTTGTAGGATTTAAGAAAAATATAGAACTGACATTGTGTGGCACAGATGAAACTCATTAATCTTTGGAACTAAGAAGTTATGAAGCACACAGTCATTCCTGAGAAAGAGTTGGGCAAATAATTTTTCTGTTGTAATAGCACGGGCAGTTTCATTTGTGCATATGTATGTAAGATGGTCATTTATTTTAATGAGAGCTCCACTGAAGCATTGTATCTCCTCTTTCAGTGGGAAGTATCCAGTACTGCTGCTCCACTTACACCACTGAAGTAGCGCTAGTATCAACAACCTCTAGCACAACACCAGTAGCATACGCTGGCACAACAGGTTTTCTGAGGAAACCTCTCATGCCAGCGTATGCTATTGGCATTGCACTAGAGGTCACTTATGCTAGCGCTATGTCAATAACATAAGTGGAGTGCAGCACAGGATACTGCCCAGTATTTTCTCACTAGTATTTTCTCATCTGATAAGAAAATAGCTTGTTTGCATATCATTTTAAACTAGGAAACCTGGCTTATTAAACAGGCTGCATGCAGGAGCACACTGTTTGTTTGAACAAACAGTGTGCTCCTGCATGCAGCCTGTTTACCCCTGCTTCTCTCTTCCCTTTGCACTATCAGGTAAACAAACCAGGAAGATGTTACATCTGAACCTGCAATTATGGCTTATTGTGGCTCTAGGTTTTTTAGCGCCCTTGGGCAAGACACCTTCAATGGGCCCAGGGCTTTTTTTCTGGTGGAACTCACCGGAACTGAGTTCCAGCACCTTTTCTTCTATTAATTGCATTACAATTTAATCGCCATCTACTCCTGAGGAAATGTAATCCAAGAGTTCCGGTACCCTTTTCTCCAGAAATAAAGCACTGAATGGGCCCCTTCCTCCCTCAGTGAGTCTACGTTCTCACCGCCATCGTCACAAGCTGCTCTTGCTCCTCATCCTCTTTCTCATCATTGCTACCACTTGCTTGCTTGACAGGCAGAGAGCAAGTAGGCAGTGACATCCTCCTTCTCACCACTCCAGGAGGCTCTTGTCAGGGTGTGGGCCCTCAGCAGGTGCCAGACCATGCCTACTCTTGACAATGGCCCTGCAAACAAGCCAGAACTGTAAGCTAGCTTTAAACTAGAGTTTGTTGTTGATTTACAAATCCTGGCTTGTTTGGGCACGATAAACTGTAATCCCTGGTTTGGGACATAACACAAAGCTCTTTCCTTCCTGGCTTGAAAGAAAAACTCAAAAGCTAAAAAGAGATGGAATGATGAATGTGGAGTGAAAATATCACATAAAAAATGGGAAAGCAATTTTCTCTAACAAGGTCAGGCACTCTATAGCAACCAATCTAAGGAAAAGCCATTATAAGGTTCTTTATGATTGTTACCTCGCACAAATGAAAGAATAGGAGTACCAGATACTCGCTGGAGCTGCACGGTTGTTAGAACAAATAATAAGCATGTGCAGTGGGCTTGTGAAGTGATTCACAGATTTTGGAGAGGAAGGGTAGAACTTGTTAGTTCTATAATGTCCTGTTCTTTGCCTTTGTCGCCTATAAAATTCTTTTTAAGTTACATAGCTGACTTAGTATACATGGATAATCCAGAAATGACTAATATTTCAATAATAATGTCAAGACTTAAAATAGCCAAGAAATGGAAAGGTAATGTGGGACCAGGTATAGAAGATTGGCTAATCAGTGTTCTCTAACCTTGGGTCCCCAGATGTTTTTGGCCTACAACTCCCAGCATGCCCCACTCCCAGCCAGCATAGCTGGCTGGGGCATGCTGGAAGTTGTAGGCCAAGAACATCTGGGGACCCAAGGTTGGAGAACACTGGGCTAAATGTTCTTGGAATACATTGTATATGGTTAATGTTGATATTTGCTTAGGTTCCAGAAAGGCAGGGAAGTAATAAGTAAGTTTAGAAATTACACTGAAAATCGGAATCATTGTGCAAATACAGGGATGTTGAAGAGTCCTTGGTCTCGAGTCTCGAGTCGAGTCACGAGTCTTTGGACCTGAGTCTCGAGTCCGAGTCCGAGTCCTTGGTCCAAAATGGTGACTCACGAGTCCCGAGTCCTGAGTCACTCCCAAAACTGACTCCACGAGTCCCTATTAAAATCAGTGGGGTTCCCCCCCAACAAAATAAGGCTACTTCAGATGTGTGGCTTAAATAAATTCTAGGCACAAGTGTGCCTTTTTATTTCAAAACTCTGCAACTGATTTCGGCAAGAACAGACTAGGCAGACAAACCCAAAATAACCAGGCAGGCAGAGGAGGCAGGGAACCCCAAACAGGCAGGCAGGGGCCTTTGTCTTGGACAATTCAAACTGTGGAACTGGTTAAGAAGAGACCAGGCAGGCAGAGGAGGCAGGGAACCCCAAACAGGCAGGCAGAGGCAGCCAAACCCAAAATGTCTGACCCTAACCCTAACCCCCCCACAACAACACATCAAAATAAATCTCAACACATCGTTGGGGCTGCGCTCCTGGTAGCTGTCCATAGTGGCTGAGCAGCGGTGCTCCTCGCTTCCATGCACTCTTCACCGGTGATCGCGCTCCTGGCACAGCCAGAAGACTCGTCAACAGCCCAGGGATGTTGACAAGTCCTTGGTCTCGAGTCCCGAGTCGAGTCTCGAGTCCCATTAAAAATATTGGGACTCGAGTCCGAGTCGAGTCAGAGGGGGGACTCAGTCCGACTCACGAGTCGAGTCCTCGAGTCCGAGTCCCCATCCCTGTGCAAATATTAGATAGATATTTTGAGAGGAATATTATCATTTTGAATGGTGCCTCAGCTATTTTGTGGTTTCTTTGCTTTTCATTAATCATTTGAAAAAAATGATTGAAAGGATATATTATGTTATATGCTGTGAATCCCTGTTTGTTAATATTAGCAATATTGTATCTAAGTAGTTTCCACTGAAAGTTACTTCATGCAGTTCTGCCGGTCCTAGTCATCTTATACAGTAAGTTGAGGTCCTCAGTTAGGATGGTCCACTGTATATATTATCATGTACATACTAATACACAGCATAAATTAAAATTTTGATTTTTTAAATGAATTCGAAATGTTGAGAATTTCAGTGATCTCCTTTCTCAGATTTATTTCAGTACTAGTAAGAATATTGTAATGTGTAGCAACTTACTCTTATGTGTGCATAATATCTGGTAACAATTACCTTTTAATTTCAATAGGAGATTTTCATTTTGAGGTTGTGTCTTACACAATGAAAATCAATGGGACTTGGAAGTGCTCAACCCCTTATTTATTAAGGGAGGATATGCTTAGCTGAGTTTTTGCTCAGGACCAAGGTTTTGTCCTTCATGATCTCACAGCCCCAAAAATGTTGGGGCTATAGAGTAGCCTTCCCCAACCTGGTGCCCTCCAGATGTTTGGGACTACAACTGCCACAGCCCCAGGCATAATAGCTCATGGTCAGGGATGATGGGAGTTGTAGTCCTAGACATCTGGAGGGCACCAGGTTGAGGAAGGCTGGCATAAACACACACACCTAGTCTCTCTAGTGGTAAATCTGGTTCTATCAAGGAGGTTCACGAGCCTTGGGATTTTGGCATCTTGGGACAAATCCTCTTTTTAAGCTTATGATTTTCTTATCTCTCTTTTCAACTCTGCAAGCCACTGATAGCTTTAATTACATACATAAATGTATTTGGGAATAATCAATTACCTCATACTGTGCTCTTGCCCCAACAGTTGCTTCATCCCATTCATGTGTGAACTTGCTATATTATATAATTTTTTAACATTAAAAATTTACCTTCAGGGGCACATTCATGCTTCTTTGTGCTTGTTAAATAGGCTCCATTGATATCTTGGGAGCTGAACATTATGATACAATAAAGAGCAGCAGGCAGAAATGCTCAAGTTGTTCCTGTAGGCATCTATCTATTATATGCCACTGTAGGAGGGCTCTTGTGGGAATCTGAGCAGTAGTTCCTAGATGTTATTTGGTTGTAGGGTTCATTTCAAAGTCATCGATGTTTCCAGAAAGTCCAGGTGCCAGACAATGAGTATTTGAACCTCATCTTACCCTGCTTGCTTCCCTCACTCAAACTCAGAAGACAGCCTTCATAGCTATTGCTGAACTCAGTGTGAAGGATGATCATAGGTTTCTTACCACATAGGAAGTTCTTAACATGCAGGTTTCCTGACCTACATTTAGCTTGCAAATATGGGACTGGAACCCTGCAGGGACAAGCAGCGTTGGAGGAAGGAATTTCAGGAGAAGAGGACAAAGGTCCATCTAGTCCAGCATTCTGTTTCTAGCAATGGCTATTCAGCTATTTAATGCCCAGCTTACAAGCAGGGCATGAAGGGGACGACTCTCTTCCCCCTTCCCATTTTCTGTCCCCTGCACTTGGTGTTCAGAGGTTCTTCAACTAACTTTCATTACCTGATAATTTAGGAATCATATCCCCTTTTTAATAGAGAGCATTTCAATGGGTCCCCCAAATACTTTTGGGGCATTCACAGACATTTTAAAATGAACCTCTTAAAGGAAGGCAAGTTGAAACCTCTTGGTAATGTAACCTAGCACCCCAGCCACCTCCTGACATCATCAGGCCTGCAGGGTCTGGGGTGGGGTCTGGGAGGCAATCTGGTCCCCAGACCTGAAACAGTTCCCTACCCCTGACTTTAGTCCATAGGAGCACAAAGGAAAGGATTTGAATAGGTGTCTGCCTGCTGACAGAATCCCAGTTCACACAGGGGAAATCCATCGCTACTTGTACCACCCAGTCTAAGCAAGCTTCAGTTTAAGTATTTTGACCTTCCAAAATGGAGCCTTTTGACAAGATTGTCTAAAGATACAGCTTTCTTTGTCACACGAATCTCCCATGTCCTATTGCAATCAGTTTTCGAAACTCTTCACCGTTTGCCATGCAACACAGGCAAAAGGAAAAGGTCAAGGAACAAGTTGAAAGCTCACAGAACTAGTTTCATGGTTCTTTGGATCTTGGCCGATGTGTGGATTTGCATTTATTAGGTATGAGCATCATGAGCATTGGGAAGGGCCATGGCTCAGTGGTAGAACCCCTGCTTTGCATGCAGAAGGTCCCAGGTTTGATCCCTGACATCTCCAGGTAGGGCTGGAAAAACTCCTGCCTAAATCCCTGGAGAGCCACTGCTGCCAGTCAGTGTTGACAATACTGGGCTAGATGGACCAGGGGTCTGACTCAGTATAAGGCATCTTCCTATGTTCCTGTGAGCAGTATTTGCTGCCATTTCTAGGCAGATAATGACTGGCTTGAGGCATTTTGTTCATCTATCCTTTAGCTGAGGATATATTTAAGGCAGTGTGACACTAGTGGAGTTTCTAATTTGTGGATGGTTTTCTCTGCAATAAAAATACCCTATTATTTCTTAAAATATTATAAAATAACTTTCTAGTTGTTTTTGTTAAGGTCAGTTAACTGTTATATACATGCTTGCTGGGGGTAAGGAAATAATTCTTCTAATAATGTAGATGCAGTATCCAAGCACATTTTGCTTGCTGCAGTTGCTGCTTCCCACTCCATAGTGATCTGTAGAAATAAAGAGAATTCAAGCCTGCCAGCAACTTTGATAAAGATCAGAAAAAGGCCAGCAGTTTTAGAAAGGTTAGGAAAAAAGGAGAATTCAGTCTGATGCATTAGTTCACTTGCTTCAACACAGTTCATATAAATGCCAATAGAGCCCTTGAGAAAGGCCACATGGTTATCACTGAGTATAAGGCTAGAGTGTTTTATTCAGAAGTCTCAAAGAACTATTTTTTAAGCCATTGTTTGTAAAGATCCAAAATTCTGAGTGGCTACTTTTCATTTATTATTGGTGTGGAGAAAAGCCTGAGAATAAAATCCTGGCAAAATGGCCTAGCGTCTCAGTTTCCGAGCAATCTGTCATGTTTCCAGCACTCTCCATCCAGACAGGTGGGAACTGACACACACACCCCTGTGTCTACCAGGAGTATTTATTTATTTATTTATTTAAAACATTTACAGGCCACCTTTTAGGAGAAATATCTCCCAGTTCGCACCCTTTCATTTCCACCTTCCTGGACCGTTAAATGGTGCCAATCATCCATTTCCCAGTGGGTTCCAAGGCCCACATGATCATATCGGATTGGAAGATCCAACACTCCTGTCAACCCACTCCCCTGGTTCCATAGGTTTCAAAATGGGAATGATTCCTTATGAAAAACTGTCATCTTCTAAATATCATGAGTGATCCTTGCTTCCTGCAAGTAAGTTTAAGATTCCACTGTAGCTTAGATTATTTAGAGAGTAAACTATTGTTTCTTTTATGCTACCTGTTTACTTTTATGCTGCTTAATTTGGAACCAGGGATTTTTCTGAGTGATTTTGACAGCCCAACGAGTACGTCTCCCCGTGAGCTATATGTGGGTTTTCGCTACATACGCAAACAGCTGTAATTCCTGTCCAATTTAAATTCTTTGATTTCAATAGATTAACCACTGTTCAATGGCAAGCTTTTTGGTAAATTTTAATTTCTTGGAAGAACTCTTAACTTTTTCAGAAAGCCAGCCACAATTTTTATTACAAAAGATATTGGGAAACTTTTAGAGACTGCTCCTGCTGTGACTATATAAAAAGGCCTTGTGACATACCTGTGAGGCATTTATTTTTCAGATGACTGGGCTGAAATGGAAAGGGCTATGGAAACACAGATAACAAAAAAATTATTTGGTCTGGCATCTTTGGACAGTATCTAATGGGGCACTTTCACCCCCACTGATTCCCTTCCGCAAGTGGTAGGTCCCATTGATTCTGTTTCGTAAGCAGGACTCACCACTTACGCAAGCGGTATTTAGTGCTTCCTAGAGGAAGCCCCGAAACAAGCAGAAATGCTCATTTCTAGAATGAGGCAGGTTGGCAGAGCTCCCTTCCATCTTTCATTCCTTTGTGAAAGATGTTTCCCTGCTGCTTCTTTTGAAATCAATGCTTGTTGTAAAGTTAGTCATTCAAAACCTCTATGAAATGCATTGATAGTTTCTGTTTTTTTTCAGGTCCGTGTCATTTTGCTGAACTGGTGTGCTTGGTTTTTGAGAATGAAAAAACCTGGAGAAAACATAAGGCCTCTTTCTTGCAAATACAGCCACTCTAGGCACCAGTCAAGTGTCAGCAGTGTAGAAATGAACGTCTTACCAGGACACCAATCTAGCAACGGCAACGTGATCTACAGCTACCATGCCGTGGAAAACCCCTGTTGCCCACAGAACAGTGACAGGGGCAACAGGGGTGGAAAGGGCCCTGGCTCTCCACCTGAAGATACTGAAATTACTCAAAGAAAAGCTTTAATGGACACTATCCCAGTGATTGTGAAAATCCTGGAAGAAGTTCAGTTCATTGCAGCCCGTTTCCGAAAACAGGATGAAGGGGAAGAAGTCTGCAGTGAATGGAAGTTTGCAGCTGCCGTCATAGACAGATTGTGCCTTGTGGCATTTTCACTCTTTGCCATCATCTGCACACTCACAATACTAATGTCTGCTCCAAATTTTATTGAAGCTGTTACAAAAGATTTTACATAAGGAAAGGATCTCAGAAATGAACAGAAAAATTCCCAAATGTAATTGGAGATTATGAATTGATGCCATTAATTTTGCTAAATAATGATATCTAAAATGAGAAAGTTTACTTTCTGCGTTGACTTCAGTAGAGGAAAGGAGTTTCAATATCCAATTGTCCCCCCAATGTTAGAGATTATAGGTACAGGATTAAGTACCTGGATAAGTATCTGTTACTTGTTTCTTAAACAGTGTCTTCTCCCTGTACTTGTGACCATGATCTCTGATAAATATTAGACAAGAAACCAGATATACAGCATAACCATTACCAAGTAAATAGTTAATTATGTGTACTACTAGGAAAACACTAGTGAACATTTTGCTGCATTGGAAAATTCTTCCTACGACTATTATTTGCTAATTGTATCATTTTCAGTATTTTTATTTTGCATCTTTGCTTAACACAGATTTCATTTATGGTAATGTATCACTTCAGCCTTGAATGATATTGTTAGCTGCAGTTTGCCAAATAAATGGCGAGTTTTAGCTTTTATTATCACTGTGATAGTCTGAAATATTTCTCCAGTTGATAATAAGGTAAAGTCAATACAATGGTCTTTTCTAATAAGTTAAAATATTTTCAGTGTCTAATACTCAGTTTTTCTATTATACGAATTACTATGCTGCCTTTCACTAACTTGAGTGTTGTGGCTGCATGCTGTTATTCTTGCCTTTGGATTTATTTGTATAAACTTCCAATTTCCTTAAATTGCATTGGTCTAACACATACTGATTCTAATTTCTTAGAGTGCGTATTACATAGTAGTTCCAAACATGCAAGAAACACTTGCTGGATTGAGAACCATTGGCATAAATCAGAGGCATATTCAGATGGGTATCTAACTACACATCCTATTCTCATGCACCTAATTACACATTAATGCCTTATTTATGTACAACTTGAGCCGGATTGCAGCCATTGCAGACAAAAATTATGACTATTTGCCATAGATAGCAATGATTAAAGGAGGGTACAAATGGTGTGCCGTGTAAGAATCCATTAAGATGGTGATAATCCATGTGGCAGCTTTCTCCCACTGAAAGTCATGGCTGATGAAGACTTCAAATGTCCAGATGGTGATGTGACAAATCCAATAATCACATGATGAGCTAAACCTACCCGAAGATCACAATTTATATAGGGAAAAACTAAGTTTGTACATGTGTGTGTGCAGGAAAGGAGCGCATCATCATCATCATCATCATCATCATCATCATCATCATCATCATCATCATCATGGGATCTATTGTAGAATGCAAAATTTCCCAGCTCTTTTGCAAGCTTGATGATGGAGTCAAGCAAGTCATCTTGATGATGGACACAAGCAAGCACTTCTTATATAAAACCCCCATAACTATTTTTTGGTATTTGTGTGAAACATTTATTACTTACATTTTACAGATAAAACAGAATCGGCCATTCAAAGGCTGACTGCCAATATATTTTCTTTCCTGAGAAATGTTTTCCTTTATAAGCAATTTGCATTCACAGAGAAAATAAGATATAAAAGCTTACAACACAAGATTCAGAGTAAGTTACCATTTTGATGAAAAGCATGTTTGTTTGAAATATGCAAATTTTGTAGGGGGAGATATTTTTTGAAAACAACAACTGTACTATAGGTGCATAAAACAGGAGCTGTAAGTGAATACATGACAAGGAAAGGAGAGAGGTGGAAAATGAACACTACATCCTACTTATTTATACATTCTAATGCTAATTTAAAAAATCAACTGGGAGAGAAAAATGGCCTTTAGACAGTGTGATTATACAGGATACCAATACTATGGACATGACAATGATGTAATGTTACAACTCTGCACCTGGAATACAATATAGACATCAGTGCTGGTGGACAGCAACTATGTCCTGGTTATTCATTCAACTGGCAAAGCAATGCAGACCCTTTGGATATCCAGTAGTCACTTGGCTTTTTTGAAGGCAATAGGACGGTAACCACAAAATTGGTAGAATGACCTAATTCAAAAAGTGAGAATGTTGTCAAACTCCACATTTCTTAAGCTAGTAATCATTAAAACATATATAATATAAATGAAATCCGGAATAAATAAAATGTAACACATAGTACAATGCACTCATCCCATTAAGACTGGATGTAACCTAAATATAAGGGCGAGGATCCCTACAGATGTGGCCCACTCATGTAATGGGAATTTCCTGGTATTGGCTAGCTTTTCAGGAAGGGGAAGAGGCCTATATGCTTGCAGATCAATCCTCCCAATTTTCAATGGGAGCTCCTTGTACATGTGGGGCTTCAGAACGAAGGCACCATGATAACATTCTACATGTATAGAAATTGTTTTATGTTAAACCTCAGATACTGTTAAAGTAAAGAAATGGCCTGCAATTTACAAAGCAATATACCATGCTGCTTGACCAAACTAAGCAGTTTGTCTGCCATTCCAAGTTTGAAAATCATGCATACACAGGTCTAACAAGTGATACCTACCTAATGTAAATATGATGTAGAACTAGAGATGGGTGACATCCTCCAGGGTCACATCAGATTGACTCAGAAAATAAGCCAAGCTCTAATCTGACTTTGAAAATACATCACCCCACTCCTTCTTATCCACCTCTTCAGCATCCTTCTACTGACCCACCAATATCCCAAATGCTCCCCCCCCCTCTATCTCTCCCACCCCACTGTCTGGTCTGGTCTGGTTATAGCAGTGACAGTCCAGTGGCCAGTAGGGAGAGGGAAGGAAGGTCTTTCCCCCCACTCCCTGGCAATGGCAGTGCTCCGGTGCCCAGCTGCATTAGGGAAGGGAGGAAGGTCTATTCCCCTCTCCTTTCCAGTGCTTGATACTCTACATAGCAGCATGCTAGGCCGAAGTAGTCCCTTCCTTCCCTACTGTAGTTTATCTCTGGAGCACTGCAACCCTGGGGGGGGGCACATCCTGACCATTCTTCCCTCTCCCTCTGGCTTGCCACTGCCATTGCAGCTGTTAAGTGGAGTTGGGAGTAAAGGGGGAGGGGGTGGGGGGAATTGATGTGGGACAGGCTGGGTGGAATGCTTTGGCTAGGATTAAAATACAAGCTGGTGAAGAATTCAGGGACTGTGAGTCCCTGAAACTCCTGTTTCTAAACCTGAACATGGCTTCCGTAAAGGTAAGTCCTGTCTCACTTTTTAGAGTTCGTTGAGATTGTCAATAAACATGTGGACAGGGGTGATCCAGTAGACATTGTTTACTTGGACTTTCAAAAGCCTTTGACAAAGTCCCTCACCAAAGACTTCTGAGCAAACTTAGCAGTCATGGAATAAGAGGGGAGGCCCTCTTATGGATCAGTAACTGGTTAAAGAACAGAAAGCAGAGGCTAGGAATAAATGGTAAATTCTCCCAATGGAGGGATGTAAACAGTGGGGTCCCACAGGGATCTGTTTTGGGACCAATGCTTTTCAACTTATTCATAAATGATCTGGAATCAGAAGTGAGCAGTGAAGTGGCCAAACTTGCTGATGACACCAAATTATTTTGGGTGGTAAAAACAAAAAGGGATTCTGAGGAGCTCCAAAAAGATCTCTCCAAACTGGGAGAATGGGCATCAAAATGGCAAATGCGATTCAGTGTACGCATGTGTAATGTAATGCACATTGGGGCGAAAAATCCCAACTTCAAGTATAATTTGATGGGATCTGAGCTAGCGGTGACTGACCAAGAAAGAGATCTTGGGGTTGTGGTGGACAGCTCAATGAAAATGTCGACCCAGAGTGCAGCTGCTGTGAAAGAGGCAAACTCCATGTTAGGCATAATTAGGAAAGGAACTGAAAATAAAACTGCCAAGAATATCCTGCCCTTATACAAATTTATAGTGTGATCGCACTTAGAATACTGTGTACAGTTCTGGTCACTGCACCTAAAAAAGGACATTGTAGAGTTGGAAAAAGTGCAGCAAAGGGCAACTAAAATGATCAAAGTGCTCAAAAAACTCCTCTATGAAGAAAGGTTACAGCAGCTGGGATTGTTTAGCTTAGAAAAAAGGCGAGTAAGGGGAGACATGTCACAGAGATGTACAAAATTATGCATGGTGTGGAGAAAGTGGATAGGGAGACATTTTTCTCCCTCTCTCATAATACTAGAACCCAGGGTCATCCCATGAAGCTGACTGGTGCGAGATTCAGGACAGATAAAAGGAAGTACTTCTTCACACAGCGCATAGTTAAAGTATGGAATTCACTTCCACAAGATGTAGTGATGGCCACCTACTTTGACAACTTTAAAAGGGGATTAGACAAATTCATGGAGGATAAGGCTATTAATGGCTACTAGTCCTAATTTGCTATATGCTTCCTCCGGTATCAGAGGCAGTATGCCTATGTATTCCAGTTGCTGGGGAACATGGGCAGGAGGGTGCTATTGCACTCACGTCTTGCTTGTGAGATCCCATGGGCAGCTGGCTGGCCACTGTGTGAACAGAATGCTGGACTAGATGGACCCTTGGTCTGATCCAGCAGGGCTCTTCTTATGTTTTTATGTTTCTATCCTTCTTCCTCTCCCCAGCACCCGGGACACTGGGAAATGTAATTTTCCCAGGTTGCCTGGAAATATTAGCTGTCCCCTTGGAAATGACATTTCCAGGCATTCTGGGAACCAGAGAAAGGGGATAAGGGACACAAAAAGAAAAAGACACGCTAACCTCACTCCCACTGTGGGAGAAGCAGCTACAGAGGAGAAGGAGGGAAAGGGGGGAAGAGCACTACAGCAATGGGACAGCTCTCTCTCTCTCTCTCTCTCCCTCCACCATCACTGGAGCAGCCACTGTCACAGCAGCCACCAGGTAAGGAGAATTGGGGGCTCACTATGGTGTGTGTTCACTGTGTTGCAATTATGAATAACGTATAACTCTTCATGTCTCTCTCCAAACATGTAGATTATTCATGTTATGTATAAAATTGATTAAAATTATCTGCTTCCATTTTATTAAAGAAACAGTTACCTGTGGTGGACAGTGTTCCTGCTCGGGCTCCAGTTTTATAGAGTGGTGCTTGATATAATGATGGGCTTGCTTCATAATTTTGATGGGGCTCAAAATGCACAACTGGCAACACTGGGTTCATTTGCCTAGGCAATGCATCTTCTATAACCATATCTTCATCGTCCCAGCGACTGGCATCCATAAACATCCCATGGACCAGCACACCATCTTCAGGAGAGGGTAGCTGAAAGAAATATCAAGAGGTGAAAAAAATGAACTGAATAATCAAAACTGATCTAACTATTCACTTTTTGTCCCATCCAACATGAGTATGTGCTCTTGGAATACACAGCAAAAAAGAGTAATAGGAATTATGCAGGATTAATGCTGTTGTTTTATAAAGGTAATTCTAAGGACTCAATAATTTTCTTTCTCTGTGATTGAATGTTGATCACAAACATAGAAACTTAAGTACCTCGGCATCCATTGGCAATTCTTGTCCAAAGTGACTCATTTTTGAAGCTTCTGCAACATGCATTTGATCTCGGTAGACAGGGATGACATTATAACTAAAACTAAGCTCATCAATTGGTAAGTTATATTTTCGAGCATGATTCTGAAGAGTTCCTGGCAAATACAAAATGTACATTATTTAAAAACCCACACACAATAATTCAAGAATCATTAAAGGAGAGAGTAAATGGTAGTTAGGCAAGTATTCAGACAAAAAAGAAAGAAAATAACAACGTTACCACATTTACTACTAAAAATCAAACTCTCTCTTGATAAAAAATTCTAGATGAAGAATTAATTTTTCATACTTTCAAAGACTTTTCTTACAACACTGCATTATTACAAACTCTACCATTATGCTGAGGCAACCACTTTTAAACAAAGAAAAGACGAAAGCATACCATTTTGGAGTTGAACACATACACAACTTTGTTATTATGGCTTTGTTATATTGGTTAATTTGGAATTCCTATATTAATATTTTTATTACTTTTGTTAATTCAAAATACAAAACACAATAAAGAAAAGAGTCCTCATATAAACTTCTGAACTTATAGTTAATTCCGAGACAGGCACTATTTCGTTAAATATGTCTCCTCTTTACAAACAATGTCCATATCAAATTAGAGCGTGTAAGTGCACAGAATAATCTGTCACACATGCATTCCTTGCTGGATGGAAATCCAAGCTACACAAGTGGCCCTTTAAAAAAAGAAAGAAATCCCAATGAATCCCAATGCTTGGCAGAAACAGCTGGATTCAGTCCCTTCCCCTTCCCCAACAAATGGCTCTTTGGCAGGATTTTAGTTTTCCGAAAAAGACTATGTGGGCACATGCTTGACTGTTTGATGCAAGCTCTTTTACAGGATCATTTCATTTGGCTCTGATCCAAATACTAAGCATGTTTAAGTCCCTCTAACGAGAGAGATAGACATGTACTCCCATTAAATTGATGGACCTTCAATATGCTTATCTTTGGCATGCTTGTGCCTTTCGTGTATCTTACAAATAAAGTGCTTGTATTTAGGCTGCAATCCTATGCACACTTCCCTGTGAGTAAGCCACACTGAACCTAGTGGGACCTACTTTCAAATAAGCATGCATAGGATGGCACTGTTAGAATTGCACAATGTATTAAAGAGTGCTACTTTCTTATATAAATATTTGTGTGTGTGTGTGTGTTCCTTCTTTCATGCGAAAATAGCATGTTTACTTACTCCTATACTAAGAACCTTGCTTTATTTCCAACATCTCTAGCATATACCGTATTGTTCCGAGTATAGGCCGCTCCTGATTATAAGCTGCACCCTTGAAGTTTGGTGCTATTTTTTAAAAAACAATTTTTTAATGAGCGGCACAGAAAACGCGGGGCCTTACCGGGTCCGGGGCTCCCTCGGCTCATTGAGGGAAACTGAGGCAAAAAGCGAGGGAGACGTTAAGGGAAGAAACACCTTCGCTGTGCCTGCCCTCTGGCCTCAGTTTCCCTGGGGAACTGGGTAAACTTGGAGGGGAACTGAGGCCAGCCGGCCAGAGCGGGCAAGACGCACGGGGCCCATCCCTGCAGTCCAGCCTGATGTCTGTTTTGGCGGTAGCTGTTGCTGCTGCTGCATCCGGGACAACCAGTGGCAGCGGTGGCAGCGAGAAAGGCTCCGGGGCCTGCAACATGCTCAGTTCCCCCCCTCCCGGATGGTGGTGGCAGCTGCGGGAGAAAGTGGAGGTGGGGCGGCAGCGGCGGCTGCAGTAGGCCGTGGCCCGGCGACAGACCCATGGAGATGCCGCCCCCGCCCGGAGGAGCCACTGCCGCCTGCATCCAGGCAGAAGAGGAGGAGGGCGTCGAGGAGGCGTCGAGGGCGTGCCGAGCTGGGGCGCAGCCAGCCTGCGGGCGAGGCGTTGCCAAGAAGAGGTGCCGCCGCCACGGGAGCCCCCGGCAAGTTGCGAAGAAGAAGGGCCCAGCCGCGGAGGTGCTCTGGCCGCGGCTCTGGCAGGCCCGTCACTGTGGACAGCTCCAAGGTGCGTCCCTCGCTCGAGGCGCTGAAGCTCAGCCTGCGGCAGCTGCGTTAGAAGAAGGTGAGGGGCGGGGGGGCGGAGGAAGCGCCTGGCCTGGGAGCAGCCCGCTGCAGGGGATGGACTACAAGTCCCATCAGCCCCGGCCAGCACGGTGCCCCCTCAACTGGGCTGAACTACGCGTCCCATCAGCCTTAGCCAACGTGGCGGGTTGGTAAGGCCCCGTGAGCGGGCACACCCCTCCAGCAGGATGTTGTTTTTTTGCAACATCCCGATTGTAGGCCGTACCCCTAGTTTAGAGATTCAAATTAGGGGGGGAAAGTGTGGCCTATACTCGGAACAATATGGTATTAACCTATCGGTCACTATCTATAATAATAAAAGGTTGTCTGTCTGTTAGCACCATAGCGCTAAAACCGTGAAACCTAGATACCTGAAACCTGGCTTGCATACTAAGGGGACCCCTGCCGCGTGCATTTCATTTTTTTTAAAAAAACACACACACGCATTAATTAATTTTAATTAATTTAAATGTGTCCATGTGTTTGACACTTGCAGCACTATCTTCAGTCACTAGGTGGAAGACTTCCCTAACCAGCACATGGGTTTAGATTCATAGATCATAGAGTTGGAAGGGGCCTACAAGGCCATCGAGTCCAACACCCCGCTCAATGCAGGAAACTAGAGGAGGGGTCTCCCATCCAAGTAATAACCAGGCCTGACCCTGCTTAGCTTTCCACACTCAGACAAGCTGAGCCAGCGTGAGCCACAGGCCTGTTTGCAGTCAATACACTAAAGCCAGGAGAGAATTATGAGTGACAAATTAAATGGCTACACCCTCCCCCTGCTGCAAGGAAGCCACCCCCCTCAGGCAAATTGAATGGACAGACCTTTCCCTCAGGTGACTATAAGGGATGTACCATGGCAGGGGCTGTTCTGAGGGGTGCCAGAAGCTGTGGCTTCACTCAGACCAGGTGGGAACAATGTGTCCAACTCTGAAAGTTGCATACAGTTGCTTGAAGGCTTTGCTATATCAAACTAAGGGCTCTTCCAACCCAGGTGAGTCCAGGTCTGTTCACTAGTATTAAATAAAAGCTAATCTTCATATGCTGAATCAACATCCTTTAAATATGTTAACAAAGATATATTTGGAATCCACTTTTATATTATGCTTTGAAATTTCATTTATCTCCATTTTTATCTTTGTCCATGCTATTAACATTTTGGAATGACTGAAATTTATTCATATATCAGTTGTATCAACCACTTTCCCATCACAAGGTGCCAAGGCAATGTACAATTCTTAAAATCCCAGTCAACTAAACTAATAAAACAAGTGAAAGCAATAGCAGCATCCATTTCAAACATTCAGTTTAAAATGCCTGAGGAAACAGAACAGTATTCACTCTGCACCTGAATCCTAACAAGAAAGTGGCCCGGCAGGCCACTCTCAGTGGCGGATTCCAAAGCTGTGATGCCATAACTGAGGAAGCTCTGCTCCAAGTCTCACTAGGTTTTATAGTGTGCCATGAAGTGACCCTAAGGTGCAGCCTCTCCAGCTGATCTGAAGGAATAACGAGGCTCATTTTCATAGATTTCATAGATTTCATAGATCATAGAGTTGGAAGGGGCCTACAAGGCCATCGAATCCAACCCCCTGCTCAATGCAGGAAACTAGAGGAGGGGTCTCCCATCCAAGTAATAACCAGGCCTGACCCTGCTTAGCTTTCCACGCTCAGACAAGCTGAGCCAGCGTGAGCCACAGGCTCATATGGGTTTGGAGTGAAGGAGCCATAGAATCTTCTGGCAACTTCTTTGAAGGGTCCTTGTGCCTTCATCCTTTTATTTCTTACACTTGGGGAGTAAAGGCCACATCCTTCCACTGCCCATTATGTGCCATAGAATTGAGCTGTGCTAATCTTGGGAAGAAACCCAATATATAGGTTTAAAAGTGACACAGTTGCCATTCTTCCAAAATCTTCTCCTTACCTGGTGTTTTGATTCTACAGAATAACTGCCACCTAAAGGTGGTCCATGGTTAGTGTGAAGAAAAGCACACGGTTGTGCCTATGTTTTCCCTAACAAAAACCATGTAAATATGTTGAGCCTAAACTGGAGGCTGGAAATCTCCTGTAAACTATGCACAATCCCATCCAGCCCCCCCCCCCCGTATCTAGCTCTGATGAAACGGTCCTGATTGGCCAAGGAGAGTCAGGCTATTGAAAGGGGGGCAGGAGGAAAAATTGCGATACAGCCAGCCCATGGCTTCTGGTGGTTGTCATGTCTTGATGCTGGGAAGTGCGGAGTGGCCCACAATCCTTCAGGGGTAATATGATGGGGGACCCTTGGACGGGACCAAGGTCACCTTCTGCCCTCCACTTACACACACTATTTGTCCCCCACTCTCATCACACAGACTCAAACCCCACACTCACCACCCACAAACTCCCAGCCACAGGTTTAACCCTTCCATTTCCCCCCTGTAATCTCCCCGTCCACTGCTTTTAAGCTTTTTCCTCCTGTTTGTCTACACTGCTCAGCTGATCAGCGTTCTTCTCTCCCTGCTTGGGTGGGAAGAAGGTTGCTCCTCTTCCTGCTCAGGAAGGGTTTCCCTTTGAAAATGTTAATTCAGTGGAATCCACACTTTCAACGTGCTCTTCTCCCCCTGTGAGAGGCCTACAGGCTGCATGAAATGTGGCAGAGGGCCACATGTAGCCAGTGGGCTGCCCACTCCTACCTTAATGCATGCATCTCAGTACTCCAGGACTACTCTAAAGAATAATGTCGGGTGACTAAGATGCTATAGAGCTGAGAACCTAATGACATGAGATTAACTATAGCTGTCATCCAGCAATACAGTCTGATTAACATTAGTTAATCAAACATGGAATGGGAATGAATCCAAGCTTGGTGCTTATAGAGTTCTGTCAATCATAGTCGGGCAATATGAAATTCATATGCATGAGGGCTTCTGATACAGTCTGCATACAATCCTTAGTGCAATTTCAGGCATTAAACGCAGGCCCTATATAACCCACAATGGTGTCTTGTTTTGCTTTAAAAAAATACTAATTGTTTCCTAGCTCCAGGAAAATATTTGTTGCACATTTCGACATCAAGAGATATTTATTTTTACAACTGCAACTTGCAACAAAATGTTGCAGTGAGTGTCTTGTTCAGTGTTCTAGCCAGTCAGCCATGCCCTCCTCCAAGATTCATAGATCATAGAGTTGGAAGAGGCCTACAAGACCATGGAGTCCAACCCCCTGCTCAATGCAGGAAACTAGAGGAGGGGTCTCCCATCCAAGTAATAACCAGGCCTGACCCTGCTCAGCTTTCCATGCTCAGACAAGCTGAGCCAGCTAATCCATTCCATTCCCCAACATCACCATCCCACCCCCAACAGTCAGCATTCCATGGCCAATGAGCACACAACGGGCTATTTTGGGTGTATTTCCCCTTTAAGGTTTCTTTTCGCTAAAAATGTTTGTATTTCTGCAAAGCTCGGGGTTCCTCCAAATCTGGTGATACCTCCCCTTTTGTGTGTGGGTTGTGCTGTTTTGGCTACATAAATAATGGCACTCACACCTGATCATCAGAAATAGAGGGAATGGCTAATATTTACCTGTCAAAAATCCTTGAGGGAAAAAGAAACCAGAGATCCAGAATGACTTAGGTTGACCTCTTTTGAGCCAGAACTAAAAAAAGAAGAAGAAAAGTTTAAATGTGTATGTTAGGTATAAAATGTGATATTCCATTAAACTTATTAAATGAAAGGCAGGCCCTATTTTATTTGCATTGATGGGCAGCAGAACTGGGTTTGGCCAGAATTCTATTTCTCCATCTAAATGGATATGTCTCTCTCCCCCCCGCCCCCCATTACTTTCAGCTCCAATCCAGAAAACCTTGAGTGCAGCAGAACACTTTGTTTATAGTTCTCACTGATTGATTTAGGTAAGTGAAAGGCTTCTCTTATGTAGATCAGAAGCTGGAGAAGGTGAGGGCCCAGTCTCTGTCTAGGCACCAACTTTTCTCAATAACAAATTGGAGTTGTGAAGGGCTCCTGAAGCTGATTCTCTTAGGAAAAGCAAGGGCATCCCCCCTGAATCCACACACACCCTTTGCCCTCCTCCCACCCCTCTCTATTATCTGATTGTTTTTTTTAAGGGACTTCAGTCAAGGCTGCTACTAGCACTCAGTAGCTGTTGGGGACTTTGCTGCAGATGATCCATGCAAGAAAAATGGTGTTTATGCACAGTTAACTGTGTCTGGACCAGGCTATTTGCTTAAAGGCAGGTCCACTCAGTGTGGATCTATAGAACGCCAGTAGATCATTATTTCAATGGTTGCAATAAAACTCTACAACTACTTTAGATAATTGAAATTTTTGACGCTGGATGCCAATGCAGTATCAAATTATGGCAACAACAAACATGCATGTGAAGATGCCTTTTGAAAATATAGAAGGCATTTTAAATTCCAATGTTAATTTCCCCCCCTGCAAAAATGTGCCTATACTGCAAGCAGTCAGTTAATCCAATTGCGAGAAGCAATGTCATTACTTTCACCTCTGCATTAAGGAGAATGCCAAGCATGGGGAATATTGGCTTCACTTTGCCAAGAGTAGAGTGAGAATTGTTCCCTGGTTTGTTTCTTTGCTGTGAGTCATATTTGGCACTTACTAATTCAAGCAAGATGGAAGCCAAGTTGCAATAAATGGAAAAGGGCAGCACTTTACATACTCTTTTCTCTCTCTCTTTTAGTATCTATGCTTTTTATAGTGTTGCCCCCTTTTCTCTCTTTCCGTAATCTTACCTGTGACCTTCTCTTTCTACCCTTTATGCCTGAAACTCCATTGTAGAATACCTACATAGTGCTACAGTGCTACCTCTCTTTATTTCTTCAGGGCCCTCCTCAAAACCCACCTCCATTATCCCTTAGTCCTCCATTCTGTGCTGAAACCAAGCTGAATTACACGCAAAAGGCTATTCTTCTCTAGTTTCTCCCCTCCCTCTACTGTTGACTCCTGTTCAGTTAAAATTTGGGTTGCATGCTAGTTGGGGCACAGACTTATCTTTTTGCTTGTTACCCTGTAAAGCTATACTGATAGAACCTGGGCTAGATTCTTTACTAACTTTTCTGAAGTTAGCTGAAAAATCAGCTTAGCTCTGAAACATAAACTTAACTATACCCTTGTATGAATAGTGCTTATACTTACATCTACAAAGGCTGTCCTCAGCACAAGGTCTTTCACCCATCCTCCTAAAGGTTTCAATGATGGGTATGCTGCATTGGCCCAGAGAGTTGGAACCTGGTTGTTAAGAAAACTGTGATACACTCTCTCCATCTCTTCTGACATCACTACAAAACCCGCAATAGCTTTGTTAAGCGTTTGCAGAGAGGTCTGAAAGTGGAACAGTAATAGTATGTTTCAATATGCCATGAAAAAAGAAGAAGTAAGAACAGCTCTTCTAGGTCAGTCCAATCAGACTAATGGCTCTTCTTTCTTTGCTCTAAAAAGTGACTGTCTCTTTAAAGCCAAGAGAGAAAGAACATGCATGGAGTCATAAAAATAAGATAATTAAAACAACAGAAACCAGAATAAAAATGAGGAGCATTAAGAGCAGATTAAAACCAAAGTTAAATTTATCTGATTAGATAATTTATGAGCTGCCTGTCAGCATAAGCTCCCAGGTCAGTGTACAGTTAAAAACACACACAAAACAATACAAGAAAAATCAACAACAAAACAATATAAAACACAGAAACAGCAATGTTACCATTCAATAAATCAAACAAACTGTAAAACAACAAATAATATCAGTTATTCAACATGCTGGAATGCCTGAACAAATTTAAAAAATCTTTGCCTGGTGCCAAAAAGAAATCAGAGTGAGTGTCAGGTGAGTTTCTTTAGGGAGGGCATTCCAAATGTGAGGTGCCACAACTGAGAAGACCCTCTCTCCAATCACCATTCACCTAACCTCAGATGGTGGTGGGACCTGGAGGAGGGCATCCCAAGAAGATCATAGGTTTGGGCAGGTGGTTCTTCACATAGCCAGATTCCAAGCTGTATAGGGCTTTATAGACCGACTGCCGCACAGCACTTTTTGCCCAGATATGGCGTGGCAACCCATGTAGCTATTTAAGAACTGGTGAGATATGCTCTCGGCCTCTCGCAGCCTCAGTTTGACCAACCTAATAGGTTCACCTAGCATCTGCATTTTGTACTAACTGAAATTTCTGAGAATTTCTGAGGTTTCCAGAGAATGGGTAGATAATGGTCAAGCTAACTCTGTCCAGGAGGGATCACAACTGGTGCACCAACCAGTTTCAGCTGCTGAAAGGTGCAACATGCTACAGATGCCACTTGAACTTTGAGAGACAATGCTAGATCTATCAGCACACCCCACACTGTAGACCTAATCCTTTAGAACAGGGGTCCTCAAACTACGGCCCGCAGAACACATCCGGCCTGCCGTGTCTTCTCATCCAGCCTGGTGGCCGATCTAGAAGCTTCTTCTAGGGGAGGAGGGGTGGCTTAGCCGGCGTAGGGGTGTGAGCCGCCCGCCCGGAGCCATGCAAGGTGGGTGGCAGTCCTGCGGCCAGCGTCTCCTGCCCCCTGCTTCTCCTGCGGGGGTGAGGGGAGGAGGGGCAGCTGAACCGGCGGCGGGGCGCAGGCCGCCCAGCCGCGTGTCTCCTGCCCCCTGCTTCTCCTGTGGGGGTGAGGGGAGGAGGGGTGGCTGAACCGCCGCCGCCTGCGCATCTCCTGCCCCCTGCTTCTCATGCGGGGGTGAGGGGAGGAGGGGCGGCTGAACCGGTGGCAGGGCGCCCAGCCACCGCCACGCGTCTCCTGCCCCCTGCTTCTCCTGCGGGGGTGAGGGGAGGAGGGGTGGCTGAACCAGGGGAGGAGGGGTGGCTGAACCGGCGGCGGGGCGCGGGCCGCCCAGCCACCGCCGCACGTCTCCTGCCCCCTGCTTCTCCTGCGGGGGTGAGGGGAGGAGGGGCGGCTGAACTAGCCCCCCAACAGTCTGAGGGACAATTAACTGGCCCCCCATTTAAAAAGTTTGAGGACCCCTGCTTTAGAAGGAGTGCAGCCCCATCTAGAACACATTGAACTGTTGTGATATGTATCACTTCACCAGCTGCAGCACACTGTTTACACATGGAAGGGACAGAATGGCTGTAAACAGGTTTGTTATGTCTTTCTGGATTCCCGTGTTGTTTGCATGGGAAACTAGACCGTGAGAGCAATATGAGCTAGTCACATGGTTTGTATGTTCTGATGACGTGCTAACTTGTTTTCTGTCTGAAGCCATCTTAGAGAGAAGCAGGACTGCTTTCTCTCTTCTCTTTTGTTTTCTTCTTGCTGGACTTTGTTACTGCAACAATGTAACGTCTTTGCTGAGGTGGAGTGAAGCTCAACTTACTCCACTGAATGTAATGCTTGCTATGCATTTATACTCTGCACATGGACTGTAACTAGGAAATGTATACTCTGTAGAACTTTACTTGCTAAGTGAATAAACAGGTAGAATTAGACCTGTGGTGTTCCAGAGTGTTTCCTGACTCCATGGATTAATCTGCAATGGGGAAGCTGGAAGCAGTCTGACAACAAGGCTGACTGGGCTGGAGAAACTGGCACAACACGCTGCACGCTGCACGGGGGGAGGTGAGATCTGGAAGATCTGTGTGTGGAATTTCAGGCCTCTGCTAGCACACAGAGACAGGATTATAAATCTCCCAACTCGCACACACTCTGCTCAAAGATAACACCAACATGAACACAATCTCCCCAGTCTGGCTAAATACAAAGAACTTTACCTGGTGCCAAAAAGAGAGAAGAAGTGCCAGATGAGCCTCTCCGGAGAGAGAGTTCTTTCTTTTGTCACCACTTACCTCACCTCAGAATGTGGAGGCATCTGGAGAAGGTTCTCGGAAGTTGATTTTGCATTGACCAGGTTAAGATGGAACACTAACCCATAATTTAGTGTTACATGCATAAGCCTGCTCACCCCCTCTGTTCTTCTCCTCCAGTGTGGCTGTGGAGATCAGAAGCATCAGTTCCACTTTCCACTAACTGGTTTGTCCTTTATTTTGAACAGGAAGTGTGGTTAGTTTTAATATGGTTTATCTGAGCAAGTCAGGAACAGATGTTGCCTGTACTGGAGGAGGGGAGTCAAGGGAGGAGAACATGAACCCAAGGCTCGTTCACATAGCACTAAACTATGGTGTTGAATCCAAAGAAAGCCATTTCACTCTAATAGCCCAATCCCGAACACATTTGTTTGCAAGTGAATCCCATTTGTTTCAATGGAACTTAAGCTGAAGTAGGTTTTCTTCAGATAATTACTTAGGCTAGGATATCTGGCATTACTATCCCCATGTGTACTGGATGTAGCCACAACATCTTTAATATCAGACCCACAAATAAAATGAACCTTTACTGCATTCTTGTTTAAAAAGGCAAAAACACAGCCCTAACAACAATTAATTTTATAGAAGAGGCATGGGAACTAGTTACGTAATTTTAGTTTGTTGTCTCAAAATGCTTTGACCAAATTAAAGCAGTAAAGCCCTCTGGACTGGCATTGGGGATTATCTATAATCAAACATGACACAACAAAATGTGCTAAGACCAAGGGTGAAAATTCCCTGTCAGTAAAATTATATGCCTATGAAAATAGTGAGATATTCTTAGATCTGTTTTCCTGTTTTGTCACTCTCTTCCTCCCAGCTTATTGAGCATTTTCAGCAATTACTTTAATGAAAATTGATAATAATAATATAAAAAACAGCTGTATGCTACTATGCCAAAATGTTTATTGTAGCCCTTATGGCTGCAGAGAACATCATAAAAATTTTTTTGCATTCTATGAAAGCAACATTTCCCACATACAGCCACTGCAGAAATGTGTAGCAGCCAGAGACTACTCCATCCTGTAGCCATAGATATATCCTGCTCCAAGCCCAAATTGGAGTGCTGGGAAAAAGCCAGGCAGAAAGGACTTAAATTATCATAGCTGCAGATAAAAAGGGAAGGGAAGAATAAAATAAAGGTAGGGAATCAGAGGCTAAGAAAGGAAAGATGCAAAGAATCATAGGGCTAAAGAGAGCTCATTTTGAAAGGCTGAGCAAAAGAAAGGCAGGGAGAGAATGTAGAAGAGTTTCATGGAGTTCAGGAAAGAGGTAGGTTGTGGAATGGAAGTGGTGCTACAACCAAGAACGGGGGGGGGGGGGGCACGGTGAGTGGCAGAGATCAGTATTGAAGTCAGGTGATTTTAGACTCTTGACTTAATGGTCTTGCGGGAGGGCTCTTAGGATGATAGTAACTGGGTTCGCACAACATGGCAACTCATCATGGGTGACAGACCATGGTGGGTTGGTGGGTTGTTCATGGGCAACAAGCTACCCCAACAACCCAAGGTGTGTTGTTGGGAGCATGGAGGTTTGACTGCTAGCACAGAGCTAGCTGTCAAAACTCTGGTTCCTTTTAGAAGGTGTTTTTTTTTTACAGGGCTCCCCATGGTTTTTTGACAGGGACATATGCATTCATCCCTGCATATGTCCCTGTCAAAAAAAACCTGAATAGCCCTGTCAAAAAAACCCTTTTAAAAGGAACCAGAGTTTTGACAGCTAGCTGTCAAACCTCCGTGCTCCTGTAAAAGGGGTGGCTCTCACTTTTTCACTTTCCCGAGCACCTAGAATCTCGGGAAAGAGAGGAAAATTGCGAGGAAGCTGAAAAGAGTCAGCCCCTCCCCAAATCCCTAGAAAATCTCAACGTGAAGTGAGTGATCACCCTGTTTCACAAGCAAAGATAACTTGGGGCTTTGGATTTATTTTGACAGCTCGTTCGCCTTTCGACAGCTGTCAAGAGAAAATAAAGTGAAAAATAAAGCTCTTTGCAGCCTCTCTGGGTCAATGCCCATGCACTTTGACAGCAGGCAGCCCCCAGGACATTGGCCAGGCGAGGGTTGCCATTTCGGATCTGCAGAAGTGCACACGTGTGCACTTGTGCAGGTCCAACTAAAAAAATAATTTAAAAATGTTTGAAAACATTTGTGCAAATTTCTTTTCTTTTAAAAAAGGGGTGACAAACCAGTGACACCCCTCCAATGTGCCACTTGGGCACTTTGAAGGGGCTGTCACTAGCTGTTAAATTGGAGTCTGCAAAAAGCGATCTCCAGATAAAAATAGGGGGAAAGGAGGGGAAAAAAAACTTGGCAAGTGCAAAAGGGCTCACAATTGCAGCAATAGGAGAGGAGACAAGTCAGTCCTGCAGCGGAGTCCCCTTCCCAAGGGAGAAGGAGCGGGGGGACAATCCACAGTGAATCTGATCATCGGCTGTGCGCACTATGGGCCATTTCACAAACAACTCATCCTGTGTAACTATTTCGCAGGGTGGGTTGTTGTGATGTGTTAACCTGCAATGTGTATTACATCACTTACTTCACAAAGTGGTAACCCAGGCCTGCTGCTTTTGGGGGCCCTCTTGATCATTCTGCTGAGTGGGGTCCTGGACATTTGCCCCAAAGTCCTGCCCTGATGGCACCATTGGCACAAGTGTTCATCTCTTTGGATATTTCATGGCATGTGATAGCATTTGGAAATAATGAACTGTTAGAGTTCCACCCCACACCCCTAAAAAGTGTTATTTGCAAGACCTAAATCCTATCCATACTTACTTGCAAGTTGGCTTCACTGAACTCAATGGGATTTACCTCTGAGTAAATGTGGATAGGATTGCACTGCATGGAAGGAACAGACAGCCTATCCTGGTCTTTGAGCAACAGTGCTGGAGCACTAAGGAAGAAGCTACCCTGGATAGAAGGAGTTTGTTTCCAACACATAGCTTTCTTTTGTTGTCTCTGTCATTAAAAGTGTCATCAGTGTATGCTTTACAGAGTGGTAAGCAAAAGACAGCACCCTGTTGTGAGAAAGGTGTTATCTAAATTCCAGCAGTGGAAAAGAGAAGAAAAGCAGAGGAGGGAATGGAGGAAAGAGAGAGCTACAAGTATTATTAGGCACCGATGTATAGATATCTGCTTTGGCTGCCATACCCAAATATGTGCCAGATATTTTGTAATGTCACTTTTACTTCTTCATTTACTTATTTCAAAATGTATATCCCACCCTAGAGCCATCTTAGAATACACAGAGTCAGAATACTGGCTTAAAGAGCCAGTGCGGTGTAGTGGTTAGAGTGTTGGACTCTAACCAGGTTCTTGTCCCCGCTCGGCCATGAAGCTCACTGGGTGACTTTGGGCCAGTCACTGACTCTCGACCTTACCTACCTCGCAGCGTTGCTGTGAGGATAAAATGGAGAGGAGGCAGATCATGTACACTGCCTCGGACTCCTTAGAGGAAAGATGGGACAGAAATGTAACAAATAGATTAACATAACCAAATTAATTAAACTGCATTAAAACAAAATATTTGAAGAACTTCCTTTCATTCTTTGACAGCAGAGAAGCAAAAATTCTCTGATCAGATGTTTTAGGGAGGGAGGATTCACCTTATACACTTCTTTCATATCAGGATACACATTCCCTGAAATAATAAAATATTAAGACTTTTTCTTTATTCCCTAGTTGTTTTTTGAACCTGTTTTTTAAGTTTTCACAACCCCAAATCTTGAATGGAGAAGTACTGATCCAGTTCACATGTCACAACAACCCACGGTTTGTTAAACTGTGGTTTGTTGTGAATGAAGCAGGAGCGAGTGAGCATGCTAGTTCTTGCCACCCAATCACTCCTGCTGCAGCAGGGTGAAGCTAAACAACCCAGGGATGTTCCACCCCTGGGTTGTTATTGTGTGACATCCAAATCTGGAAATGTGGCTTGTTGGGGGAGAGACAACACAGAGTTAGAACCCAAGAACAAACCATGGGTTCTAACTCTGGGTTGTCTCTCCCGCAACAATCCACAATTCCAGGTTCAGACATCGTGATAAACAAACCAGGGACAGAGTGTACTTGGCTTTACATGTTAACTGTCTTGTCCCACTAGTCCCTTAAGTTCCTTTCTGTTTGTTATATCCACTTGTGCTTCCTTGATTTATTTTAAAATCGTAAGCTCCTCAGAGAAGTTTTTGTGACACATTGGCTCTTAACATAATGAAGCTGCCTTCCATGGCTCTGGTGCCTAAATAGTAACCACAGTAAACCAGTAACATTAATATTTATGCCAGCCAAGAAAAAAATAAGTTGAGTTATTGTTATACCCTTAACAGACTGAGAAGTCTGTTAAAACGATCCACTTCTTGCCCAAGGACGGTAGTCAGAGAGTCCACCCGGCCTTTGTCATCCTTGTCAAAAAGCATTTCTGCTGCAGCATCCATGTCAAGCTTCTCTGCAAAACAAATATTGATTTGATTACTTAGAAAAGCCAGTTCACATTGTTACCATACATTTAGAACATATAGCCATGACCGTCACCTAATTTTAAAGAAGTACTGTATTTTCAACGGAGTGATTTTCAGCTTTTTCAATTTAAGTGGGTTAGGGGCTAGGTTCTTGGATCAAGGTTCACCCTGATCCACACAAGAGGTGAAGTGCCTGAAGAAATGACTGTGTCAAAGCCTCTCAAGGGAGGTGGGAATGAAAGGACCCTTTGCCTTTTTCTAAGTATGTGCAGACTGAGTCAGTGGTTAGATCCTACGTTACTTGCTGGCCTTTGAACCCTACTCCTGCTAGACATGACATGTTTTTGTCCTTTAGGTGATCTTTTAGATGGAAACTTCTGTAAATTTGTATGGTTTTAATGAATATATTCTATATTGTATTTGGTGGGGCATTTTTAATTATTTCTTTGTGAATCACTTTGGGATTCCTTTTGGTTGTGTGAAGCGATACATAAATGCAATGAACTAACCAACTAACTACTATAACATGGGGCTGTACCAAATATGCTGAATCAAAACCATACCAAACAAAAGCAGTTTTATCTGCAGATACAGAATTAGGCCAGATTCAGATAACCTCTTCTGAGGTGGAAATGTCACTTGAGGTGACTTTGTTGCTATCATGTAGCAAAGCAATTCTGGAAATGTGTTTGATGTGGATTGACTACCACTGGCATACTCTAGAAACCACTGCATAATTAACAATGCAACCCTATGCACACTTACTTGAATGTAAGGTCCACTGATCTCAATGACACTTACGTCTGAGTAAAAATGCATAGGATTGCACTGCATGACTCTCTAGCATGTGGGAAATAGCATTCTTCATTTCTGGTTTACACTAGCCCAAGATGGATATTGCTGTCAGAATGGCTGACAGCCTACTTAGTAGCACTGGCACCCGATTAATGGTTTTCATTCATCAATTAACTCTTAGCTCTGAGTAATTACTTGATTAATTAAGGAGATATTTTGTGGATATTTATTTAAAACAACAGCCTGTCCCAACTAAACAACAAAGAGATGACATTCTTGAGCACATGTCCTGCCTCAAAAAAATTTACTGTAAGTTGTTCCACAACAATTCCATCTGTATTGTATTCTGTTTCTTGGGGGAAGGCTCCAATTAAAACCAGAGTTTTAAATCTGTGTTGAATTAATTAATTCTACTAATTAATGCCATCTGTAGAATTCATAGAATCATAGAATAGTAGAGCTGGAAGGGGCCTGTAAGGGCATCAAGTCCAAACCCCTGCTCAGTGTAGGAATCCAAGTTAAAGCATCCTTGACAGATGGCTGTCCAGCTGCATTCTGAATGCCACCAGTGTGGGAGAGCCCACTACCTCCCTAGGTAATTGGTTCCATTCTTGTATTGCTCTAACAGTCAGGAAGTTTTTCCTGATGTTCAGCTGGAATCTGGCTTCCTGTAACTTGAGCCTATTATTCTGTGTTCTGCAATCTAGGATGGTCAAGAAGAGATCTTGACCCTCCTCTGTGTGACAACCTTTAAAGTACTTGAAGAGCGCTATCATATCTCTCCTCAGTCTGCAGAGTGCATATTTTTGCCTGTGCATTTTTCAGAGAACAACCAGAACTATACAAGTTCCATGGCAAACGAAGTCCAGCACAGCGTCAAAGAGTGACCATGAAATGAAGGTGCAATCCACTCTAAAATGAGTGGAGATTGGGCAGCATCAATGTAGGATTCAACCATTTGAGCAGCTGACCTAAAGGAGATGTGACTCAGCAGTAAGGTCAGCTGACCTACAGACAGGGGTGGCTCGAATCAGAGGGCGCTCCGGGCACTTACCTGCCATTGCGCTCCCGCACCTTACCTTTTAAAAATAAAAACTTTTCTTCGCCAAGCCACTAGCATCTCCTGGAGCTGGTGGCTGCTGCGCTGGACCTCCTGGAGCAGAAAGGGTCTGGAGTCTGCCTGGTGTCCAGCGCCAGGCAGTGCTAGTACCCCTCATCAGAGGGGAAGTGCTACAAAAAATTGGCTCAACTCAGGATGTTAGCCTGAGCTGGCCAATCAGAAACGACTCCTACCATTCACAAGGGAGGAGATCTTCTGGTCAAGGCTGAGGTGCCCAGCAGCCAGTGCAGGCACCGTCTGCCTTATCTCACAGAGCTGGACAGAACAGCTCCAGCAGCAACATCTCCAGCTTCAGCTCCTCCAGCTGCATTACAGGTATGTTGTTATTTAATCTTTGAAGGGGTTTGTGAGTGTGCATGGTCTGGGATGTGTGTGTGTGTGTGTGTGTATGGTCTAGTCTGGGGTTTATGTGTATGGCCTGGGGTTTGTGTGTGTATGATCTGGTCTGGGGTTTGTGTGTGTCTGTATTGTCTGGTCTGGAGTGTGTGTGTGTGTGTGTGTGTGTGTGTGTGTGTGGTATGGTCTGGTGTTTGTGTGTGTGGTCTGGTCCGGTGTGTGTGTGTGTGTGTGTGTGTGTATGATCTGGTGTGTGTGTGTGTGTTCCAAAGGCTGTTTTTTTGTGTGGCTCTGAGAATATTATGTCTTATTTCAATTATTATCATTGTTATTATGGCTGTGTGGATTCTCCCCTCCCACTCATCCTTTTACAGTCACTTGATTCTCTGTGGAATGGGAGTTGTTGCTGGAACAGGAGAATGTGGGTCCAAAAGTACACCAGTACTTTTGTGTGGGTGTGTGATTTCCCCACCCCCTTTGCATGTTTTGTGCCACAGTTTTCTCTTTCTGTGGTATGGGTTGCTGACTGTTGAGGATTCAAAGACTGCTCTGTCTCTTGTGGCCCTTTGGCTTTGCCTCCGGTGACCCACCTCTGTTGACCTGCCCCTTCACCCCACCACTCAGACTGGCCACCGGCCTCCCCTGCCTGCAGAAGCACCATATGGGCAAGTTTTGAGTGTGCTTAGGGTACAGGGCCAGACAAGATATATAAAAGGGAGCATTCCTGTATGAATATTAGGAAGGAAGTGAAACTTGGTTATAGTAAGTTCTCTTGGACAACTGTCACAGTGTGTGGTGGATTGTGCCCCAAAACTACATCTTCAAAACACCCACAGCAAATGTAATCCTTTCTGTTGGAAAACTGAGGTGATGTTCATTGATATCAATTGAGGTCTCTTGTCTTTGAACTGGATATTGTTGTTCCATGCACAACAATGCTAACAGATAATCTTAGAACCACTGCTAAACAGAGTATCCACATATTACTTCTCCCAAATGGAAATTACTGATTTCCAGATACATACATCAGGACAGTGTAATTTGATCCAAATAAAAAACATTTGATATCACAGAATTTAGCTAGTAATGGATCTCTTCAAACATAAAACAAAAACAACAACAAACAGAAACAAATTTAAACTCCTTCATAGTGAGAAAATGTACCAAAGACTTTTTTAGTTACAGAAATGTGGCCTACTGGGGTTAGAGTTCGGGGGGGGGGGTGCACTCAAGTAATTCATCTTGACTTGTTTCTGTTTAGCTACATAATGATGTGTGCTGGAGAATACTTATATTTTAAATGGATTTTTGCTGTCATAATTGCTTAGAAGATTGTTGTGTGCTACCCAGCCAATTTACATGAGGAGACAGCAAAGCAACAAAAGACATCCTTTGCTTCACTAATGGAATCTCCACTGTTTTCTGCTGAATAATTTTAAGAGAACATTCTGTTTCTCGATAAGCTTACTTTGAATTTGTTTTGTGAAAGACCATCTTAAAACCTGATTCATATACAACAAGCACAGGGAATATTTTGCCACAACAATGATATCAAAAAGATGTAAGTATATTCAGATACTCTTGGATTCTCATAAAACATTCTTTAAACATCTCTGATTTTATTTGAAAACTATACAGATAGAATTCTATTGATACATGAATTCTGGGATTCTGTCCCTTTGCTATAAATCTTATCAACTCTGATGCCTGAAATTCTAAAGAAAATGTAATTTATTTCCATGAAATTACTCTAACCCAGCAACAGCAATCTCCACATGGAAATGCTATGGTAGGGGACAAAAATGGCTACTGTATGTCAGAAAACTATCTAGTAACCAAGTAAGACTTCCATTAACTTGTTCAGAATGCAGACTTAAGGGTTCATTTAGATGTAACATCAAATGATAGGTTTAGACTCCAAACCAAGATTTGTGTTCTAGACATATAGACAGAGCCATGTTTTGTCTGCCTACCCTGAAAGTTCCCAGATGCTATCTCAAATAGTGACCTCCGATGCCAGAGCTACATTCCAAATCATGGTTTGCTAAGTCCAGATGCAGCACCAAAATACAGTTTGCTCAAACTGTGGTTTGCAAGCTATCTTCAACCCATGCTTTAAGATCCTGGTTTGGTGGCCACATTCAACTCATGGTTTGTCAGTGGTCTTAGTTTGAACATCATGACAACCATGATTTGGGTCTCCAAATCGTAGCTTGGCTTTGAGTTTTAACATTTTATTTAGTATGATTTGAATGGGAAATTAATTGGGTAGCTTTGCCTTCTGCTAAATTTAAATAAATCCTAGTAATGTTTTCTGAATTTGCATATATAGATATACATTAGTATATGTAAATTTTATGCAGATTGGTGTCCAATGGGCCTGGGCCCTGAATCTTTTATGTATCTAGCAATGCCTCTGAGAACTGATCCAGCTTCAGCTTGCGTGTGTGTGTGTGTGTGTGTGTGTGTGTGTGTGTAAGGCAAGTTGCAAAACAAGGATCACCCTATGGGCAATAAATCTGCTGTGAGTGACCACTGATAATATTGGCTTTACACACACACACGCCTCTCTCCTATATACTTCTTCTCTCTTCCTCACCCTCAAAACCTTTGTCCTTCTCTTTAAAAAAAAAACCTGAACCACAAGAAAATGATGGTGCTTTCCCTGTTCTAATCTACCCCAGGTTAGGGTATAATTTTCACCCTAAAGACCAATGGTTTACACAAAGTTGCATATATGGAAATGGATTATTGTATAATTCCAACACCTGAATATTTCCTAAATATGGGAAGCAAGGAAAACTAGCTATATATCAGCCGTGATATTAAGAAAATTTCATATTGCCTTCCATACCAGGAATTTTAGCCAGGATTGAGCTGGCAAGCTCTTCAACAATCTCATCATTGCTTTTTCCTGATCCTTGGGCTGTTGATCGTGGCTGCACATCAAGTATTGTAGTGATTAGGGTATTAGTCTCTTTGCGCTATAATAAAGAGGTGAGAAAAGAACATGCTTTCAACTTATTATGGAACATATTTAATTTAATTGTTTTAAAATAAAGTATTTATATTTCAATCACAAACATTTCTGTCTATGAATTTGTCTACAAATTTAATTCCTCATCTACCTTGAGAACATGCTCACATTGTTTTGAACAAACTGTTCTTCATGCTGACAAACACAGTCACAGACTGTTCTATATGAAAATTATCATATAGTTAAATGGTATTACATTTTGTTCCCTTCAGTGTTTGAAATCACTTGTAAAAGTGCATGCATAGCACATTCTTGAATCTTTACTCCCAATTTCATTCTTGATTCAATATAAATATTTGAACTAAGTAAAAATAGTTAATTTCTCCATCAATCTCTAGAAAGTTAACAATCAGTTTTACTATTTTCATTTCAAGAGGCAATTGTTCCTACATATTTCTAACTCAATCCACTAAACTTTCTAGAATGTATTATCAACTCTAGCTATAATGATATCAGAGTAAACATTTAACAATTTTAAATAATTATCTTGCTAGCAGAACATATAAAATTTTCAGGGGCCACAGTTTATTAAAGACTGCATTTTATGTGGTTGGGGGTTGGTGTTTCTGTGGGGAAGTATGTAGCGTTTCTTTTTTTTTATGGTGTTGAGCCTTAAGCTTATTTCTTCATTAGTCTGGTTTATAATGATTTATATACCCATAGGCAAAATATAACCATATAATATTTTTAAAATCTACTCCTAATTTGAAAGGCATATAGCTTTTGATATTGGCATCTGAAAGTAAAAAAAAATTGGGATGAACTTCACACACAAGATAAAATTTATTTTGATGATATTTAAAACATGGAATGCATTCTATTGGTTAGTGCCTGATCCATTACTAACACACTTCTCTCTCCAAAGAAAAAACTGTGCGTGCCACAACAGATGACAAAATAATTAGATCTGTGTGGTTATGGTGAACTTTAGATGTTGATAATGTGCCAGTGCAAGAGAGGCTACACATCCAACAGATGGGTAACCATCATTGTGCCAATGAAACTCAGGTTTCTGGATCTGTTAATCTGCAAGGTCTATGGAGCAATGGCTTATGAAGTTGTGGCCATGTACTTCTCCCTTGCCATCCCCCTTTTTCCACTGCATGCTGGCTTTGGTTTGGAGATTCTTCTTTGCACTAAACCAAAGTTTCTCATGTCTGAACCAGGGAACTCTGGCTTAATGCCAGTTTGTTAAGCATTAAGCCAGAGTTCCACTGGTTCAGGAGTATTGGGAAACTAGTAAAACACAAGCCAGGATCTCTTCATTAAAACTGGAGCACGGCAGCAGGAGAGTGACGTGAGGAGCATAGGGCCATGGTTTATGAAGCTGTGGATGAATGTCCAAATACAGACATGGAGTGTGCCCAAGAACACAGTCAAGTGCAGATGCACTTTTGGTGCCTGTGTAACTCTAACTGAATATTAATAATCTTCAGGGAAACTGCATAGTGCTTACCAAATAAATATATATGTATTAGATATGAAGAGGTTGTCAGTGAAACTGTAAAGCTCTTTTAAGCATATCAGACCATAAACAGGCAACATTTTTTTTAAGCCGCTGAATAGAAAACAGCTTAAAACAATTGAAATTTCTCTCAGTACTACTTGTGGGGATAAATACATCCAGCAGCCACATGTAGTCTGCTTAGCAATCAGTGCTCGTTATTTCTGTTCAGCAGACTACAGCCATTACATCAAATTCCCCCTTGAATGTTAAACTATGAAGTATAACATATTTATCTTAATCAGCTTAGAACACATATTTTAAGTATGTTCACAAACCTGGAAAGCTAAATTGGCGTTTTCATGCATTCCAAATATTTCTGGGTCATCACTCAAAGGAAGGTTTTCAATATAGTCTTTAAAATCTTGCAGACTGTCCGCCACTGGGGCAAAATATATACCTGTTGTACCAAAAGAAAGCAGAAAATGTTAACTTAATACAAAAATAATGGCAAGATCATATTACATGTTTTATATGATTAGTAATTTTACACAGATCCAGAAATAACAATAAACAAATATTAACACAATGGTAGTTATCAAAAACATTTTGAAGGTACCATTTTCCCCACAAGGTGTGCTATGTATGTGTCAGATTAAGACTGCCTGAAGTGATAGCAACCCAAATGTTGAAAAATGTCACTAAGTGCATTCACATTTATATCTCTTAGCATTTCATAAGAATAGAACATTTTGACACAAATGAAATTTTCCTCTTTGTTTTCTGTAGAGAAAAAAATCCTTACAGCTGAGTATTGGTTGCCTCAGGAAACAGAGCGGAAGATACATTTGCATGGAACACTGCTTAAATAGAACGAAAATCGTTTGAAATAAAAGGAATCAAACTGACCTAAAAGCATCAATTACAATGAACAAAATTATAAAATACAAATACCAAGAATTAAAATGCCCGCTCTCTCTATATTTGAATGTATATATTCTGTAGTTGTCAATCTCGTTTGGACATATATTTAGATATATGCACTGCTTATCCTAATGTGCATATCTAAGATATGTGTTCAATTTTTGTTAATGTTAATGTGAAGTGACACTGTTTTTCTTGCTCTTCTGTTTTGTTTTTGTTATATTAAAAATTAATAAGTTAAAAATTTAAAAAAAAACATTTTTAAAAAATTGCAAATAAAACCAAATACAGTTCGTGTCGAGAAGCTCTTTAAAAGGTGTGGGAAAATAGCAAGATCTTCACCTGGCACCAAAAAGATAACAGTGTGGACACCAGGAGAGCATCCTTAGGGGAGAGCACTCCACAGGTGGGGCACCATCACCATGAAGGCCCTCTCCCCCTGTTGCCACTCGCCACACCTCATTTGCTGAGGTCACTTAGACAACCTCCGATGATGAACTCAGTGTATATAGCTTCAATTCTCAATCCCCCCTTTCTTTCAGAACTGCCCCCAGTGAAGACCTACTAAAGTATTAGTCAAAAAACTATTACTCAGTAAGCAGTTTGAAGATAGTTCCTTGTCAGGCTTTTCCTTTGGGTTCTTTTTTTTTTTTTTAGCTGTTTGTCAGCACATATCACAGGGACAAAATTGACTCTTAATTTCAGTACAACTACCAGGTTGGCAAGGAGAAGGAAACATTTGTGCAGCTGAGATTACAACTGCTGGTCAGAAATAATTCCTGCCTGACAGTATTATGGAATGACTATTCTAGAAAGTGACATCAAATTACCTTCCCAGCAATCTTTCTTTCCTGTCTCCAAGAAATATAATAAAACTGGTACAGGGACTCTGATCGTAAAGGAACATGCCTGAAAGCAAAAGGCTGGTAATATCCGGTTCAAAAGGACAAACCACTTTGTGATATGTGCATCAATACGTTTAAGAGAATTTGCAATAGCCGCTATCTGTCCCCATCTTTGCCTTCCTCTGATTCCCTACCCATTTAGCCATGTCGTACTTAGGCACACACTCATGGAAGGCAACTTTACTGATTGCACCAAAACTGTCTGATTCCGGGCAGTAAGAACAGCCTCTGTGGAAGGTAGGACACATGTTGATTCAGGAGGCATTCATACAAGTAGACAAGAATACTATACACTTAGCAAAGAATTGCTTTCCCATGGGGGAACATGAAAAGACACTTCTATGTGTTGGCAGAAAGGAAATGTACCAGGGAGAGGCAATTTAAAAGTCAAACAATTGTGAACATGAAGAAAGACTGGCTGGGTAGAGTGATGAGTTCCCATTTTCCAGGCAGGAAGGAGGATATTAGAAAGAGTTAGGGACTGTACTAATTCACCTGAGCAAGTTGCCGGCAGGATTTTTATCACTGGGCTATGACTGTGGGAGTGATATGCAAAGAGCCAAAAATGCACCATGAAAACAAGTGGTGCAATGTTGGCTGGACCATACTTTTTCATATTGTGGGTGGGTATGGCACCCAACCATCTGGGGCTCCATGGCAAACTGCTGCTGCTGAAGAGACCAGGCAACCAAATTATGGCCAGCAGCAGCCCAAGATGACATCACCTGGGCATGTCAGTTCTGGGTTTGGCCATGAAAGACCAAACCCAGAAGTGGGGCCAGATAGGCTTGTAGACTTGCAAGCATAGCAGTGGGCCTTATTTGGCCCAGGAGGAGTGAAGCCTGGTGAGAAAGAGCTGAGGCCAGGTGACACAATAGCTAGCTAGCTAGCTAGCTGGGAGAGCAAAGGGAGGAGGACTGAGTGCTGACCCTGGAGAAGGCAAAGGGCCTAAGAGGCTTGGGGAGGGAGCGGCATTGCTGGGCACCTTCGAAAAGAACCTTGGTAGGGAGCCAGTGGAAAACTGGAAAATAGGTAGAGTCAGGAGCTGCATCCTCTCCTTTCCTTGGACAGTGAGAAGAAGGGAGCCCAGGAGCCATATCCCCCCTTTTGATACTTACTACACCACAGGGCTAATTTAGGGAGTTTCCCAACTGTACATAGTACCATTGTTAATAAAAGCCAAAGACACTATTAAACTTTCAGCCTAGGCATGTTTTATAAAATGTATAAGGATGCTGCTGCCCAGGTCATTTGATGTAGAGTTGGCTCCTTTACATTCCAATAACTGTGTGTGGGGTGTGTGTGTGTGTGTGTTATGTGACCATTTAATCATCCTCCACCCACTCACACTTTAAATGTCCTTGATATTATTTTGTACATGAACATTTTTAGGAACTGAAGTGGAGGGTGGATGGGGGAAGGCATGTAACAGCTGTTATAGCAATTTTCCTTGCGGCAGAAATAGCAGATTCTTCTGCCATAACTCAATTTACAGCCTTTTCCAAAGTACACGACATAAGTGCTAGCAGTCCTATTGTGGGGTCTTGCTACAACACCAGCTCTGACACAGGAGAGGAGCTGGTACAGGGTAAAGGGCTCACACCTGTGGCTGATTGCAGCCAAGGCCAGTCGACCTTGGACAGTCCCCCCTCTCCTGGGGAACAGGAGCAGGGAGAGCTGGTTGAGGATTCTCAGCTGCAGGCGCTGGCCTTGGGCTGTCATGGCAGGGGAGGAGGGCCCTTCAGGGTTGCAGCTGGCCCAAAGACGCCAGGAGAAACGCCTGGCTGAAAGGCACGTGAGCAGACGGGGGCGTAGCAGGCGTCTCCTGGCCTGGTACCCGTGCCAAGATCCAGAATCGGACTCAGACTGAGATCGTTATTGCTTGTAGCAATAAAGAATCTGTTTGCAACTGCTTTGTCTGGTGTGATCAAGCGGGACACAACACCTATATCATGATGCTTTAGTTGTGGAGACAGGAGGAGTTGAAGGAGAAGAGCAGGCACAGGCAGAATCATGGGATGGATGCAGTTTGGAGTGAGTTAAGGAATGCCTAGCTTCGTTGGTGGTGGGCGCGGGGGGGGGGGAGATGTTGCTACTGATGGAGGCGTTGCTTAATGCATTGCAGAAACACCTTAGCAGAGCAGAAGAAATGGCCACAGAACCAGGCTTTATAATGTAAATTAAGCAGTGGGGAAGGGCTGCCTGCAAAAGCATTGAGCTGCAAAAGCATTATCCAGAGGGCAGCAGGAAGCAGGTCTTGGTTCATAGACCAAGATCTCTGTTCGTTTTGTTGGAGATACCTGCAAAGCAGTAGGTAACACCTCTCAAATAGGTCTAGGGTTGTGTTAATAGATTTAATAAGGGAGTGGGGAAACAGTGAAAAAAGGGAGAAATAAAGACAGAAGAAACAGAAAGAAATACTTTTGAGTGTGTGCTGATTGATATTTAAAACCACAAAACATTAAACATCCTACTGCTAACACCTATGGTGGGGAATGCACCTTTGCGTCTTAGCCAACGGAGTTGGTGTCGCAGAAAGGTGATTCTATGCTTTAAACAAGAAGCTCCACGTCCCCTGGCATTAGAGACGTCCATGGTTCCAGAAATGAAACTGAAGCATCCCCACCACCCCCTTCTTTCTAGTTTAATGCCTAGCCCAGGGGTCTCCAACCTTGGGTCCCCAGATGTTGCTGGACTTCAGTTCCCAGAATCCCTTGCCATTAGCCATGCTGGCTGGGTATGCTGGGAGCTGTAGGGCAGCAACATCTCTGGGGACCCAAGGTTGGAGAGCCCTGGCCTAGCCTAACCACACAACATTGTTGCAAATTGTGGGCTGAATGTGTCCTTGAAAGCACATTGGGAGAATTTATTTATTATTTATTATTTGCATTTATTTATCACCCATCTGGCCGGCAAACCGGCCACTCTGGGCGATGTACACAAGATAAAAACAGGATAAAATACATTTAAAACAGTATAAAATGTTAAAATCATAGCCCACCCCATGTTCCCGCCTGAACAGCCAAGTTTTTAGTGAGCGGCGGAAGCTCAGCAGAGAGGGGGCATGGTGGAGGTCACTCGGGAGAGAGTTCCACAGTATGGGGGCCGCCACAGAAAAGGCCCTCTTCCTAGTCCCCACTAGTCTAGCTGCTCTGGCTGAAGGGACAAGGAGAAGGCTGTCTGAGGCAGATCTTGTTGAGCGGCCTACTTGGTGTTGCTGGACACGTTCCTTGAGATAGACTGGACCGGAGCCGTATAGGGTTTTAAAGGTCAAAACCAACACCTTGAATTCGGCTCGGCAAGCAACTGGTAGCCAGTGCAGCTCCTTCAGCACTGGAGTGATGTGATCCCGCCGCCGGCTGCCTTTAACCAGGTGAGCCGCCGCGTTCTGTACCAGCTGTAGCTTCCGAACCATCTTCAAGGGTAACCCCACGTAGAGCGCATTACAGTAGTCTAGGCAAGAAGAGACTAAGGCATGAACCACTGATGGGAGCAGGTGATTAGGAAGGTAGGGGCACAGCTGCCATATCAGATGGAGTTGATACAGCGCCGCCCGGCTCACAGCTGACACCTGAGCCTCCATGGACAGCTGGGAGTCTAGAATGACCCCCAAGCTGCGGACCTGGTCCTTCAGGGGTAGATGTACCCCATTCAGCACCAGGTCAACATCCCCTAACCTTCCCTTGTCCCCCACCAGAAGTACCTCGGTCTTGTTGGGGTTCAGCTTCAGCATGTTCCTTCCCATCCAGCCACCCACTGACTCCAGGCACTTGGACAGGGTCTCAACGGCCAACCTCGGTGAGGACTTGAAAGAGAGGTAGAGCTGCGTGTCATCCGCATACTGATGACACCGCACCCCAAACCTCCTGATGATAGCTCCCAGCGGCTTTAGGTAGATGTTGAATAACATTGGGGAGAGGATGGAACCCTGCGGCACTCCACAAGTGAGCGGCCGAGGGTCCGAAGCCTCCTCACCAAGAACTACCCTCTGGTACCTTCCAGAGAGGAAGGACTGTAACCACTGCAACACAGTGCCTCCCACGCCCAACCCCTCCAGGCGGTCCAGGAGGATACCGTGGTCAACCGTGGAATCTTCTCATTATGAATTTTTATTTTGCTACAAGAAGGATGGGATATGAACAGGACAGCAAAACATATAGCAGGAGGGGGGAGCAGATATGTGGTGGTTTAGCATGGAGAAAGAAAAGAAACTACTGAGCACTTGCACCTTTTCCCTGGTGCTGTTCCTCTTCCAGGCCTGCCTGCTTGGAAGAACGTGGTTGATGTCGAGTGCTCCGCAGACATCTTTGAACTGGTTGCTCTGTTTCCTCCTGCTCAGCCAGCGGTGCAAGTGGTTGTACAGTTGGCTCTGGGCCATGTTGTGGTGAGACCAAAGGACCCACTATAGGCCATGCAGGGAAGACCAGTTGATGAGGTGCATATTGAGGTGGAGGAGGGCTGGGGAGTTCGGGCAGTCAAGGTAGCACAAAATGGTGCCGTTGTAGAGAGGGAGTGGTGGGGAGAAACTGCTGTGGTGCACTGTAGGGATGCGGTTGGTACGGAGCTTGTGCTTGTTGGTCTTGCCCAGATGTTTTCAAGGCTACCGCCAACATTCCAATGGCATCTGTCTGCCTGTCAATTGTGGCAGTTCATTCCCTCATCACATGCTCAAAGATGAGGTCCAAGGCTGCCATGTGTTTATGCACTGATTCACCTGAAAAGTGGATGCTGTTAGCTATAGTCCGAGTTGATCAGATAGAGACTCACTGGTCCTTCTTCTATTTTCCTGTTTGTTCATTTCCTTGAAAAGCTCATATGTGTGCTCCCCTGATGCTTCAGAGGCAGTGACCAAGTCCCTTGTGAGCTGCACCCGGTCGGTATTATGCTTGTTTAGGAGATGTGCTGCCCTAAATTGTGCCTTGGTCAGTGATGGCTCTTCCTCTGGTGCCTCTTCCTTCGGTTGTGCAGGCTCTATGGCTGCCAGAATCAGTTGCTCTGATGGCTGTTCAGGCTGTTCTTCAGGTTCATCCTTTCATTCAGGGACTTCCCTGCCACCCTCTTCTGCAAAGCTGGTGAAGGATGGGTCACTAGGATCTCTGTGAAGAGGCATACCAAGTCCAAGTTGAGGGGGGATGAATCTTCTCCCTCCCTCATCTGACACAGATTGGGAAGAAGGGTCCTCTCAAGCTCGCCACCCACATCTTCCAGGGGTTCACTGGTACGACTGAGGGACTGCATCACCATCTGCTCTACATTGGCAATACTGTGTACAGGGGAGCACACATATGAGCTTTTCAAGGCAATGCTGCTGCTCTTCCTACAGAGACAGGTGCCTGGGCAAAATGGGTGGGAGAAACCTACTCTCTTGAGGGCCAATATCCATACCTTCCATACAGAGGTCCAGTTTACTGCATTTCCTTTGGAAACATACTCCAGGCTGCTTTCCAAATGGTGCTCCCCACGCCCTTTGTTTTTGATGGAGCAACTCTGAGTCCACACAGCATGCTAGAGGGCCAGGTTACTTTTCTTGCAGCAAGAAAATACATTGGACTGCTAGTACTTGAGGAGTACGTAGTTGGTGAACTTGTCCCAGAAGTGGAGCGGGCAGCTTGCAGGGGCAGCAGGGATGGATTCTGTCAGAACTTTGCTGCCGCCCCACGTAGCAGAGATAGGAGTTGTTGTGTGCAAGCTCAGAGAATAACGAGGAGACGTGAGCTCATCAGTAGAAACTTTTACTGAGGTTCTTCACGCATAGATCCATTACAATTTACAGCTATACAGTTCAGTGCAAGGCTCCCCATGCACGGCACAAAAAGCATAGAGTCAAAGACTAGTGGGGAGAGAATATTACAGCATATAACTCCTCCCCTCTCAACACTCTGTTTATGACCTTGGGCACACTGCCCGACTTTAACAAGTTTCACTCCCAAACAGAACTTCTGTTCACAGGTGCTCTGCTATAGTCCTTTCTGCTCAAGGACACATTACATACTCTGACAGATTCGCAGGGCTATTGTAGTTCCCAAAGGCTCTATACTGAACACCTTTTGGGGCGGGCAAGAATCTGGGGATCTTGAAATAGTTGCAGATGGCACACTGCATGGCCTGGGTGTACTGGATACGGGCAGGATCGGTGCAAGATAGTTTGGCACCCTAGGCAAGTTCAGGTATTTAGCGCCCCCCTCCCACTTGAGCCCTCCCTCCCTCCAGCCCTATGCCCAAGAAAGCCCGCAGCCCACGCAGGGAGGAAGCGCTCAGCACACCGGCAGGAGGAGTCCCAGCCCGGCTCCTGCCGTGGATCGAGACGCGTGCGCCTCCACAAGCGGCTGCCCTTCTTGGAGGGCAAGATCCAGGAGCTCGCTGCGCCCACCGCCGTCTTCTTCCAAGCCTCGCTGCTGCCAGCCCAGCCTCCTCCTCCTCCTGCTCAACCCGCGGTAGTTCCGGGGCGGTGGCTTGGCTCCCCCCCCTCACCGCGAAGGGTGCAGAGGAGGAAGAGGAGCGTCCCCGCCCCTGGGGAGGACTAGGAAGTCCGGATCCATCCGCCGCCGGTGCTGGTGTTTGGCGGCGTGTGCCCAGGGAGCTGGAGAGGAGCCACTGCGGGAAGCAGCGGCGGATCCCGCCCGGCTGCCGGTGGGCTGGCCACGCCCCCTTTAGCCCACGCCCCCTAGGCAACCGCCTAGTCCGCCTAATGGAAGCACTGGCCCTGGATATGGGTGGCCGAGCAGTATAGGGTTCAACCCTTCTTGACATTCCTGGAGTCAGGGAGGGGGAAGCACAAGTCGGAGAGTGACAAATCTTCATGGGATGATACCTGACTCTCTGAGGTTGGGCAAGGCAATCCCACTGCCAGTGGTATAACTGGGCGTCACATCCTTCCAACCCAGCAAGATAGTCACCAGCTTGTCACAGAATGGCATGGTGCGTGGCGCGACCCCAGAGTGCTTGTTGTGAGTTCTGATTTCCTTAATTTTTTTCTTCAGGCCATGAAGTTTTTCCTTGCACTGCAAGGGGGAGCACATGAAGCCTCGTACTAACATCAGAGGAAAACATTGTCATGCCTGCTGCTCTGCAGAAATTCCTGCACCTGTGGACTTATCCAGAGATCTATGAATGTGCTAAGTTCAGCCTCAGTCCAGAAATGTGCCCGAACTCTTTGACAAATGTTGGACTCCCCACACCTCACTCGGGGGCCCAGATGCATCACGTGCCCACTCTTTCGATGCTTGTGTCGAGGGATCTGGAGTGGGTGAAAATACTGGGGGTGAGGACTCTTTGTCTGCCTCCTCTGCGGGATCCATTGTGAGGTGTGGTGAAAAGTGCACTATACCAAGCAAAGGTGGTCCAACTGTGCCTGTTACAGTACCTGGAGCAAATGCCGCACCGTTTATGGGTTTATCTGTTCCTAGCCTGGGGAACAGATGGCACACCATGGGTTCCCATGCACAGACAAGGGAATCAGTGGGGAGGATAGATTTGGGCCCTATTTACTAGAAGGAATAGGCAAGCAATGATGGTAAGACTTTACAAAAGAGGTGTGTGTTAATCTCAGTACAGATCCGTTGCACAAACAAAATTAACTTTTACATGCTAGATCATTTTAAAGGATTGTACAAGATGAAGGGTCAAAGTAGTGCTTGTGTTACTTCCATTAAAAAATGAAGGAAGAGGTCGCTGACAAGTAAAGTGGCAAAATCACATGGGGGAGAAGGGAATGCCAGGAAGGATGGAGGCTAGCAGTGCAACCTGTTGCTACTTGCTAGGCAAAGTTCTACAAGAGAGATTACTCACAAGGAGCAGCACATTTTCTGGCCACTCTTGCTGAGCGACTCTGTAGCCCTTTTCAACAACCCAAGGTGAAAACACCCTAAAGCAGGGATCCCCAACCCCCACTCTGCGGACCGGTACGAGTCCGTGGCTTGTTAGGAACCGGGCCATGCTGTGAGCTCTGGCGAGCACGCACACACACACCCTGCCGCTCATCCCTCTGCTTGCCTCCTGGCCAGCATTTCTATCCTGTCACTTCCTGGGCTCATCCCTCTGCTTGCCTCCTGGCCAGCATTTCTATTCTGTCACTTCCTGGTTCTCCAAGCTGCTCTTTTTACATAAATACAATAGCAGAGTACCTTAAAACGGACAGGAATAGCAAAGGTACTTTACAATGGTATTTAGGTGAATGGCAGTGGCTTTGTAAGCATCACCTGGAGGCGTTTGAGTATTGGTGATTAACTCACAATCTACATACTCAGGAAATTGATGAAGCTGTCTTGAACAATATTAGAAAATAAGCGGTGAGTTGTGGGTTTTTCTTATCAGTCGAGAATATGTTTATAAAACAGAAAATAATGAGTTAGGACTTTTTCATTGTTATAACAGTTGGGGGCTTTGTTTCAGAAAATTTTAAGACTACTAAATTGGGTTTCAGATACATACTCTTTGAAGGGAAACTGCTTTCCTTTTTGAAGGGACTCTACAGGCCTGTGTGGCTTATGCTGGCTCAGCTTGTCTGAGTGTGGAAAGCTAAGCAGGGTCAAGCCTGGTTGTTACTTGGATGGGTCCTGCATTGAGCAGGGGGTTGGACTTGAGCCTTGTAGGCTCCTTCCAACTCTATGATCTATGAAATCTATGATGCCGATTAGTTACCTTCTGGCAAAAATGTCTTTGGTGTAGAGATAAGCAATATAAATGGCTTTGAATGAATTGTAAATATGTATAATTATTATTGGGGATCTGTTAAATTTAGTAATCCAGCAAATAGGATAACAGCGATCTAATGTTCATTACAAAGGGGATAGGATCACTTGCTTACCTATATGCAATTTTAAAGTTTATAGAGAAATGATGTTTAAGTTGTAAGGTGTATGATTATTATTAATTAGGTTACAATTGTATAATAATGTTAACATTTTATGAAATTTACATGTTGATGGCTTTGAATGAATTGTAACTATGTATAATTTTTGGTGATCTGTAATCCAGTAAATAGGATAAAAGCGTTTTAAGATCACTTGCTTACCTGTATGCAATTTTAAAGTTTTAGTGAATTGATTTTTAAGTTGTAAGGTGTATGATTTTTATAAATTAGGTTACAATTACATAACTATTTTAACATTTTATGAAATTTACATGTTGGCAATGTACTCTTGGGTAGGACAGCTCTGATTAGATATAGCATGATTTTTAGTGCAGGGCTCCCACTGATTATGCATTATGGTGAGTTGCATAATTATTTCATTATATACTACAATGTAATAATAATAGAAAAAAGTGCACAATAAATGTAATGCACTTGAATCATCCCGAGACTATCCCCCCCCCCCGGTCCATGGAAAAATTGTCTTCCACAAAACCGGTCCCTGGTGCCAAAAAGGTTGGGGACCGCTGCCCTAAAGGATTCGGACAACATGACAAGCCACCATGGGTATGAAGTACCTTAAAACAAGCCATGGGTTCTCAGAGTGGTTTGTTTGAGAGGAAAAAAAGCCACCCTGCTGAAACTGTGCCAGGTTTGGACGTCACGACAACCCACCAAGGCTGATTACTCATGGTAAGTTGTCATGTTGCCCGAACCAGGTCATTGTATGTCTCTCCAGCCTAAGACTTTCCCACTGCTGAGCAAACAGAATGAACCATAGAAAGAGAATCAAGGAGGAAGCTTGAGGTGCTGGCCAACACTCACAGAAGCAGTTCTTCTGTATTGTTTGCTTTGGATAGGTCAGGTAGGGCAAGCTACGAACAGCAGTACTCACAGGCTAGTACAAGGCAGATAGGGAAAAATACATACTTTCTAGGAAGATGGGACTCTGCATTTTCTCAACGTAAAAAAATGCAGATAGGGCACACAAATGTTAAAGTTCCAATTACTGCCTAAATTTGACCACATAAAAGGCTGTAATGCTTCCAGTGGGAATCAAAGTTTCATGGGGAATTCAAAACTTCTTAAAGCTTTATATGTGTTAAACTTTAAACTCGGATGATCTGATAAAGACTTTAAGGAGTCCTTGTAAAGCTTATAAAATATGCAGTAATCTCTTCAGAATCTGTAAAGCCTGCAGGCCTCCTAAATCCTTGAACTGGGATATTTCAGTTAAGAACTTTAACATGCAGCTCTAATCGGAAAAGTTACTATATAAAAATAGCATAGTGAAGTAAAATGCTTACATTCTTTCAGTGATTTCCAAAGTAGACGCATGCAATTTACACAGTACATTGTAATAAAACTGACCCTATCTGGTTTCCTATAAATGTTAAATTGAATTTATATGGTGTGACTGTCATCCTTAGCTTTTTGAAGATTCTGTCATCATTTCACCTTAACAGTAACAAGCCAACACATGGCTAGGCAAGAAGGACCTCTTCTCTTCTTCCTGAGTCCTACTAGATACTCAGCCAGTCCCTGCTTTGTGTGTTGTTGGAGTGGAGGGGATGGGTTCATATTCCTATTGTTTCACCCACACACCAAGGAGGGTAGTATCAGCTGTATAGGGTTTTGTTCAGCCACTTGCTTCTGAGAAAGCAAGTATCACTTGGTGTCATGGGTACCAGTCCAAGAACTAGTGGCTGAAACCCCCTAATGAAACTTTAATTGTTGACGCTCTAGTGAATTGCTGGAATTAGTGAAGCATTCTGTTGATAGGGTATTAAAAAGAAGTTCTTCTTTAAGGTGCAACTAATTCAGTGGTTAGAACCAGCCTTTAACAAAGGTATTCTCCAGATTGCCAATAATGAGTAAATATTTTGGTCTGGTGTGTTAGAATCCACGGGGCAAAGGACAATAGGCTCAGGAGTACCTACTTTGTGTGTAAGATCCCAGCTGTTTGTACCTTAGAACAAGGCATTTTGCACCATAGAAAGATGCATTTTGCTTTAATCAATGGGGGCAAGTGCACACTTTTGAAAAATTCGCACAGAAATGTGCATTTTCTCTGAAATGCACACTTTCCCTGTTTGAATGAGCTGAAAAACAGATGGAAAAAGAAAATGGGAGCAAGGTGAAATGAGCTTGAAATTGCATTTCAGAGAATTATGGTGAGCTCAAAAATTGCTGGTTCTTCCATCATTACTTGTGATTGCTTGCTGGCATCTGAAATGGTCCGACTCAGAAGCAAAACTGCACCACTGCTGCACCACTACTGCCTATACAATTTAAGTTATAAAGACACATCTACTGCAATTCTAAGATGACTCTTAATTTAAAGACCTCCTAGCCCTCATAAATAGAGAAAGGCTAAAATAGTGGCAGCAATCTAACCTGATGACATTGACCCCCCCCTCATTAAAAAACAACAACACTAGGAATAATCTAGAAAAATTTAGCCACATACTGACAAATGTAACAAACCTGCTAACACTCCTTCTTCCACATACAATGAATATGTGATACAGGATGTACAAACATATTCAATTCCTATGATCTTTCCAACTCTGAGGTGGAAAAATTGTGAGGATTGGATGCATGAGAGCATGAGCAGTGGAAGGTGAATGAAAATATGATACCCTAACACGTATGCCTGATTGTTGTATTGATGTGTGAGTTGCCCTAAATCTACCAGAAATTAAGGGCGCAATCCTATCGACTGCGTCCTCGATGCTTGTAAGCCACCGAACTCAGAGGCATACAAGCTTCCAGTGCAGAGTAGGAAGGAGTGGAGGAGACAATCGCTACCTCCCCGCTCCTCCCGATCTGCCATTCAGCTAGACAGATGATTTCGGTCACCTAGCTGCAGTGCTTCGGAGGGGGAGGGAAAGAGGCTGGAGCACCATCAAGATACCTCATATCCTGGCAGCCCCAGTCTCCTCCCCCCGCCCCCTTTACACCCTCTCCAGTTTTTCAACCTCGGAGAAGCAGCCAGTGCAGTTCTTTCCGTATCGGCTGTGAGGGAAGAGGAGGGGGGGTATCAGAGCATGGGTCCCCAGCTCCGAGGTCGGAGCTCTGTTTCCAACCTCAGATCTGGGAACTGGAAGTATCCTATGGCCCCCTCGACGCTGTCTAGGGGCCATAGGATTGCTCTCTAAGGGAACTAAAGTGTATAGTTAAATAGCTTAAATTGCATCAATTTGAAATGGGATTTAATTTTAGGAGCGTTTTTTATTGGATTGTGACCATTGTTTTTAAGTGCTGATTTAGTTTAGAATCTTCTTGTACAAAAGGATGATTACTTCTCACAATGAGGCATAAAAATAGTGATTGCAAACAATAGTGCAATGCTACACATGTTTTCTCAGTCCAATTGAGATCAATGGGGATTACTCTCAGAAAAGCATGTATAGGATTGCAGCCTAAACATTTATAATAGAATGTACCTTTACAATAATAATTGACTCGGGGGGGGGGGGAACAGTATCAGTAACTTCATCTCACGGTTCTCAAAAACATATTTCAGTCACAGAGTGGCTATATTTATTTTAATAGATTCCATGAAGTGTGAGACTTTGGCTGCGTAACTGGGGCGTGGGTGACAGGACCAAGTCCAGCCTGGTGAGCGTCCCCTTTGCAGGTAAGCACCTATTTGGGGATTCCCTTGACATCTGGCTGAACATCAGGAAGAAACTTCCTGACTGTTAGAGCAATTCGACAATGGAACCAACTACCTAGGGAGGTAGCGGGCTCTCCCACACTGGAGGCATTCAAGATGCAACTGGACAGCCATCTGTCAGGGATGCTTTAACTTGGATCCCTGCATTTAACAGGGGGTTGGACTCGATGGCCTTATAGGCCCTTTCCAACTCTAGTATTCTATGATTCTATGATTCAGCAACTTGAAAATATATTTACATATATTTACCTGATTCGGAATATTTATACTCATCTTCTAATGTTTCAGGAGCAAAAAACCTCCTTAGAATTGTGCGAAGACATCTCTGATCCCAGGCATCTGTAACTCGCCCTCCGTATGTAATTTCCCCTGCAACATTGATTTTACAGATTATGAGTTCATTTTCATTTTTTAGCATAACATAATGTAAGCTTTTATCTTCTTGGAGTATATATATTTACATGGTTGAACTGATGTTTAATAAAATGTGATAATTTCCGGAGAGGTAGCCGTGTTAGCCTGTTGTAGCAAAAAACAAACAAACAAACAAAGTCTTGTAGCACCTTAATAAAAAAAGTCTTGTAGCACCTTAATATTACCATACATATAAATCTTCTCTATGTAAATTAATAAGAATTATTAAATGACTAGATTACCAAACAAAATATGCATATAATTAAATTACTAATTTTATCATGCAATTATTGAATATGCAAATTTAGATGGTATATTTGAACAATTAGTCAATTTCCTGTTTAATACAGAGAAAATGCATGTGTTTTGAACCTGGAATCTGGAAATGGTGACTCTTGTGGTAATATTTTCCTGGGAATAATGCCCCATAATTTAAAGACATTTGGGTTACTGCATAAACGTTTTTCAAATGACAAGTTTTTCAAAATGACAAGTAATCTCTCCCACCCCCCCAAAAGTGCTTTTCTCAGAATGGCAGTATTAATCTACTGCAGAACTACATTAATATATCTCCCTGCTGAATGGTCCTGCAGAAGGAATACAGGTTAGGCTGGGCTGACCTTGTTAGCTTCCTGGAATTTTGCTTTGTGATTAAAATTACCTTGAGAGAATGACCTGAATGGGTTCTGTTACCTACTGAATGTGAACTAATATCTAATATATTTATTTAAAAGAGATAAACCAGCAGTTTATGCTTTTAGCAATGGATGATATGCATAATTTAATCCAAGCTAGAAAACTATAGTAAATGGTTAGTAAGAATGATGTTTTCCGGACCAGTTCTGTTCAAATAGAAAAGAAGATAATAACTAATCTAGACTGTAGAGACAGTGGTGTAAGGAAGGGAAATTAAATGGTATATTGAAGGAACTAGAAAGAAGGGAAATGAAATGGAAGAGGGACTTTCCTCTCAGGTTGAAATTGTAACATGAGCCCTATACAGATTTTCACTGTATGTATTTGCTGTTTGCCCATAGTGTGGGGCGGGATCATGATTATAATGGTGACCTCTGACTTCCCATGCACTCAACTTCCACACATCAATTAGAGCATATGCATAGGGACCCATACACCAGAAAAATGTTTCATATGGATCATGTTGTTGAAGTCTACCTGCGTAGGTCCCTCCAACACATGGAGAATGGGTGCAAGGAAGAGATTTGGCCTGCCACTACAATAATGATAATACCCCCACCCCAGCACACCTACAAAGAGAACCCAAAGAATGTCTGCACAGGACTATGGGCAGTCATTCAGCACATTCAGATGCTGTTCACAGTTTTCAAATAACCATGTTACTTACACGAGATCAGTGCTAGCCAAATAAAAACATAGATATTTCTTTCTAGAACTCTCCCTAGGGAAGCTCACCAGCTCACTTATCCTCAGCTTCTAAAAATTACTAGAAAAGGTTCTTAATTCAGCATGTGTTCAGAGGATGGGCTGATTGTTGATGCTGAACTGGGAGTATTTTCTGCTACAGTTTCCTGTTTTTAAAATGGTTTGGAGGTGGATTTTAATTACTGGGTCTAATTTTAATTTATACATTTTCTGACATTGTGTTTAGATTAATTTTATTTTTGTTCTCTTGTCATCATTTTTTATGTATGCCACCCTGGTCTGGGGCCCACTAGGCCATGTAACAGGATATAAATATAACAAATAACTTAATAAATAAATTAGTAAAATACTTGGTCCTACACAACTTACAAGGAACCTCTGCGAGGTTGCCGCTGAAGTAAAATAAAATAAAGTAGCTGTAAACAAGTGTTTGATAGACATGGGTGAATGAACAAATCTTTACAACTCATACTGACAGAGTACTTTCAGTTGCAATTTGTGCCCACTGAAAAGCCTTCATTTAGCAAGCAACCTGGAAAATACTTGTACTCAGCTCAAAGAATTTGCAGTAATTTTAATCTTTGGCTTGGTAGAACACAGAATAGAATAATAGGACCCTTTTGCCATTTACACTGGAGGGAGATGTTTTAGGCTGTGGCACAGGTAACTAATGGAAAAAATGTAGAACCAAACCAAAAACGGTAAATGTGTAAACATGATATTTAAAGTTAGTACTTCTGGAAAGAGACAATTCAAGCGTTTGGGCAAATTAAACAGCATTTGTATAAACAAAACATTAAGTAAAACACTCTAGGCAGTATCCAACGGAGCTCAACCACTAATATAAATTACACTGCTCTAGCATAGACTACCTCTAGTGCAATGCTGGTGTGCTGAGTTTTCAGAAAGAAGGTGTGTTTTTTAAGGGAACTAAAGACTTGGTGGGTGGCTGCGGAATCAAAGTTACAGAAAGAATGTAAAGATCCAAAAGTTACTAAGGGCAGTAAAAATATTTCACAACCATTTTCTGATTTCAAAAATAGTTTTGGCTAATGAGTTAAGAAATTCTGAAGCTAGAATTAACCAAAGTTTGGAAGATAGGGATAATGAAATTAGATAAAGGAATAAGGTCTGAGCCAGCGATATTGCTTGGATAGAGATAAATTATTGGATGGTAGATTAAATGAGACAGTGACCAAAATGATAGCTTTGGGGAGGGGGGAGTTAGTGAGCAAGAATAAAGAACTGAAGTTATAAAATAAGATCAAGGCATGGATAAGATATCAAAGGAGTTGAAGGATTTAGAAAGTAAAGAGCAACAATATAAGTTACAGCTAGACAAAATTAATTCAAAGTTACAGCAGGTACAACATGAAACACACAACCTTAACCTGAAATTAAGAGGAATCCCAGAGAAAACAGAGCAGAGGGCACTATCCAATGGTGCGCTTACACCCCAGCCGATTCCCTTCCAGCCTGCTGATTCCCTTCTGCAAGTGGTGGGTCCTGCCAATTCTGTTGTGCAACCCACCCCCTTCCAGAAATGAGCATTTATACTTGTTCCAGGTTGCCCTTGGAAGCGCTAAATCACTGCTGCACAAGCAGTGGGGGGCACCTGCACAACAGAATTGGCATGGCTTACGAGCATCCTATGCTGGGCTAGAGGAGTGGTGAAGATGATAATTGCCTCCCTGTCCTCCTGCCTGGCATTTTTGCTAGAAGGGTTTTTTTGCCTGTCTAGCGAAAGTGTTTCAGAGAGGGAGGGAAGGAGGCTGGAGAGGCCTCAGGATAGCTCATATCCTGGCCTCTCCAGTCTCCTTTCTTCTTCACCCACTGAAATGCCCCCTTTTACCCTCTCCGAGGTTGCGTTCTTGACCTTCGAGAGGCAGCTGGTGCAGTTATTTCCACACTGGCTGCAAGAGGGAGGGGGGGGGGGGTCGGAGCTCCAATTCCCAGCTCCAAGGTCAGAGGGCTGTCTCTGACCTCAGAGCTGGGAATCCAAAATATCCTATGGCCCCTCAGATGCTGTCTTGGGGCCATAAGATTGCTCCCTCCGCCTTTAAGGTGCCAGAAGACTCTTTGTTTGTTTTTTGCTGCAATAGAGTAATACAGCTACCCTGTCAAAACAGTTGCAAGCCTTGTATGTCATAGGTAATGTTTCTATCTCAGATCATAAATCTTATAACTTGTCTTAACTGTATTTATTTTGTTTTGTAATAAAAAAAAAAGAGAGTTGACACCTCAATCCAAAAAGCCTATTGAGCAAAAAAGTGCTGTCTGCATGTCATTCAGGTGTGGATAGTGAGATACTCAAGTTCTTCACCTATCTTATGTGTGTGGCTGTCAGGGAAGACAGGATGCCATATGAGAGGTGGGACTGCAACCTTCGGAGGCTTTCACAGTATTTTGTGGTACTGTGACTGTACTGACATTGTTTTCATATGCAATGAGCATACAATCCCACATAAAATATGGAAGCATAACATATGCTTGCTGTACTTTTCCAAACAGAGCAGGATTCTATCTGCCACAGTGATTGCATGCCTGGTGCATACAGTGTGGTGTCACTAAGGGAATACCTGTATTAGTAATGAGCATTTAAGATCAAAAACAAATCTCCTTGAGCTCATCTTATCAATAAAGCCAAGAGAAAATGTGTATCTAAGCCTGCTCTTAGAAAAGCATACTCTAGAGTCGTATTTAACAATGTTGCAATTCGAACTAAGCCTCCAGGGACATGTATCTAACTAGTCTAGCATTATGTAATACAATCTGTGGAGTAGCATTGGCATCATAATGGAGTAACACAGCAATTACTCAAGCATATATTTTTTGCAGGAAATTGGTGAAGCATAAAAACCTATTTTTAACTGAGCACTGGACGCAAAATTCATCCAAAGGGTTGTATTCAATGGTCCCTGTCCAAATGAGATTTGGGGGGTACACAGGGATGAGGAGAGGAAAGTGAAGAGCTGCAAGCAGAAGTCCACACTCACTTGTGTGATGTTGGATGGAGCCCTAAGTGACTAATAGTAGTTAGGGTTACACTCACTAATTTAATAGCAATGGCCAGAATTCTGTCAAATAAATATATTCTCAAATGACAATGTAATGTCATTTCAAGTGAACATTTTTTCCCCATTTAAAAATATTGTCTTCTTTTAATTGTCCTCAAGGATCAGTTAGTATATCTGAATCAATGTTTCTGGTTGTCCAGATATTTGTTTCTAGAGCACTACTGTTTCTACATGACAGATTTCAGGGCTGTATATGTCCCTGTCAAAAAACCTTGCTTAGCCTGTCAAAAACCCTGTTTTAAAAGAAAGCCTTTCCTTTCTAGCTGTCAGCTGTCAAAATGTCATTTCCCCCGAGAATCGGGTGGGCTTGCACTTTTTCACTTTCCCGAGCACCTAGAGGCTTGGGAATGGTTGGGAAAGGTGGAGGACACTTGAGAAATGTCAGGTCCACATATAAAAGCTGGAGGATCTCACTGCAAATGGGGTGATATATGTGCCACCCCCTTTTTTGAGCAAAGATCTATTTGCAGCTTTGCTTTCGCTTGACAGCTTACCATTTGACAGCTATCAGCGTAAAGCAAAGCAACAAATTAATCTATTTGTAGCTTTGTTTTATCAATGTTCCTGGATGGTGCCTCCTGGATGACAGGAGACACTTCCCAGGGCATTGACGAGGTAAGGCTTTTCATTTTGGACCCCCCTAAGTGAGCAGATCTTTTTTTCTTGCGAAAGACCGATTAAAAAAAATTAAATACAATTTGTGCAAATTATAATTTGCACAAATTTCAAGACCAACTTGGGGGGAAATGTGCAAATTGCTGCCATAAAAACCTGGAAATCTGTGCACTGGCTGAACTCGGTACAAACTGAGTTGACAGCGGAGGGGGGGGGGAGAACAGAATTCAGAGGGCCAGGCCAGAAAAATCTGTCAGTTTTTCACATCCCCCCCCCCACAAAAGAGATTCTCATAAATCCCTAGGAATGACCTACTCAGTTTGCAGTCCATTCCTAGGCTCTGCTCTCCATACAACACATAATAAACACAGGTACCTTCACGACAGGATTCGTTATTATCATACATGAGAAAACACTAACTTCTGAACAGCTGCATGGCACACTGTCTCAGCTCCATGGCCTGCACTAAAAGAGAGGGAGAAGCCCCACCCAGGCCTCCTGCAAGAACTAAAACTTGCATATTCTTGTAAAGTTATGTGTGCACGTGCGCATACACACACACACACACACTACCCAACAACCCTGGCGCGGAGCGATTCTCCACACCACTCGAGCCGCCACGCCAGCAGCGCAGGGTCCCGTCGCATCATTTCCGGCTGGCTGGAAGTGACACGACGGGACTCTGTGCCGTCGCGGCCGTTTTAAGCCATGTTGCCCTGGTTTGTACACCGAAACCGTGGTGCAGGGTTCCATTGCATCGGCGCAGGATCCCGTCGCGTCATTTCCTGGCGGCCAGAAATGATGCAACGGGACCCCGTGCTGCCGGTGTGGCGGCTCAAGCGGAGGGATGAGTGGGCGGCCAGGTAAGGCCCGCGAGTCTTGGGGGGGGTGAGCGGGGCCGATTTTGGTGTCATTTCAGCCCCCTGAGACTTGCAGTTATACCCCTACCCTCTTACCTTAATAAACTGCACTGCTGCTACAATCAACTTCATATGCCCCCACCCTGCATTTCCCTAAAACAACCAACACACCAGGAGACTGGATAACAAAACTGGACTACACTGCAGAATTGTCAAACACTACTGTAAGTTACGCACACCTCCCCCAATAAATGAGAATAATGGGAATAACAACACTAGGCTACTTTGCAGGACTGGTGTAACCCACACTCCCTCAGCCACAGCCCTGACTCTTGTCATGTAGATGTAATAATGATGAAGTTTATATGCATACATTGTCAGGGCAATTTTTTTAATGTTTACAAACTCAGGAAAAAAATTATTATTAGGACCTGAGTTAGAAAGATCATGAACTCCTCTTTGCTCCTACCTCTTCTTTTTGGGTAGACACACTACTGTCCAATCTGAGCTACATCAAAATCCTGAATTTCTGAATTTATTTTCTGACACAGCAATTACTTTCAGCCAGGAAAGACCCTCCAAAAGGCTTCACAATGAACCAGGAAGTTTGTTCTCCAAAGAGTCGGCGTGTCAAATGTTGCTATGACTTCATTCATTGGGTAAAACTAGGGATGTTAGGATTTCATTCAGGGGGTGAAAGTCTGGCGAACTCACAGGGCTCGACCCCCCGAACTCCGTCCCACCTACCTGCTTCCCCGGCTTGACTTGCGGTCTCCCGAGTTGAGCCAAAGAGGCAACTTCCGAGTTCCTGGCTGAGCACTTTTTACGTAGAAAATGGTGTAAGATACGTTAAAAAAGGCTGCAATTTGCGCAAGTTACGCGAATTGTGGCCGCTTTTAACGTATCTTACACCATTTTCTATGTAAAAAGCGCTCAGCTGGGAACCTAGAAGTTTGCTGAACAGCTCGGCTGGCGCCCGCTTTTGACCCACTTCAGCAGGCGTCGCAGCAGCACTCGCCATGCGTCCATCGAGTCGGGTGGAGGGCAGATCGCCCACCACTAGAAAACTCTTGAAAGGCAGGAGCAGACTATTTTTGCATGCAAAACAAATGGACAGAATACTGGCTGTGTGTTTTGCCTCAAAAAAATGAAAGCTGGGAATGTGGGGATTATTGCTCATTGGGGGTGGGCATTCCCCTTCCTGCAGATGCCCATGGCATGGATAAACATTAATGTCACAGCTATTATTAAATTGTCAATATACATGACCTGTTATATATGTAAGGGCATCCCAGGGTACTTTGCCTTCTTGACAATAAAGATTGAGATTCAATAAAGCACATTCTCTGTCGCTGTCATTAAATTCATAACATATGTTCCAACCAAGAGGTCCAAATTTTTTCCTCTCCTTGAAGATAAGAGACAATAAAGAGATTAAATTAACTTTGTTCAGTGTCCTCTGAGCAACTTTATGATACAATAAAAGGAAATTCACAAAAAATCTAACAATTACTTGGCACCTTCACAATCAGAGCAGTTTTCCTACTGAATTCCATTTCACGGATTATTTCACTCATTGATATTGTTACCTTGTCAACTGTGATCATTTTGTCAGGCAGGATGCAAACCTGTCCAAGGAGGCTGACTAGGAGAAGGGCCCCTGCTTTTCTGAAGATTTTGATAAATGTACCGGTATTTGATTCCTAATCAGTTACTTTTTCTGGCTGCACCTAGTTTCCCCCGAGATCTATGCTATATAGAGGATCTTTGTTGAGGGTTCTAAGTTGAAGGGCAGGGTTTACAGACACCAGCAGTGCATGACCAGTGGTCAGGAGACCTGTATAGTGTAATCTCCATGTCCATTGGTCATGAAACAAGCCAAGCTTATTCCTGGCATTCAGTTTTCATGGGTGAAGGAAATGTTGCTTACCTGTAACTATGGTTCTTCGAGTGGTCATCTGCGCATTCACACATATGGGCTCTGTGCCTGCGTGGAGCCTCATTTCGGAAGCTTCTATAGCTGAGGAATTTTTGGCAGTAACCCTTCCCCCACTGTCCAATGCACATGTCCTTAGCGGGTTCCTGCCTATTCCCATGTGGAATAGGTAGAACCATGTTTGTACTTTATAGCAAGTTTTGTATTATAATTAGCTTAACTCTTACAGTAAGATAATATTTGTGCAATGTTCACATCAGAAACTAATGCTTAGAGAAACTGTGCAGAAAACACTGTTATGAACTTAAGACTATGATAAAAAAGAATAGTCGCCATGTATGTTGCTACCCTATCTCACTGGAAGAAAGGCAGGATACAAATGTGTTAAATACATATATCTATAAATGAAACAGTACTATTTCTAAACAGTATAACATGTATTGAACTGATTATTGCTACTACCTCTCTTCATATTCTTAGAATAATAAGGGATACCTGAATGATCGCATGGAAGAAGCAAACGCCAAAAATAATTTTCCTCCAGATTTTCCCCAAGATATTTTCTTCAAAAAATGAAGCTGTCATTTCTGTGAACGCTCGTCTGATGTTTGCCCGTAGACCTTTAGGAGGTTCATTGGTTACCTGGTTACACATATATGTATTGTTACACACTTACCAGACTGATCTCTATACCTGACTGATATATTTTCCTACATAACCAGAATAATATTCCTACAGTGCTAGCATAACATGATGGTTTATGATGTTGCTATGAAGCAGTGGTCACAAAAACTTTGCCCCACTGCATTTATTTGCTTGCACAGCTATAGGACTGGGCTATAGCTATAGGTTTGTCTTCCAGTACCTCACTGTGCTGTCAAGTTAATGCATGAATTAGTAGCTATCTGTATGCAAATTGTATTTTCTGGTTGGAGGAAAGCGCTCAGCTTTTAACCAACTTAATACACTGATTGCTTACCCCAGGAAGCATATGGAAATGAAAAGCTAGATTATGAAAATAAGGAAATTTGGAGCAGAAAGAAATTGGAAAAGAAAAAAATAAATAACAAATATGGAAGGAGAGTAATTAAAGTAAGAACTCATACAATGGAGCAGACCTCTTATAGTTTTTATTTAAAAATGACATTTTTAAGTTCCTAGATCTTGGGTTGATAGAAGACTTCCCCACTGGGTAGAAAGAATTCTAGCCAGAGGTAGCATTACTAAAACCAGTAGAGATAGCAAAGTTCCTGGTAAGACACATTGTTCTCACAGAAACTGTTTTCTGCAGAATCATACAGATATATTATCTCAGAAATAATGCAAAAGAAAGAGAAAATAATTGTTTGAAACCTGTCTCGTGGAGATGCATGTCTCACCAACAAATTTCAATGGCTAAAAAAAAAAACCAGTCATATATGGGGCCTTCCTCAAAGTGTACAAAAAGGAAAATGGCACTCATTTCATTTCAGTAGCTCCTATTCATTTAGAACTTTAGTGAAGTTGCTAAATTGTGAGTAGGTCTAGTGCAGACATCCATATTTCTGCAAAATGAAATTACTAGTTACTACCCATGCATTTTTATTCTGTCCAATGAAGCTGAAACATCTTGGGAGAAAGTAAAAAATTATCCCTTGTAAAGTAGAGATATTCTGTGGCACACAACAAACCAGTTACAAAATGTATTTGCTTTCTATTGGATGAGAATTAAAAATCTATATATCTGGATATACTTTGTTTACTGAATAGGCAGCAGAAAGTGTGGATAGTATATGTAAAAAGTAGGTGATAGGTTGTCAAAGCATCAGTAATGATGCAGATCTGTTCACTGTGACATGGTTTGCACAACACTACAACCCATAGTGGGCAGATAGCCACAATGGGTTGTCATGTCGTCCAAACCTGGTGCATCTAGCATGGGGTGGCTTAATTTTCGCAAACAAACCACCCTGACAACCCATGGCTTGTTCTAGGGGTTATCATACCCACCATGGGGTGTCTTGTCATCTGAACCTGGGAGACCAATTTTGTCATGGCTTGTTGAAAAGTACCACTGAGTCTTTGGGCAAGAGCAGCCAAAAATGCTGCTGCTCCTCTCCTTGTGAGCGAACTTGCTCCCGAAGTCTGCCTAGCAACATATTGTGCTGCTGCATCTATACCCTCCTCCCTCAGCAGTCTCCTCTCCCAACTCCTGCGGTCTTTTGACTCTTCATATGTTAGTGAAGTAGTTTTTTCTTGCCCATGTGAGCCAGCTGGGTGCAATCTGCACAGCGACCTTCAAGGAGCTTGTTATCCTGCCAACTGCAGCTGTGTCTTCAAGTTGCCCTTCCTCTGCCCCCCCCCCCCCAGCAATGTTTCCCAAAGGATTCACCCAGGGAGAAATTCTATATTTAATTGAAAAAACCTAACTTATGCAGTTGTTTGAGACTTCATATTGTACAATTAGCCTGGTTAAATTAATTCTGTGTGAACATGCCTCTGGCTTTATTTACAAGGCTGTAGCCATAACAGTTTGAATGAGACACTTTCCGCCTTACCAGTATTACCAATTTATTTCATTAACAACAAAATCCTGTTTGTTTACTAAGAAGTAAGCATCACTGTGTTCAGTGGAGTTTTCTCTCAGATAAACATGCATAGGATTGCAGCCTATACACTAGCCTTCCTTAACCTGGTGCCCTCTGGATGTGTTGGACTGCAACTCCAATAATCCCCACCAGTGGCCATGATGGCTGTAGATGATGGAAATTATAGTCCAACACCTCTAGAGGACACCAGGGTGGGGTAGGCTGCTATATGCACTTAACTCAATGGGACTTACTTCTATTAGACATGCATAGGATTGCACTGCTCATTTGGTTAAGGGGGGGGGGAGAATTCAAATCTAATGAAATCTCATGTGCATATTCATGTGGGAACAGCCATTTTTTTCCCTGTCCTGTCCCTGGAAATGTTACATGACCATGTAGCACCATTTCCAGGGACAATTCCAGCCCCCTTTTCAAAGTTATGCTTCCTAGCATCTCAGAGAGGCTTCTACCTTTCAAGAGATTAAAAGAAATAAAGAAGAGAATGGTTTAAAAGCTCTTGGACCACCTCGTATTACTGTTAAGTTTAAATCTAAAGATACTTCCAAATCTTGTAATAACAGAGAACTTGCAGTTGCATCAGAACTTAAACCAATGGATTCATAACTTGGTGAACAAATTACGAATTCTGACTGGGTCAGTTCACATATCACTAATAATACCATAACTATCAAAGGTGGAGAAATAGTATGAAGAGGAAGAAGATGGCCAAAGGAAAAAAACTAAAAGAAAAAAGGAGATGGCTCCTCCATGGCAGTGCCCTCCATTGTTTCTCCCGATATATTCCTTTCCTATTCTCCCTTCCTGCCCTATACCTGGAACTCCCTTCCAGAACACCTATGGTGCCATCTCTATTATGTCAAACCCCTTTTGTCCGACTCCTCATTATTAACTAAAATGAAGCCTAAGTATGCATAATTGCTACTTTCTTTTCTCTCTTCCCCTCCCCACTCCTTCTATCTGTTGTCTCCTCCTACAATTTAGGCTGTAAACTCCACAGGGCCTGTCTGTTTTAGGTTGTTTGAATAAGTTATCTATACACAGACAGACAGGCATCAACGGGAGTATCAGTGGGAACAGATAGACTAAAGCTGATCCGATTACTCCCATGATTGTTCTTGTAACTACCCTAGCTTTGCTATGTTCCTTATTTCCTGAGATGAAACAACTTCAGAGACAGCTAACTGCTGCCTCAGTGAACTGAACTCAGCAGTGAACTCAGCAGATGTTGACAATCATTTACTTTGAATTTGTATTTCCCATTTAACTTACAGTTTCAAAAGGGTACTACCTTGACAGAATTTTGAAGGACAGTGACAGGGAAGATATTACACGGCATGGAACTCAAATAGAGTCGAAAGCTTTCATGGATAGACACATCTGAAAAACACATGTGATAGACAGAATGTTATAGTCACACAATTTGTGAAGTAAATTATGTTTCAGAATAAAACGAACCTCTAGCTTGTTTCCCAAAGCAAAATTTATTTTTAAAATGTTATGTTATACATACCAGTATAATTCTGGATTATGTATGGAAAATAATATATGTATGTCATATATAACAGTTCCATTGAAAGGTAACTTTGTTTCTTTCATTAAAAAACACAAGAAATCAAGGGCCAAACTAGATTTTACATATGTCTGCCCCACTGAAATATACAGTATTAGAGCTATGTTGGGAGAAAATTACTTAAACCAATGCAGCACAGTGAGATAAGACAGGGGAATGAGGCAGTTTCTCTTCTTCTCCCACATGCTCTTTTTCACGTCAGGAATAGACTGTCCCCCATTCCTGATTTGTGTGTGAATGTGCAGACATGGATGTATATGGCTGCCATGTTTAGTTTGGCCCTAAAACACTGAGCTATGCACTAAGAAATCTCTGAATAAACTCCTGCCTCCTGTCACTAGGAGACCCTAGGCAAACCCCTTTTATCTCAACCTCAGCCATCCATCTGCAATACGGGGATAATAATGGTGATCCACTTTAAAGAGTTCTTGTAAGGATAATTGAGATACTGCATGTGCAGTGTTTTTAAAATGCTAAAGATCTATATAAATGCTAAGAATTATTATTATTAAATTTAAATAATAATGAGAATTGAAATACCCAAAATGAGTACACTCTGGTTGATGAACCCATTTTTAATACACACACACACACACACACACACACACACTTAAAAAAAAAGTGGCACTAACTTCTTGAGAAAGAAAAAATACATACTTGGCTCTGTAAAAGTTTTTATAAGCTCTTCCATAGCTAACATCCATGAAACGGCTAGATGACAATTCTGCAGAAACACCCAATTTCCTGTTTTCATTGCATCTTTAATCATTTTTTCTGCAATAGGTCCTTGACCTTGTCCTAATGAAATTGACAGCACTCTGAAAGTTAGAGTATATTTTGTTAGTATTCATATTACATGTATTTTAGATACATTATTTAAGCACTTTAGATTTTTAATGTCTAGAGCAATATCTATTATTTAGGCCTCTGAATAAAAAGAGCTCAGCCTTCAAACACGTTGAACATCCATATATCCATTGAAGTAAAAAGCAGGTATGTTGCTACCCACAGACTTGGGCTATACTATAACTCTTCTGAAAATCAGTGTTGGTATCTTAGCAGCAAATTCATTTTCCATACAAAGTGTACATTACCTGTAATTTTAATAAATGATCAGTAAGACATTTTTATGTGAGCTGTACCTCCACTGCTAGGAACAGCTGCAGACCTTTGAAATTTACAGTGGAAATTCCCTCAGGCTAGAGATGTGACTTTTCATTGTCAAATGAACTTCTGTTCAAATATTGCTGACATACTATTAATTTTTTTTTAAGAGCATGATTCTGTGGTAGGCATTATGTCATTGACCTGTGAAAGCTGGAAGTCACAGTGCCTAAAGTGGAAGGGCAAGTATAAGATTGAGGCAATATACAGGTTATTTCTAAAATTCCATGTGGTCTTTGTGAGCCAAGAGCAACATCCCAAAACCAATGGACTTCTGTAACTCCCAGGCATGACAAAAGAAAACAACAACACACTGAGTGCCCTTCAATTGTCCTCTGAAATCAGCACTTGGAAAAAGAGAGCTAAATCTTCAGCCTGTCTTGCACAACTTAAGAGCCAAAAGTCAAGCCACTGTATGCTTGACAATCTGCCTGTTTGGCAGTTCCATGCAGGCAACAAATGGGGGAAGTTTCTTACGGTGAATTCCTGTTCTCAATTTCCTCTGCAAGGCATTCTAGATCTTCAGATTAGCCCCTTCCTCTGGTTGATAGGCAGGGTCCAATAGTGATGATCCTCCCCCGGGGGTGGTGGTACTCTGCCCTCCCAGACCAGAAGAACACAGGCACTCTTCAACCCCACAACTCTACGCAGCACTGGTTTCCACATAACTCTTCAATAACAACATTACTAACAATGAGAAAGTTGAACCAGAAGAAACAACAGAACAAACTGGATGGGGAGGAATTAACTCAGAGTTAACTATCTACATCCCCCACATGTGTGGCAAAGGCTGAAGCTCCAAGGAAAGGATCTCAGTCCACTGCAAAATACAAGGATGGGTGGAATGCCCACCAGAAGATACTAAGAACAGGAATTCATGGGAAGAAACTTCCCTTTCTCCTTGATCTTGATTCTGGGGGGGGGGGGCATTCCATACCTTTAGAATATAAAAAAGCAGTCCCTCATAGGGCATGTTTGCAGTGGCACTATGGTCAAACATACACCCTCTGCAGCACCCTCCTACCAAACATCACATCTGCAGAAGCAAACATATCAATTTTAGAATGCTTTGAAAAAGTATGCAAGAAGGCCCAGGTAGCAACCCAGCAGATTTCCTCCACAGGCACAGAGGCATTTTCTCTGAGAGCTGCTGTGGTAGCAACTCCCCTGAGAGAATGTGCTATCACCCCAAAGGGAAGTGCCTTCCCCAGAGACTGGTATGCCAGGATAATGCACTCCCTCAGTCATTTAGAAACAGTCATGGAGGAGACCTTCTTCCCCAGGGAACCCTCCCTGAAGGAGACAAACAAGGCTTCCATCTTCTGAACTGCTGCAGTTCTATCCAAACAAAATCTGAGGGACCTCTTAAAATCACCAAGCTTACACCAAGCCTTTTCCTCAGGATGCACAGGCTTGGGACAAAAGGAAGGCAAAACTATGTCCTGGATCCTATGAAAAATGGAGTTGACCTCAGGCAAAAATGAGGAGCCTATACTGAGTACCACCTTATCCTGATGGAATGTGTATTAGCTGACAGCTGTGTACTGACTGGGAGTACCCCCAATTCCGAAAGTTGCCTAGTTGATGTAATGGCTACCAGCAAGAACACCATCTTAATAGTGGCAATTCATAGAGGCTCCTCATTTTTAACCAAAATAACCAGAGGCTCCAAGGTGGACCCATCAGAGCCTTCAGCACCCAATTTAGGTTCCAAGACAGAAACCTATGCACTGTAGGAAGGTGCAGTAATGCCACACCACTGAAAAACTGCTTCACATGGAGGTGAGTGGTGAGGGAACCCTCCCCGCTGCTGCCCAAAATGCTGTTCGGTGCTGCCACCTGTCATTTCAAGGTGCTGGTGCTAAGACCCTTCTTAAGCCCAGCCTGCAAGAACTCAAGGATGTTCTGCAGGTTGTAGGGATGTGCAACACTGGAAAACTCATTCTGTTTCAGCTCAACAGACTTTCAACACATTTTTGATCCTACAGCCAAAAGTGGGCCCAGTTGGGTTGTTTTCCCCCCCCCCTGGCTTTCATGCAATTACTCGAAATATTTGTGCAAATTTGGAGCCAAGAAGTGCATATCTCTAGCACAATTTGCGCAAATTGCATACATTTGCGCAAATTGGGGACGACCCGGTAGATTCGAGTCATTGTTGTTGTTCTTGTGGTTGTTCTTGTTGTAGCATTTAACATGAGAAGTACAGAAGCATCCTCCTCTCACTGCATATGCAGACACTCCACCCTGGCCATCTTGAATTTTCTGACAGTTAATTTCAGACTTGTGCAAAATTTGGGCCTCCACTTCACAATATGCACAATCTTATGCAATTTGCACTACTTTACATAATTTGCACAACTTTACGCAATGTGCGGAAATTTACACAATTTTGTGCAAATTTGCAGTGCAGAGGCCCAAATTTGCACAAATTTTCTTGGCTTTTTAAAAAAAACTGCACAAATCACAGCCCATTTTAAAAACAAAAGTCCACATAGTGGCTTGACTCGCATCAGATTGAGTTGCTGCCAGCGCAGTGTTGAAGGAATGGAATCCATAGGGCTGAGTCGAGAAAATCCATCAGATTTTCACCCCCTATCAGATTCCTCACACATCCCTAGCAGGTTGTTCTCTCACAGAACTCTTCCCTACATCTCTACACCATGACAAGAATGCTCCTCAGGTATTCCCATAAACGGTATTGGCGCAGTCTTTCCTAAAAGACGATAAAGTCTTCAGCACCTCTTCTGTGTACCCCAAACCACTGCCACTCAACCACCAGGCTGTCATCCAGAAGGGCTCTGGGGGTGGATGGACCAGGGGCCCATTTTAGAGCAAGTCCCTGTGAATAGGAAGCCTCTAGCTCAGTTGACAGGACAGATTAAGAAGGTCCAGGAACCACAGGTGTTTGGGTCAACAGGGAGCTACCAGAATGACTGACCAGCCAGACCGACCTTTTGGAGAATTCTGGGAATCAAAGGGAGAGAAGGAAATGCATATAAGAGGCCTAGGAGTCACTGACAGAGCAGTACGTCAGCAATGAGAGCTGCCAGACAAGGGTGTCCATTCTGTCTCACTGAGCCTGATAAAGAAATCTGGGAATGCAACAGTAAGAGGCTTAGGAGGCCCCTGAGGAATGACAGCCCTCCCCCACCCCTTTGGAGTTGCATTTGCCTCAGGGGAAGAAGGTTAACTTATATCTTAGCATTAAACTGCAAGGTGCGAGTGGCCTGAGATAGAGCTCTATTGGAAAAAGGTGCTCCTCGGTGGCTGAAATCACCTCCAGGAACAACCCTCATTCCTCTTTATCTTCCAAATCCACCGATATTACAGACATGTCAGATGAGGAACCAGGAGATATCTCTATGAACAGAGAAAAGCGAGACTGGCTCTGACTAGAGACAGTATGGCCTCTCACCTCCAATGTCCTGTTCTGCTGTTTTCCACCCTTTGTCTTCCCTGGAAGGGGCAGAATATGACCCACTTTAGATGGAACCATGGAGGAAGCAGAAGAGGAGGATGACCTATAGGAGCTAATGGAAGAAGAACTGGAGGATGGAGACCTACTTCCCCCCTTAGCCCTCTTATGGCTAGGCCTGCCCCTTGAGTGGTGATGTCACCTTTTCTTTTTCCTTGTGGGTTTTATGGGCTGAGAACAGCACTGCTGCTCTGCCCCCACCCCCAAGAGGAACACAGTTCCCTTTGACTCCTGGAAAATCACTTACCTTACCCAGTGCAAGAATTCTGGCTATGCTATCAGGTGGAGGAAGGGAAGCCAGGTCAGAAGAACCCCCACTAGGATTCACCCATCTTGTGCCTTTTGGGGGTCGAAGTTGGCTTTGGAGTTGGCTCAGAAAAGCCTTCTCCCAGCGACATCATAGCCTCGGCTGCTATCTCCTCTCTTTGATCCATATACACTCCTAGCCTGAACCCTGGGTAGATAAAACCTAGCCTGAACCCTGGGTAGGGGAAGACTAAGGCGGCAGCAGAAAATGGCAGGAAAACAACCCACACTCATTCCTGGGCCCTGTAGGAGAGAGGCGGGGTGCAAAGAAATGGCAGTACTCCTTGTGTCTGTGAGGGCAATTTGTAGCAGCCTCAGCAGACCATCCCAAAGTTTCCCCCTCCTATTGGAGCCTGCCAATGTCCACCCTTGCCACAAAGGGGCAGTGGGAACACCCATGGAGCTTTATGGGAGCATAACTGAATAAGCAGGGATCACCCCCTTGCTGCTGTGCCAAAGATAGAATGTGAGAAAGACTAATAAAAAGAAACATCATGCTCCCCCCTCCCCCGTGGCCCTGTTCTCAATCCCTGACTAAGGAGATCCAACTGAAATTAAACTAAAGTAAAAATACAACAATCTCTTCTCATATTTTTTTTTAATGAGCTCCAGGGAACTCAGCCTGAACCCTGCTACACGGACTCCAGGTCTGGGAGGGTAGGGTAGCCTCTCCCCCTAGAAGGGGTCAACATAATAGAAACATCTCTATCATCCAGAGCAAGGGACTAACCTGAAGATCTGGAATGCCCTCCAGAAGATACAGAATAGGCAGGACTGGCACAAGGCCCTTTGCTGCCTGAGGCAGCAGAATGGGCAACTAGGGGGGAGCACAAGCCACCGCTGCTGCCAAAACACAGGCAATCTCCAGGGCCACCTCCTTGCAAATGCCTTGCTCTCAGGAAGGACCCCTCAGAGCTAGGCATTTGGACTGGGCAGACTTTGTGGAGGGCCATGTCAGCTACATCAAGGATGTTACTGATGTGGCTCCCCAGAGAACCTACCCACTCAATGCCACACTCTCTAAGGGGTCCTCAGAGCAGAGCTCTGAGGAACCTTATCAGGCGCTCTCTTTCTGTGGCCTTTGCTTTAACAGGGGAGCTGCCGGTGTAGCTCTCCAGAGTGGGCGGCAGCATATGCCTTGCTCAGAGCAGTGCTTCTCAATTATTTTCTGTCATGCCCCCCCTAGGAAGAAGAAAACATTTCGCGCCCCCCGCGCGACTGTAAATAGTATCATTTGTCCATAAAATTGTTATAAGTACACCTCTGCATAACACTGTATCCTTATTAACGTATAAGAGAATAAAAAAAGAAAGAAATGTGGATCAATTTACAACAAAGAATAGCTTTATTAACTGTAGCAGAAAAGATTTAAAGGAGCACAGGATTTAAAGGAACACAATATTAAAAAAAACTTTTAACTGAGGTCAAACGAGCCCCCCTTTACGGAGCCTCGCGCCCCCCCTGGGGGGCCCGCCCCACTATTTGAGAAGCACTGGCTCAGAGTAACCGGATCCTCAACAACTCCTTCTCTTCTGTAGCATTTACTGCAGTAGGATAGTGGCCAGTGCAGCTCTCTGGAGTGGCCAGCCATCCTATGCCTCACTTTGAGAGGTATACGGGAGTGACAGCATCAGGACCCACAACCCTCCTGGTGGTGGGGCATGTAGGATCTGCTGCCCTTCCAGATCCACCAACTGAGGCAGGCGATTCAACCCGCTTCATGGGAGGACTGGCCCTGAAAACAGGAGACTTATCAAACACTTTTTCACCCATCTAGCTAGAGCATCTTGGAGGGGGGGGGGGAGAAGGATGCTGGAGTGGCTTCAGGATACCTTGTATCCTGGCCTCCCCAGTCTCCTTCCTCCCACCTCCTGAAATGCCCTCTTTTACCTCTCCCCGAGGTTGCTTTCCTGACCTCAGAGAGCAGCCAATGAGGTACTTTCCGTGGCAGCTGTGAGAGGGAGGGGCTGGAGCTCAAATTCCAGCTTCGAGGTCGGAGCAGTCTCTGACCTCGGAATCCGAAAAATCCTATGGCCCGCTCAGATGCTATCTACGGGACGTAAGATTGCTTTCTTAGTAACTTTAAAAAACCCAAAATAAGTTTTGTTACAAGTCTACATAATAGCATATTCAAATATCATGTCACATCTTGTCTATAAAATATCAAAAGAGGCAGCATATTCAAATATCACAGAACCTAGAAGTCAAATGTATTTTTTCATGTCACATCCATTAATGACAATATCATCATACATACTAATGGCAATCTCAATTCTCCAAGTGCTGATGTAATCAAAACAACACCATCACTGCACAAGAGAGAGGTATCAGCAGGATTAGGGGAACCACACTGATATGGATGCTGAACAAATCCGCAATGGATACAAATGGGTTCAGATTTCTATGAATGCGACCTGCAGATTCCACAGTGGACTGGCTTATTCCAAGTTGCTTGGATTAGCGGACCAGTTTTTTTTTTTTTACTTTGGGGGGGGATTTGCACAAATTTGCACTTGCGCTAATGCACACTTGCACAACTGGGACCAAATTTTCATACATTCTTACGCACTGAAACTTGACAAGGGCCAATGTTATTATCATTCTGGTGCCAGCTTAAAACTTGGTGTATTTTTCTGCTTGATGCCTCTGATGTGTTATTATGATAATTTATTGTTTTATTGTATTGTGTTTGTGCCATGTTTTAGTTTTTTTAGACCTCTTGTTTACTGCTAACCTGAAGGGTGGTTTAAAAAAATACCTTTAATAAATAGAAAAACCCCAAGATTTGCAGAAATACAAAAAAATGAGTACTTAGCATGGTCAGTGGTGACAGAATGAGAACTGTTTGGAGTTCGGAGGGAAAATGGAAAACCAGGGTTGGGGGAATGGAATAGAGCGGTTGTAAACCTGAACAGGGAACACTCCTTACTGCAACCTTTTGCTGCAGCCGGCCCTTGTCATAATTCTAAAATTGAACATGTTGGCCTTATTATGCCATTGCATTGATAGCAATTATAACAGGAAATTATTTTCTCCATTCCAACCAAAACCCCACCATTTTAAGTTGGGATAGAATCATGGCATCAAATTTTGGCAAACCTCTTCTTAGGCACGATTTCTCATGAAGGCTACATAACCCAGAGACCACCACTGAATCTCCTGATAAATACTGAGCATCTTTTTTTATACGTCACACGATAGTCTTCCAAAAATCATGTGTACTGTGTATACAATCTCATGACTTATTTTTGTATCCTTTAGAATAGAATATTGAATAAAACAAAGAGAGTTGGGTATGTACTTTTAATTCATACCCAAATGTCATATGTCATATGCTGTACATATAATGAAAATATATAATTTATACCGTTCTGAATATCCTCGCTCTTTAGCAAACCTCTGGAACGCTCCCATGGGGTCAGAGCCAGTACTCAAGATGAACACTAGTGGTGTGGAAGGAGACATATCTTGATAAAGAGTTGCCAGATCAACTGGAGGATTCTCTATGAATTGTTTCCCAAGGTTCTCTATTACAAATTCAGTAAGCGCAGAAACAATCTATAAATAGTAACACAGTCAATTTACAACTGCAAGGACTTGAGAGATTGAGAAAAATAAATATAATTCTATCTAGTGTGAGCAACCATTTCATTCACTTTCCAACACAGTTAATGTAATATTTTGGCTTTATCTTTGTATAAACTGAAAAAACCTAGTCTGCAAAAAAGAACCCTCCACTCCATTCTGTAAATGAAATAAGTTAAACAAGTTAATCATTTTGGGAATATATTCTTGTAATGTAGCTGAGCTTCATTTACATACAGCAGAATCCTATCCATATTTACTTGGAAATAAGTCATACTGAATTCAGTGGGACTTGAGGTAACTGTGCAGAGGCTCTCATAGCCTTATTTACCATGTATGCCACCTGGAACTCCTTGGGGGCATGGTGGAATACAACTATGATAAAACTATTTTGATGATGATGATGATGATGATGATGATGATGATGATGATGATGATAGCTGCATTATCCATGAAGCAGTGCAAACGTAAGTGAATCGTGCATACATTAAGGTATTTGAGGCTTGTATTAGTTAAAACTTTTATATAGGCGTCAGATGTTGTTTTACTTGCATGATTCAATTTCTCCATGTTAAGTGAAGAAGCAGAAGGCAAGTTGGAATTCTGTGATTATCTCCTACCCAAATCTGAATGCACTTCTACAGAATTCCACCACCACAGAGTTTCATCCTTCTCTAACTGTGGCTAACACTGTGTGAAAGTGGCAGCAGCTATTCATGGTTACCATGGTTATAGAATTATAATCCTAGCTTATTTGGCTTAAACATTTCAGCAATATATATATTCTGAACTCAATGAGGTGGTTATGCTTGGTGAAGGATGCAACCTTATCTTGTCTATTCTATAGTCATAACCACAAAGAATCAGTCACATATCTAGAGGTAGATAAATTCAACCTCCTATTACCTACATTGTTGCATAACAATGCTCTTCCCTCTCTAGAAACCTAAGTTCTTGTTGGGACAGTCTTTCTATGCAGCAATATCACACCTGAGATAGTGTCTTGTCAGTAGAAAGGTTACCTTTTCTTCCATAAAACACTTCACCAAAATCAATTTCTGAAACATGGTCAGCCTAGTATCCCATGGCATTTCTTCAGTTTCAGGCTTATAGCCTTCCCACTGTTCTGGGTTAACACGAATTTCAAGTTGCCCTAACAAAAGAGTATTACAATTCTAAGCCACTTTAGTTAACAGCTTCCTAGAAAAAAATCATTATTCAGGTAGAACTGAAATAGTTGTTGTTCTATTAGTCATATAACAGTTCAGAAAATACTAGGTGTTAGTTATTAGCAATTTGCTATTTTCTGAACTGAATAGTTATATCAAGAATACTGCTGTGAAATGTGCTTGTTTATCAGTATTATCAGATTTGGGAAGAAGATGGCAAAACTAAATACAATATACATCTAAAAATTGGCATCTTTGCACGCAATGCAATCAGCTAGCAGATTACTACAAATAAATAATTTATAGAAACATATATATTTAATCGACTGAGATAATCTGAATGTAGTTGTCCATGCTTGGGTAACATGGATAGATTACTGCAACATGCTCAATGGCTTCCATTGAAGGGAGTCCAGAAGCTACAGCTAGTGCAGAATGCTGCCTGGTAGGAGCAGCTAGGAGAGATCATATTATACCTATTCTGAAAGCATTGCCAATGAGTTACTGAGCCCAGTTTAAGGTATTTCTATTAGCATATAAAGTCCTTAATGACTTGGGACCCAGGTACGTGAGGAAGCACCTACTCCATTACCAGCCAACTAGGGCCCTTCAATTGAGAAGAGATGCCCTGCTTGTTGTTCCCCCATAAATGAAGTGATGAGGGTGAGGATGCAAGATAGGACATTTGTGGAACTCGCTTCCAAGAGAGGTGTGATTAGCTCCCACTGTAAATATTTTAAAATGTAACAAAAAAAAAATTGTTTACACAAGGCTTCGGCTCCTGACTTGTTTGTTTCTGCATCTCTCTGATAGATTATTATTGTCATGTTTTAACTGTTTTATTGTAAAAGTAGGATTTTATTGTTGTTTTATTGATATTTATATTATCAATACGTGTAAGTTGCTCTGTGCTCTTGCTTTGGAGGAAGGTCAGGGTATAAGAACGGTGAATAAATGAATATTTGATTAAAACAGGAATTACTCATGAGCATTTAAGTGCATCTTGGGTCCATTACAGACAGGAATATGTTTGATCATATTTCACCTAAATAAGCTGAGATATGAACAAGCCTTGTGTACCTGGACACAGCTGCTTTGCTCCTCCCTCCATGTGAGGCGTGAAACACCATATCTTCTCATTATGTCCAAACCGAAAAACTATGGTTAATGGCTTCTGAACAAGCCAGGATATGAAGCCATGGTTATACTTGTCTTCATATCCTGGTTTGTTCAGAAGCCATTAAACACAGTTTATCAGTAATGGGAAGCTATACTTGACTGACTTCCTGGCTTGTTCATTCATGTGGAGGGAGGAGCAAAATGACTAAGGGTGGGGGAAATTAGGTTCATTAAGCCAAGATCATCTGAATGTGGCCATAATGCTGGCTCCCTGCAAGCCATGGTTTCCAAATTGGGAGCTAGCTCTAGGGATGTGGGCTCCTCCCCGCTCCTTTATCTTGTGTGATTTAACCATAGTTAGTTGTTCCATCTGCACTGATGCTGTGTTCAAAGCTAAGTTCCCTCTTAACTGGGTTCTGGAATATTCAAACTGTAATTCTAAATCCTGGTTAAGAGAGAAACCCTGATTAGTGTTAATGATGGTTAGAACGGGTGCAGAAGGCAAACAAGAGAAGGGAGGAATTATGTTTATTGGTGTTATTGGTTTTAATGTGTTTATTTTTTATTATAAGCTGCTTTCAGAACTATTGTTGGAAGGTGGAATACAAACTTAGCAATAGAAAGGAAAGAATGGAGTGGGAGAGAGTGCATATTCCCAAGGTTAACTCCTGATTTGCAAACCATGGTTTGCAGGGAGCCAGCATAATGTCTGCACTGGACTTCAAGAGTGTTCAAACAGGCCTACTGCCTAATGAATCCCACAAAGCAACAGTATCTAATTATGCAAATGAACAAGATGAAGACTAAAGATGAATTTAGTTGCTGCAACTGTCATGCAATATCAGAATATACAGATGAATTAACAACACTGGGGGTGTTTAGCTACACTTGTATTATGTGGCCTATTCATTATGATTTTTTGTATCCCAACAACTAAATTGGGTTTGGCTGAAACATGGGAGGTAGTCTTCTGTGTAGAGGTAGCTAGACTGTGGAACTGCCTTCCAATGGAGGCCTGCCTTGCCCCTGATGTCTTTCTGCTGGCTTGAAAAACTTATCTCTTTCAGTAGGCCTTTGGCTTGCCAAACTGCTGATGATTTTAACCTGTTTTGGAGTTTTTACCTCCTGTCTCCTGATCTCTCTGGTTTTATACTGTGTCTTTTTGCTTTTGTTTTTAATTATTATTGTAAGCCGCCTTGATGATTTTAATTGAAAGGAAAGGTTTAAAAGTTTGAAATACATACATACATACATTCTTTTGTTGTGTATATAGTACCACAATTTGTTCAGTGATTTGGTGAGATTGAATGGTATTGCAGGACTGGAGCGATATAGCGATCTGGACAACATGGAGTAACTGTTACGACTTTTATAGGGTGAGTTAACAGAGGGGAACACTTTTCTATATGTAAAATTTCAGAAACCACACTTCTAATTTGATTTCCTTTGTGTGGAAAGGTATTTAAAAATATGTATATACTATACTGTAAACCAGGTAGAACATTTTAATATGTCTAAACGTTTTTCACATAAGATGCTATCTAGTGTGAAAAAACCCTGTATAACAACTATTCCTTGTCAACCCAGGAAAAGTCATGAAACAGAAAAATACCACATTCAAGTTACATAAAAAACACAAGGGCATGGAAAATTAAATAAGATTTCAAAATAGGTAAAGTATGAAAGAAGAAAGCATAAAACCCTCTCATGTATAGATGGCTTGGTAGGAAAAAATTCTTTACAATCCCTTTTCATATTTATTATGTTACCTAATTTAATGAAAATGTGCTTGAACAATATGTCCGTTTGAATCCCATCAAAACATGGAAGTGTGTCTTCTAAGTCACAACACATAAACCAGGTATTTTCTTCAAGCCATGGTATGTGAGGTTTCTCAGGCTGTTCCTATTAAAAAGAAAACAGGCTATGTCAAATAATGAGGGGAAAGGTTATCCAGAGCATATATTCAGCCAACATATTTGCTCAAATATGAGTACTACAAAAGAAAACACAAAATGGAGACATAATTAGTTTATTGCCTATTTCAGAAAAGGTCTTGATAACCATGGAAACAAATGTTTAAATCCAAGGCATAACCACTTGGCAAGCAACTTCCTTTGAAATCAATGGGAACTTATTTTCAATGTCCTCTCAATGCCATCTGGTGGAGCTTTTCTAAGTGGCTTAAGGTCTTTTGGGTACTGACTCAGTTGGAGATCTGGTCAGTGACATGCTTTCAAGATATTTTGAGGACAAAACAGTTGTATTTGTCATAACTTAGGTTCCACAACTCAGATAGTTCCATCTGTGGAAGTGTATAGGGCACCAACTGGTTGGATAAATAGCTGGATGACTTTGTTTTTAGGGCCCAAGGATATGGACAAAGTGCTTGGTAAAGTTCAACCAAACATCTGTTTGTTCAGTCCTAGCCCCTTGTGAGTTATTACACCTAGGCTGGGTCTGGGAGGTTACAAATTCCTCCTTATGAGAGGGAGTGGTCCCAGTGTCCTTAAAAGAGGCGGTAGTGAGACCAGTTCAGAAAAAAATATTGTTGGACCTAAAAGATTTGAATAATTATAGGCCGGTGATTAATATACTCTTCCTGGGCATGGTGCTTGAGCAGGTGATGGCTAATCAGATCTAGGCACTCTTGGATGGATTTTCAAGACCTATTTCATTCAGGATTTAGACCTGGGTTTGGCACTAAGAACCTCCTTGCATGCCCTGTAGGATGACCTGGCTACAAGTCATGATGGACATATACAACCTCCAGTATCAGAGGCAGTATGCCCAGCTCAGTTGCTGGGGAACATGAGCGCGATAGTGCTATTGCACTCATATCCTACTTGTGGGTTTCCCACAGGTAGCTGGTTGGCCACTGTGTAAACAGAATGATGGATCAACTGGATCCTTGGTCTGATGCAGCATGGCTCTTCTTATGTTCTTATAACATTTTCCAGGAGAGAGACAGGGGGGATGTGACTGTTGATTTTCCTGGACCTCTCAGCAGTTTTTGATACCATCAACCATGTTATCCTTCTGTAGAGTTTGTCTGAATTGGGTGTGGGTGGTACAGCTTTGCAGTGGTTCTGCCCATACACTTTGACGTCCATTTTTAAAAGGTAGTGCTGGGGAATTTCTGCTTGACCCCATCCCATTTATGTATTGGGGTCCCGTAGGGCTCCATCTTATCCCCCATACTATTTAATATCTGAGTAAGGTCATTCAGAGATTTAGAGTGCAGTTCATCCATATGCTGAGTGCAGCTCCTGCTCTTTAACAGATCCACGTGTGGCAGTGCCTCACCATGGTAATGGACTAGATGAAGGCCAATAAACTGAAGCTCAGTCCAGATAAAATGAAGGAACTGTTGGCAGGTCTACCTAGGATAGTAGTGTTCAATCTGTTCTGGAAGGTGTTTAACCCCTCTAAAGGATCACACTTGTAGCTTGGGGGTGCTTGTAAAGCCATCTTTGTCATTAAAGATATAAGTGCTCTATGTAACAGTAGAGCTACAAAACAACAAAACTAGTCCCTTACTATATAAATACCCAGGCACTTACTCCTTGCCTGAGGGTTGGTCCTCTTCAGGGCTTGCCTAGGGCTTTTTTGCTGAGGCAAGCCCTGAAGAGGACCAACCCTCAGGCAAGGAGTAAGTGCCTGGGTATTTATATAGTAAGGGACTAGTTTTGTTGTTTTGTAGCTCTACTGTGTATACCAAAGTGTCTCCCCACCTTTCTCCCTCTTCCCTCATTCCCCACCTTTTATTGTAATCTGTTTACCTTAAATAAACTTTCCTGGTTCCTCTGTGGTTCAGTGCTAAATCCAGTGTATAGACCCAGGGCAAGGCCTTGAGAGAATCAGGTCAAGACGGCAGAGCTAAGGCTGGCAGTTTTGCACCTTTGATCTCTGGTCTTGAGTAAAGGACCGGTTGGCAGTCCTTCACAATTATGTTTTGATTTTATTTATATGAATTTTATTTGTGTTTTTATTCTACATTTCCTGGGGAGCTTTCAGCAATAGGGCAACTAATAAAATGTAGAAATAAATAAATAAAGTTAGGATGGTGGTGCCAAAGTTACTGATTTGCTTAAAGTATAATTATCATTTTCAGTAAGATTGCTTTTCTAATCCAGACCACTGAAAAAAAGAAAAACAGTTCCAATATTATGTTTCAGAACACACTGGAAAAGTAATTACGGTAATGTTTTTTTTCATATTAAAATATATTTCTTAGATGTTATCTGACATCTGAATATCTCTCTGCTCTAAGGGTCAAAGAACAGACTAATAAGGCCATTCTAAAAATAACACCATTCTACAAAATGCTGCTTCTGTACTGGCATGTTGCCAACTTCAAGCTGGTCAACATCCTATGGTCTCTGATGGTCTGCTGTATGCTACAGTGTAGACACTTCATTCAGTGTGCTTTCTGTTCACAGCCCTTCTCTATTCCTTTCCCTACATGGACTAAGATATCAACTGCCAGGGACCAGAAGAAACTGCTATGAACACCTCCACCTATCACTAATTAAAGTGTACCTTTCTGTGAATTTCAATTGTAACTGCTTTAAAGACTGGCTGAAAAGTGGAATCCTCAGTGCTACACTGGCCATGACCTTCCTTCTTCGTTCACATTTCACTTGTGCAAGGTCTTGTACAGCACAGCTACCCCAGCCTAAATTGTTGCCCCTCTATTCATGGTATCTCACTGGTGCAATCTCATCTTGCACCTGATTGGCTTTTTGCTAATCCCATTAGTATTCTGATGAGAAGCTGAGATACTAACCCCTTTTCTACAACCACCAAAAAAGATACAGAGATCTGAAATCTCACTAAGTATAAAAAAACTGTTCCCAAAATACCTTATCTAAACCAGCAGCTCCACGGAGGAAGAAATTCCATTCAACGTCTGTAAGTTCTTCTTTCTGCCGCATGATCTCAATACACAGCATAAAGCTGTAGATGAGTTTGTGCTGTTCAAAAAGGCCCCGGGAAACATTGGTATAAGTTGCATAGAGGGTCTGACTAAGTAGTATAGCCAATCGCAGTTCCAGAACATCATTTTTTTCAGATGTTTCAATAGTTGTGTTAAATAGCTGTAAGGAGAAAAAATAGGTATTTATTACACAATCCAGCACTGTTGTTCACACATGCATGGGCTGGTTTATACATGCATGTAAATTACCTGATTCATCATCACTTGATCACCTAACACTAGCTGATGCAATTTATTGTCTGAACAGTCTGCAATGAAAAGTATTGTGTTTGAGTTGACAATGAAGCCATATTCAGGCATTTATTTATTTATTTATTTATTTATTTATGATTATATTTATACCCTTTTTTCCTGCAAGGAACCCAAGGCGGCTTACATAATCCTCCTCTCCATTTTATCCTCACAACAACCCTGTGAGGTAGGTTAGGCTGAGAGTCAGTGACTGGCCCAAAGTCACCCAGTGAGTTTCATGGCTGAGCGGGGACTAGAACCCGGATCTCCCGACTCCCAGTCCAACACTCTCACCACTACACCACACTGGCATTCAAATCCTCCACACAATTAGAATCACATGAGGGGAAAGTGGGGACAAGCGTGCTAGTTCTGCCTCCTTTGCATCAGCCCTGTTGCCCTCCATGTATTCAAGGGCAAACATCTGCAACTGGGAACCTTTTCTACCACACGTGTAGGCTCCCTGCACAATTTAGAACCCCAAGTCCAAGTTTCTAAATCACACGGGAAGCCTACATGACTGTAGGGAGCCTTCATGTGCATCCCTGCTGCAGACTTTCTCCTTGGAACATGTGGAAGGCAACAGGAGTGGCGATAAGGAGGAACTAGGGGGTGGAGCTTGCTAGCTCATCTGCACACTCACACAATTCTAATTGTAGGGGGATCTGAACACCCAAGTATGGTTCAAGTGTTACAAAAATTCTAGAAGTGGGGACTGTTCTGCGATGGCTCCTTCACATCTGCAAATCAATGAGTGATGGACATGCATGTGTGACTAGCCCACTGGTTGACCCTACCTATTTACAAGTTCTTAGTAACAATCCAGTACTGGCATTTCTACTATAACTTAAGTCTTTGGTATTTGGAACACAAAGCATATTAAGGAATCAAGTGGAGCAAAGTGAAGCCTTGAGGTTTTGCTTTAGCAAAAGGTTTTTCACTGATACAGTAAGTATAAACAAATGTTCTAAATATAGTGCTCCTATTGTTTTACAGGTCATCATAAAAAAAACAATGAGGAGGATAAATGAAAACATAAGAACTGGGTTCTGCAATGTTGCAGTTATTAAGTCACATCTTGGCTAGCAACAAGTAAGGTTTAGGAAAGAAGACCGGAAGGGTGAAATCGGAATCCTGAAATAAAAATCAGCGATGATCTTAGGAGAGGAGTGTTAGTTTGTGCAGAGGATCAACTTATCGTTTTGGGAAAGGATATAAGGTGATACAGATGTAAGAGCTGATTCTGCAAGATGAAATGATGAACTGGTGGTCGGCTGGTGGTCCAGCTACGCCCCTATCTGGATAGGGATAGCCTGATTTCAGTAATCTATGCTCTGGTAATCTCAAACCTGGACTACTGCAATGCACTTTATGTGGGGCTGCCCTTGAAGACTGTTCGGAAGCTGCAGCTGGTGCAGAATGCTGCAGTCAGTGGGACCAGAAGGTGGGACCAGAAGGTCCCAACACATAACACCAGTCTTGGCCCACTTGCACTGGCTGCCTGTATGCTTCCGAGCCCAATTCAAGGTGCTGGTTTTAACCTTTAAAGCCCTACATGGCTTGGGACCACAATACTTGACGGAACGCCTCTCCCAACCACAATCTACCCGGTCACTACGCTCAACATCTGGGGCCTTCCTCCGGTTGCTGCCTCCAAGGGAGGCTTGTCGGGCGGCGACAAGGAGGAGGGCCTTCTCTGTGGTAGCCCCCCAACTCTGGAACAAGCTCCCTCCTGAGGCCCGCCTGGCACCAACTTTACAATCTTTTCGGTGCCAGGTTAAGACTGCCCTCTATATTGAGGCCTTTAATTCTTAGTGTATGGCGGGGTGATTGCTCTTTTAATTTGGTCTCATTGCATTTCCTGTTTTATTTATATGTTTGTTTGCTTTTAAATTCGGGTTTTTAAATTTTGTATAACGGTTTTTATTGTATATTGTATTATGTGTTTTTATGGATTGTTGTGAACCGCCCAGGGAGCTTCAGCTGTTGGGCGGTATATAAATAATAACAACAACAACAACAACAACTGTTGCCTGAAGTTGGCCTAAACAGATATATTGCCAGGAAAGCAAGGTTCAGCAGACAATCAGTGTGTGCTCCCTGGCACCTTGACTCTAGTCTAAATGTTTCAAATTTGACAAAAGGGTGAGGTAGTAAGGATCCTGCTGCACAGGGCAAAATTCACTTGAATTTCCCTCTGAAAACTCTCTATTGACATGGACAAGGGAGTGGTCCCACCACTATTCAGCTAGCATGTGAACTCCTGAAATGGCAAAAATACCCAACTGGCCACTGAGAACCCTGAGAACTAAATGATGCTATACTATAAATCCCACTACCAGTTCACATACTACTCTTTTGTTAACAATAGCCTTTTCTGAGGGCACAACAGGAAATCACCATCCAGGACCACCCTTTTTGTACAAGAAGCCTTCTTCCATCCAAGTCTATAACTGTTCTTGCACACCAGGATTTCTCTGAGTTCCTTCTTCACCAGAGTTCCTGCCTCCCTTTCCCCTCCTCGCCTCAGTACCCCAGAGTTCCTTCTTCCCCCTTCCTAAAGTTTGTGAGATGCCATGCAGTGTTCATCCTTGAACCCCTTGAATCATTGCCCCCTTCCTCCAGTGTTCCCAACAGAGCATAAAGAGGCATCAGAAATAATTATTTTCTTTTCTCCCTGCCTTCCCTATTCCCATCTTGCCAATCACTCCATGACCTCTCCTTCTCCCCCCCCGCCCCCACCTTCTGGGAAGCTGTTCACAGTTAACTATTTAATTACGTAGTACTTTGTTATATTTTCTCAATAAAACATTTATGGAAAAGCCCTACTCTCGACTTTGTTGCTCTTTAGGGTACTTTACATAGGTACTCGGCCACCTATTCTAAATAATCCTAATGTTAGCCACACATGACTCTATTGTGTTTTGGTTAAAACATGCTACTTTGGGCCAGCTCACCAGATAGACAGCAGCTTGTCCTCTGGCAGAATATAGCCAGAATAGCAGTGGGAAAAGTTCCCCTAGCACAAAATTCTCACAGTCATTCATGCTACAGAATGGCTTATTCCCTGAATGTGGAGATGTGGTTTGCAGGTGTTTAGGGGACACCTGCGTTGAAAAGCATGGTATTTTATTTATTACATTTTTTAATCACCCATCTGGTCGGTCACCCGGCCACCCTAGGCAATGTACAATAGAAGAAAACAAAGAAATAAAACACAATTAAAACAGTATGAGATTTTTTAAAAATCCGAACCCACCCCATATTCCCACCTGAAAAACCATGTTTTTAATGCACGGTAACAATAATTGTTGTGGTGGGTAATCAATGACGGACTTGCATGACAGCAAAATGACTTAACTAGGCTGAATTCCCAGATGTAAATGCATCTGGCTAAAGAGCAAAAAAACAATAATTAGCCACGTAGGGGTGTCTGAAAAGAGTGTGGAGTAATTCATCGAGTGCTAATAAACTGGGTGGGCCTGAGAAAAATACCCAAAGAGGCTATGGAAAAGCCTCAGTGTACGACAGGATAGGTTGATAGGAAAAAGTAGCAGCTGTCACAACAGCCATATTCCCCTCCTCCCCCAACTTTTCTGGGTAGTAGAAAGCTGCTAAAGTCGGCATGGTCATAGTAATAATGGCAGCCGGACACTCCTTCCTTCCCCAGGATGAATTTGGGGCAAGCTTGCCCATGGTCTCTCCCCTGCCCATCCAGAGTGAGGGAAATGGAAGTATTGCCCTCACTTTGAATTGGCTATGTTTGCTATCTGTGATACTTCTCCAGTGCTAAATCTGACCAGTAATTTGGATTGTGACTTTGTAACTGGGATTCACAATGGGATCCTGTTGTGAGGAAGGAACAGCCCCAGGGGAAAACAAAAAGATAGCACTAGAGCAGCTGCTCAGAGGAGCAGTGAACCAAGTGCAAAAAGGTAAAAAAAAATTGAACACCCAAACCCCATTTTTTGTACTGAAAATGTTTACCCAACAACATTTAGCGCATCCCTAGATACTATGAGCTCCATATTGTTGATGGGTGTGCATGTGTGTCTGAGAGACAATGTCTTTCTTAAGGTCACTTAGTGAGTTCATGACTGAAGCAAGCTTTGAACCAGGGACTTCCTCACTCACAGCTCAAACTAGCAGGGTCTGACTAATAGGCCCAAACAGGACCAACAGTAAGGGAATTAATATAGATTAGTATTTCTTAATGTATTTGTATTCAGATTACTCAGATTTATGTATAAGTATGAATACTAATATAACTTTGCTTCTCAGCAGCCATCTTCAGGTTTGGCACTCAGGTAGGAGGTACACAGGATTATCAGTTCAGCTGCAGTTTTGAAGCTGACTCTGGGGAGCAATGTGGCATCCTGCCAGCCTCCCTCACAGTGCTGCTGGAAACAAATTATGCTACAAGTTGTAAGGTACTTTGAACCCTGAAGTACTATTGAAATGATAAAATAACAACAATACTTATAATAACTTGACTCCCTGTCATGCAGTGTAGCTAGCTAGCTAGCTAGCTAGCTAGCTACTGGCCTAAGAAGAACAATAGAAGATTGTGCCCAAACTGAGGACCTACTGTATAGTTAGAACTCTTTTTTAAAACATTTAGAAATATTTCAGATTAACTATAAAGCAAGAAATGAAATTGATTATTTCTTCAGGTAGTAAAAATAATGCTCAATTTGGATTAAGTGTTCCTGTAACACTTAAACTACATTCATAGCCTTTCAAAACTGAAAGGTTAACATTTCTATTGCCAGTATGTGGCAGCAGCCCTTCAGACAATGCAAAGCCCAATAGCCAGGATCCAAAGAACTGCACGAGTTCTGTGCTTTGCATTCTCATTCATGATATGCCATGGTGTGTGTGTGTGTGTGTGTGTGTGTGTGTGTGTTCTTCAAGGAAAAACAAAAGTAACCAGTGGATATCTAAAGAAACTCTTTGAATTTTAGATATTGATTTCAGGTTTACAGCTGTATGCTGGCTTGCAGCCTTAGGAATATATGACTGCTTGCTATTTGGAGAATGCAAATTAGAAATTACTTAAAAGAAAAGTGGAGAGAGAGAGAGAGAGAGAGAGAGAGAGAGAGAAATGAACCAAACCTGTTTGAAATACTTTAAGGAAAACTGATACATTGGATCAATTTCCGACAGGCTTGCAATCACAAAATACATAACAGATCCTCGAGTGGCAACAGGACGATATTTTTCACGGGCTGCGTTTATCTTTTCTTCTGTAGTTTCTGCTTCTACAAGCCTTACTTTAATGGCACCAGATGTAACCTAAAAACATAAAACTTCAAATAATCAATATGAAATTGAGTACCTCAAACATGTGAAACAAATTTCTCATAGTCAGAAGGGAAAAATACTCTAATATTTGGAAATACAGGAATAACAACAATAATTCTTAATATCTGCATAGCACTTTCAAGTGTCCAACAGTCCAAAGCAATTCACATGTATTATCTCACTGTAGTTGTTACAGCAACCCCGTAAGGTAAGTCAGTACTATTATTTCCCATATTGCAAATGTGGGCATTGAGGCTGAGCCTGAGCACAAGTGGCTTGTCACTGGCGTTTTATGCTGAAATGTTTCACATTTTAAAACCTGTTTCTTTATAATTTTTTCCTTTAAAATTTATTAACTGGATGCGCAATTGCTAGTCATTTATTATGGTTTGGAGTGACATGTCGTGGGCATCGCATCACCTACGTATTGGCTTGCTTAAGATCACCTATTGAGTTCATGGCAGAGGTGAGATTCAAATCAGAAACTTCCAGATTCATAGCGGGCAGCCCCATCCAATGTAGGTACCTGTAACCCTGGGACTTGGAGGAGTGTGGCGGCTAGGATTCCCTCCATGCTTCCCTTGCCCTCCAAAATATTTAGACAGCCAATTTTGGCCATCTAAATGTTTTTCCCCTCCTTGTGCAGAGGAGAGGCTGAGGCACTGCATGGATTCAGCGGAAGACAGAGGTGCCTCACTCCTCCCCTCCCTGCCCCCAGGAACACCCCCACCCCGCACTGGTTCCACAGACGGTCTTCTGTCTTCGGAACTGAGCTGGTGCAGAAAGAACCGTGCTGGCTGTGGGGGGGAGGGCATTCTATGGGTGGCGACCTCGGAAGGCATTTCCGAGGTTGGAGCAGGGACTCTGACCTATCCTATGCCCCCCCAGACAAGGTCGGAAGGGCACAGAATTGCACCCTTAGTCTCTTAGCCACTAAGCTATAGTAACTCTCATGAGGGATCTTTACGATGAATGATTCTTTAAAGATATAAGGGCCCCAAAGATTATGAAGTCCTAATCAACCTCAACAAAGGGCACCAAAAAATCCACCAAGTTTAGATTTAACCCTATATTTTTAAAATGCCTCCTGCCTTTGATTCTTGAAGTGTGTTGATGAGTTCTTCCTTGTCCAGAATATTCCCTTCTGATGTAAAAAGCATTTTTAGAATTTTGTCCTCAATGGCTTTCAGTTGATTCTTATCAGCATTGATTCTCACAATGAGCTGGGTTCTTTGTTCCTCTAGCTCAGGCCTCTCTAGTCGCACAACATCACTAGAACAAAAGTTAAAATGTACAATTAATAAAGTGAACACCAGTGTTATACCTTTAATGTCTTAACTTTGTATGCAGTGTGCCAACTAATAATCTTATAATCTATTTCCGCTCTTCGGGAGAGTGCGTGTGCTTATGCAGTCAAAACAGCAACAGCCATACACAAGAGAGAGTTATCAGCAGACTGGGGGGAACCATGAGGTTTACAAAAATACAAAAAATCTTTAGAAAAATAGCCCTGTAGGTGGGAGGGGGACCCCCAAAACAGCCCATTGAGGACTAAGCATGGGCACAAAATGCTAACTGAAGGTTGGGGAGAAAACAGGAAACAGGGTGAGAAGGGGAATGGAATAAAGTGACTGTAAAAGAAGGGCAGAGGAAAGAGACATTGATATAAAAAAAGGGTAGAGAGAACCATATTATTACCTAGAGAAGCCTTGCCCTTTACCAACCTTGTGCCCTGCAGATATTTTGGACAACAACTCCCAGTATTCCTTATCATTGGCAATGCTGACTGGAGCTGAAATCCAAAACATCTGGAGGGCACCAGGTTTGGAAAGGCTGTCTAGAAATATCTGTAGTCAAACAGCAGCATTCTTTACCAGCTGAAGTATCCAAACTGTCTTCAAAGCACACATTATAATAATCACATAATCTAGTTGTTTATATATTACAAGTGGGATGCTTCTATTCAGTGTGTCAGCCAGCTAGCCTGCCACACATTCTTTCAGAATACTCTCTATTCTGTTCCTTATCCACCCACCCACCACTTTCTATTTACCACCTCCTAACAGACACTCAGCATTCTGTGGTCACTGAGCATGCTCAGTCCTCATTGGACTGTTTTGGATGTTTGTTGCCGGACTTGCCGCCTTAGGGTTTTTTTCCTAAGCAGATCTAAGACATGTGTCATATTACACCAACTTTAAGGCATCTGCATTGATTACCAGTTTGTTTCCAGGAGCAATTCAAGGTGCTGATTTTGAACTTTAAAGCCCTAAAGGGTCCTGATTACATCATGGAGCATTTTCTCCCATAAGATTTCCACCCTGAGCACTACCATATGCCAAGGAAATCCTGTTCCATTTCTTTTGAATTTTATATTAACATATTAGGAAGAGCTCTTATTAAATTTATTATAGGGAAGAAGCTGACAGAACTAATATAAAAATAGCAAAATATAGGATTATTTATCCGCTTGGCTTGGGTGGTAGTTCCAAGCAGAGCTCAACAGTTATACACATGTTTCAACCTATTTCATAGAGTTCTGTATGGACCTTTATCCTGGAGAAGCTCCAGCCAAGTCATTGGTCTTTAGGTAGGCACTGGACAGAAAAAGTAGGGAGAGAGAGAGAGAGAGAAAGACCAGTCCTGCCCCTTTTTAAAAGACCCCAAGATCTATGTTTGTAAGAGGATGATATCTGCATGTTTACAGATCTCAAGTCCAATAACAGCAGAACTCATTAATGACATCATTCACCAGGGTTGGGAAACTACATTTCTGCTTAGTGAGAAACATATTAGCATTTAAAAGGAGACTTCTAGGGGCAATATAATTTCTACTTTACACCTTCCTGAGGTTATTTAAGTGACAGACTAAGAAATAAACACAAGAAGACACCACTCATTTTGCTGACTCCAAAATAGAGTTCAGGTACACAGGGTTGGGCAACTTGTGGCCCTCCAAATGTTTTGGCCTAAAGCTCCCATCATCCCTTACCTTTAGCTATGCTGGCTAGGAATGATGGGAGTTGTAGGTCAAAACAACTGAAGGGTCACAAGTTGCCCACCTATGAACTATAGCAATACCAGGTTTCATCTCACATATATCTCACATCATGTCATTTATTTGCAAGCCAAATGCCATTAACAAAACCTATAAGAATTGCAAAATGTATGACAGGAATAATTTAAACCACTTTTCTCTTATGTTTCTTCTACAGGTTACTTATCAAAGTAACAATAATCAATTTCAGTGTTACCAGATCTGGCCTGGAATTTCAGTACCTTATATTTAATTACAGTAATTACCGGTAAATAAAAAAGAGCACAATGAATCTGAACTAAAATGCATCTAGGCCTTTACACCAAAGAATCATGTTTACAGTTAACTGTAACAGCTGTTAGCACATTTTTTCCACAAATTTTTGAAGCCGCTTGGCAGAAAGTGTAACCTGCTGGGCCTCTTGACTATCTCGATCAGACAGCAGGTAACATGTATTTCTTAAATCATATTCAGGTTGCCACCCAGATATAATATTCCCAAGAAATTTTGAATTCTGGTTTCTCTTCAGATCATATAAATCTTTTCACCTTTTACATATATCTAAGCACATGCATATGTACCACCATTGTTATTATTTAATTAGGGTGCAATCCTATGCCCCCCAACCTTGTCTGGGGGCCATAGGATAGGTCGGAGTCCCCCCCTGCAACCTCGGAAATCCCTTCCGAGGTCACAGCAGGGACTCCGCCCATGGAGCGCCCCCCCTGCAGCCAGCACAGTTCTTTCCACACTGCCTGGGAACCAAAGACAGAAGACGGTCTTCAGTCCGCATGGGGGGGGGTGTTCCCGGGGGTGGAGAGGGGAGGAGTGAGGCACCTCTGTCTTCTGCTAAATCCAGGTGGTGCCTCAGCCTCTCCTCCTCATGGGGGGGGACTCACATTTAGATGGCCAAAATCACCCACTTAAATGTTTTTGAAGGTGAGGGGAGCATGGTGGCAATCCTAGCCACTGCGCTCCTCCTGCCTTCCACTGGATGCCTGTAATCCTCCAAGTTCGGAGGGTTACCAGCACCCATACTGGATGGGGCTGTTACTGTTTTAACATTTGTAAGATTCCTTGATTACATTTTAGAAAAGTGAGATACAAATTCCAGGAACAGATAGATTAAAGTCATTATTTTCTTTAAAAAAATATTTTCGGGTTCATTGGATGTACTTTTAAAAATTTCTATTTAATGAAAAAATGTATCTGAACAATTGTTGAAATCTTAAGATTTCCGATCTAGGTTGCTTAGCCTATACTTCATACGTCCATTCCACGTACACATTAAGACAAATAAGGTTAGAATTGCTCATGTTCTAACAAATAAAGTTAGAATTGCTCATGTATGAGTTCTTCCCAGTTACTTCATTGTGTAGGCAGTCTAGTTCAAGACATTGAATTAGAATCACAGGTCAGGCAGGCATATCTACCGAGAACCATAGCATAACATCATACATATGTTGAACTGACTTAACCAGAGTCCCTCAAAGCAGCAAATTACACTTGACTCTACCCACTTGTACTGAATGTCTTGTTTTTTTCCTAATGCATGCATGGTCTCATAGCTGGAGGTCTCTTGGCAAATTTGCCATATTTCTTTAATATAAACAATATTATGCATCCAACACCTATTGAGATCTGACAGGGGTCAATGATTTGGAAATCAAACCTCCTAGGTACAACAGTGCAAACATCTACAAAATTATTCAGTGTCTTATATAACTTCTTCCAAGAATAACATCTAGAAAACTATATTTTAATGTTGAAGTGCAATGTTTCCCAAACCTCTAACAGCTGAGGCACACCTTTTTTTCTGAATTAAATTGGAAGCACATTTCATTTTTATTCCTGAAAACAAGCCCACCTTGTATGTTTATGCTTCCAGATTGGGAAGGGGCAAGCCCAGAATAGTGACTCATACAGAGATGCAATTAGCATCTTTAGTTGGGGCCTAGAGGAATTTGTGGAAATAAAGATGGTGTTGGAGGGTGACACTTTGCTTTGAAGCATGCCGACCTCCCAGTTATTTCTTTCTTTCTTAAATAAATCTTTTTAAAAAATGAAATAAGATGGGGCAGGGAGCATGGTGTGTGGCAAGAGTGGGTCTCCACAGGAACATTAGTGCCCATGGACACCACATTGGAGATCCCAGGTTTACAGGTTAGGCCAGAGGTCCTCAAACTTTTTAAACAGGGGGCCAGTTCATTGTCCCTCAGACAGTTGGGGGGCCGGACTATAGTTTGAAAAAAATATGAACGAATGGATCAAGGAAAAAAAAGGACCCGGGTCCTTTTTTTTTACTTGATTAAATGGAAAGTTATTATTAATGAATAATAAATTAATAATAAATTAATTTGCTGTCTAAAATTGAAATACATTAAAATATTATATACAATATAATATACAATTTTAAATATTGTATTGTTTTTTCCTGTTTTTTTGCACTACAAATAAGATATGTGCAGTGTGCAAATCAAGCCTTCCTATACCTTTTTAAAATTTAATCATTAAATTTTAAAAAGGTATAGAAAGGCTTGATTTGCACACTGCACATATCTTATTTGTAGTGCAAAAAACAGGAAAAAACAATACAATATTTAAAATGAAGAACAATTTTAATCAACATAAGCTTATTATAATAAATTTTAATAATAAATTTTATTTCTTACCCGCCTCTCCGTCTAGATCGAGGCGGGGAACAGCAAAAATATAAAATACATAAACTAAACAAAACACAATACATACTATTAAAACATCTTAAAAACATCATAAAAACATCATTAAAACATCTTAAAATATCTTAAAAACATCTTAAAGGCAACCTAAAATTCCGCCGGATAGGCCTGCCGGAAGAGATCAGTCCTTAAGGCTTTTTTAAATTCCAAAAGACTGGTGAGCTGACGAATCTCCTCCGGCAGGCCATTCCACAATCTGGGAGCAGCAGAAGAAAAGGTCCTCTGGGTAGTACCTGTCAGCCTAGTTTTGGCTGACTGAAGTAAATTCTTCCCAGAGGACCTGAGTGTGCGGGGTGGATTGTATGGGAGAAGGCGATCCCGTAGGTAGCCTGGACCCAAACTATGTAGGGCTTTAAAGGTAATATAACCAACACTTTATACTTCGCCCGGAAACTGATTGGCAGCCAGTGGAGTGCTTTTAAAACTGGTGTGATGTGAGCACCCCTAGGTGTACCAGTAACCAGTCTGGCTGGTTATTAGTATTTCAATGGGAAGTATGGGCCTGCTTTTGGCTAATGAGATGGCCAATGTCCGGTTCCATATTTGTCACTGCTAGTCATAACAAGTGATGCAAGTGTGCATCAGTTAGTCTGGATCTGGTTGGAGATTTCAGATGTTTCATTCGGGAAAAAGTCTGTTCACAGACATAGGTGCTGCCAAAGATGGTTGCCATTAATGAGCAGTATTTAGTATGAGTAATGAGCAGTATTTACCAGCTACAGAGGTGGTGGTCCACATCCTGCAACTTTGTTCCACATAAATGTGCATAAGATTACAGCCTTACAGCCTCATCTTATGCATGTCTACTTGGAAGTAAGTTTCACTGAATTCAAGGAGACTTTTCCCCCAATTAAGTTTACAAAGGATCACAGCCTTAAAAGTACGAACCCATTCCTTGGGGTGGGTCAGGAAGACCTGGTACCCAGAGAACATAGTGATTTATTTATTTATTTATTATATTTATACCCCGCCTTTTTTCCTGCAAGGAACCCAAGGCGGCTTACATTATCCTCATCCTCCTTTTCATTTTATCCTCACAACAACCCTGTGAGGTAGGCTAGGCTGAGAGTCAGTGACTGGCCCAAAGTCACCCAGTGAGTTTCATGGCCGAGTGGGGACTAGAACCCGGATCTCCTGAGTCCCAGTCCAACACCCTAACCACTACACCACACTGGCTCTCATAGTGAGAGCCAGTGTGGCATAGTGGTTAGTTAGAGTGTTTGACTGGGACTCGGGAGATCCGGGTTCTAGTCCCTACTCAGCCATGAAGCTCACTGGGTGACTTTGGGTCAGTCACTGACTCTCAGTTTAACCTACCTCACAGGGTTATTGTGAGGATAAAATGGAGAGGAGGAAGATTATGTAAGCCACGGTTTAGCCACCTAGGGTTCCTTGCAGGAAAAAAGGCAGGATATATAAATATAAGAAACAAATCAGACTTCCCCTGGCCCCGCACCTTTGGGCTGGGGAGAAGATTTGCGCGTGAGGGAGGAGTGGGGAGTCAGGTAGCAGGACCGGTCACGGCCACCCGCCGCCGCCAACACAGCCTGAACTGAAGCGAACTCCAGAGAGAACTGAGGAGGAAGGAGGCGGCGGAGGAACCATCACCACCATCACCACCGCGGCGGCGGCACGGCTGAGACTCGCCAGCCGCAAGCAAACAGCACCAGCGGGAGGGGAAGGAGGCAGGCGGAGCGGGAGGCGAGGCGGCGGCAGTACCACCACCAGCAACAATAGCAGTAGCAGCAGAAGCACCACCGGTGGCCGGGAACAGCCTTACAAGCAGCGGCAGTGGCAGTGGCAGCGGCGGGGACTCCTCGGGAAACAGTAGCCAAGCCCGCTCCCCATTTGCTTGCCTGCCTGCCTGCCTGCCTCCCCCGCTGTGGAGACAGACCAGGGGGCAGCAGAGCCGAGGAAAAGGAGCTGCGACCAACGTCTGCGTGTGCGACGGGCGAGAGGGGAAAAGGAGGGGGAAATACCGCCGGCGCACCTGTCCGGAGCCCCCGCAGGGCCGGCCGCGCGCCCAGGCCTTGCTCAGTGCCTGCTCAGGAGCACCATCAGCGGGCTGCGCGTTGCCAGGCAATCCTGCGGCAAGTGTGCACGACGCGGCGCCCTGGCCAGCCAGCGACAGGCTGCGCGCCGAGGCCGTTGAGCTGCCGTTGCTGCTGGCCCACCCTGTCGTCTCAGAATGGTCCTCCAGCCGCTCCGCATCAGCATGGTAACGCGGCGGCGCGACTCCTCCGGGAAGGGGCAGCAGAGCGCCCACCCACCAGGCCGGGAGGGGGCCGAAGGGCAGAGTTTGCTGCGGCCGACGCACGTGTTCCTTCCCGGCCCCTGCTTCCGGTCCGCCTCTCAGCTGTTCGGCGGCTGCACTGAACAGCTGTTTATTCCCCAAGGGAAGTGGGCGCACCTCAGTGGCTTGGCGGGCGGGCCACTCTGGGGTTCCCCCCCACGCCTTTCTTCCCAGCGGCTTACTCCGGCGGGGCGGATTCCCAGCGGGCAGGGAACCTCTAGATCGGCCGCCGGGCCGGATGAAAAGACCCGGTAGTTTGAAGACCCCTGGGTTAGGCTCTCCGCACATGCTGTAGACCTTTTAAGAAGAAGATCGTGTATATTTAAGAAATGAAATTACAAACAACAATACCTTAGCAGTTGATCTTCCAGGCCAGATCTGGTAACAGTGAAATTTATTATTGTTACTTTGATACACACCTGTAGAAGAAACACAAGAGAAAAGAGGCTTAAATGTAAAAATATATTATATATGAAAACAATCCAAAATTAAATTATGAGCTTAGAGCCATTCAAAAGCAGTTGAACTGTATACTCCCACAATTAAAATATCCCTGCATGTTTTCAGTGGGAATGACATTTTATATGCCTGGTATGTATTCCCATATTCTTTTTTTTTAAGGAAAGATATTAATACACTTGAAGGTAAGAGATTTACAGTGCAATGTTATGAAACTTTACTGAGCAGTAAGTAAGTCTCACCGAGCTCAATGGAACTTACTCCCAAGTAAATGAACAGGATTACATCCATAAAAAGCTATATTTTCTACTACATAAAAATACCCTATTTTCAGTACCTGGGCTAAATAAAAATGAAAACCTGGAAAAGTGACATTTGAAAGAGATATAAGACTAGCACAACCATTTGGAAGATTGAAGTGTTGCTCCAAATGCTTTAAAATACACCTGGATTCTGCAGAGCAGCCAGGTTAAAAACTACTCATGTTCTTCAGTTCATTGCCAAACCAACCAAGCTAATGTAATTTGATAGGACTTGACATTTAGGAGTACTGACAATGCTCTTACTAGTTTCAGCTGTAGTTATGTTGCTCATTAATTCTGAAAAGTCATGCAGCAACCATGAGCTGGAATTGATTTCCCTATCTCAGAGTGCGGCTGTGAAACATTAATAAATACTGTCTTCAAGTGCTATTGAATTGTTAAACTAGACATCTTAAGTCATAGTCAAATCACATTATAGTGACATGGGGATGCCATCAAAAACATTAGGTTCTTCCCTCTTCCCCTAGCATACAGCAACACTTCCCCATGTTGTGATATCATTATTTTGTGCATTTCCCTGCCCCACTCCAAATCATTTCCTGCTACTCCCACTAGTGGGGACAGCGAAATGTACATGATGACATCATACCACTGGTAAATATTGTGACACATTACAGAGAAGAAGGGAGAATTCAACATAGGGTGTTGTTTTTATCAGCATCCCCATGTCACCTGCAACATATAGTTGTACACCATTGTGAGGATGTGTTTCTAAATTCCCAGAGGGGTCTCTAAAGTGTTATGTTATTATTTATTAAATTTATATCCCTTCTTTCTGCCAAAATGGTGCTCAAGATGGTTAACGATAATAAAATACAGATAAGAAACAGAATCTCAATTAAAATATAACATAAAAAAAAATCAATTAAAAACACAACAATAATAGAAATAAACAGCACCAAACCAGTTAAGAACATAAGAAGAGCCATGCTGGATCAGACCAAGGGTCCATCTAGTCCAGCATTCTGTTCACACAGTGGCCAATCAGCTGCCCACCGGAAACCCACAAGCACAAAATGAGTTGGTGTTACATTAGTCATTCTCCAGTCCTCTGGTACAGAGGCTGATCTTAGGGACATGTTACATATTTTTGTTAGAAGATCAGCAATTTCATAGTTGAGTTCTTTAAGAACTCTAGGATGGGTACCATCTGGGCCTGGCAATTTATTGACTTTCAATTTGTCAATAAGGTTGAGAACTTCATCTTCTGTCACCACTATCTGCCTCAATTCCTCAGACTCCCTTCCTGAAAACATCAGTTCAAGAACAGATATCTGTCCTATATCTTCTGCAGTGAAGAAGACAGATGAAAAGAATTCATTCAACTTTTCCACAATATCCTTATCCACCTTTAGTATGCCACTAGTTAAAACCCATTTCAGCAATAAATCAGCTTACATGACAAAGGTCAGTTTGTCTTGGATGACAGAAACTCAGATGCAAATCCCTACTCAGCTAAGAAGCTCAATTAAGTGGCCCTGGGCAAGTTTGCGACTGGGTTCGCACAATCACTATAGCCCACTATGGCTTATTTAAGCCATGGTGGTTTGACAAACGTGCTGGCCACCCTTTAGAATATTCAAGCTGTGGCGGGCAGGTGCCTGGCTCGTCATGTCATGAGAACCCAGCAAGGGTGGCTCATGTGAGGGTTAAACAACCCTCGCATAACCCACGAGCTGTTTTAGGGTTATACAAGGGTTGTTTAACCCTCGTGTAATGTAAACCACCCTCACCAGGTTTGCACAACACAAGCCACAGTGACTGCAGTGATCATGTGAACCCAGTCACTGTCTATATTATGGGAGACCTGGTTGTGAGTATGTGATGTGTCCCTGGTCATGCTGGGTCTTTTAGGTGGAGACCACGCCATCCAGTGCCTGGGAATTCTCCTATGTAAATCAAGCACTTCTACTCAAGGGATGTACTCAAGGATACTGTTTGGATGGGGGCTAAGCTTGTCATGTGCAACTGGTGACTCCCAGTTGTTTGGAGGGGGGTCAGTTTTCCCCACCCCATGACTAATTCCAACCCATTTGTTTTGTTCCATATAACATAATGGGAACCACTGAGACTCAAGCCTATGACAAACACTGTCTATAGCTTCCCATTGTTTTTCATTTCTTAGAGACAATAGAGCATAAACATTCATAAGACCCAGAAACTAGTGTTTATATATATGACTATGCTAACATAGTGGCATATACCAACTGACAAACTTGTCACTCTGTTTAATATGCTTTGTAAGGCAGTAGCTCTCAAGTTGTTTTCACTTTTTTCCACCGGGCTTGTTAAATATATTAGCAGATGTTCTAGCAAATGTATCCAAAATTTATAGTATATCTCATGAATATAGCATTTTCCCACCAAACATGGAACCATTGGAGCTATTTTTTTTAATGCAGAAAAATACACAAGTAACAGTATAATTTTGGAAATGTAAAAATACATGCCTCATTTGAAAGGCATACAGTGCAATCCTATGCATGTTTGCTCATAAGTAAGCCAAACTGAGTTCAGTGGAGCTTACTCCCAGGTAACTGCATAGGATTGTAGACTTAGTAATGACTGGCTATTTTGGCATAAGTCATAAGCTTATCATTATACCTCAGGCAAGTAGTGTGGATTTGGCATTTTTGTTGTCATGTAGAACCTAAAGTTTTTGTCATAATCTATGTCAGAATCTCCAAGGCGAATGAGCATTCTTCCACCAGAAACAAAAGTTTGCTTCAAAAGAATGGGTTCCAGAGCTGGGTCAAGTGTTTCTTTAAGCTGTTAAAATGAGGAAAAGATATGTGATGCATTTTATATACTATGATTAGCAAAAATACTTCAGTTAAAGCACACAAAGTTATAACTACCTGTTGTGAAATAAGAATATTATTCTCTTGTGTTTTCCATTTCCTGCCTTTTGAACAACATATAGAATGAGTTTTTAATTTTTTCATGCATAAACAGGCCTATGGATTGGGTCCAAAGAATTGTGAGCAGGAGGGAAATGGCTGCTAGTTCTGTTCTACAAATATATGTGCAAGAGCTTGCCCAGTTCTATAATACATAAATTCCATAGCAGTTCTCATGTTTGTGCAAATGGAAGAACAGAACATCTGTGGATTTAGTTTTATATTTCTCCATATGCACTAGCACAAGGTGTAAAGCAGCTCTTCTATGAGTGGAAGACACCTTCCACATGTAAAACCCAGCGAGTTTAGTGGTTAGAGTGTTAGACTGGGAGTCAGGAGACCCGGGTTATAGTGACTTTGGGTCAGTCTGTGGGCCTGTTTGGATAATCAAATAACCCACTTTGATTTATTTAAGTCACAGTGGATTGTGGTGCATGCCAGCTACCATTTTGAATATTCAAGCCGCAACCACGGTTTGTCATGTTGTCTGAACCCAGCGGGGGGGGGGTGTTTTAGGGTTATGTGAGCTTTGTTTAAGCCATGACAAGCAGCAGTGATCGTGTAAACCCAGTCACTGACTCTCAGCCTAAGCTACCTCACAGGGCTGTTGTGAGGATAAAATGGAGAGGAGGAGGATAATTTATGCCACCTTGGACTCCTTGGCGGAAAGGCAGGATATAAATGTAACAAATACATAAATAAATACATAAATGGGCAACACTGGATCTAAACCTGTATGTCTTAGGAATTTAAAAAGTGAGCAAATTTAAGGATAACAGTTGAAAGCAATATATAACACAAAATAAAAAATAAAAAATGAAACATTGTAAAATCTGATAACCAATCATCACAGATTGCAGAGAAAGACAAAAATTGTGGGAATTGGCTGTAGTTCTTTTTCTTACAATTAATTTTAGTTCTTTGACAATTAGGCCTTGTATTTTATGAGAGAACTCTCGGTTATATTATACATTGTATCGTCCATGCAGTGGCTAACAGGAAACTCATCTCAGCCAATTATACATATCTTTATTTCACAGCATTTGTAGCTATACATGTTATATACAAATACAAATAATTGTATTTTGTAAAAACCACTTTATAAAGCAAATATATACAAACACACATATATAAATGAAATATATTACATATGAAATAACTTAGATATTTCATTTATTTAATGCATTTCTTAGCTGTCTTTCAAAGAGCCAGTGTGGCATAGTGGTGAGTGTTGGACTGGGACTCGGGAGATCCGGGTTCTATTCCGCGCTCAGCCATGAAACTCACTGGGTGACTTTGGGCCACTCACTGACTCAGCCTAACCTACCTCACAGGGTTGTTGTGAGGATAAAATGGAGGATTATTTAAGCTGACTTGGGTTCCTTGCAGGAAGAAAGGCGGGGTATAAATATAATAAAATTAATTAATTAAATAAATAAAATGAATAACTAAGCCATCACAAACCACACTTCTAGACTTTCAAAAAGAACCTGTTTGTTAAAATAATTCAGATTCCTGGCTGCTGGCATTTTTCTCTCCAGTCCTGCACATGGCAGGATATTTCAGATTTCTAACTGCCAGCATCAAATTTCTAGGCACTTGGATGAAAGTTAATTAGGATATTGCCAGTGTTGCTGCCATACTCCAATTTCTAATGGGTGCGGTGATGAGGGCTTCCTCTTGTCCCTTTTTCATCATCTTCAATCATCTCTTCCCCCCAAGCCCTTAATTCATCATGATCTGTCCCTGCCACTGCCCCTTTTCAACCCTCCGTTCTGCCTCCTGCCCTTTTTATTGAGGCTTCCATTTCCCCAATCATGAGCTCACTGGTTTCTGTAACTTCTTGCTTTCTTTGTCTTTATCTTCTCCTTGTCTCATTTAAGTCATTGCTCAGGTCACATCCTTTATTCAATTTGAAGTATTGGTCTGTCTGAACTCTCCGTCTCCGACCATAATCTGATCTCCCTTTAACACTTTCTTTGCCACTCTACATGATTTCCACTCTATTGATCAATCTTTGTTATCTTCTGCCCTTTCCGCTCAGCTACCCTCTTTATGTTCTCTTGACTCTATGCAATCTTTCTTCAGTCCCTGCCATGTCCCTTCTCTATACACTTTTGCACATCTTTCCTGCTGTTCCTTCCTCCTATACCCATGCCGTCTGCGATACACCAACTACACACCCCCATGTGTCAGGTTGCATGCCTCTCTTGCTTCAGCAGATAGCATGGAAATCAAAAGTTCTGGATACCAATCACAGCTCCGAGGCTAACTGTTAAGGGTCCAGGGAACTGTGCAATCCCTGAGGTAGCCCACAATGTGCAGCTCAGGGAAGCTTCTGAGTCTTTGCAGCAAAGGAGCTATGCACTCCTTGAGTTTGTCTGATGAAGTCTGGAATCTCTGTGACCTGAATGAGATAAAGTTCAGGCAGAGTCTCTATATACACTATTTCTAAAACCTCTCCCTAGCTCATGTGCCTGTAGTTAGAGATGGGGCTGGGACAAGGTCAGGGGGGTCTACCGTCTTAATAGTCAAATGGACTAGGAGGAGGGCTTAAGGAGAGCAGAGGCAGAAGCCATTGAAGACACAGACAAATCCAAATGGAATGCAAAAATGGTGGGGGCCAGATCCTACAAATAGTAACACACATAGTAAGAGGAGAAACCTGCTTCCTGCTGCCTTTAACAAACCATTTGCCAGCTCCATTTTTTTAGATGGATGATAGCTACTGGGCTCCTGGATTTTTGTATCCCTGGTTACACATTACAAAGTACAGTAATACCTTGGATTGCAAGTAACTTGGTCTGAGAGCGTTTTGCAAGACAAGCAAATTTTTTTAAATAAATTTTGACTTGATAAACAAGCGACGTCTTGCAATACAAGTGTAGGGATGTAACCGCTCGCCTTGAGCGGGCGTAGCGGGCCAAAATTGGCCCCGCTCACACCTGCCGGAGACTCGCTTTGATATAAGAGTGTTTTGGATTACAAGCACGGTTCCGGAACTAATTATGCTTGCAATCCAAGTATTACTGTATTGGTTTCATAGAGTACATTCAAACTTTCCCAATAACAAAGATAAAGAACCAACAAAATAATAATTTCAGAAGTATGGCTTTGAGCTTTAATTGATCAGTCAATGTGTGTAATTTTCAATCACAGTATAAAATCTGCATCTGATTAATCAGTGGAGCTGAAAACAAGCAAGGACTCTAGGTCTTAGAGCTCTTCATGGATCTGCTGCTATAGAGATTACACAGAAATGCTGTCTCCCTCCTCTTTACTTCAGATTTCACGATAAAGAAAATAAATATGACTTCTCTTTGCAATTTGCATCCAAAGCAAGTGCATAGCTTGCATTTTAAAATGAAACTATTATGGCTTTATTTCCAGCAGTTAGAGTTAAAGGCAGCCAAAACAGATAGTGCTCTGTGGAAATCATTATTAATATTATATTTTAAGGCTGTAACCCTATACCTGGGAGCAAGTCCCATTGAACTCAGTGGGTCTTACTTCTGAGTATACAGGTATAGGATGCACTTTAAATGCACTGGATGCACTGCAAACCAGTTAAAGTGAGCAGCCATTATCCAGTGCCCCTCACTCACTTGAGCTTCCCATAATCCTGTATGAGAGGAGTGTGCCAAGAACTTTGCTTCTCATAGAAGGGAACAAGGTGGTGCCTGCACATGTGAGGATCTGGGCAGGCAATCAGAGCCTGTGGATTATGTCTAACAGCTATAAATAAAAGAACAAGTAATAAAAGATTAACATATTTTAACCCAAAAGATCCAGACCTCTTCTAGAAGAACAGGCAAGCCCAGACGAATAGCATTCTCCAGAGTACGCAGGAAACCAGAGTCAGTAAGCTTAATTATCTTTAAACCACTTTTTGTTTCTTTATTTGTTATCCAGCGGTTTGCCTGTGTATTAAAGAAAGTTTTAATGAAGAATGACGGTGAAAGTGAAATCTTACTAGAATAATAAAAGTTTCAATCAAAAATATTTCCAAAAAATTTCAAATCCTAGTGGATAGAGTTCTCTCTATCTTCACAGTTCTCTCTAATTTTCCCCATTCTCCTAGGAGTGGTGTATGACCACAGAATGGAACCACAGAACAATGTTTGTCCTGTTCTGTTTAATATGACAATTATGGCTAGGGTGGTTCTGGGATGGGGCAGTATTTGACTTTTGAGATCTAGAAAAGTGGTCCATCCCCAAGGGCAGGAAAGGCACATTCTCAAACTGAAAATACCTTCTGCAAAACAGTCTCCCAAAAGTCACATATATTATCAATGTGATAATTATAGTAAAAAATATGTAGTGATTACCATGTGATTTCACACTAAGTTGCTGGAGGGACAGGTCCTGTAAACCTGAGGTAGCAGTTCCCCTTAGAAAATGGCCATAACTCTGTTAGGTGGTAAGCATCCTGTAGTTCAATATGCCTAGTAAATGCAATCTTGTAGCCTATGCCCATTGGTAGAATTGAAGACCTTCTTTCCCCCCAAGACCTGTCAGAAGGATACTAACATAGATTCCATGTCCTGACACCTCTGAGTCCTGCCAATGTAGAAACGGAGCACCCCTTTTACATCCAGATAATGCCACTCCCTTTCCTTCAGCTGTGAAGGATTGGACAGGAAGAAGGCAAAACAATCTCCTCCAACCTATGGAACAGATAATTAACTTTGGGGATAAATGATGGGCCCAGTCTTAGAACCACCTTACCCTTGTGGGAGGTGCACAATTCCCTACTGATGAAGAGTGATTCAGCTCAGAAATCCTACAGGTTGATGTGATTCCTACCAAGATGGCCATTAAAAGGGACAGTTCCCTGAGAGGACAGGTAGCCAAAAAGTTCCAAGGATGGATCAGAGAGAACCACATTCAAACCCCATGTGGGCAAGCAGTGAATGGTTCAGAATGCTTGTAAAACCCTTAATCATCATTGTTTTTGATCTGAAGGAGGAAAGCATAGGACATTAGTTTCCGGCATGAGCTCCAGCCACTTGCTGTTTCTGGTACATTCTGTGGCCAACCACATGTCCCAAGCAACTGCAGCATGGAGACGTGCCGCCCAACTAAGAAGGCTCATGTCTGATGTGATCAGTAGATGCATTAACTCCCTAAGAGATGTCCCTGCCATCAGGCTGTTCAGAATCATCCACTAGCTGAGCTTCTGGCAAAGATGTTCTGGCAGGCCAAGCATGTATGAATCTTCCATGCAATCTGGCCCTGGTAGAGAGAAAAAACTTGGTGGGGGGAGGGACGAGGGAGGCTGGCACAAAAACATGCCCAAGAGGTCACATCTTGACAGGTCACCTGCAGGCCCAATAGTTTTGCTAGCATCATCAGGTGTGCATGACTGTTAAGAGTATGATTATGAAGTTGGTCACTTTCAAGAGCTTTTGTATTCACTCCTGTGAAAGGAAAACCCTATCCAGAATTGTATCATTCTTCACTCCCAGGTCCTGGATCTGTTGGAGTGAGGAGGCTCTTATCTGAGCTAATCACTAACCCATACTACTGTTGGCATGTGAGGATGTGTTGAATGTCCTGAACTCCCCTTGTTGGTAGCTGGAGAATGTGGAGATATGCATTGGACAGGTTCACTAATGCCAGGAAATCTCTATTGTTTATGGATGCTAGTATGAATGTTAAGGTTTCCATTCTGAAATGTCATTGTTTCACCCAATGCATGGAGGCACTATTTAAAAAATGAAGTAGATCCTGGATCAAAGTTGGTCTCTGGGGACAGTTTTGATTGCTCCAATCTGAATCAGGTGTTGGATTGCAGATAAGACTGCGGCATGCATGCTTGAGAGGGCTCCTTGCCCAGGGGTCTTAATGTACCTATCATTGTGGAGCCTCTCCAGCTCCATATCATACCCTTCAGACACTGTCTTCAACTCCCCTAGTCAATGGTGGACTTTCTCCACTCTACTGCGAAGTGACAAAGACAGCCTCCAGTTGTGGTGGGATGGTGAGCTGCCATTGCATCATATGTAATATTGTCTATTCCTGCCTCTGGAGTTGGAGGAACATTCGTTATTTATTGGTTGGCTGAGGTCCCTTGGGCAGTTGCCAACTGGGTTTGTAGTTTCTGATGGTTCTATGACAATGGGAGCTTTTGAAGGAAGCTCCCATGAAAGGAATGTGTCTTGGCCAACATTTTTTCTTCCTTCTTCTGCAAGGCATTGTCTCTGTCCTTTGTTTTCTCTAAAATGACACCGAGAGATTCTCCTCTTCCTAGTAATGCAGCCAGTGGAAACATTAGACACCATGGTTCTCCCTGAAAATTAGCTGGGGATAGGATGATCTTGCTGAGCTTATCCTTTCTTTTGGAAGATTCACCTCTCCAAATTCTAAATTATTGGCTCTAAAAAAAATAGAAATTGGCTGTAGAGGTTATCAGACCAGCTGAAGAAGCCTCAGAGCTTTTACTGGAAGTGACAGCTATGCTTTTGTTGCACTGGTCTCTTGTAAGAACTATGGAGCTGCTGAAAGCAGCCACTAATGCATCTATGAAGGGATCTATTGTCAGGTGGCAGAGCATAAAATTTTGAGCCAACGCTGTTGCTTGATTGCTGCAGCAGGTAATGCCCATTAATTTTTAATTACCTTGTCAACATCTTGGGGAGAGGTATCAAGCAAGGTGGGGAAACCAGCCTTGGCACCTTTCAACTGACTGCTAGAGGAGCCCTTCCCTTCCGTCTGCCCTTCAGTTAGGTCTAGGGCCATTTAAAGGACTTTGGGATGGAGTTTAGGGAACCATTCAGGTGGGTAAGGCACCCTTGTCCTTATTCTTCAGCAGTTTCTTTCTCTGACAGTTCCTTCTATTCCATAGGAGAGAGCTTGATCAGATTATTCCAAAAGGGCTTTTGATTGATCTAGGAGGCATCTAGATGTATGAATCCCTGGACATCCTGCCTTTGTCTTTTGCAGGGCAAGATGGCTGGCTGACAACCTACAGAGCTAGAATCTCTAAGGTGTGGTTACAGGCTTCTTCTTCAGCAATCTTCTACTTGTTAAGGACTTTGCAGAACCCAGGAAGTGGGATCTGTTCCTGCTCCTTCCACTTTTTCCAGACCTACTACTGGAGCAGCTGTGGCTCTTAGACTTTTTGCTTTTGTAAACTTTTGAATCAACTTTGCCCTCTTCTGCATTGTTGGGCCCTCTCCCACATCGGCTTGGCCAGGTTGAAGACCTCCTTGGCAATAACTCACCTTGCCCAGTTCAGGAAGTTTGCTTGGGCTCCATCCTCCAACATATCAAGCCTGACAACTCCCCCACTGAAGCAACACCGTACTCACTGCACCTTTTTGTGTGAGGGAAGTACCCTACAGAGGTTGCTGTTGCTAGCCCCCAAAGTACTGGGAGTGTCCTGTTTCTTCCTCCAACATGGCAGCCATTGGAATGGAGGATTCTGCAAGAAGCTTCTGATGGGAACAGTTGACTCGGTTGCTATGACCTGGTGAGGTGCAGGTTCTCTCTCCCAGCCCAAAGATGGGAAGGAATTGAAGCAGCATTGGGAGGGGCACCTGATGGAGAGACATTTCAGTAGTTATGATAGCCAGCAGCTTTCCTGCCCATGTGGCAGCAGCCACAAGGGCAAGAAAGGGAAAACAGCATCCTTAGGACTGCTGCTTTTACCTGCTTTTGGGTCAGGACACTGCCAAGGCTTCCTGATCTGCCTATCTGAGATGGGGGGGAAGAAAAAAGAAGAAGTTTTCTTATAAAAGAATATTTTTGGCAAAAAGCTCTACCTGCTAACCAGGGAGGGCTGATCTGGGAGTTGAAAGGAAGTCCCTCCCCTCTTGCATGATTTCCTGCCAGTGACCCTGATTAGTTACCAGAGGTGGTACTTCTCAAAAGACAAAGACAGCTCCATTTTGGAATGTCCAGAGGAAGAGCCAGTGTGGCATAGTGGTGAGAGTGTTGGACTGGGACTCGGGAGATCCGGGTTCTATTCCGCGCTCAGCCATGAAACTCACTGGGTGACTTTGGGCCACTCACTGACTCTCAGCCTAACATACCTCACAGGGTTGTTGTGAGGATAAAATAGAGAGGAGGAGGATTATGTAAGTCGCCTTGGGTTCCTTGCAGGAAAAAAGGCGGGGTATAAACATAATTAATAAATAAATATAAAAAAGTGCTATGACATATCACTGAGTTAGACAACATGCAATATGAAAACACTATGGGTTGGTTCCAAAGAACTGCAAGTAGAACTTTCTTTTACCCTCTGAAAAGTCCCTCCTCAGAATTTGGGCCGGGGACCTTCTGGAATGGTGTGAAGAGTGGCATGGGAGCTGCAGCAGGGATGGGGAATCAGCAGAAGTCAGGGGGGAATTGCATAAGGGGCAGTACCTTTCCCCATGCAAAGGGCCCTCTGGAACACAGCATATATACTGTACATGGCAATACAGTCCTAATTTGTCTGCAAATGTAATTTATTGGCAGAATTCTGGGTTACTTGACTTTTGAAGATTAAAAAAAAGTGAATGATAGGTGGCAGAGATTATAATTAAACATAGTAATCCTGACTGTATTCCAAAGATACCATGTAACATGTTTCCCAAAAACATCATGTAGTATTTGTGACATACGCATATGCTTGCTGTGAACATAACTGTTTAAAACAAAGCAAGACAAAATATTATTTGGAGTACTTACCTGATCTTGGGGATCAATCATGAGTGGCCAGCGTCGCCCGCGTGTAACTAGAATGCCATTCTCAGTGGAAACATAGTCACGTGGTAATCCATCAGTGTTCCACTGTCTAATTTCATAGGGATCTCCCAAAATATTTATAAGACTGAAGTCAGAACTAATTGGAATGTCTAGATCCTGACATTGTTTGATCCAGCAATCTATTAACTGAGATAAAGGAAAGAAACAAGGAAGGAAGCTTTATTTCTGGTTAGTTGATTAGCCTCACAACTGAATTTGTATGGACATCAATAAGGCTAAGGAACAATAATTAAACTGTGAAACCTTAGCAACCCTCAGACAACTGGCTGAGCTACAATGACATTGCAGAATGTTATGAGACAGAAATATCACACAAGGCCTAAGAGTAGAAGGAGCTGTTCCTTGCTGGTGAGGACAGGCAAAGTAAGCAGGATTGGATTTCTGATTCCTCAAGAATGTTTATTTATTTATTTATTTATTATATTTATACCCCGCCTTTTTCCCTGCAAGGAACCCAAGGTGGCTTACATAATCCTCCTCCACCTCTCCATTTTATCCTCACAACAACCCTGTGAGGTAGGTTAGGCTGAGAGTCAGTGACTGGCCCAAAGTTACCCAGTGAGCTTCATGCCCGAGCGGGGACTAGAACCCGGATCTCCTGAGTCCCAGTCCAACATTCTAACCACTACGCCACACTGGCTCCCTTTCTGCTCACCTTTAGGTGTCTGGCACCCCCCCCCCTTTTTTAAGGGAAAAAACAGGTAGAGTTGCAATTGGGATACCAACCAGTTGGGAGAGTACTGCCGGTGGGAAAGCGTAAGTAGAGAAGTGAGAAGGGCCGAATTAGAATAATTTGATTAGGAAAAAAATCTTTCCACTTGTTTTTGTAGGCTTCCACTTTCAGAATTTTAAAATTTCTGCCAAAAAATAATAGAATGCTATAAAATACTTTACTTTCCTATTTAAAAAATCCTCAACTGTAAATAAACAAACATTAACCTTTTTAGCACATAAAAAGGTTAATGTTAGTTACTTGCCCCAATTCATCAGGAGGAAATGCATGTACAAATGGGTACTGTGCATATGTTTCCAGCGGCTGAAGAAAAAGTGAGGAATTCGGGCTGCACATTTAATGCTACCAATCATCTGTTTGGGGTGAGATGAGGATTCCTCATCTCATCCTTCCCCCCCAAACAGATGATTAGCAGAATTCCAGTCTATATGATCTGAGCAGTACACACACAATCCTAGCTCCTGAATCACTCTTTTCAGTCTGGAAATTGTTCACACAGCTTCCGTTTACACGTTTCTTCCTGTTAGATCTGGGCCACTGTTTGTAGATACAGTCATGCCTTGGATTGAGAGCATAATTCGTTCCGGAAAAGTGCTTGTAATCCAAAACACTCTTATATCGAAACGAAATCCCCCCCAAAAAATTTGTACAGAGATTTTTAATTTAAGCCGTACTACAGTACTTGTATTGCAAGATGTCGCTTGTATATCAAGTAATAAATAAATAAATAAATATTTAAAAATTTGCTTGTCTTGCAAAACGCTCTCAAACCAAGTTACTTGCAATCCAAGGTATTACTGTATATCCCATTAGTGGATAACCAGTTCATTAAGCCATTCTTGACCACTGGCACTGAAGGAGAAGGGGAATCATTATTTGGCTGGAGCAAAGGGCCTATTGTGCAGAGTTGTCCCAGTTCTCCAAATGTTTGGTCATAATATGTACAAGTGCTTCATTTTTACAATGAAATAAAAAAACAAATACATATTGTTTAAAGACATGGTATAGAGAAAGTAGTGGGGGAGGGGTGTTACTCACCAACTGTCTATAATGTGCTGTAAATGCTCCATAATAGGCTACACAAGCTGCAGCTATGAATACATTTCCAGTGATATTTGAAATCTCTGCATCAAAATTCAAAATACTCTCTTCCCATCGGACCTGTTCATCTCCTAATGCAGCTGTAAGTTTTCCGGCTCGATTAAGACGAGCTTGAGTCAGTGCCATGGTCCTTGCTAAATAGTGATAACATTAGTAGGCCATGGTTATTACTTATTTAAAAACAATAATTCATTTTTTTGCTAACCATTCTTCTGCCTTTTAGCTAATAAAGTACTGCATGACCAGAGTTAGAAATAAGTCAAACAAGTTTTCATAGCAAAACTTTTCTTAGAGGAATAATCTTAAGAAAACAGACTACTACGGCAAGCAAATTCCTTGATGACAACTTCCTACCTAGCTTCTTACACTGTTCTCCTGTCTTACACTGCTCTCAGGTTTGTCTTCACCTGCAAACTGAAATAAGTTGCTCAAGTCCGAGCATCCTCAAATAACAGATATGATAGCACTCCAGAGATATAAAGGCTAAAAAGAAAATCACTCCATCAGATGCCCCCTCACAAATACATTTTCCCAATAATTCATTCAGACTTCAGCTTTTTCCTAATTTGTGCTGGAAGCTTCAATCTGTAAAGCACTTGTGAAAATAATGCCCCAAGGAAAGATATGCTTGGATAACAGCACCTTAGATTTTCTGTGACTCCTATGTATGTGTCATACTGGTACATAATAGGATATCTCTGCTTGCATACTGATATTTTGTTGTTATACTTTAAGTTAAAATCCTCAATAAAAAGATTAAAATGATGATGATGATGATGATGATGATGATGATGATGATGATGATGATGGAGCAATTTTAGAGTTACAAGCATCTCAGTTGTATAAACAAGTCCAAATTCTTGTGGTGTTTGTTGCTCTGAGAAAAATCCAGAAGTCTAGTTGCTGATAATACCAGTAGGCATTCTTGCTAACTAAGGCATAAGGCAGGATTTTAGCTCTCATCTGCCCTTATTTTCTTTTTTTCATTGCTATGTGATAAAAGTAAGATAACAAAGGGTTCTACTACATCTCTTTACTACGATATGTAGGGCTCCAAAAAATTATTGGGCATCTTTTATTAGTACAGTCATGCCTTGGATTGAGAGCATAATTTGTTCCAGGGCGGAAACATGCTTATAATCCAAAACACTCTTATATCAAAACGAAATCCCCCAAAAAAAATTTGTACAGAGATTTTTAATTTAAGCCGTACTACAGTACTTGTATTGCAAGACGTTGCTTGTATATCAAGTAATAAATAAATAAATAAATATTTAAAAATTTGCTTGTCTTGCAAAACACTCTCAAACCAAGTTACTTGCAATCCAAGGTATTACTGTACTATTAACTCCATGAGAGTTTGGGGATTTAATTAGCACCGTACAGTGAAAATATAGCTCTGGAGCATTACTTTAAAATTAAAACAGCAACTTACCAAGGCTCTCTTTTTCATCTAGACTTTTTTCATATTGGTCTTGTAATTCCTGTATTTGTTCTTCTACCTGTCTTAATTTTTTCTGCTTATCTCGAAGGGTAGCCAAAGTTGCATCAAGCTCTGCCTATCGAGATTAAAATTGATGTGTATTATTGCTGTGCTAAATGCTTTGTATTACTTTATTCATTTGCACAATCATTCTGTGAGAAAGGTTCCTCATACTACACAAGAGTAACTACAAGTAATATTTTATTTATTTATTTAAGATGTTTTTTTAGGTTGCCTTTCAGGGAAGAATCCACAGAATTTCCTCAGTACCATAGATTCATATATCATAGAGTTGGAAGGGGCCTACAAGGCCATCGAGTCCAAGTCCAACCCCCTGCTCAAAGCAGGAAACTAGAGGACTCCCATCCAAGTAATAACCAGGCCTGACCCTGCTTAGCTTTCCACATTCAGGCAAGCTGAGCCAGCATGAGCCACAAGTCTGATCTCTCTATAATTGAACCAAAGCCTCACACAACCATATCCAAATTTTAAATTATCAGACTACATTGATACTTACACCATTTCATGTAACAATAAATATACATAGTACTATTGCAAAATACCTGCTCCCTTCACAGGCAGCAAAAATGAGAGAGCTATATCAGCAATTTTCCAGGAGGAAACAGTGAGAATTTTTGAAAGGTACATGGAAGGGGTGGGTTACCACTGCTGGCAGCAGTGCGGGCTCCTCCTCCCCACTCCCCACTTTTAACTTAATTTTCATTGCTGCCAGTGGCAGTGGCAGTGGCACAGCTCCTCTTGGCTGGTGGCTACTATCTCAATCCCTAATGCCACTGGAATGATGCTGCATTATGGCATGGTGCTGTTGCAGGCTGGAGTGGGTGGGGAATGATGGCTGATGGTTACAGAGTAGAGCTCCACACTTGCCACAGGTAATGGGGAAAAAATGGGAGCTAAAAAAGACCAGCACGTGCCCCCTGCTTCCAGCAAGAATAAGCTGCCCCCCATTAACATTTCAAAAAATTTCAATGCCCCCTGAAGAACCCAGTTTTGGCACAGAGAGGTGCTGCTCTGATAAGGAGGAGCAGGTCCCACTTGCACCAAAGAAGTTGCCTTTAGAACCATCCCTGCTGGTCAGGAGGAAAAACCAGGCAGGAAAAAAGAGTGCACACTGCACATTGAAACATCTGCAGTCTACTCAACAGCCATGTTTCATGCATTTATGCACACACACAATCCCGACCCTGGAAGCCTGATCCAGGAAAGAAGGCCCGACAAGAAAAAGAGGCTGGAGTTGTTTGCTGCGGTGGCAGTGCTCTTCTTCTGTTCACTAAAGTGCCCAAATTTTCTTCAACTCAGTCAGCCTCAGTCAGCCAAAGCCCCTGAAGCACCAAATTATTTTCCTCCCTGACCCATGAAGAGCCTATCCCCTTGCCAGGTTAATGTAGGGAAAAGAGAAGGAGGGGGGGAAATTAAATGCAATTTTAATCAGGTGAGTTCTGAAGCTTCACCAAAACTCTGCTTCCATAACTTGAATCAGGCCTGGTTTTGCGGCTGACTCCTCCTCTTGAGCAGAGTAGTCAATCTGTAGGCAGACCTTGCCTCCTGCTCGGTGGGAGGGGCAATCCTGAAAAATAGGGATTATACATTGCCTGTACCTGAGAAAGAACAGGTTGCTTACCTGTAACTGTGGTTTTTCGAGTGGTCACCTGTGCATTCACACATATGGGCTCTGCGCCTGCGCAGTGGCCTTTCAGGAAACTTCTAAAGCTGAGGTGTTTTAGGTGGGAACCCCTCCCCCATCGTTTCACTGAGCATGCTCCACAGGGTTCTCACCTATCCCCTCAGTTCCTCTGAGACCGCCCATTGTGGACTCAGGACTGAGAGGACCAAAACTATAACAGTCAGGATCATGTTGACATCGATACCAACATCGCCAGGGAAGGAGAAAAAACCCTACCAGTTTGCCCTCGATTGACATCATGGCAACAAGGCAGCATCAATAGAGAGAGGGTGAGAAGCCTGAAAAGGGAGAGAAAGAAACACCTTGCAGGGATGGAGGGTGGGTTGTGTGAATACACAGATGACCACTCAAAGAACCACAGTTACAGGTAAGCAACCTGTTCTTCGTTGTGGTCTCTGTGCATCACACATATGGGCGAAGTACCAAGCTGACTTACCAGAGGTGGGTAGGTGTCCCTAAATCGATAGTGAAGACAGCACCGCTCTGCCAAAGGCGCAGTCTGACCTCACCCGGACGTCCAAGTGGTAGTGCTTGACAAAAGTCGATGGTGAAGACCAGGTTGCAGCTCGGTAGAGCTCAGGCAGAGAGACACCCCTGCTGAAAGCAGTGGATGTGACAACGCTCCTAGTCTAGTGAGCCCAGATAGAGTCTCGGAGAAGTAGTCTGGCCAGCTCATAGGCGAGGCGGATAGTTACCACAATTCAGTTAGCAAAATGCTGCGAAGAGACCAGTAAACCCACTTGTTGGCCTCCATAACAGAGGAATAGTCTAGTAGACTTTCTTGAAGACTCCGTTCTTGCCTTGTAAAAGGCGAGAGCCTTCCTGACATCTAAAGCGTGTAGCGATTGCTCCAGTGGCATCGAAGGGGATGGAAAAAGGCCAGAAGGATGATGGGATGGTTCAGGTGAAACTCTGTGACCACTTTAGGGAGAAATGTGAGGTCAGGACGAAGAACCACCTTATCCCTATGGAAGGTGAGGTAAGAGACATCCACATGGAGGGCACAGAGCTCACTCCACCTACGCACCAACGTTATTGCTACTAGGAAGCCTACCTTCCATGTCAGGAGACGCAAGTCAACTGTTGCAAGGGGTTCGAACAGAGGAGAAGTGAGTGTCGAGAGGACTAATGACAGGCTCCAGGATACAAGTAGAGTCCTGGTTGGTGGGAACAGATTGCAGAGACCTTTCAAGAACTGCCATGTCAGTGGGTGCAAAAACACAGTTTTGCCCTCAATGGAGGGATGGTTAGCCGAGCTAGCGGCAAGAAGATGAACCTTTATCAAAGACAGTTTAAGGCCCCTCTGCGACAGCGAATGGAGATATTGAAGGACTGTCAAAATCGAGCAGGTGGAAGGGTCAACATTGAGTGTGCCGCAGAACATAGAGAAGGCTGCCCACTTCTTCGCATAGGACTTACGTGTCAAAGGCTTTCTTGCCATGGCCAGAATTGCTGCAATGTCCAGTGGTAGAGAGGATGCACTTATGGGCAGATCCTACATGCCGAAAGGTGGAGGGAGTCCAAGTCTGGGTGGTGAATGCACCTCTTGTCCTGAGTGAGAAGGGGTAAATACTGTGGGAAACAGACATGTTCCCCTGCACTCAGATGGAGAAGTAGGGTGAACCAGGGTTGTCTGGGCCACCAGGGCGCAATCAGAATACAATTGGTCTGGTCTGTGCGTATCTTTGCGATGACCCTCGTCAGTAGCAGGATGGGCAGAAAGATGTAGAATAACTGGCCCGACCACCGATGGAGAAAGGCGTCTCCCACCAAGATCTATCCCTGCCCTGCTGCAGAAGGTCTCGCATGCCGTGTTCTCCGCCGTTGTAAAGACATCCATGGAGGGGGTCCCCCAGGCCTGAAAGATGGAGCCCCTGACTTGGGGGTCCAACCGCCACTCATCGGACGTCCCTGTCATTTTACTTAGGGTGTCCGCCAGGATATTGTCCTTCCCCGTGATGTGTATGGCAGTGAAGGACATACCTCTCGGGATCGTGTTGGTGTGTTTGCGAGTTGGGAGATTTATAATCCTATCTGTGTGCTAACAGAAATTCCTGAATTTCCACACACAGATCTTCCAGATCTCACCTCCCTACACAGTGTGCAGCGTGCTGTGTCGGTGCCAGTTTTGGCCAGCCCAGTCTGCCCTGTAATCAGACTTGCTTCCAGCCTCCCCGTTGCAGATTAATCCATGGAGTCAGGAAACACTCTGGAACACCACAGGTCTAATTCTACCTGTTTATTTACTTAGCAAGTAAAGTTCTACAGAGTATACATTTCCTAGTTACAGTCCATGTGCAGAGTATAAATGCATAGCAAGCATTACATCCAGTGGAGTAAGTTGAGCTTCACTCCACCTCAGCAAAGACGTTACATTGTTGCAGGAACAAAGTCTAGCAAGAAGAACAAGAAGAAGAGAGAAAGCAGTCCACCTTCTCTCTAAGATGGCTTCAGACAGAAAAACAAGTTAGCACGTCATCAGAACATACAAACCATGTGACTAGCTCATATTGTTCTCACAGTCTAGAATCAAGGATTCTAGTAAGACATAACAAAACCTGTTTACAGCCATTCTGTCTCTTCCATGTGTAAACACTTTACCAGCTGCATCTGGTAAAGTGATACATATCACAACAGATCGCCCACTTGAAGATTCGTTGTGTGAGGGAGTTCAGTCTGCTGGACCTTGTCCATCACCACCTGGATACGGTGGCCCACAAGGTCCGAGAGAAGGACACGGAGGGCCTTCTACACCACCAAGAGTTCCAGGTAATTGATATGCTCCCGAGACTCTCAGCTGAACCATCAACCCTGGACCGTGCAACTCCCACAATGCCCCCCCCAATCCATGAGGGAGGCATTGGTCGTCAGCGTCCTGGTCGGCTGAGGGCGGAGAAACAGCAGTCCTTGAGACAGGTGAGTGGTGTCTATCCACCATCGAAGAGAATGACGGATGTGGTCTGGAAGGCGAAGGTAAGTCCGGTGGGCGTCTGCACCTGGGTCGAAGGTCTGCAAGAACCACGTCTGCAGTGGCCGCATCTGAAGTCTTGCAAAGGCAACCATTGCGACGGTCAACGTCATAAAACCCAGGAGACGCTAAATGGCATGTGCAGACACCTCGCGAGCACGGTCCAGATTCATTGCCAACCTTGGCATACCAGTCGTTCAATCCGGAGGGAGAAAGGTAGCGGTGTGCAATCGAGCCTTGCCGGGCAAAACGGGGCCAAAATCGGCCCCGCTCACGCCCGGCAAGGCCTTACCTTTGTCTTCGGGGCGGCTCGCTTCTCTGCAGCGAGCCACCTGCGCAGCCCGCTTCGGTCCCATCGCGTCACTTCCGGGACCGGAAATGACGCGATGGGACCCTGCGCAGGCGCGCTGGACCCGTGGCGCGATCTGCGGCTGCGCAGGGTCCCGTCGCGTCATTTCCGGTCCCGGAAGTGACGGGACGGGACCAGAGAAGGTGGGTCGAGCGGCGCGGAGAACTGCTCTGCGCTGCTCAGAAGATCGAGTCGGGGGGGAGCCCCCGCAGAGAATTGAGTCGGGAGCGTGGAGGGCCCCCAAGCAGGTTTGGATTCATGACTAGAGAAAGGCTCGGGCTCTGGTAGAACTGAGCACTGCCCTGATGAACTGTATCGACCTTGACAGCTGCAGCATAGACTTCTTCCAGTTCACATAAAACCCCAAGGTGCTTAGAAGATGGAGGGTGAAATCCACTGCCCAATGAAGCACTCGTCTTGTCGAGTCCACGATGAGCCAGCCATCTAGATATGGGTAGACCTGGACTCCGTTCGAGCGGAGGTGAGCACAGACAACTGCAACACATTTCGTAAAGACTCTTGGGGAGGTGGAAAGCCTGAAGGGAAATACTGTGAACTAGAATGTGTCTTGTCCAATGCAGAAGCGAAGAAATCACTGGCTGTCTGGGTGGACCGCGATGTGGAAGTACACGTCTCGGAGGTCAATTGAGGCGAACCAATCCCCTTTGTGGAGTAGAGGGAGTATCGACTGGAGCATCGTCATCCAGATTTTTTTCGGGGTGATGAACTTGCTGACACCCTGCAGGTCCAAGATCGGACGAAGCCCTCCGTCCTTCTTCGGCACCGTGAAGTAGTGAGAGTAGAGGCCCTCGTGAAGAGATGCTTGTGGGACCCTCTGGATGGCGCCCTTCTGGAGCACAGAGTCAACCTCGTCTAGGAGCGGCGGAGAGGGCGGCGTGGACCAGATGCTGAGGAAGAGTGAGAGAACGTCGAACTTGATCTTGTACTTGTGCTGGGCGATCCTTAGGACCCAGCGATCGGATGTGATCCTCCTCCACAATGGTAGGAAGGAGGCTAACTGGGTACCGAAGGTAGGAACGATGCTGTCTGTGCTCACGAGGAAGTCAAAGGTGATGCCTGCCTTGGTCTCCACCTTTGCGGTAGCCCTGGTACCAAGGCTGCTGGTATGAGTGCTTCGGCACTGAGGGCTGCTGCGGATGTGTCTGACACTGCGGCTGTTGTGAGGTGAAGACTGGACGGGAGCAATGACATCTGCCTTGACGGTACAGACAAGATGAGGGTTGGGGAGTAAGCACCATTTTCTTTGCCATTGTTCTGGCCTTCTGGATGTTATCCATCGCCTTGTCTGTTTTGGCATTGAAGAGGCCATCACCGTCAAAAGGCAAGTCTACAATGCGCGACCGGGCTTCAGGCGTCAGGGTGGTGGATCAAAGACAAGCATGCCTTCTGAGGGAGACCAAGCCAACAAGCGCTCTGCTGGCACAGTCTGCCTGGTGATGGGTGGTATTGATCTGTTGTCATGACAGCCTTACTGCCTCGTCCTGAAATACTCATGCCAATTCCCTGTAGTCTTTGGGGAGATGGTCAATCATGGAGCCCAGATTCTCCCATAGGAACAGCTGGTACTGTCCCCATCGTGGCTTGATAATTTGCCACCCAAAGGCCCAGGGAGGAGGACGAGTAGATCTTACGTCCCAGGAGGTCCAGGCGACAGCCCTCTTTGTCAACCGGGGCGGTGTGTTGCCTCGTAGATTTGCGTTGTAGATTTGACCACTATGATCAAGGTCGGTAAGGGGTGAGAGAAGAGGAATTTGGTGTACTCCTCTCGCACCCGATACATCCCCTCCAATCTCCTGGCCATTGGGGGAAGCGACGCTGGGGCCTTCCAAGTTTGCAGTGCTGTCTGCAGAAGCGTCGGTAAGAACGGGATCATGGTTGGTATTGATGCCTCGGTGTAAACGGCATCAAATACCAGGTCCTCAATCCTCTGTTCCTGTCATTGAGTTTGCAATGCTTGGGCCACACGTTGGATCCTCTCTGAGAAGTGGCCCATATCTTCCGAAGGGGAGTCTCTATCTCGGGAGGAAACCAACGGGTCTGGTGATGGCTCAGAGGCAGCTCGAGAAATGGAAGATACAGAGTCCGTGTTGTAGCCCTGTGAAGACGAGGAGCGATGACGTGGCGAGATCATGGGTGGTGCAGGTAAGGCTGATGGTTGTAGTATGGTAGGCTGTTGCAGAGGGTCAGTCGAGGGCTCCGGTGTGGCGGGCATCAGGGCATGTCCCAGCAATGCAGACGGCTCACAGAACTCCCTCTCCCAATACTGAGGGTGTTCTCCCCGTGGCCCAGGTGGTGGTGGGTGGCCGTAGGGAACGCCCGGTCTATATCGAGGAGTGGAGCAACCTTGGTATCTATCCCCATAGTGGTCTTCATAGCGGTGGGCATAGTCCTCCCAATAGTAATGATCGTGTCGGTAGGACCATTCGGACTCCTGGTCCCAATCAGAGAGGGGGGATCACAAACAGTGCTGGCGAGAGAAGGTGAGCTGTGTCGATACCGAACGTTTGCTTGCCCTTGGACTAAGAACACAATGGATAGGAGGCGGAGAGGGCTGCCTCGCCAAAGGCTCCAGCTCCTTCTGAATTGGACGGTCCCCAGCTGGAGACACGTCCCGAATCTCCCCCTCGA